>WIQG01000027.1:0-600000 GCA_014925785.1 Mycena galopus ATCC 62051
TGGACAAAGGAGATTTCGATAGCGAGTCTGACTGCGACACTGTCTATACCACAGACGAAGGCTCCGCTGTCGAAGATGTTGTTGGTATGTTCAGTTTCATATGAGTGAAGCATTTTTCATGAGCAAATCAAGAAGATGACAAGCTTTCTTACTTTGAAAAAGATCATCTGGATCTGACTACCATTAGTGGAGGCACTGTGCCAATACTGCAGAGATGTTCAGTGGGCAAGATAATTGTAAGCAGAATATCATTCTTGATCTCGGTTGAAATTAAATCTTCGCGATTTCCCAGCTTCCGAGTCGACTTCGGGAGAGGACGGAGCTGACCTACCTATGTTTGACGAAGAAATGCCTGCGCCCTCGTGGACATTCAAATTCCTGATGAACATCCAGCTGATGTTGATTTTGTTCCTCGTAGTGACCTGGCTGTACGATCACTTCGACAGCGAGAAGTAGATGCATGCGCAAATTTGGATTTTGTGTGTTGTGTTTTAGCAAACTTCCGGATGTCGTGCACCTTTAAAACAGAGGGAACTGGATGCGATGTTCGCCTCAGTGGTCTCTGGCGGTCAAACAGGTTAAATATCACATCCACGTCCTGATCAAGTGAAAGAGTTGATTCACACCATGTGGACCTCCGTAGTCGGCAAAGAACAGCTGTGAGAGCAGGACGCTTTGCGGAGATTCTTACATCTATCCAAACGTTGGGACCTTGAGTAGATTGAGGAATTGGCCCATGAGAGTTGAATGACCGCATATTTGTCTACCCACAGGAAGAGTTGAGAGATGGTTCTTGCTTGGGTCTATGGTTCACAATCTGCAACATCCCGTCGCCATTCCTTCAGAAGTTGTTCAGGCAACATATCCGCAAAATAGAAGGCGATTGACCTCTTCTGCGCCTCCCCCCTGATACATAGCAACCGTCACACCCGATTTTCGACCTTCAACTTGAGCAGAATATATGCGCCGAACTCGAGCCCGTCGTTGATGGTTCAGAAAACCCGTGGCTTCATTGACTCGTATTTCATGTCGGAGATCTATATCTGCCAGCGGTATCATGCGGTAGTCTACCCAGCATTTAGACTTATCATGTAGTAGAAGGGGGAGAAATGCACCGGAAGGCACGCTAGGAGCGGTATTGTAGTTTGAGATATTGGTGAAAGTCTGACCTGTAACGGTGAAGCTTCGGCAACCTGCGAACATCCCGCTGTCATATCCAGATTAGGCGCCCATACACGGCTTGTAAAGCAAAGAGAGGAAGGCTCACGAGGGAGGTTCACCGGCAGGAGTACGTGTGGTCGGATGAACGAACTCAGGAGAATTCAGATGGCCTTGGTCATTGAACTCAGGGTTCAGAGGAAATTCGTCCATGTCGGATGGAGTAGGAAAAGGAAGAGATGGTAAGCACCGAAGTGACACGGACAGCGTTAGGTTCCCACAGCTGTCAACGACATGAGTCTGAAGTAGAGAGTAGAGAACAATTTCACGAGAAGACCGCACTTGAACGCAAAAGAAGAAAGAAAAAAGCAGCCGCCCACAGAAGACGAGCTAGACCCTAGGCGGTAAATGCAAGCAATCATATGTGAATAAAAACTATAAGAAAGCCTGATATCTACTTCCCAGCCCCAACATGATTATGATCGTGCAGCCAAGTTAATGCGAGGAATACAATCAGGATGAGCTGCAAGCTCATGAAGAATTTGAATGTCCACGATGGCGCAGGAATGTCTTCGCGAACAGTACGTGGCTCAACCGTGTTTTTTCCGCAGGTCGCTGGGACATTGCGAAGGTTTCAACTTGAATCAACAACTCGGAAATATTTCGCTTACGATGATCTGGCCGAGTCAAAATCCCTGCGCGTTCTGGCATAATGCTTCCACTGGTGGTAAGGGAATCGAGATGATCTTCGAAGTAAAGGGGCTCATCGTCGTCTGTTATTTTCCATGATCAAATGCTTCGCTGATACTGGGTTGAGTGGGATTAAACATACCAACAATGTCTTCCGGAGCGGGTCCAGGGCCTTCGTCTGCTGTAAAGGCTGAGTCGCAATCGGACTCGGTATCGAAATCTCCCTCGTCCGCTTGAGTTTTCTGAGTAAACGAGAAGGATCGTTATCCTTGGAGGCATACCATGGGCAAATGGAGGGTCGATTTCGAAAGATAATTGATAAAGTGGCTGACCAAGATGCCGCGCGAGGTCCTGGCTGTATGGATCAAAACCTTTCGCTTGGTGGAATTGGCGGAGTCCGTCGTAGACGTTTGCATCCCAAGAACGGCAGTAGTGAATTCGAAACGAGGAAATCCGAGGCGTGTTGCCTCCTCCAGGCCAAGACGATCAATACCGGATGGATCAAGAGACCAATAAGCGGGACTATCTGGCCAGCGCAAGGAGAGTGGACCGGTCTGGAAGTCGTTCTCTGGACACAGGAATAGGAAGCCGACAGGCACGTCTTCTGTGGTCTTTGGAAATTTGACCCAGAATCCTACGCTATCGAGGCAACCTAGGCGAAAAGTCAACAAATGAAATCGACCGAAGGCGGAATGGGCACCGTAATCCTCAAACAAGTTGGACGTGATATGAAGATTGCGGAAAATATAATTAGCTTGACTTGGCCAACAGTCGGGATGATTACCGTTCAACCATGCCAGCTGGACAATGCTGTCGTGTACTACGTCGGCAGACTGGAAACTAGGTCAAAGAAAATTAGCGTGGATGACCACCTAGAGAGGAAATGAAATACCGGGTCCAGCCGTTCGCCATGACCTCTCCTAGTGCCGTATATCCAAAAGTCGACCAATGGTCCCGGTGAATATAAGCACCAGCAGCAATTGACAGTAACACAATCTCATCTAAATCCTCAAGCAGTTGGTTCGAAGAAAAGCAAAATACTCCTCCCAACTTCACAGTTGCTGATGTGGAAATGGAGATGTCCAGATATCGTGCAAGATACAGAGAGCATATGCTGTGATACTGTCCAATTGATAACAAGTCGATGACTATCTTGATAGACTCCGCTGGGTTTGCTCTCAGTGCATATACATCCGGCGCGTCACGGATCGCCTCCTCAGTACCAAACCAGCAGAAGTCACTGGGTTGTGTGGGGTCCACACAAAGCCGACCGGTCGAGCGACGTACCCAACTCCTACAAATCCACCGGGTCTAGAACGATTCTGAGTCTAAGAAACCGGCCAACCAAGTGATGAACTCACGAGTTGAAATGCAGAGGAAAGAAAATTATATCCCGCCTGCAACGAGATAAGGAACTTGGCGAAGCGAGTTTGTGGTTTGGATAATTCTTACAGTGAAATCCCTGATCTTGTCACCAATGAGAAGCGACAGAATGGTTGCAACAGACATACACAGCAGGCATGCACATGCACTTGGAAAAAATGCGAATGCGAATGCCTATACGGATGCAAGAACTCGTTTATCGGTATCAATTCTAGTTCAAATATCAAGATCGATGAAAACAATGCTCTAAATCGAAGCACCGTCATGAAAGAGCGTGGCGTACATGCCGTTTGAATTTGCGGCACAAGCCATCTGTATAATATTCGGATGGCTAGGCGTAAACGTTAGAACGTAGACAAGCGACTGACAGCTGTAATGGGCATGAAACTTGCCGAAGAGACATATATTTCGCAACATCCTCGCGCCACTCCTCAAAGGATTGTTCAGGGCATACCCGGAGAAGGGATTATAGCAAACCTCTTCTGCGTCATTACCCCGATACATCGCTACCGTCGACTAGTGTTGCCGCGGCTTGGCTCAGCTCGGCTAGCCGATTGAGCGGAGCCGAAATTTAGCCGAGCCGAGCCAGCCGTTCCCACAGTGGCTATAAGTGGCTCGGCTTCGGCTGAAGCCGGCTTGAGCCCAGCTCAGCCATGGTTTGAGGCCAATTTTTCAAATATGCGAACAGGCCGCTGCCCCTGGTCTTCTGAGCACTCTACATGTTGTGTGATACTCTCCTGCTGCAGAGAACAACTCTTGGGCGTTTCCCATAGCAACCCGCATGCCACGAGAAAATTAATACCGTAAGTGGACTTGGGGTGATAAACGGACTTCAAGTGACAAATCGGTTCGTTTGGACCCAATTTTTGCTCGATTCCCCTCGGAAGGGGCTTGGATTGAAGCTACAGCTTGAAGGGTGGGGATGAAGGATGGCGTAGACAAGCATCTAGTTGAATCAGCACTGCGGCCCTTTCTGGCGTATGTGGCGTGAAGAGAGACGCGATTTTGAGCGGAGACAGCAGATCAGATAACCTTACGGCACATCCGATAATAATTTGATGTCGAACACTCAATTTCGTCGAGTCCGGAGGTTGTTGTGGGGTGCAAAAAGTACTAGAAGGTTGTAGGAGTAGTTGGAACCCGTGTGGACACAAATGCTCCCTGAGCCGCGGCTGAGCCTCAGCTAAGCCGCAAGCCGCCCAAGCCAGCCGTCTATAAATGGCTTGGCTCGGCTTTAGACGGTGATGGCGCCGGAGCCATCAAAAGCCGAGCCGAGCTAGCCGTAGCCGAGCCGCGGCAACACTACCGTCGACTTCCGGCCTTCGACTTTGGCAATATATATCCGTCGGACATGGGTTCGTTCGGGTTGCCAATACACAACACGCCTGTATGGGTCTGCTCGGATTTCATGTTGGAGATCTATATCTGCCAGCGGGATCATTCGGAAGTCTACACGCAGTAGTTAGTCTTTTTGCACACAAACAACGGAAAGTTACCGAAAGGCACAATCGGCGGAGTGGGGTAGTTGTTGGTGATGTTAGTGAGCGTGTGGGCTGTAACAGTGAACTTCTGCGATCCTGAGAACATTCCGCTGCCGTACCTGAATTAGATGCCGGTGAGGGACGATTCGACGCAGCCCAGAGATGTAGGAACTCACGACGCATGTCCATTGGCAGGATCACCTGTGGTCGAGTGCGTGGATACGGGACTTGGATGCGGTTGGTTGTCCATGGACGGTGGGGAGAAGGAAAGAGATAGCAAGCGCTGATGTGACAGCCCCGACTCGGAGTCATATATTAATACTTTTATGACAATGTATCGTCACTAATGTATTGGTCTGTCACCGAGACTAAGCCTGACTGCACTTTAAGAAGAACCCAAAAAAACGCACACAAGGCATGAGGGTCGCCATTTGCACTGCCAGGTAAAGCTTGCGCCGATAGCAGAAGCGGGGTTTCCAAAGAAAGACGCAGGGCATCAAGGAAGTCGTAGTATTAAATAAGCAGAGGACGCTGTTACGATGCAGTCCAGTTTTAGGCCAGGCTTGCGAATTCGCCACGGCGGTCGATTTTTGTCCCAGATATAGCGTACGTATCTGAATCATCGTCGACATTTTTAGCCTCGCAGCTCCCAGACTCTTCTTCCGGCCATATATTCGGGTATTACTATCCGCAATCTCATAGGTGAGCTCAAAAGAGCGCGTGCTGAGGAGATTGGTAGAGGGAAGACACTGAAATCATGGCCACTGTCATCACTGGATTCGAAATACTGTACTATTTCGATCAATTCGGCGGTCACGCGTCACGCACCCCCTGTGCCGCGACGAATTTTGGTCTCGGTCACTGGGTGCCGAATGTAAAATCCGTGACATCTGGGCCAAATCTTCCTTAGAGGTGCAAAAAAAGGCGGAATTTGCGATTTTTTTTGTCTCGAGCATCGAATTTTTGAGGATGTCACGCCAAAATTGGCTGGTTGCCGAAGTGCCGAATCGGTGTTTTCGGTCACGGGTCACAACCCATGCCGAATTGATCGAAATAGTACAGTATTTCGGTCTTGATTTTTGAGTGGATTTGTGCTCCGACGAAGCGTGGCCAAATTCGCAGGAAGACAGGGAGCACAGAGTTTTGAACGAGCGTCTTTGGGTTTCTTTTCCGTTACGCGCGCGATGTGCACGTTAAGAAAGAGCAAAGCCTCTGTCGGAGCTTGAAATACGCCGCGATTGCCGATCACGAGACAGCTCTGATCGGCAATCAAAGCCCACCTTGTCACTTGTGTCCTTTCCACAATCTTAGGGCTTCCTTCTCGTTCCCGCTGCCTGGTTTTTCCACAGCGACTCGGCTTTGCAAGGTTGCAACCCTAATTCAAGCCATGTCCCCTTCAATCCTGCGCTTTTCCCTATGGAGTGCAATGGTCTTGCTCCCTTGCGTCGTCGCGGACCATGAGCAGCAAGTATTCCACGCCCCTACACCTGAAACACACGGAATTCTACGTAGATTCGTCCTAGAGGACTCAAATCGTCTGGCAGAGGTGGTCAATATCGCCCAGGTCTCTATCAGCTCAAATTCCATAGTCGCAATTTTGCTCACACGACCACCTTTATCTAGGCACACGAGCTCGATATCTGGCAAATTGGCTCAGATTTGACTCCGCATGTCGATATATACTCGCCCCCGTCCTCTAATGGCCTTCCGGATGCGCTTCTGGCCACCCCACACTCCGTTAGCAATATCGGGGTCTCCCCGCCAAATACACGCCTTCGTCCCGAGGATTGGAACCTGTATTCGCTCGAGAATACCACCTTCCACGCAGACTACCACCGGCAGTCAGAGGTCGACTCCTTCATTGGGGAAATGGCCCGTCTGCATCCCGATCTGGTGACGGTTCTTCAGCTGGGACACTCCGCAGAGGAGCGAGAGATGTTCGGGATGAAGATATCCGCCCCAGGGAACACCACGAAATTGGGCTTCATTGTATTGGGGCCGCAACACGCGCGCGAGGTGTCCATGTTTCATTCACTCTGGTTCCTCGCCGTGTACTGACCGTCTCGCAGTGGGTTGCAACGTCCACCGCGCTCTACCTCGCCCACGCGCTCCTGGCAAATGCGTCGGAGCCCAACTCTCTCGCGTACCTCCTCGAGGTCTACGTAAGTCGACCAGCTGACGTCCACCTCACCGTCTCACGTCTCACTGACTCCAGGACTTTCACATCATCCCCTCACCTAATCCGGACGGCTACGTCTATACTTGGGACCTCGATCGCTTCTGGTTCGTTATCGGCTTCTTATCTTGCTTTCAATGCTCATACTATATCCCGACGCTAGGTACAAAAACCGTCAAATCGTGGGTCCCGGTGCTAAGTGCGTCGGAATCGACATGAATCGGTGCGTCTCGATATCTTCTCGCACTCCTCCGTATTATGGTATTTTGCATTGTCCTCACTCACACATTTGTATTCTTAGCAACTGGGTGCGTCGCGTTAATGTTTTCCCCGCTCCCATGCTCTCCCCGTGGCTACTCACACTGACCCCGCGTTACGTAGGGTTCCCACTGGAAGCCGCACGCGAAGTACCCCTTGTTGTGGGACGACGCCGACGATACCGACGCTACGATGAAAAAGAAGAAAAAGAAAGAGCCCGCCGACCCTTGCTCGCACTGGTACCCAGGCCACCGCGCATTCGAAGCGCCCGAAGTCAACAACCTGGCGAATTACATCACGAAGGTGAACGGGGTCCGAAAAGGCGCAGGCAAGGGCGGGATCGTCGCATTCTTGGACCTGAGGAGTTATGGCCAGATGTGTGCGTTTGTTCTTCAATTTCCTGATGATGGCGACACTTCACTGAATTAATCTATTGATCATACGCGCAGTGGCCGCGCCGTACTCGTACAAGTGCGACCGCATGCCGAAGGACGCTGAGGACCAGATGGAGGCGCTCCTCGGTGCGGCGCAGGCAGCAAAGTCGGTGTATGGCACGCAGTTTGCGGTGCGTTTGCGCGCTCTCATCCTTGTTTGTCGTGACATTTCATCGTGATTCGTGCACAGCCCGGCAGACTTTGCGAGCTGCTTTATCGGTGAGTCTCGCCCGTCCATAGTAGCCGAACAAGGTATGCTGACTTGGTGACTCCCGCAGCGCGCCTGGAAACATCCTTGACTATATATACAAGGAAGCGAGCATCAAGTACACGTATGCCGCGTTCCTGCGGGATACAGGCACTGTGCGTATTCCCCCTTCGTCTGTGTAAATTGTGCTACTCATGCGAGGTTTGATGGATGTGTGAACAGTACGGCTTCGCGATCCCGCCGGCGTGGATCCGCCCCGTGGGGGAGGAGACGGGTGTGATGGTGGATTATTTGGCGCGGTTTATTGCGAAGCAGCGGGGGATTGTGATGTGAGGGCGGGGGGCGATGGCGGGAGGCGAGTGTTGGTGATGGGAGGGAGGGGATGGCGGTTGTACGATACGTATGTAGGCGATATGGTTTATCTTTTTCGCTTTTGCAAGAATTCTGCTTTCTTTCTGGTCATTTGGAATTTGAATCTACGAATCACCTTTCAACCTTTGCGAAAGAGGAAAAAGAGATACACAACACAACTGACAACTGAAGGGGTTTAAACTCGGCGATGCTGTCAATTTGAACAGTGAGTGAAGCAGAGAAGGCTTCACCCAACGCATTTTGTTTTTTTCACGCCGTAATTGCCGGTGACTTGACGGGATACTCCAGATGCGACATGAGTGACACATCTCGAGTGCGACACGCCGCACGCAGATGCGACACATCGTGACAAAGTGCGACACATTTCGGCAATGTTCGACACATCACAGCAAAGCGCGACACACGAAGTGCGGCACCCCGTGCCCTCGGCTGCCGACTTTGAAGGACGCAGGCTGATTGTTTGGGGCGCACCAGAAGCATATTGAGGGAAATTCTTTCATTTTTGTGGTGAGAAATATCAATACCACTGAGCAATGAGCTAAAAGTACAAAGATAAAACCACAGATCCTGACCGAAACACGTTCCAAGCAGCAAAAAGATTGGTGAAACTCTAATCTCATGGATCAGGGAGGGGTATAAGGACAGCGAAGGGGCGGGGTTTACGAACGAGCACAGAACTGTATGTGCAGTTTGCTCACATGTCGCGCCTTGCCATCGACAAGACTTCTCGCACCTTCGCTGCATCTAGAAAGCATCTGCTCAAAGGCGCAGGTGGATACCACGAATTTTAAGAGCCTGTGGAAGTCGTGCCTACCAGTGAGCCCCTCCTTACGCGCATTCCACTGGATCCCCTGCCACTGGGAAGTCGCGAAAAATCAAAGGACATCCTTACCTCCACCAAACATTGTGCGTATTCCATCCTCTCTAGCCCCACAGGAGCCCTCCCTGTGTCCATTTCGGTGCTTGGTAAATGTTCATGCAGCGCTTCGAACAGTAGTTAATGGTGGGCGGTGGTAGTGGTTGAGAGGAAGCACGGGGCATGGTTGATCCCCGATCACTCTCAAGCGTTCGCCGTTAGCGAACACATCTTCGACACAGTTGCCATTTTCGGAAATGTGTCGCACTTGGTTAAGTGCGACACATGTGTCGCATCTGCGGGCGATGTGTCGCACTTACCAAGCACTTACAATGTGCCGCGCATGTCGCGTCTGGTATATCCTCCTGACTTGACTATAGTGAGGTACGAGCACTAATATAAAGTGTCTCTACGAGAGACTATGGCTTGACGGGGTGCCAATCTCATCAGTCTCCCATTTTTCGCGTCCCTTGACCTCCAGGGTAGCAGGCGTATGCTATTTGTTAAAAAAGAGAGTCTCTACAGTAATACAGGTCTTCTGCGCCAATGAATGATTGCAGCAGCACCTAAAATGCAATCGTCATCCATCAATATTACATTACTTGAACTAATTAATGTTATTTCAGCTACTCCCGAAGTATCTCAGAAGCGGGGCAAATTGCCAAGGCTCAGTATTCCCTATAGTGGGCATCGCATAAATAGTTTGATACTTTTCGGCCGTATCCAATAATTCAAATTACGGTTGTAATGGCGATATACAGGGAAGCTCCCCAAAGAGTCCTCTTCCCATTCCAAGCTACTTTGACACCTGAAAATAAAATAACCTCGAGTATAATCATTCACGGTATAATTAGAACTTGAACGCTAGTATCTGTATGCGATACCTTGCAAATTTTAGATTATAGGATGTTGTAATTATGGTTGGCTGTAGAGCTTCTGGGATGGAGATTCGCCAGCGAAAGATGTGTTGCGCGCCACCGATGTTTAGCCCACCGTCGAAATCGTTTCAACATTGTCTGACGGCGGTTCGGGATTATGATCGGCCTCCAAACCTTTGCTTACTTCCATACCGCTCTCGCCTATGGTGGGACTCCGCGAAGAGCAAGTCTCGGGATCCGACAATGCCAGCGTCTTCCCGAGGTTAACCGAATACGTCTCCGCCGCGCGGCCGCATATGTCGTCCCGCGAGTTGAGCGCCCACATTGCGGACCAGGCGTAGAGCTGCGGGAGTACCATGGTCATGATGCAGTCGATCATGACCGACGCTGGTGTCCAAGAATTATATTGAATGGTCACCACAAAAGTGATCGAGGCGCAGAGTGCGGCTGGCGCCGCGGACTGATAGGCGACGGTTAATGGCCCGCGGTTTCGTGGGTACTGGGCGGTGAGAGTTACTTGCCTGAACTGTAACACGAATTAGGGAGTTGAGGATGGCTTCAGTCGGGCCACCAGACAGAACGGTTTCACCATGTCTCTAGGCAGGGCGGAATGGAAACCTGGGTGAAAATGACAGAGAATAACTTGAACGCGACTTACGAGCAACCAGAATACCGTGCTTCCCGTCAGAAGAAGGTCTCCCGAGAGCGCGATTCCCAGGTGCGTTGTCACTAAAGACCTGTGAGATGGGACGAGGAGATTGCATATAGACTCACCCCAACCAGTGAAGGTGGCGCCATCGGAGTTGGTGAATATAAAGAAAGTCTGTCGTTGTAGGATTCAGTGGAAATCGATCTATACTTGGAGAGCGCACCGCGACGACGGCCGAAACGAGCCCCAATGTGAACAAAGTGATGCAGCTAATTACAATATATGGGTTTCGACATAATATCTGAGGAGTGAATCAGAAACGTTTGAGAAGCGCAGTATTTTGGAGAAACTCGCCCAAAGACGGCGGCAGAAAAACATCTGAACATAAAATGCTATGGTCGCTTCAAGTATTCGGATGATTTTTGCCGCCCAGTAGTTATCGAACATGTCGGACGCCGCCTGTAAATTTCCGTACAGGATTACATTTTGTATCCACATCAGCGCTCTAGGGCGAGTCAACACAAACACGAATGTTCCAGAGAGAAGGACCCACAAAGCTTGCAAGCCCTTCAGCGTCGTCACGAGCGCAAGGCCCACCACGAAGAACTTGAGCCATATGGAGTCGCGCTTTTTCAAAGTTAGGTAGTGCGCAAACTGCGCATACAGAACACCTTGAAGAAACAGGGCCGACCATATCGCGAGGTCCTACCGGAACATATCAGCCTGAACTTGAGAGCAACTGGCAATGGCACAGACCCATCCACCAATCCTAAGACGCATCTCTGCGGCTGTTTGTTGGGGAAGTAACACGGAAGACATCATCTCGTTGGCCGTCGCGGTGAAAGGGTTATGTAGGCAGCAACGCGGATTGCGGAAAAAATGGTCTCGTAAACCCATTAATTGAGGGTGTCCTGTGGCTGAATCAAGTGTCAGAGCGCAGCGATGGTCGGCGACCGCATTCAGAACCAATTCGCAGCCCCGGCCCCCCGCACGGCAACTGCCAAGGCCATAATGGCTGCCACCGCCACAATCAAGCTGACAGAAGACTTGGGCCTCGAAACAGTCCGGTATTTTGCACAGGGTTTTAAAGAGGCGCTTTGGGGAAAAGGCACATAGATGTTCCAAAGTGTGGGGACTTGGAGTCCATTTTGGGCAAATATGACGTCGTTTCCCCGAAGGTTGGATGACATGCTGAATGCACACCTCGCCGTGACCCACAACTTGCAGCCCACCACGAACCACCATGTGCCGCTGGTTCGCCTATATATCTGCGACAGAGTCCGCTCTTCTCGAGGACGTCCTCATCGTACCCGCCCACGCCCTCACGAAGCAGGTGCACGAGCACTACCTGCCGTACCTGGAGCACTTCGAGCCCGATGCAGACGGGGCCGCGACGAAGCGCGAAATCGACCTGCGAAACCGATACTTCAACGCCGATGGGTTCGGGGTCGCATGGTGCGTTGACCGTCTTATCGCTCTCGTGGCAATTTAACCTGAATTGCGCCCCGATGGAGGTACACGACCACGCGGGAAGAGTACGGCGAGTGCGAGGGCGCGCGCCCAATCATGTACCGCATCGTGCGCCAGCCACTTACGGACCCCGTCTTCTGCTCGATCGCGGCGCACACCGCGAGTACCGCGCTTTTCGCGCACGTCCGCGCCGCGTCGGGCAGCACAGCCATCACGGATACCAACTGCCACCCGTTCCAGTTCGGCCGCTGTGCGTCGTCCGTCGTGTAGCCTCGCCGGCCTTATACAGAACTCGCGCTGACCACAGTCTATCTCTATAGATCTGTTTATGCATAACGGGATGGTGGGCGGGTTCACGCTGATCCGGCGCGGGATGGTGAATGCCATGTCCGATGAGGCGACAGAGCAGCTCAAGGGGACCACCGATTCGGAGCACCTTGCCATGCTATTTTTCACCTGCCTTGCCCAGCGTGTGGGCGTGCGCGGCCCACAGGTGTTCGAGGTCCAGCATCCACTGTCGGACATCAAAGCCGCGCTCGAGGAGGCGATCGCGACAGTCATCCGGCTGCAGCGTGAAGCGCTTGGCGCAGCGGGCGGCGGTGCACCTGCGTTTGAGCCCAGCAGCCTGAACGTCGCGATCACCGACGGCTCGCGGCTGCTTGCGGTGCGCTTCCGCGACCACGCGACGGAGCACCCGCCGAGCTTGTATTTCTCGACCATAGCGGGGGCGACCCTCAATCGCAAGTACCCGGGCCACCCAGACGCGGAGCATCCGCGCAACCAGGAAGGGAGCGGGGGGACGGGTGAGAATACGCACGGAGCGCATGTGATTGTCGCCAGCGAGCCGACGACGTACAAGGAGGAGGAGTGGGAGCTTGTGCGCAAGAACGAGTGTATCATGGTGACAGAGGAGATGAAATTGTCGAGGGAGCCGGTGAATGTCGCGTTTTAACGTCCAGATATGCAGTTACACACAGAACAGGGGCTCCTGAGACTGGTGGGATTCGGTGGGCCAAATTCATGAACACAACAGGCGGCCATTTATGCAGTTGTATACTTTGTATTTTGTGTAGGATATCTTTGTACAGCACCAGACGAATGAGCATTTCTGAAGGATCCCGTGACCTCGAGATCTCGACGAAAATCAGCATATATTGCCTAGAACCGTGTAGCACGGTAGGAAGAGTCAATGGAGTGCAGCTCGTAGGGTTTCTGGAATCCACCTTGAAACGAAACTTTCTGAGGCTTTTATAATTTTGGGCCATTGGCAGACGCCTCAGAGGCTCAAAAGGAATGGCCACCAGAAACAGGAATTGCGGTTGAAGAGACTTGAGCCCCCGTGGCACATTAGACAACTTCCAGAAGTAGAAATCAAAACAAAGGAGGACCAATGCCATGGTCGAGAGAGCAAGACAAAGTGACGGCCCACTTTCACTGATCGTCAATTGATCGTGATACGGAATCACTCGCATCAATTGTCCGGGCCGGACATAGCCGGCACCCGCCTTCACAGCGCACCTCATAAGTATGGTGCAACTGCCGCAGGAGCTTATCGACGCTATCTTACAGGAAGTAAAGGCAAAGGAAGCCTTGCAGGCTTGCTCCTTGACTGCTCGATCCTTCATAGCCGCCAGTCAGAGTGGTCTGTTCCGCCAGATGTCTCTTCGGTGGGACTCGTCGTCTAGAACTGCGCCGGCATTTGGACGGGCACATTCCTTCCTCCACGAATACCCTCATCTTGCATTGCATACTCGCGAGCTGACGCTCGATATTCCGAAATTCCACGGGGACCAGTCAATTCTAGAGGGGATTCTTCAAATGCTGGTCAATCTGGAACGTTTGGCCATCAACGGTCATGCTCAGCATTGGGATGAACTTCTTCCCGCTTTAACCTCCGCCCTCTCATCGACCATCTCGCTGCACTCCCTGCAGCGCCTTCATCTGCTGCGTATCTCCAGTCTCCCTGCGTCGGTGGTGCTCCACGCCGCCTCGTCCGTGCGCATACTGTCCCTGGCTCGCATCATTCCCCTGCGGGTTCGAGATATTCCTATCAATATTGCGCCGAACACGCAGCTACACACTCTCATCCTCCCTTGGTCTTTGACGACCGAGGCCTTGACCCGAGTCTGCGATTTTCTGGTCACGGCGCAGAACCTTCGACATCTTTCGGTCGATGTTCACGCCACTGGTTATCATCGTACACTCATCGCCGCATCTTCAGAACATCTGCGGTATCTCGAGATCGATTGTGGAGGTTCGGTTGCTATTTTATCTCGGATTATCAGCTACTGACATGACACGTGGTCCAGCATTTTTAATACCTCTGAATCTGCCGCCCCTTCAGAACCTACAAGCTCTGAATCTGCTGCTTGCTGGCTCAGTAAAGGTCGATCGCCTTTGGAATTTGCCCGAAAACCTATCTTCCACAATCGCCACACTCCCCACAGTCTCACCTCGGCTTGAGGCACTACAATTGACCGTTCACATCCGAACTCTGGAGACGGAGCCGCTGTGGCATGACGACAGCTCTTTCCCTATCTTTGATTCGCCATCCTACCGTGATCACCTCCCCGTCTTACGCAGCATCCGCTGTTGTCTCGGGTATTCAGATCCATTCGTGGCGTGCGCTGGCCCTTACTTTGAGCTCGCGCTCAACCACTTCATCGTGTTCATGGAATTCAAATTGTCTGCAGCATCCCAGGATGGCATCGTGACTGTCGGCCGAGGAGACCAGCGTTCGCGTTTCAACTATTTTCATCATTTGCCATGATGCTTCCAGTCTATTTGCCTGACGGATGTACAGTTTCGTCACGTAAGTACGGCGACTATCCATTTCCGATTAAACGGTTCCAAGTATTGATGTGTACTTCAGTTAGACGACGAGTCAAGCGCTGTAACCCGTGGCGGCCTTTCTGCCGTTCCATTCCCCCGCCTATCAGCCCATTGGCTCGAATGCCCCTGCCGCTCTCCACACTTCATCGTCATCCATATCGGTGTCTTTTTCTCAGATCCTTGTGCAAAACATTTGTCATTGCTGCCGCTGTGAAATGCCAGGATCCACAAGGAGGTTTTGGACTCCACGAACAGGACAGCCATGGAAGATCTTCGGGGAAGCAATGCTTTAATAATAGCCAGCGACATATACAGTATAGCGTCTCTTTCCCACTGACTCTGATACGGGGGTTGAACTTCTCATACCTATGGTCGACTCGAATGCAGTTTTCCGCGCATGCGAAAACGACACGGGAGGACAGGTGAGAGGGCTGTCTTTGATGCTTGCTCCCCATTTACATCCAGTACGGTATCAGTAGAATCCATATATCTGTTCTTGTTTTGATGCAGCGCCTTTCCGGCATTTCATCTCAACGCCTCATCTGACCACCGCTTTATTTTACGCGCCGCTCGGCCGAACTGGGACTCGGTGAGGAGGACAATTCAACCAGATTGGCGGACTCGCAAGCATAGGGTTGATATTCACGAGTCCACGAACTTCATTTCTAGGATCCACACAGGCAGAACAGCCGCTTCCTTTCTTAGATTTATATAAATCTGCAGTGATCTTATCGCCAACTTTTGGGTCTGAGGCAGTGTGTGACTAACTATATATCTTCGGGAAAGCACTAGTGTAAGCCCCCCCCCCCCTCTTCTCAATCCTGACTACCACACCACCATGAACTATGTCGTCGACTCGGCAGAATTTGAGGACCGCTGGAACACGCTGTTGTTCACTGTCTCCGTAAATTCGGCAAGTAACGTTCGTCCACGAAGGCTCCTTAGCCCTGACCCTGATAGCGCCTACTCTCCAGACGGTACTATTGCTCTACGGTATGCAGGAAATTTTCTTACTATCTCACTAGCATTGGCGCTCACGCTAAGCACAGCACTCTACGTCGTTTTCTTCCTCTACTCTATCCACACTCTTCGGCGGAGCGTCCCTGGCCATAAATTGCTCGTGGGAGTGGCATGGCTCATGTTCCTCCTGGCCACCGCCGGTACTATTATTGTCGTTTCGACGACGGCGATATCGATGCGGATGGTGTATCTCTTGGTGCAGGGTTATCTCGATAGTCCCGCCCGACTCCTCCGCCTCTATCATTCGCTGGCGCTGGGGCAAGATATTATTCTGGCGGTAAATAAGTCCGTCCATCCGTGTCCCTACGCGTCAATTCCTGACGAAGATCTCCGTAGTTTGGTGACAGACTTGCTTTTTGTGAGCCACTGGCACCTAGCTCTCGGCCCTCTGACTCTGAAATTAGTTATATCGCTGTTATGTGATCTGGGGATCTCGGAAGACAATTCTGGTGCTGCCCGGAATCATGATTCTCGCGACTGTGGGTGAGCCGAATTATCTGCCCATTGTCTTCTCCGTTGTAAATTTTACTCGTACCCAGTGGGAGGATGCATAACCGGATTGGGGTATTATGGGTTGATAAAATTGAATATCCCCATTGACCCAAGAGTGCCCTTCGTCATGGGAGGCATCACAAACATCTCGATGATGAGTTTGACGGGTATGTACGCCGTTGGCTTGAGCGCGCTGGACGGGTCCGCTCATTGAAGTGATTATTCTCAGCTGGCCGAATCTGGTACATCCGACGAGAGTTGCGAACTGTAACCGGTCTGAGGCCGCTTCGACAACGGTATGATACAGCGGTCGCGATTATGTGAGACCAACGGTTCGGACAGCGCATTGCTCTGACACCATCCGGTAGACTGGAGTCTGGTATACTCTACTGCGTCTGCGTTATAATATACGTTATCTCCATCTCCATAAGCAAGTCTTCCTTGTTTGTGAGTCCTCACCTCCCGCTGGACAGATTTTGCAGTACTCAATAATTGTCCAGGGCACTATCTTCAACGGCGTGGCTTGGGGTTTAGTTCAAGTCGGGGTGGTCAGTTAATGGCTCCCCATATACTTCCCATTTTTCGACGGTTGACGTATACTGTAGAACATCGTACCCACCCTCATTCTCGTCCGTGTCGGAATGGGGCGGAGCACAGAGAATACTGGTCCTTCCATGTCGAACATCGAGAGTCAACCAATTTTTGCTTCAAGAGGCGAACAGCCACTTTCTGTGGAGATGCAAAGGGATGGGTGGTAAATGGAGTGGGTCGTGGTTTCGTAGAACAATGGGCGCTGCTGGGTGGGACTTATGCGTGACTGTACGCGTGCAGTATATCGCGCCCAAATAATTCGCCGGAAATTGCCGGAAATCAAATCTGTCTGCCATTGTCGAGTCACTGATGTGACAGGCTTCCGTGAAATTATCCGTTCTTTAAGATTATGCTCGTTCGGCGGTGCCCATCACTTTGGACATATTGGTATCTTCCCCTTTTGGTCTACTTCCCTCTCTTGCCTGCCAACAGTCATGTACAACCCGGATATCACTGCGCGCCGTCAAGACTCGGTCGCAGCTGATTGCTACAGAGGACTGTGCATTTAATTTCCGGTGTTCTTGCGCTGTACATACCCGATATTGTTTTATCTACCCAAGAGGCTGCCGGATGTCACTATTTTTGTTTCAATCTGGCCGGCCCCTAGCTCAAGCCTGCTGCGACCGTGCACAACTGGAGCGATATTGCCAACCGTTCTTTCAACGAAATGCTTTTCGTCTCCATCCGGCATGTCCGTTTCATCCTGCTCTCCACTGGGCCTCTGTCCCGAAGTCAACTGACCGCGTGCGCCTCTAAACCAGAGGCTGTTTTTTTAGGCCCACCTCATTCTGCTAATTTCTCACCCAAGAATCAACAGCTGACCCATGCACAGTTCGTCGCAGTGCATGGCGCAGTGTAGTTCTATTTTAATCGCGCCGGAGCGACGCGTCGCCAAATCTTCGCAAGGTATATAAAGCTATATCCGTTAGTTCAAACAGACAACTCATCCTTGATTCCGGCCGTGTTTTCTAAGCCTTTGCCTGCTGCTCGGGCTTTCCTCTGTTCTGGGTTGCAAACGAGAACCCTCTCTCCCATTCCGAAATTCTGGATGTTGTGCTGGCTCCGGGTTCTCCTCCTCTCCAATGTTCGGTCCTCCTCAATTTGATCCCTTCCATCCACTAATCTCATTTTGCGTGCCTTTCCAATCAAATATTCAATTGGCAGAATATCAATTTTCTTGATCTACTGTGCTCAGTTCCCACCTCCCGTTCCAATAGGGTGTTCTTTCGGGTGACGTTGAACATATCCGATAGCAGAAACACGAAGGTAGAATTTTTGCCTTTACTTCTCTGTCACTGCCACATTTCATTTGTCCGCCCGAATAGTATTTGGTTACATCTTCTCAGGTCTGTGGTGCCGGAGCGAAGCGGTGGCACGTCTTGTCTCGTCTTGTTTACTTACGTGACCTCGACGCGTGGACGCGTCCACCGCTGCCGATAGGTTTCAGCCCATTCTACGCCTCCCAGGGCTTCTATGTACCGGGACGAATTTGGCTATCCCGTATCCATATCCGGGGCTCTCTGAGTCCACTTCCAGTACTTGATAGCGCCGAACCGCATGTACCAGCGCCCCCGCTGCCAACCCCTGGCCGCAGTGCGCTACCACGTGCCCTGCATGCTCCTCTAACCAAAGTACCGCGCAAGCACCAGGCCAAAAGCTCTGAGGGAGTCTAAGCATGGCGATAACGGAAAGAAGCTCGTGGAGTTTGCGCTCTCGGCATCCAAGGCAGCGACGCGGTATTGCTGCTGCTCGAGGTTTACGAGGTGCGTACGCTATTTTACCTACAAAAACACGATCACACCGGAACATCTGGGTTATCGACACAGAGGAGGATATATTTGAATCGACTTCCGTCGGATCCCGTAAGTATCACCACCCCACCCCCCACTCAAGGGTGGTGATACTTACGGGACCCGACGGATGGTGATACACGCAATATCCGACGGAAGTCGATTCAAATATATCCTAATCTAATCCGTTGTCGATGTTTTTTCCGTGGCTCGGCTCGCCTTCCAAGATACAATTCAAAATGCTCTGCGCAGCCGAAAGAAAAGGTACCACTCAAGATTTTTCTGAGCAGTAATGGCATGGCCCTCAGGTGCACACTGGTCTTTGAGTTGGATTCCTCGCTTAGATACTGCGCGCCGACTACGCACTGCGGCAACACTCAATTGGTATGTGAACACCGGTTTCCAGACATGGTGCCTCAGGCTGGAGCCATCTTACCTCACTACCCACTGGAGCTCACTCATGTTCGTCGCGCCATCTCCGATTCTTCAAGGCATTCGAATGGAGATGACATTACGACTACGCGAACCTAATAAATAGCGTGACGCGCTCTGAAGTCCTTTATCTCATTCGACAATGCTTTCTTCTTCTTTCCGATTCATTTTACTCTCTCTCTATGTTACCACCACACTCGCTCGGTCCGCCTTCGACTGGCAGACGGTACGCCATTATTAATTCGCCCGTGCACCTAATTTCACAGCTCACAGCGGACACGAACCTAAACTGGATGTCTTGCTACTCTGGTTTCCAATGCAGTTTGCTACAAGTGAGTTACTTGAACTTTCATGAATCATTCACTATCTGATGAATGGTTTTTTAGGTTCCGCTGGACTACAGCACACCCTAGTCCGAGTCTGCGTCCATTGCGATTGTCCGCTTGCCGTCTACTTACTCCAAGTCGGAATACCTGGGTCCAATTCTATTCAACCCTGGCGGGCCCGGAGGCAGGTCATCGGTCAGGCCGGGGCCTCGTTCGCGACTGTCTTCGGTCCTGAATTGGATATAGTTGGATTCGATCCAAGAGGTGCGTCCCCGCTTAAACATTGAACGACTCCAGATCTTAAATATTTTATTCTGCAGGGGTCAGCTACTCGACGCCGACGATATTGTGTCTTCAAGACTGAGGCGGAACGCAGGTTACTCATCCCCTCGCCGGAAGTAGTTATCTATCCGTCCCTCAACATGTCCTCGAAGCGACACTATTTCCGGTGAGAAACTACGACTATACTTACGACGTAAGTATGCCTCTTGATAAATAAAGTGCTATGCAGGGCAAGGTCGGCCGACTGATGATTGACGGTGAGCAAACCCTCACTACGTTCAACCCCCACCTGGACAGAGTTTGGCCAGCTGATCCAGATAATGGCCAGGTCTGGCCAGCTTTGTGGAGGTCTGTGTAGACAGCTATATAGGGGTCTTTCCAGCTGGCTAGGAAGACCTCCATAAAGCTGGCCAGACCTGGCCATTATCTGGATCAGCTGGCCAAACTCTGTCCAGGTGGGGGTTGAACGTAGTGCCTAATGTTTCATTGATTTGTGTGTAAGTTCGGCTCTAATTGCCGGCGTCGAGGATATGGACTCGTATTATACTGGTAATCTCTATAAGTACTCTCCGTTTTTAGCGGGACTGCCAACCATATCAGCCAACGCGACGAACACGATGGTCAATGTGAATGGCTGTATGCAGGCATTCTACGATGGCTGCAACCAAGCCGGCCTAGACAACTGCCTCTTCTATGCGTCCTCCTCATCCGAAGTAACCGCAAAACTGGACGCTCTCACTTCCTCCGTCAAGGAACAGCCAATCCCAGTCGTGACACCCGACTCGCACGGTTTAGTCGACTTCACCTTCTTGCGGAACGCGATTTTGGCTGCATAGTTCTCCCCCTATGATCCTGGCGTTGGGTTCGTCCCTCCCCCCGGCCCTCGCAGCGCTCGCCAATGGCAACGCGACGGCGCTCTACGATCCGATCCCAGTGCCGACATTCGAATGCCAGACGTCACCGCCGCCGTTCCATCTGAATGACTTTGAATCGTATACGGCGATCGCGTGCGGTGATCCCGTCTCGGTCAACGACACTGTCACGCAACTCGAGGAATACCTGAACGCAGCGAAGGTGTCTCAGTTCTCGGATCTCGTTTCGAGCTAGCGTGTTCTCTGCGCGTTAGTATCGGTGATCCTTTTGCTGCAGACAAACGCTGATGACGTCCTTTCCAGGAGCGATAAAAAATACACCGTCCAGGCCGGTTTACGGCTGTGTGCGGGTTCAACTTGATTGCTCGGGTATCTCACATTATTTCTAATAAGGCATGGTTAGTGCCATCAACACAAGCAACCCTCTCTTGCTTTTTGGCAACACGTTGGATCCCGCAACCGCCGCGTCGGGTAAGTGAATTGCGACCAACGGAAACAACTACTGGTTGATGAATACTTATACCCACTCAGCGCACTGAAGACGTCCGAAGCATTCCCTGGCTCCGTAGTGCTCACACAAGACTCTACCGGAGTACGTTATTCCTCGACGGTTGTGTTCAATCAAATGCTAATCAACCCTTGGGGCAGCACACTTCCCTCGTCGCACCGTCGTTGTGCACCTAGGGATATTTCCGCGCGTACTTTGTGAACGGCACCTTGCCCGCGTCGGGGACGGTGTGCCCCGTCGATGCGGAGCTGTTCCCGTCCGCTTCTGGGAACGCCACCTCGAAGAGAGGACTGTCGAGCGTTGAGGAGCTACTGCACGCGGGACGGGAGATCAGTAGTGTCATGCGCCGGGTGGTTCCCCGTGGGGCGCTGTAAAAGCGAGATGGTTTACAGGGTGGAATGGTGAGCGTGATGCGCTGCCTTCAACCCCGATTTGCTTTTCGGGCTCCTTTACTCCTCTATCTGTCTTACGCATATTCCTTACATTTGCCTCGTATCGGCTTCAGTGATTGCGAGCGTCGATCATATCGCACCTCTGCTCCAGTCCCAGGAATTGTGCGATTCCTTCTGGCGATATCGCGCTTACCTTACGAATCGAGAGCAAATAATTCGGAAGCGTTTGAAGGACCGAGACTTTCTGTGTTGAAGGCGCCTGTCACACGAGGTGCGAGCAGACACACAGTAGCGAGGTGGTTGACGGCCATCACCGCACCCGGCAGACATTATGCATTAAGAAAATATAATACTTAGCGATGTATGAATTAGATTTCTCACTCACTTGGGGCCGAAATGTAGTTTGAACGCATAATGGCGCCAGGAAGGCGAGGGCGAGTTGAAATTTCATTTGTGCTTAAGCTTGGTACAGGAACTTGACCCAGAAATTCTCTAAGCCAAGGATCGTCAAGTCTTTATAATCCACTTAATATCCGCCTCTGTAGCCGGCACATCCTGCGCTCCGTACACCGCAGCGAAAGGATCAAGATCGGGGTTCGCCTGCCGATTGTACTCCATGGTATTGCACGCAAACTGCGCCTTGTCCTCGCCGTACACCTGCGCAATCCACGCAATCATGCCGTCTGTGCCCGCGCTCACCCCGCTCGTCGTCCACACATTACCCTGCGGCACCCAACGCGCGTTCGCGACCCAGTACGTCGCCTTGTGCCACTTCTTTTCGACGAAGAAGTAGTTCCACGCGGACTTGTTGGTGGTCGCTGCTAAACCCTCGAGCGCGGATGGGACTTGCGGGTCCTTGCTTGATCGAAAGGCTGCGAGATTGCTCCCTGTGCAGACCGTGAAGAGGTATTTGTTCTGCTGGCCCTTCACGTGGCAACTGTAGAACTTCTGTATGAAGTCGATGACGGCTTGTCGTTCAGAGTCGGGAGGTCCTAAACCACCCGGCACGATGAGCACGTCTACCTCCGACAGCTTTTTCGCGTCGTTGAAGGTCGTGTCTGCTACGAAGGACTGGCTAAACGAGCTCCCCATGCCTTCGGAGGGACCGCTGCGGATTGGGTGGGTGGAGAGGCCGAAGGTGATGCATTTCATTGGGGTTTCGTTGTCGGCGAGGTTGCGGGAGATTTGGTTAAGCGCCTCGACGGGCCCGAATACGTCGAGGACCTCGAACTGGGTGTAGAGTACTATGCCGAAGGTGCGAGGCGCGTCTTTGGCTGTAGTATAGTTAGGTTGAGATCCGTCAGTTTGAGTTTTCTGAGGAACGCATGCGAAACGTACGAAGTCTCAAGCCTGCAGGTGCCATTGCGTATTCAATCGGTCGATGAAATGGTTACGAATGGAGAGGTTTAAAGCGTAGTGAAAATGACAGGCATAATAGAAGAGAACCGGCCAGCTGACAGTTTTTGCGAGAAGTGCGGCTGTCGTGTCATTCGGCAGAGATATTAGACCAGGCACCAAGCCGGTGAGTCAGCGGCTTTTGGAAGGAACCCTCGATTATTATCCATTGGCGGCGGCGAGGACTGGATGACTTCGATGACAGGTCGCGTCGCGGCGTGAAGGCTCCGTGCCTGCGAAAGTGATTCAGTGAATTTTCTCACACACCGGAAAGTGAACAAATTTGTGAAGGTAGGTAGGTAGGTAGGACAAGAACCGAAACCATCGCCGTATGGCGATCGATTTAGTGCGCACCGCTGTCTATGGTCAACTGTTGCGCATCGTGAAATTTGTCGCCGATTTACCGGTTATTACGAACGACAAAGGCGAGATAACCCAGAAACCGCAGACAGTTTTACTTTCCGTTGTGCGCCCTGAAGGAGATCGCAAAAAGCCAAAGATTGTGTACCCCTTACTACCAAGACGGCCAGTTCTTGCCAATCGAAGTTGTTGACGTCGACGATCTGAGCTGTCTTTGTGCACGCATTCCGAGCACTGAGACTGGCCCACGGAAATGGGCGCTTTGTGGGCGTCACGACGCGATGGGAGCGTCGCCCGAGGATCCAGAATCATAGTTTGGACTTGTATCCTTTAGTCAGAATTCACGTAGTTTTATTCACAGTTTTGGAGCGAAATTCACGTAGTTGGTAACCGACCCATTAACTATGTGGATGGCTAGATGAAACCCGACCCAGTGAAATATTAATTCACTCCATAAACTTGCGAATTGGAAAGTTCCCTGGGCAGCTGTGGTTTTTTCGCGGGGTTCTCCGACCACAGTGGGGGAACTCCGGACATAGAAGGGGCAATGGGACGCACATACGAAAGTCTCCGGCAAACAGTGGGAAAAATGGAAGAACACAAAGATGTACAGTGTGATTCGAGCCGTTGCCGCATAATAATACCCCAGATATGCTCTGCAGATCCTGGTGCAACGATGTCCCTCAAGTAACGTGTCGAGCGACGGATTAGCTTGCAGTAAAGCGATGGGCGAAAGAGATGAAGCAATGTTTGACCGACCTTTATTCCGATGTATGCGCATGACGTTAAACGGGCTTGTGGCCTGTACAAAATGGGCAATACGCACAGCCTGTCGAAGTCTCCCAGAAGCTGATACGGATCTTCGGGAGGTGGCGGGCGCCCAGTGTGTTACCTTGCCCTGTCAAGGTCTCTCCACCCTCGAAATTGACCCTGATAATCACAAACCTGACGTGATCCGTTGATTCAGGATCAAGCACCAAAGGTTCGTTTCCCAACAAGCGCCCAAACAAAGCGCCCACGGGGCATGCCGAGAAACCACGCAAAGGGAACCCGGAAGAACCGTCGCTTACCTTGCAACTTTAGTACGATAAAATGCATAGATCCGGCCACATACACAAGACACAGTACAAGTTAAATATTTTGAAGAATACAGCGGCGCAAACATCTTAAAATACAATTCCAGCGAACCTTTGGGTAAACACGCCCGATGAAACCGAGTCTGTCGCGGACTCCTGGTTTAAAAATTCAGTCCTCTTGACACCAAGATAGATCATATTTACAAGGATAACAGAAGCAATTGATGCTTCAAAGCACAACATATAAATTCTTGCTGGCTGGAGAAAAACAAAGAAGAAGCCAGACAATCCAACAGAGAATTGGACTCATAGCTCTGCAATTTTATTAATAGACAGGATGCGCAAACGCCGCACCCGGCTTTTTTCTGCACAAGGTCTTTCTCCACGGCTTTTCCTATTGTTCAAAATATGTCCATTACACCATCCCAAACACGATTTAATCAAAAATTGCAAAAGCCGCATTCTAAGAGCTTGAGCAGAAAAAAGCCGTAAGCAGCATTTGCGCATCCTGTCTAATATTACAGGCCTTCAGCATTGTGAGGAGAAATACAAGCAAACTTGATGTGATTGCAGTGAATCTCGGCCAGGCAATTGCGGTGGCAAGGTCCGTTCCGACAAAGTCGGAGCTTTCTAGTGAAAATAAATATGTGGAATTTGATCCAAGGGACCTCGAAAACCAATGGCATAAAGCAAGAAATTGCATGCACATATGGGAAGCGCCGGCGGGGAGAATGGGAAAATGGAAGGCTGCGGATAGATGCAATCAATCTGGGGAGGTAAGGGAAATCCAGGCTTAATTTGGCGAGCTGGAAAGGAAGCATCGAACGGGTGAGAATAAAATCCTACATTGAAGTCATTTGCATCGGGAGTCCTGTGTGATTGATGTAGATGGTGGGGAAAAATCGAGCGCCGCTGAGCGCTCCGTCGAAACCAAAACAGTGGTATTTCCGGGATTGGCGAGGTGTGAGAGAAAAGGAAGACTGTAAACAGGTGCACATAAAATCATATGAGTAATTACACGGCCGGTCCAGCCGGTTTCCAGGAAGTATCCCGGTGTACACGCACTAGTAATTACACCATTGTCCCTGGGCTCCTCCAAGTCGAGTCTCCAGCCGAGCTCACGGTCACAGAGGGTTTCCTGGTTTCCCATACCAAGGAACTTTAAAAATTCATACCTGCTATTCATACATACTGTTTTAAATTTTAAATCAACTTCAAAATTCAAGTCAGAGTTTCATTGGCTTCAAGTTCAAAGTTCCAGAAAAAGGTTTACAAGAGTGCAGTGTAATAAATGTAAGTGAATTGCTGTCCCGCTCAATAGAGCCGCGGAACCCACGACTTTTCCCGGAGAGAATATGATGTGAGGACTTGGTGTGGAGTGGCACAGTCTGGCGAATCGGGCTGAACGTCTTCAGGTTCACGTGTGAGTGACGAAGATTGCTCCGGACAACGATCTTTCACGAAACTCAACTCAAGGACTCCAGTGTTAAAGTTTAGCTGGTGGACACTGGAAAGCAGACAACGTTAAGTTTGGCGAGCAGATTCGAATTCGGCCGTAGGGGAGTTATCTGAGCTTAAAAAGCCTCAGACAGACAGACAGACCCCTTAATTTTATTTATGAAAAGCAGGGGCGGCCTCGGGCGGCGCCGCGGCTGCCATTCGCGGTCGTTGGCCAGCCAAAGCGCGGACAAAGCGCCGAGCGTTTTTGCACGTATGATACGGTGGCGTATCCCCGTTGCGCGATCTTCAAGCAAATGCCTCCTTGGCGGTGCATTTGTCCCATGTAGGTTTATCTCCATCCCAGTCCATCCTCCTCCCCGCCTGTGTTCTTGCCCCGCATCGGGCTTTTAACAACTTACCTGCCGGCGCTTGTATGTACAAGCTTGTACAAGCCCGAATGTTCGAAAGGCCGCCAAGACGACAAGCTATGTGAAAAATCTTGCAAAAATCTGACAAGCAACTCCCCGCAAGCTGGAAAAGTCGGACAAGTCCACAAGAGGCCCAAGAAAGATGCAGTATATCATTATATGTAGAGCTAAGTATTATAATGTGGTCCATGTGGGGCAAGGGGAAATCGGGATTCGAAATTCGGATATGGGCGAAAAGGCCCTGAGCTGACGCCTCCCCCTCCTGCCTTATAGGGAAGGAGTTTCCCACCCTAAGCCGGGCCGCCTTTTCCACCTCCAGCTGCCTCCCAACTCATTTCCTACCACTGTGGACTTAATCATGCTTGTATATATACCATTTAATTCTATGTAGGTGATAAATTCAACACTCTGCACTTCAACAGCTCTATAATTTCTGACCTGAGAACTGATCACAGTTGACCTCAACTGGGCCTGAATCACAGAAGGCGTGAGTCCAGACTGATAAATCTTATTCTCTATGGTCCCTGGGGACTTAGATGTGTTTATTACAACCATCCAACACCTCCCTCATGACCTATGAGCCATTTTGAAGCTCTAAACTTTATGTACTGAAATTCTTTTTCAGCCTACCCTGGACCGCCCCCCCTCCCCACATACGGAAGTTTAATCCCGATTTCCCCTTGATGTGGGGTATAAAAAGGCCTGGACAATGGGGGAGGAGAGAGACGAAAAAAAGGAGTGTTGAGCTGGGGGGAGCAGCAAACTTACGAGGAAGATAGGGACAGTAAGCTGCAATGCAGCTGTAGGTAGGTAGCATGGGATGCAACTCATAGATCCAAACCAGACTCGAGGAGGAAATATCGAAGTATCTGCCTGGATGATAAAATACCGCGGCCCGAATTGTGGGTCTTTTCTGTGGAGAGTGTACATTGCAATTGTTGTTAGCATGATCTTCTAAAGTTGATTTCTTCCAAGCTCGCACAGTACCCATATTGAAGGGCTTTGGGTTGAACTCGGGTCCCAATTCTCTTGCTGTTGGCATGAGGGCATGAGTTCTTTCTGCAACTCGAGATTGCATAGTGTTACAATGACAACCTTACTCCGCCATCCCAACTCAATAAGATGAGTGGGATTGGTAGTGGCTTTTAGGTACAGAATAAACTACGTCCCATGGTGCCAATCACTTAGCCACCACTAACTTGTGACAACTGTTACTACTTCATCAGAAAAAAACTGAGAACTTATTCCTCTTGTGAAAAGACTCAGTTTAACAGGAGGAAAATTCCCAAGACAGATTTTTATTAGCAAAAAAACTGAGCACACTATAAAATCTTTGGCCCCCCAAATTGGGACTCTCCATCAAAACTGCTACCCACTAGTTGTAATGCTCTGCAACACGGTTTGAAACACGTCCGTGCGACTTGTACTGCTTGGAACTGAAATTCCGGACATGTAATTAAGCATTCTGAGTTGTCATCCCAGCGCAGTAGGCATCCATCCACCGGTACATCCGATGTTTCCATCGTCGGATGGTTGCAATCGTCTTTCTCAAGTGATGTCGGAAAGGGACGTAGAAATGGACTTTATAGGAGAGCAGCAGAGTGGAGAGTGAAGAGTGGTTTGAGACAGAAAAACTATGTGATAATTTTACTCTAGAGGTACACACCAAAAAAAAAAATGGCCTTCGCCCAATTTGGGACTAGTGACACAGTGGTGGTGGCTAAGTGATCGGCACCATAGCTACTGCTTAAATACTGTAACTCGAACCAGGTGATACTAACTACTATTATTACAACTACTATTGTCCCAGCGGTTACCACACATTATTGTCATCTGTGATCTGTGCATCAACTGTTACCTTTGTGTGTGTTGCAGCTTCTTCTTCTCATATCAACGTCAAGTTGACAATAAACATCTAGATGATGCACATGACCATATTGATGCATCAAACCTCCAGACCAAACACCAACATACTGCAGGGGGTGACACTGCACCAACACATGCCTGATTGCCCCTTGGTAGACTGATGAGCTATGAAAAAGGTTGGCCGGAACATATGTATATGATGGATGGCTGGATCTTTGATCCGCGATGACAGGAGAATTCGACAAGAAGAAATCTGGATGTTGACCCAATGTTGAAAATAACTATACCGGATAGTCATATGCATTGCACTGAGTAAGGAGAAAGTCTTGACTCCAACACTCATGGTTTTTGATAGGGTGCCAGAAAATTTTCAACCATATCCCCGAAGGACACATTTGTGTATTGCCTGGGGCAGGACGAGGTGGGGAGGTTAACACCCTGGACTCGATTTCGGATAAAACCCCATCTGATCTGGAGTACGCTAGGTGTACGAAAATGTGGAAGGATTTTGGTCGATTTGTGGTTTATGCTTCAGGATGGTCAATTCGTTGGGGCACCCGCATGATCACCATTGGACCGGAAAACCAAGGATACATTATAAGAAAAGCATCACCATTAGAACGTGGACCGGATCACCCAAAATTTTGACTAATAGTCATGCGCCACAAATCCCGACTCCCTGTCTCTCGGCATCTTCCGATGAGTCTGAGTCCGTCCCTTTTGGAACATGCCGAGTTGTGCCTGTCAAAATGTATTTTGAGAACTCCTATCAAGGTGCGTCGCTTAGCGACAAGAAACGTACCTAATCGGCAAGACAGGGGGTCAAAACAAGAAGTAGAGGCGGTCGTCGGCGACATCGGGTACCTTCTGTATTTCGTTTTTCAAGGCTGAAAAGTTAGTAGGGTCAAACGGTTGCCACAAATCAACAGCGTTGAAACTCCAGCAACCGCAAGATGTTGGTTGACGTCACTTTCTAAATTGAGGAGTTGAAATGCTTCGGGGCTACCATATATAGCAAGCCCGAGTTTTCGGGGTTGCCATGTATGGCAAGCCCGAAGCATTTTAAAAGGCAACAGAAACATAAAATGTCACAGGATCTGAAATTCAAAATGGCCCTCCGGGCACCCCTGGTACCGCTGGCCAGATGTGGGTTCACTTGTTTGCTGCACCACTTGACCCGGCATAGCCTCGCTGACCACGAAGCAGCCAAGGTGTGAGTCTGGTCGCGCAGCACTTAAACCTCCAAGGCGGTCTAGCATGTCGTTGGTAGAACCGGTGTTGGTGCTGCGGCTCCACAACGGGCGTAGCATTGCGGTTCACTTCCCGCTATGAGAGTGCTACAGAAGCTGTTGTTCAGACTTCCACCGGTATTGAGACGTTGTATACAAATTCTTGAATGGGGACTTGATGCATGGTGATTGCGGACTCGAAGACGGATGAGTAGATAGGGGCTACGAGGCGGTGCAAACGGGCATCGTTTGTCAAAAAAGGGCGCAGCCGTCCATATAAGGAGCGTGTGACGTGACATTGATTGACGTTTAGAACGGGTAACCGGAAAATAGAACTGGACCTAACCAGGAACCTAACCCGATACTTCACATTTCAAAACTAATTTACTGTATAATTTCGATCAATTCGGCACTGATCCGGAAATTTTAGTACAATTAAAATCCAAAAGAATTCGGATAAATCGAGAAAAAATTATTGCCGCAATAAAAAAAAATGGGCATGACACGTGACTGTCGAATTGAATGAAATTGTACAGTATGCCTGGCCGAAATTTGGTGATCCGCGGTGTGATTGAAGCTCCAGAAAAAGACGAAAACTCAACTGACCGCAAGATGTTGGTTGACGTCACTTTCTAAATTGAGGAGTTGTTACTGTCAAGGTCATTCAAGGTCCCCGCTTCTTGGCATTCCGTGAACATGCCGGCACAGTTCTCACACCGGCCCTGCCCTTGCAAGTTATTGACATGCTCTCGCTTTTGACTACCTTATAAAATCGGGCGGTGTCTCGCCTCACAACCTCTTGTGTCCTTTCCATCTCCATGTCGCTCACACTGGGCCCTAGATCATGGCCCCTCAGCCCAAAAACACTGTACGCAGCGATACTGCAAGCTGGACAGCACATTGACACACCACCCCTGCCAGCGCACAAGTCATCTTGGGACTAATAATCCCTGGGCTCACACTAACGACAGCCCTACTTGCGTTGTGCGGATACGCCGCGTGGAATCCTGCCTCGCGACGATACCTAGACCGGGTAAGTTTCCGCCTGCTCATATATGCTCTGGTCGCACAGTAAGGCCCGCTTCTGCGCCGCCATAGACGCTACTAACCATCCCAGCCTCGTCTTCGGCATCACATTCACGGTCAGCTCCTTGATCGCCTACCCTGGGTGGCACTGCGACTTCTTCATGTTCGTGACAAGCTTTGTCCTCACTTTCTCTACTGGAACGTTCCTCTGCGTGGCCCTCAATCTCACGTAGGCCCATTCGCACATGACAGCTTGATTTCTCTCCCTGAAACCTTGCCAGATTAGTCCTCACGCACAACGTCAACGGGCAAAAAATGGAGAAATACTACGTTCTTGGGGCCACGTTGGTCGGTCTCATCTCCAATATCGTGCCATATGCATCTGGCAAGTTTGGGTACGTATTCTCTAATGCCTGCAAATTCCTGGGGGCCCTGCAAGTTTAATTTCGTATTCTGGCAGATGGGACGCCATCAGCGGCACATGCTGGTTCCGCGGCACACACTCAGCGGACACAATGCGCTGGCTCATCGGCACGCAGACTTTCTGGATCATACTTTTTGCGGTCGGGGAGGTTGGCGCTTTTCTAACAATCCTCGGGTACCTTGTTGCGTATGAGGTGCGCCTTGGCCTTCCCACCCATTCACGGGCCGCTGTAAAATGCTGACCACAACCCGACAGCTCGACATGCGGCGCCTCCACTCGGACACTCCGTTTAAGACCACTTATTCTTCTGAGGCGTCGCACCACGCTGGTTTGACAATTCTGATGTTCCGAAATATCATCCTGCGCGTCGGTGAGTTAACTAAAGAATATCAAATACTGAGAACAGTCATACATGCGTACACAGGCCTCTACCCCCTGGTTTCCTGTCTCCTTAACATCTCCACCTCTGTATTCGAGTTGTTCCAGATGAAGTACCCCGAGTCGTCGGCATTCGTGCGTCTACTCCATATCTTGTCACATTCAAACCCCATTAACAAGGTGCTTAGCACTCGAGACTGAATCTCACAGGTACACCTTAATGACTGGTGTATACATATTGACGTCGATCGCTGATTCCCAGTCATCGCCATCAACGCCGGGCGCCCGCTCATCTACGGACTGCTGGCCGCCACGGATCCGGTATGTTATATCTCTCACTCTTTTCACTATCCCCTCTCCGGCGCTCCTTCGTCTCCCAACTTTTGTTGAAGTTGTATGCTACTCATTCGCATCAATATGCAGTCGCTTATCCGTGCATTACGCGCACTTCGTCACCCCGAGGATGAGTCCGCAACGCAGTCGCATGGCCCGGGGTGGCCTATGCCATCCGCCTGTCTGTCCACCGTCATTGACATGTCACCGTACGAGGTCGACTGCGATCAGACGGAGTGCGAAGGGACGTCCACCGCCTCCACACTGGGAACAATTCTAGAGGAGGGGAAGGAGGGGCATGATCAAAGCGGTATAAATACACTGGCACCGACTCAGCGGGCGTCGATTGACGTCGTGTGCCACATCTAATTGCTGCGTACTCTGAACGAGCAACCAATAGCGAACGACAACAAGAATACACATATAGGAATGTATAGTAAATATAGCAATTAGTACACTACGCGCAAAAAAATAAAAACATCAAACGGAATGCGGGCGGGTGAGTGAGGGGAAAGACAATGAGGAGGCAGATGGTGTCCAAGTAGGAGCTATCCAATAGACAGAGCTTTAAATTGCTTCACTTTTTGTGTCGGGGGCCCTCAAGATGGTTTTCTGTACCGGAACAAAGTCGCTCATCACATCCAAGTTCTGAAAGCGCTCATGTGAATTGAATTATTATGATATTCAGATTGACTAAAGTCCAGTATAAGTAAGGTCACTACGGCCAGCGCAAATCAGTGCCGTAAAACTAAATTTGCGACACGGACCGTACTATCGTCCCCCACCTCCCCGGACATACCTACAACTTGGACAAACAAAGATTTCTCATGCAATACTGAACTTTTTCTCATGATTTTTGGTTTTATATGATCTCTATGGTATGCCCTAGGGATTCCATATCCATACACTGCGAGTATTTGTGCTATTCCCAAGTAGAAGAGCTGCAGAAATGGGAAGGAGGGTGATTTTCGGTGATTTTCGGTATTTTAGAACTCTATGGAGGTTGGGATCGTGTTATATGGCACAAATGATGCACTACAGGATGCATACATATCGTCCGAGGTCTCATGTAAAGTTTCAAGTCTCCAGGTGGCGTGCATATTCCACAGTGTACTGAAAGGGCCTAACCCTTGAGCCAAATTTGAATCAACTTTAGCTCAAAAGTTCAGGGTGTCTTCTGACCTCTCTAACACCCAAACTAACTAGTCCGGGTGAATATAGGTAGGCTATATATGCAAGATTTGTCCTCCAAAGTTTCGGGCTGGTGCGACAAAAGGGGCAGTCAAGGTGAGGCCGGCAATCAAGAAATGACGTGATATCTAGTACTCGGACACTCGGACCTGTCAAAGAAATTGGCCTCAATTGAGGGGCTTGAAAACCTGGCCAGACGGTCGATTTCTTCCTCGCAAGGCAATGCGTCTTCTGCATCTGCGTCTATAGTGCGGTATGTGGGGCTTCAGTACACCAGGTACTCAGGTTTCACAGCAACTGTAAACAGCCGCCTTCCACCGTCATTGTATCTGATCACCCCACACCCACGCGCAGAACTCACCGCGGTTATCTCTGCCTTGCAAATGGCACCAGCGGATGAGTCTCTCGAAATCTCATCGCGCTCAGAGTACGCGATCCGTGGAGCCAAATACCATGCCTTCAAGAATGAGGTCCGCGGATGGAGGTGCCCGAACGGAGACTTGCTGAAAATTTTAAGTACTCTGATCAAAGAGCGCATCGCACCAGTACACTTCATTCACATCAAGAAGCAGCAAGAGCAGCACAACGGACATCTACAGGGAGCAAAAGATCTGGCAAAAGCAGGTACTCTGCTCCCGCGCGTGAATATCCCGCCACTGTACAGCAACCTCCCCAAATTCTCACCCCTACTGAGACCCGCTATTGATGTGGAGAAGGTCACGGCAGACATTCCGGACGATAGACTGGGTGACGCACCGGTAAAGGAGCCACGGAAAGGGTACCCTGATAAGCATCGCGGTCGTGACACTCTGGGAGCTATCAGGGACAAGAATAGAGACAAACTTCTCAACGCGCCTTCGAGCGGCGCCTTCTGGAATGAAGTAAAACGACTTGCAGATCCGAAACCCGACCCCATTATGGTCACAGCAGAGAGTCCTCGAACCGTGTTCGAGAAGAGACTGAACCCACCGATCGTATTGCCAACCGCATTTGACCAAGTCCAGCACAAGATGAACGAGAACCTGGCATCTATGATCCCAGAAACGACTGTGGACACGACACCGGAACGCTTCTTCTCAGCCGAATGGTCAGAGGATGACGGTGCATGGGCCAAAAGCCATCTGTTGGATCATTCTCTGGACAGCGCGGCAGGGGAGGATGGAACCACGTACTCGGACATACTGCAAATTCCCAACGAGGACTTGATCCACTTGATCAATGAATGCATCCGTAGAGGTGGAAGTCCGTCAATCTGGTTGAGATCTGCAATCATTGGCCTGCTGAAGAGGGGAAAACCGGGTGATGTTCCGGATAGCTATCAAATTATTGCACTGGAGAGCTGCTTCCTCAAAGTCGTAACCCTGCTGATCCATCGGCGTATAACGCAATGGGCGGACGCACGAGGCCTGATACCGGACTGGCAGAATGGATTCCGCGCGAAATACCGCACCAACAACAATCCGTTTGTTCTCCGATGTGTCCGTGACTGGGCTAAGGCACACAGCAAGACAGTTTATGTTGCGGCTATTGATGCAACCAATGCCTTTCCCTCCACAGACCACTCCACAATGTGGCTCAAGCTGTCAAGAATGGGAATGGGTGGCCCGGTATTTGACTGGCTCCGGAAAACGTACTTGAGTATGGGGTATTACGTCAAACACGGCGATACAAAATCTGGCGACTTCAAAGCATTAATTGGGCTACTCACAGGCGATCCTGCCTCCCCTGTTCTTTGGAATCTGTTCATGGCCGATCTTGTAATGCTCCCCGACCTCGATGATGTGGTTATGGAGAATGTCAGAATGGCAATAATGGCCCAGGCAGATGATATACTCCTTCTATCGTTTTCTGCTCGCGGGCTACGTGCCAAATTAAGATCTCTCCAGGATTGGTGCGGTGTAAACTTCATCTTGATCAACATGTTAAAAACAGTGATCTTGATCCTTGGTTCTGTACCGGACCCTCCCCCCGTCTTCATGCTCGGAACTGAAATGCTCAAGCTCACGAATGAGGAGAAATATGTCGGGGTCAACTTGCGTTCAGATACCCAGAATATTTTTCAGGACCATTACAAAGTCAAAGCAGGCACTGCGCGATACTGCGGCCATCGCATCATGGCTATTGAGGATAAAACCGGCCGATTGACCCCTAGAGAGCTCAAGCTGCTTTACATGGCGCGCGTGGATTGCCATCTCACACACGGATGCGAAATGTCCCCTGACTGTGAAGATGTCCACGTTAAGCAACTCTGTGAGGCTCAAATCTCGTTTATCCGGCAAATGCTCAATCTCCACTCGCGATCCGCACTTATTCCGCTCTACACTGAGACAGGAATTGTTCCTCTACGTGTTCGACGGTTCCTCCTTGCACTTGGATATCTGCAGTACCTTCTGGAACTCCCACCTACGCATTTTGCTCGTGCCGCGGTAAACAGCTCAATAAAATTGGCTGCTAAAGGCAAAAAATCGTGGGCAAAGGACTTGACAAGTGCTGCCTCCAAGCTCCCATTTGCATGCGCAGGACCCGACTTCACAACAGCGACTTCCAAATCTATAATGGAATATGTGAAGTCTGTGGACACCCTGATGCTTCAATGGATTCAAGGACAGGTCGACTCAACAGACAAGCTTTACCTCATACAGGGACGCCGCGAACCACAAAAGGACAAACCTCCAGCCCTGCAAACTCTCCGACTACGACATTACTTGTCAATGGTGAAGACACAGAAGCATCGAGAAGCTCTTACCTCTCTTCTACTGTCAACTCACCTGCTTGCTGTCGAAATTTTGCGCTACGGCAATCACGAGCACAAACGAGTGGATGACCGTTCTAAACGTGTCTGCCGGTTCTGCAAAATTAGTGTTGAGACACCAGAACATGCCCTCCTAGCTTGCGACACTTCACCTGAAGTGTTACAGCTAAGGACGGATTTCCTGATCCAACTCTTCTCAGGTGCACCAACCTTGCGGCGTCTCATGGATCAACCTAACTTGACATTGGTTGAGTTCTTCAAATCCATGGTCTACGAACGTTCAACTATAGCTCTCGTTGCTAAATTTGCTCATGAGGTTCTTGAGGTGTTCTACGCAACTCCAGTGTTGAGGCCACAAGCTACTACTGTCTGAAGGGGGTACAAATTTTTTGTTTTGTGCTCTATTACTGCTTCTTTTAGCTGTCTGGGTTCTACAGCGTGACGGGAGACCGGGTGCGTGAGCTCGGCTTGGATGGCTTCTGGAGGCGAGGGACGATGGTGTATATAAATTGCCTGTAATACACCGGGATACTTCCTCAAACCGGCGTTCCTCAGCGGGACCATGCCGTGTAATGCTACCTACCTACCTACCTACCCACTAAAACCGGGGTTGTCTTTAGTGCTGGCCAAGAATATGATACGAAAAATTAAATTTTGAATATATTCAAAAAAATATGAATATAATACGGCTCGGAAGGGTTGATCTGACTACAGGAAATGCTATTTACCCAGCAACTTCCAGGTCATGTGCATCGGGCCGTCGCTTAACGCGTTCATTGTACGCCTAGAATGGGTTCTCCTTATGTACCGCCTTCCTCACACGTCTTCCTTCACCATATACTATGCCTGCCACCAATGTTAACTGTTAACGCGCCTCCTCCGCTGCCGTGCTCCTTCCAATACATGTTCCACACAGCCGTCGTGCCAACAGGTGCGGTGCATGTCCTTTGTTGTCAAGACGCGAAAGAGCAGTGCTGGCTGAGAGCAGCGAGCTTGTTGCCGAAGGTGGCAGGTGCGGAGGGGACACCGCGGCGCACGTTGATGACATTCATCATGCAGCAGGGTTGAAAACGAATACAACAGAATATGAAGATGAATATAATATGGTTACAATACAATATAGGTCTGCATCAGCAATTCTACAAAAATCTTTTGGCCTTTTGGCCCTTGTGAGCTTGTGGCACAAGCTCACAAGCTCAAAGTGCGAGAAAAATCTCCCAAAAAGTGCACAAATAAGAGCGGAGCAGGGTGTGAGAGTTGTGAGGAGTCTTCTTGAAATTTTTGGTGACCATGCAGTACCTATAAGCATTTCAATTTTCACAATTCACACCCTTTTACGCCCTTGGCCAGAGTCAAACGAGTGACCTTGTGAGATTTCCCTCTAACTTTGTTGCCTTGTGGTCTTGTGGCCTTTGTGCTGTCTCGGTAACCCAGACGTTCTAGCGTGATCTTTATCTTATCTACACATCGGATTGATCCGGCGGAGTTTCAATAAATGATAAGAAAAGATGGGGCCAAGATCACGCTAGAACGTCTGGGGCATTTGGTATAGCAGCACCCCCCATACAGTCACATCGCTTTTTCAGTCTATTCAGCCCGCCTTTTGGCCCCAATAGCTTTCTTAATCAGCTTTCCTAGGTCTTGAGCCAGACTTCCATATTTTTCCTGAATTTCTTTCGTGCACCCTGGACTGTAGTGGGTCGCAAAAGTTGGCCTGTTTTGAAATCAATTTGGCCATCATAGTCAATTCTGGCCCAATTCAAGCTCTGCTAAGGCAAATAAAAAATGGATTAGATTTGAATGTGTAATACAAGAGGTTCCAGGTTACCCATAAACCGACATAGTAAATGACGCAAGCGCCGATGGTAACCACCCCAGGCACAGAATCCGCCGCCTGCCCCACATCTCTGTCTCTGTTGATGGCATCAAAACTTTGTGATGTTGATGTTGAAACTCTTTGCCTCTAAAACTTCCACGCACAGGCCCATACAACTGCGTAACATTGAAGACAACTTAAAGATAAAACCCATTGGGACATTCGGACCATGTTGTACCCAGCGGATGGGTGTTCACTCCCCAAAACTGAATGGCAGAATATATTCAAATATATCCAGATTATATTCGTATTGTATTTTATTCATATCCATGGCAGTGAATAAAAATACGATACGGCCCTCCATGGGTGAATATGATATAGATATGAATACAATATGAAAAATTCATATTCATATCATATTTTGGCCAGCACTAGTTCTCTTTGGCCAATCTTTGGCCAAGATGCGTTCTTCCTAAGTGTTCTTTTCCAAGTAGATTTCACCAGTGAAATCTTGATAGTTTTCCTGCCCCACTTGAATTTGTCTGTCATTGCACAATCTATTGCAAGTCTGCTGTTTATTGCTTTGAGCCAGCGGTTTGTAATTTCAGGTAAGGATGCAATGTCTTTTTGCTGGATTCTGTGTTCGTTCCTTGGCTTCCATATGAGATGAGCAGATTCCATCACAAGTATTTTATACAGTCGTTTTTCTCCGACATTACCAACTTTTGTCGCTGCACTCACCATGCACAGGTGAGGTGCCGTCTGTGTTTGCTGCCACCTCTTGGGGGCCAGTTTCATGTTCCTCTTCGTTGCTCGTCTGTCTAGTAGAGTGTGGGTCGCCGGTTTCTCCATCTCGATCTTTCTAATCATCTTGTATACTTTAGCTTGTGTGATCTCATTCAGTTTAGCTCCCGGGAGTGTTAAGGATCTGAGTGCGTCTGTGTTTATTTCATCGGCCTCCTCTTTTCTGCTTCCTTCTCCAGCTAACAGGTCTGCAGCTTCGTTGCCTGGTATTCCCGAGTGGCCTTTGATCCATTCCAGCTTTGTCAGCACATGTCTTTCTCGCATTTTCGCCACCATCAGTTCGAAGAGGTCGCCATTGTGAAACGTGTGCCAGCGGTCTATGGGTGAAATACTACAGTGTAGCCCCACTCCTTGCGACAACCCTGCTCCTCGCAACACCGGAAATAAATTTGGTCTGTGTTTTTCCGGCCTCAAAACATGGTTGATAAAAGTTTATTAATGCTAAATAGTCGATCTACATACCTGGGACACTTGAGAATGAGTAGAGGAAGCTCAGTGAGCCACATCAAAAGTGGATTTATCCATGTTTTTTGCTCCCCGCTCCTTGCGTCACAATTGATTTCACCTTTGTGAGGTCAATCCAGGGTCAATTCCTTTGGAACCTGGATAGCATTGTAGCTAATAAGTAGCCGAACATGACTTACTAATTGAGACTTTTGATCACCTCAGCTGTTCGGAATTGTGCAGCATGCCAAATTGCTGTTGCAATTTACCCCAAACTTCAATTCAAATTGGTTGAATCTAGCCAAATCGAATTGGTTCATAGTCATTGCACACCAGTGGTGACCCAGTACTCCCTCAGCACAGTAATCGTGAATTTTGGTTGCCTCGGATGTCCTGAGTTATCTAGCATGCCAAATTGCTGTGGCAGTTCACCCCAAATTTTCGATTTGAATGGTCAAATTCAGACAAATGGAACTGGTTCATAGTCATTGCACACCAGGGGTGGCCATGAAATCTCTCAGCTGTAATGGAGAATTTTGATTCCTTCAGACGGCCTGAAGTGGGCTGCATCCTCAATCACTAAGGTGATTCATGCGAAACGTTCACTTCAAATTGGGTGAATTCAGCAAAATCAAATTGGTTTACAGTCCTTGCATGCCGGTGGTGGCCCACATATATCTTGGTGTGGTAATCAATAAATTTTATTGCCTCAGATGTCCTACATTGGGCAGCATGCCAAATCGCTGCGGCAATTCACCCCAAATTTTCAATTCAAATTCGTCGAATCTAGCTAAATTGAATTGGTTCATAGTGGTTCATAGTGGTTTCACACCGGTGGTGACTCACAAATCCCTTGGCGCAATATTCAAGAATTTTAATCGCAGCAGACATCCCAAATTGTGCAGCATTGCAACTTGGTGTGGCCATTCTTGCAAAATCTTCAATTCAATTTACTCAAATTCAGCCAAATCAAATTAGAGAGCTTGCGCAAAAGCCGCACGGGCCGCGTGCGGCTTTCGGGCATTGCGCAAAATTCCCTGGATTTCACGGGTTTGTCTTTGGTTTCTGGTGAGTTAAGTAGTCTCCTCCATCCTTGAAAAAGGCTATTCCATACATAGAAATAAATATCAGTTGGATGCGCGGCTGTGGGAAGGAGCTTTTCCCGTCATCACAGCAGCTCCACGCAAACTTCCCACACTTTTCCTGTCTTACACACAGCAGTTGAGGTGCAGACAAGATTTCTTTTCATCCCCAGTGCATGTACTTAGGCCCACCTACCCTTCGACCAGCCCAGTTTCTTTCTAACCTCGCCTTTGGTTTCCGCACGCGGCTTTGCGCAATGCCGAAAAGCCGCATGCGGCTCGTACGGCTTTTGCGCAAGCTCTCTATTGATTAATAGTCATTGCACATCATGGGTGGCCCAGACATCCCTCAAAGCTGTAATGGAGAATTTTTTCCTCTCGATTGTGCAGCATCCCCAATCACTATGGCAATTCATGCGCAATTTTCGAGTTAAACTGGTTGAATTGAGCCAAATAGAATTGGTTCATGGTCGTTGCACTCCTGTGGTGGCCGTGAATTCCCTCAAAGCTGTAATGGAGAATTTTGATTGCCTCAGATGGCCTAAATTGTGCAGCCTCCCAGATCACTGTGGCAATTCAGCCCAAAATTTTGATTAGAAGTGTTGAATTCAGACAAATTGAATAGGTGCATAGTTGTTGCACACCGGTGGTGGCCTCGAAATCCCTCAGAGCTGTAGTGGAGAATTTGGTTTGCATCAGATGTCCTGAATGGTGCAGCATCCCAAATCACTGTAGCAATTCATGCGAAATTTTCGATTTGAATTGGTTCATAGTCGTTGCACACCAGTGGTGGCCATGGAATCTCTTAGAGCTGTAATGGAGAATTTTGATTACCTCAGACGGCCTGAATTGTGCAGCATCCCAAATCGCTGTGTTCATTCTTGCAAAATTTTCAATTCAACTTACTTGAATCCAGCCACATTGAATTGGTTCATAGTCATTGCACACTGGTGGTGGCCCAGAAATCTCTCGCCACTGTAATTGTGAGTTTTGATTGCATCAGATGTCCTGAATTGTGCAGCATCCCAAATCGCTGTGACCATTCTTGCGAAATTTTCAATTCAAATTGGTCTGAAAAATAAAGCACATTGTATATTGGTTCTTCATGTTTTTCCTATGTTTGGCCAGTACAAAATTGGTTATCCGCATTGTGTAAATGGTTGGAGCCTTAGTCTCGTCTCTTCGCATATCATCTCGCTCTTTCCCTTCCCGTCCAGGAATCCACGTAAGACATTGACGTCTGTCTTGCCTGACATTCAAAGTATGTACTGATCATGTTTGTCTGTTCCCTTGATGACTCAATTTATCAGGTGCCACAGCTATCAAAGCTGATGGTGAAGGCATTGAGGTCATGTTTGATATGATGGCACACATACTAGATGGTTATGTTATTTTCCTGCTTGCTTCAACCGTGGCTTGACCTCCTGAATTTTCTCTAGCCCAGTGGTGTTGACGATCATGGAAAATCCAGCAACGAGACCTTCCTTCAAAAACACAAGTGGGGGAATCAGTGCTGATATCTCCGTCTCAGTTGTGATGGGTTTGCGCACTTATTGGACAGTACAGACGAAAAGGAAACCGAGTAAATATGGTGTGGATTCATGGAGTCTGCTTGAGCCTTGGGGGAAGCATTACCCTTCCCTTGAACAGTATCATTACATCTGCCAATGAATCTTCTATGTAGTGCTTGGGATGTGATCACAGATTGAGTGAGGATGTCCACAAGGACAATATGCTATGCACTTGGACAGCTGGACAGGGGTTGATCAAAAATTACCGGAACAAAATGCTAAAATGCCGTTGCTCGACATCTTCCGGTGATGTCATGAATCACCCGGGTTCTACTTTTTTCGCACGACGTGTCTGTACCGCATACAGACGGGTCTGCGTCACGGGACTCTCATGATGCGACCACGGGACCTTCTCACGGTTGAAACCCGATCGCGGGTTTCAACGAACGTGGACAAGAGAAGACGTTAAGGGTTAGGGAACCCGCACAGTCGATTCCCCTAACCCTCTGACGCTACATACAGGAGCCTGATCACGGGCTTCAGGGACCAAGATATTAGAAGACGTTAAGGCTTAGGAATACCGCACCACCGGCCCTCCTAACCCTCAGACGCTATGGTGATAACACACAGGGGACAGGAGCATCACGCATTAATGCTCCTTAATGTTGCTACACAGGAACTGATCGCGATCACTTTAATTTATTCGTAACATATATAAGCACGGTAGAATCTCCTTGTACAGTAGATTCTACCTCGTCTAATCTCAGGCTTCTGCTTTGGCTTGACTTAGGGATTGTCTCCACCCTGTCCCACTTCCCCTTCATTCTATTGCGGGTTGTGTCCACACCCCGGGTATTATACCTGAGTGGATATCATACCCTGTTCGACTCGTTCCAGGTTCCACCTCACACCCCGACCCACGATATACGGCCTCCTAACGAGGAGTCCGTTCGGTTGGTTGGGGATCGAACCAGTTATTAGCGACTGTCGGGTTTCTCCTGGTTGGGGTTCTCGCCGGGTTGCTCGTCGTTCAGCCGACCCAGAGGCCATTGCTGACAGGTGGGTCCGTCCCTTTCGGAACATGCCGAGTTGTGCTTGTCAAAATGTGGTTTGAGAACTGTTATCAAGGTGCAGCATTTAGCGCCAAGCAGCACTACAGTGGCAGTCTACACCTTACTATATGTGAACCTGGGCTTGAAAATGAACCAGTTCTTGAAAATGCGCTCGCTTGACTTCAGTTTTCGTCTGATTGTCTTCGTAAGTGGCGGAAATTAAACTGACAGATATGAATGATCATGTTTTTAATCTGAAGTGGTCGACTCTTATCCGCAACTGATAAAAATTGGCCATTTTTGGCAATTGTTCGATTTTTTGTGTGTGAAAACCAGTGGGATGGACCCGGTTTTTTTTTGTGCCAGATTGCTTCTAGTCCTCGCAGGTACTGTACAATTTCGATCAATTCGGTGGTCACATGTCACGCACCCCATGTGCCGCGACGAATTTTGGTCTCGGTCACGGGTCACGGTGCCCAGTGCCGAATGTAAAATCCGTGACATCCAGGCAAATCTTCCTTGGAGGTGCAAAAAAGACAGATTTCTCGAAAATTTTCGTCTAGAGTGCCAAATTTTTGAGGATGTCACACCAAAACTGGCTGATTGCTGGGGTGCCGAATCGGTATTTTCGGTCACAGGGCACAACCCATGCCAAATTGATCGAAATTGTACAGTATACTACCCAAAAAAACCCAGTTGGGAGGCCCCACGGATGCCGCTCAAAGTCAATCGTTTTCGGATCCGGGTTTTGGCTTTGTAGTCATAACCCACCCAATGGGATTTATTTTTGTGCGCAACTGAAATTCGGTGGTTTAGGGTAAGCAGTAGCCCGACGTGAATGGGAAGTCGGGGAGCTATGAGTCAAATTGATGGATTAGGATACTGTATTAGAGATATGGAATGCAACAACGGAGTTAAATTTCCAAGTCCACAGTCAAGACGTATAGAGGTGGCTAGATCGTGTCACTCGGGATGAGGTCGAGATGATCTTGAATGGTCCCAGAGGCGAAGACCTCGAATCAAGGGATGCCGACGAACCTCCAAACTTGTGAATCGGCGAAGAGTTGGTGGAGAAACTAGCTAAAGATAAGCCCCAAGGATAGGAAACTTGACACGCCGGCATATCGCTCAAGAAGCTGTCATAAGTTTTGATCGCCGCATCACTCCGGCTCGAAATTTGACATACAGCGTCGCGATCAGTCATATTTCATCCTATGGGGACCAAATCGGGTGATTTTACATCGCAGCAGCGCTGTGGTTCACACAGTTGAACGTCTTATTACGCCGATCCCGCGTCATCGTCGCTGTCACTGTTGGGATCAATCAATGATCAAAGACCGCTCGAAACGCACCGCACGTGCCTGCCTTCCGGAAACGGACTGACCTCTTGCAACAACGCGCCCGCGGCGCACACGTTACTTGACATGGACGCACTGCGCTACTGCGCGTGAACCGCCTTCGACTACCTTTTACTTCCCTACTACACGGGGGATCTCGAGCTCCGAAGACTTGCTTGGATTGTGAAGACGAAATAGAATTGAAGAACGGCGGCGTCGGCATGGCGCCAGGGGACCTAGCGAAAGCGGACCAGATCGCGTTCCACATCTACACAAAGCTCTTCCACGTTCTCTATGCCGCCCGCGCCTCCGAACAGGGCCAGCTGCAGCCGCAGGGCAAGGTGGACAAGTGGGTGCGTATTCTCCTTCAAATTACATTGCATATCACTCGATGATAATGGTCCATGCATGCAGTTCAACCTCGAAACGCCGCTCGCCCCAGCTGCGGCGACGCCCGCGGCCGAGCTGGACCTGTATCGCTCGCTCTCGTCGCCGTATCCTTATCCGTCGTCGTCTGCCTTGACTGTGCCTCCCCCACTCGCGCTGCAAGTCCTCCTCCTCATCCCGCCCGCCAATAGCAGGGGCGGCACCGCGCTCGTGCACACCCCCAGCGGCACCCGCGTCGAGCCCGAGCCGCGGGGCGTCCTGCTGGAGGAGTGGGTTCTCGCGTTCGCCCCGTCGGCGTCTGCAAGCACCTCCGCCTCCGCCACCACCGCGAGTACAAGCCGGACAAGCTCCACCGACTCGGAAACCGACGCCGAGAGCGTCCTCCCGCCGACGATGTACAAGAACGCCATCCCGCTCTTCCGCGCGCTGTTCGCCCTGCTGAGGATATTACCCGCGTGGCGCGTCGTGCGCAAGCTCACGGGGCGGAAACCGGGCGCGGCGGGGAGAGAGGCCGCGGGTGGGGGCGGGAAACGCGGGTTGCGCGTCGTCGTGCGGCTGCGCCCCGACGCTCCTACCCCCGGAGGGATAGCCGGGAATGGTGGAGGAGGAAATGGGGAAGAGTCGACGCTCGGATTCGGCGACTCGCCCTCGCCAGAGACGGGTGCTGCGCCGCTACCGACGAGCACGCATACCTTCCCTGGCGTGGCACATCCCAGTGGTGAGTCCATTTCCGTTACGTTCCTTCTTTCTTGCATGCATCCATGCATGTGTGTCTGTTCCCTTCGCTGTTTTTTCCCCCAATTTTCCGTGGTGCGCATTACCCGTTTGGGCAGCAGCGGCGCTCTGCTCTGCTCGTGGTTTTCGGCGTCGGGCGTCGTTATCGTCGCCTCTGAGCGCGCATCGCCATCGGCGTTTCGGGTTCCTTCTTTCCTGCTTTCTTTCTTTCTTTCTGGCGCGGAACGCAAGGCGACCTTGCGGTGTGCTGTGCATTCCGTGGGCATTAGGCACACTTCCAGCGCAGGGGATCCATCCCTACACGTGTTCTCTGGTTTTGCATTTCCCTGTCTTTTTCTTTTTCCTCTCTCTCTTCCTCTTTGTCCGAGACATTTGCATCCCAGGCTTCCTTATCTATCGTTATCTGCCTTGGCTCCCCCGATCGTGTTTCACGTTTCGCCTCCTCGCGTCACCTCGCCCGCCCTTTGCACCTGCGTCGTACGCGTCGTCTCATCGGGTGTGGTGCATGCGTATGCGCGCGTCCCGACCACTTACTTACTCCGTTGTGCGTGTGTCTGTGTGCGCCATTTGCACCCATGCCCATGCCCAATCGCTCCCCTCGGGTTGGTCGTGCGTGCGTGCGTGCGCGGAATCCGCCGACCACTCGACAGGCGGAAGAAAGCCGATCAATGAGCTGTGCCCCCTTCGCTTCGCTTCCATTCTTCATCTCGCTTCTTGTTATCACTGTGCTTCCTGCGAGCGCTTGGGATTGGGATTGGGCGTTTCGGCCTTTGGGGGCGTAGGGAGGGGGATCTCTATCCTATCCCATGCGCGTTCTCTTCTCATTGTCCCCCGTTTGCCCATTCGCACGTTCGCACGCACACTAGCCTTTTTTCCCCCAATTTTCTGTGGTGCGCATTGCCCGTTTGAGCACCGGCGGCGGCGCGCTGCTCGTGCGTGGTTTTGGGCGTCGGGCGTCGGTATTGTCGCCTTGCCTCGCACCTCGCCCCGCCTCGCATGTCGCGAAGGCCATACATACCTCGAATGCCCATGGGATCTTCGCGTTCCTTCCCTGCTTTCTTTCTTCTTGCTTTCCTGTGCGTTCCTTGGGCATTGGGCACACTTCCAGCGCGGGGGATCCACCCCTACACGTGTTCTCTCGTTTTGTATTTCCTTTACATTCCCCCCCCCCCCTCCTTGTTTTTCGTTTTTTTTTTCAGTTTTTTTTAGTTGGTCTTTCTGTCCTGGTCCTCGTGTCCGAGCGAGACATTCGCCCTGTCGTCCTTATCGTTATCTGCCTTGGCTCCCCCGATCGTGTTTCATGGTTCGCTTGCTCCGCGTCACCTTATTACTCTTTTCGCCCGCCCTTTGCACCTGCGTCGTACGCGTCTCATCGGGTGTGGTGTGGTGTATGCGCGCGTCCCCGATCGCTTACTCCGTTGTGTCTGTGTGTGCGCGCCATTTGCGCCATGCCCAATCGCTCCCCTCGGTTTGGTCGTACGTGCGTGCGTGCGCGCATACTGCCGACCAGTGACAGGGGCGGAAGAAAGCCGATCAATGAGCTGTGCCCGCTTCTCTTCCATTCTTCATCTCGCTTCTTGTTATCACTGTGCTTCCTGCGAGCGCTTGGGATTGGGCGCTTCCGCCTTGGGGGGAGAGATCCCTATCCCGTGCGCGTTCTCATTGTCCCCGGTTTCGCACATTCGCACATTCGCACACTAGAGGAGACGCTAGACGCCTCGACGCCTCGACGGGCGTGGGGAGATCATCACCTCACTGGTGCGGTACCTGGTCTATTCTGACTCGGTCGCGAGCGAGCGACGAACACGAGGCCTCTCGAGGACCCGCTCGGAGGCGAGACGCCTACCAGAGATTAAGTTAAGAGAAACGTGGTCGGACGTGTCCTGCTTGCTGCGGTGCATTGTCTTGTCTTGTCTTTCTGCTTTTCATCATCTCGCTTTCGCTCTCCACTACATTCTGCATTTTTCAAAACTGGCTTCGTATTTGCATTCCCGTCTGTCCCTCTCCTCCCTCCCTCCCTCAATATGCCATGAATAAAGAACGCTAACATATGTTTTGTTGTTTTGAATTGCAGGTACGCTCACGCTGTCGACGACCTACCTCACCACGCCGGCCTTCAGCCTCGAGTCGTTGGAGGCGCTGCTGTCGTCGCGCTTTGCCGTGCTCGACCGCGATGCGCCGCAGGGGCAGGTGCAGGCGCGGGGGCATTCGGCGCGGGCGAGGGGAGGGGCAGTGGTGGTGGCGGGGGCGGTGCTAGGGGGAGGGGGCGCGAAGACGTCGACTTTAACCCCGGCCCCAGCATCGGGCGGGGCAGACGCGAGCCGCTGGGGAGTATGGCAGTGCGGGGGCGGGGAGGCGGGAGTCGCTAGGCGACTATAGTAACACCACGGGCAGACGGGAGTCGCACGCGGAGGGCGGCGCGCAGTATCAGGACACAATTGGCAGCGCCAGCCGGACGCGCACCGCCTCCACTGGCACCGGCGGCGGCGGAGGGTACACGCGGCAAGAGCTCGAACGGCACGCCGACAACGAGGAAGATGAAGATGAAGAGTTCGTGCCCACCCTCGCGCGGCGCTCGATTACCACGTCCACGACGTCGATGGGGGCGGGCGCGGGCTCGCCGGGGAGGTACACGAGCGCCTTGCCTCCTATTGCCTCGGGTTCTGGGGGGAGCGGGGTACCGAGCTCGCCGGGAAGATACAGCTCCGTCCTGCGCCCGCGCGTGGATTCGCTGCGCGCGACGAACAGCGACGCGGCGGCGTACCCGTCCTCGTCGTCGGCAGCGCACTATCGGACGATCAGCGAGTCGCGCGCGGGGTATCGCGAGGTTCCGGCCTCGCCGTATCGCGACGTCCCTGGTGGCTCGCCGTATCGAGACGTCCCTGGGGGCTCACCGTATCGCGACGTCCCTCGTGCATCGCCCAGCGGCTCCTCCCCCTCGTCGACGTCGTCCGCGCAGCAATCCTACAACAACAATTCGTACTCGCACCGCATGGGCGTGCACGTCGCGCCGGGGCACAGGCGTGAGTCGTCTATCGGGCGGGGCGGGGGCGGTAGGGGCGGCGCAGACGTGGTGGACCGGTTCGTGCTCCCGCTCAGCGGCGCCTCGTCGCTGTCCTCCAACACGGCGGCGGCGGGGCCGTTGAGGGGGAGCCCGGCGCCGGCGTCCCCGCTTGCCTTGCGGGACCGGGACCGGGATAGTTTGGGCTTGGGCTTCGGCGGGGAGTACAGCGGATATGGGCGGCCGCTGCCGAGTGAGAGGGAGAGGGAGCGGGAGCGGGAGAAGGGCGTGCCGATTGGGGGTGGGGGTGGGGGCGGCAATATCAACGCCCCTGGCGCGGCGGGGAGTCTTGGTGCAGGTCCGGGCGGGAGCGCGAGCAGCGGCAGTACAGGCGCGGGGATCAGCGGGAGCCGGCCGTCGAGCGTGGCGCCCATCGCGATCAACCCGTTCAAGAGCAGCACGCTGAGCCGGAGCTCGCTGAGCGGGTCGTTGTTGCGGGGCGTGGGCGTCGCGGGGAGTCCAGGGCGGGCCGTCGGGGTGGGAGGGAGTGGGGGTGGGAGCGGGACGACGAGCCCGGTGGGGGTGGTGTTCCCTGGGTCGGGGCCCGCGTACGCGCCGAGTCCGTTGCCGCCCGAGGGTGTGGGGAGTGCGGGGCCAGGGACGCCTGCGCCGACAGCAGGCGGGGCCGGGGTGGGTATCCCGGTGCGCAAGCGCTACTCGAGCAGCTTCCCGCATCGGTATGGGAGCGTTGGGAGCGGCGGGAGCGGTGAGAGCGGAAGTGTTAGTGGGAGCGTGCCGGCTGCGCCTGGGTCGGTGCCTCGTGAACGCGAACGTACGGCCAGTAGTGGTGGGCAGGGCGGGAGTCGGAGTGGGAGCTTTGTAAGTGTTTCTTTCTTCATTTGGATTGATGCGAATTTTGATTTCCTTGCCAGCTTAAATCAGCAGTGGACGCGCAGCACGACGAGGTCTCGGACTTTGTCAAGGACATCGACGCCGCGCGGCCGCTGTTGGGGCGGTTACGGCAGCAGCAGCAACAGCAGCTGCAAGACGAGCCACCACCGGATCCTAATCTCAATCCCGATTCGCCGCTTGACCCGGACGACGGCGCCTCGGGGTCAAGCTCGCCCGGGACAAGCCGCGGCGGGACGGTACGCGGCGCGGGGAGCACGCTCCGCACAGGCGCCAGCACGGTCGGGCCAACGCACTTCACCGGCGCGGCGCCGGCGATGCTGACGAGCGCGGACGAGGTGGACGCGAGGCTGCGGAGCATGAACGAGGAGTTTATGCGCAGTCTTGTGGGGCTGGGCGGGGCGGGGCGCGGGTCGGGGGTGATGCGCGGGCGCGGTGGCTCGCCTGGGAGCGGGAGTGGGCTGGGTGGGAGTGGGAGTGGGAGCGGGAGTGCGGGGCAGGGCTCAGAGGAGGTGTTAGGGAGGCTTGAGTTTGGGTAGCCTTTCCCTTGCCCCGTCTCTTTCCTTACGATTCCTCCTCTCCTCCGCTTACGACTTTGTCGTTTTTTCTTATACTTCATTTCCGTATCTGACCACATACTCGCTATACTATTTCTCTCTCATCGCTGCAATGTGTATTTCTATGCTTGGACTCCCACCCTCACGCACTCTATATTCATTATTCATGCCGTTTCGTATTGTTCCATGCATTTACGCTCTACATATATATACTATAGGTACTGTGTCCCATCCTCCCGTATCATATGCCCGTGCAGTTACTGTATATATCCCCACTCAACTACTTATGCCGCCGTCTGCCTCCTTTATCGTACGTCTAGAAACGGGGCGCGCCATTAGATTCATCTAGCTCCGCGGAGGCTCGTCAGTAGTGTACAAGCAGATTGGCGGAATAAGACGGAAGGTGCGAAGAAAGTTTACATCATGGCCAATTACAATGCAGCGCTGCAATAAATTCGGGTCAGCCATGCTTCAAGTACAAGTCAGACACACTCACGATCTATCTCTCCAGTTCGGCGCTTGGCAACGAAAGTTTCGGCTTCGCTCCAATAATCCGTGCCATGCTGAAGCCCCGCGTACCAATCCTCTGCGAAATCCGGCACGGGCATGACCACGAATCGGATGTCCCGCGTAAGCTGCGCGGCGACCTCGTCTGACCACACTCGTGGATCGTATTCGAAGAAAACCAGCGCGCGCAGGGACTGTGAAGAGGCCAATATTTCCGGGGACATGAGAACGGAGATGTCGCCGTCCAGCGACAGATGCGTGAGCTTGGGCAGGGCAGCCAGAATTTCAGGAAGTTCCCCGGCGTTGACGGGATCATCGCCGAGGTGGAGGTGCGTCAGCCGTGAAAACATGGGGTGCGTCGCAGGTGGCATCATATCAAAGTCGGCAGACAGGCGTCGGAGGGGCATGGCGTCGATGAGTGGGAGCAAGGTGTCGTCCAGCACGGTTTGCAACAAGAGATCCTCCACGCCGGAGCACAATGCTAATATCCCATGGAGGTCCACTGACGGGGAGTACAACAACATCAAGTGGCGCACGGTGCGGCGGCAAAATCCCGGCGGTTTCCTACGACCACTGGACAACACAGCGTCGTTGTGCAAGAGGGGGAAGCCAGCAATTGGCTTGTTCCGTCCGACAATCATGGTGCGATAAAGCAGAGGCTCGATCCTGCGTCAGTCAGACCCTTGCATTTGGACCAAAAGTGAACCACACTTACCACTCTTTGACGCGATGTGCCACTAGTAGTAGCTGCGGCATAAATACAGGCAGAGAGCGCGCGCAGAGCTCGAAAATTTCGCGTTCTAGCTCAGGGGGAAGTGTCGGAAGTGTCGGTGGCGTCATGGTGTGCCACTCGACGCGATGATCGTTTATGATGAACGGAGGGTCACATGTGACATACGCGCTTAGCCTTTTCGCACCTCAGGTACCGCCGTCAACATTACGTACTGTGAAAGTCGAAGATGCGCACGCAGGTGAGTCAAAGGGAAGTGTATTCGGGGCGCGGGGACACAGATGCAGGGGATACAAAAGACTACAGGAACATCAGGAAAAAGTGACAATCACCCTCTTTATAAAATTACGTCTGTCCGTCTGTCTGAAGCCTTCAAACTCCGCTGGTCAGTTGACCCTGCCACTTCGATCCGAAATTACCCCGTTTGAAACACTTTTAAACTCCGGTATCAACGGAAGGGCATGCGAGGCCGCGAAGCGGCCGAGCAGCGCTTGTACAATATAGGGCAATGTTGGCCAAGGGGGGATCGGGATTAAAATTCCGTACGTGGGGAGGGGGGGGGGGGGGTCCAGGTTGGGGCGAAAAAAACTTTTCCCTATATAAAGTTTAGAGCTTCAAAATACCTAATAAACCATGAGGGAAGTGTTGGTTGGTTGTAAGAAACGTATATAAATGCCCAGGGAGTGTATAGAAGAAATTTGTCGGTCTGAACCCATGCTTTCCGTGATTTAAGCCAAATTGAAGCTAACTGTGGTCAGTTCTCAAGTTAGAAATTATTCACCTCTTGGATTTCTGAGTGTTCAATTTATCACCAACAGTCATTGGATGATATAAAAAAGCATTATCAAGTTCAAGGAAGTGGTGGGAAGTAAGTTGAACAGCGGTGGCGGAAGGCGGAGAGATCGGCCCGGCCCTAGGGGTGGGAAACTCCTTCCCTATTAGGAAGGAGGGGGAGGGGGGGGGGTCAGCTTAGGGCCGAAAAAAACTTTTCGACCCTATATCCGAATTTCGAATCCCGAACTCCCCTTGATGTTGGCTATGTATCACTTGTAGCTGTATTGTTAGGTACCCCTTTATGTAGCATCTGTAGTCAACCGGGGAGGCTCTGTAGCCTCATGTAGCCATCTGTAGTCAACCACATGACAATGTAGCAGTCTGTAGTTAGGCGGGGTGCCACGAAAAATGGACCTTTGCAACACAAAAGGAAAGCTTTTGTCCACTCACTAGACCTCTTTCTTTCATGCTTCTTTCATGTTGTCCTGTCTTGTTTAGTTCTAACACTTGCCGTTGTGTTCTCTTACTTCCGTGTCTCATTTTCAGAATGCTTTAATTCAGTTATTTGCTTGCTAGGGGAATTGAACTCAGGATCTCGCGAGAACAATGAAAATTATAGAAAGTACAAGCGCTGCTCGGCCGCTTCGCGGCCTCGCATCCCCTTCCGCTGATACCGGAGTTTAAAAGGGTTTCAAACAGGTAATATCGGATCGCAGTGGCAGGGTCAACTGACCAGCGGAGTTTGAAGGCTTCAGACAGACGAACAGACGTAATTTTATAAAGAGGGTGACAAAATACCACTACGCCAAGAAGACCATTAGGGATATAGCAAAGTTATGAACCACATTACCACGGCTCCTCTCTAAATGCACTTCTACAACATTTCTGAGGATGTATTTCATTATGGAATAGAAATGACTGTTAGTTTGAACTGAAACGGGGTAGCGGTAAAAGAGCTAGAGCGCGTAAGGTGAGGGTAGCGGAAAAGCAAGTGATGCCGAGATCGGCACCACCTCAATCTGAAACTCCGGGCCCAGCCGTTTTGTTTCGCCCGAGATGTACCAGTCTGCTTACAGCAAAGTGCTTGCCACATTTTTTGCTCATTGTAAGCAGACTGGTAACGAGTCAACAAATGTGGACCGTATACCCCAATAGGAGATTAGGTGCCCAGAGCGAGAGAGTGCACAGGTAGTCAAACTGAAACGCATGGCTAGATACATGGAGAAACTGAGCTTCATCTTATATCTGCGGGCGAAACGTCATCATCGCCCAACCTCAATTCAATTCAAAATGAACGGGAAATTTGCATAAAGAGGTACAAGACGTGCCTTCGCTTCGCTCCGGCATAAGTGCTCACGATTTTGTAAGCCTCATCTTGAGAGGCAACTAACCGTCGCTGAAAAATGATTAAAGGACATTGTATGGTTGTTCTGTATTTGCAAACTCTGTGACAAAGGTGAACATAGGTTCAAAAGTATAGGAAACATATTTGAAAATATCATTAATCCACACAAAGTTTGTACACATACTATGGGGCATACAATAAGTCACAGTCCAATGCGCAAACTGACCCTATTCATCTGTCACGATAGACTACTGCATAGCATGCCGCGAGTGGAATCAGAGAGTGACTGCAGAATGATTAAGCGCCCCTCGACAAACGACTGAACGGAAAGCGGATGGTCACACACTAGGCAGTCTGATATAGTACCATCCCTTGCGGGTAGTCCAAAACTTCATAAGAAATGTTGACAGTCTTCGAACGCGTCGGGGATACGCTCGGCCCGACACTAGAGTGCAACCTGAGCAACGACACAGACACATACATAACCAAACTTAGGAAATGGTATTTCAGTATTAGATTCGACGTGTTAGACAATGACACAACTTGCAAAACGCATCCGAGGGCATTGGCGGGAATCTTCAGCGCGATCAAAATAAATTGCCTCCTGCAGACGTGTCGACACTAGAGCCGATACGTCTTATTAGACTGTGGGGGCTCAAGGGCGATGCCGAAGCGTCTCACCTGATAGGGCTAAGGGTAAGTGAGATGCAAAAGAAATACCACTTGAATAAGAAACTCGCAAAAAAGTTGACTAAACATAAGTGGGAGCGCAAAAAGACTCAATCCAAATGTTAGCATTGTTAAGCTAAAGGAGCTGAACAGTGATTTAGTGAAGGTAAGAATGAACGAAACTCGTAAGGCGGCTCGGAGGAATGCCAAAAAATTGATTAAACGATTTGCATCTTGTCCGATTGTGGCGCGGGTAGATGATGGCACGACGTTGCCGACACATTCACAAAAGGTTTCATTCCACGCTGTTGCTACCAGCTCAAGAGTTCACACAAACTGTTTTCATTTGAGGTGAGTGGATTCCTAGGGTTTTCGGACCCGAGGAATCGATTGGTCATGATGCCTTGGCCATAGGAGCCACCGTTGAGGAGTGTTGACAGGCTTTCCCCAACCCCGCCACAATCAAATGGATGCCACATCCCAGCAAGGGCGTATTTCATCGCAAATTTTGGCAGGCAGGTTACTAGTATGTCTTGGAGGAATGTATCAACCCGACAGCAATATGGCCACCTCTGAATTAAGCACCAATCTCATGAAGATGAAGTTGGCATTGGACTTGTGCCTTCAGGTCATAGGGCTTAGTCACGCTACCACCCATCCCGCATTATACTACAGACTCGCGAAGGCACCCTCCCGAGGCACTCGGATCGGTGGTGCATTCACCAATTTCGACCCAATGAGAGGGTACACTCAACTTTGCTACATCACAACATAAGAAGGCTCTGTGGTGCAGTTCTTTGGTGCACCAATGTTTCCAAGGTTGTAGAATCCAAAAATCAGGGTCCCATAATTTTTGCGTGCCTTCCCGGGCAGATATTCATGATTTCACTGTTTCTCATGCAAAGAACATCTCCAAAACTGTGATGGGCATGTTGCCCCAAGCCTCCACTAGATCTCCCTAACCAGAGTTCTATACCTAGAATGCAATGGGGATGTTGTTTGGGAAGGGCGCACCCCCACCGATGTGCATTGGGACATCTTCCCCGAGGTAATTAAAAAGCAATTAATACACCTTTTTCTTTGGTGCTCAGGATGGACTAGGTTTTGTCAGGGGAACCACCCGTCCGTCCGTCCGTCCGTCCGTCCGTCCGTCCGTCCGTCCGTCCGGCTCCGGCCCATCGCACCGCCCCACTTCCTCGCCCGACCCTTCGTCCGGCCTCGTCCGTCCATCCGGCCTTCGGTCCTATGCCCCAGCCTACGCCTCCGTCTGGAACGTCGCCCTCCGTCCCTCCGGACTCCGACCCCCTCCGACCCCCCGCGTCCGGTCGCTCTCACTGGCACGTGCTATGTGATCAAGCTCGAGACCACTGCCGATCGATCCGGACACGTGCTACTGGCTAGTACCTATAAAAACCTCGCCTAGCGTGGGAATCCTTATCCTTTCTTCTCTTCGGATTCTCCCGCTAGGTGCGTATTCTAGAAACCTGTATTTAGTACTGTCAATTGAGTTACTTCGGATTCTCCCGCTAGTCTCCCGCGCTCCCGCACCGAGCTGAGGTTGCCCTTACAGGTTTAGCCACAGAAAAAGGTTTCACACTGTTCTGAGGGTCTTAAGAACCCATTGGGGATGTCCCCAGACCAATAGAAGCACTCCTTGATTTTATGAGACACATTTCCCCTGATTTCTCACTCCTTTTTCATCTTGGTAAGTCGAATGATGCTTCAATGGCCTTTCCAAAATTCCCTACAGTTTTCTAGCCCGTTTACAGGACCATTTTTACCATTTACACGCCCCCACCATCTCCAGCCACAATGGAATCACCAAGAAAAGCTAAGTTGCTTGAATCCCTCCAAACTTGGTGGAAAAGTAATTTCCAAGTTTACGGGCGGCACGGCAGCGTACAAGAATTACGAAAATAGCTCACTTACCACTGACCAGCACCCGAGCGCCCACAAGACCGCATGGCCAATGGAGGATGTCAACTGTCTATTGGTGGGTGTACACTGTATTTTCCTCAATGGATATATTTAGGTACTCAATGATCCCGTGGGGCCGCTACACAGATTTTTTCGTCATTTTTGACCTGTTTTGGACTTGAAAGCGACCTTTCGTATGACCCCTTTGTGAAACTGTGACCTACGAAATTTTTCGTATAAATTGAGGCTTGTGACCTGTGACCCTGCAAATTGAACGAAATTGAACAGTAATCCAAACATCCATTCTCACTTGTTACTCCTGCCCCACATATAATGATTTCTGTATAGAGGGAAAAACTTGTGTACAAGAAGGAAAGAAAAATGACAGATGCTAAAATGCCATTGAGCAAAAAGTTTGCAGCCACTGAGCTAAAATGCAGTGCAGATGACTGAAAAGATTAATAGTGTCCCTGCAAGAATCGAACACGCGATCTTCGCAAAACCTGCTTACAGATCTTGCACAGCCTCATCAATCAAAAAATCTAATGAAACAATGTAAGAAAAAAAACACTGCCACTATTAAGGGTTTAAAAATCTAATGAACCTGAAGCACAGCCACTAAATTCGATACCGTCGATAGATCTGGACAGTAAAAAAAGAGGTAAAAAAAACTCGGTCTGAAAGATATTATGAACGATTACATAGTACTCGTAAAATTGCAAATCTAGAGCATCTAAAATTTCGCTGGCTCATAGGGAGCATCAGAAATCGGGAAGCAATCTGTGAATATAACTGAGAAGTCGGTAAAAAAAATGAGTGGAGGAACCCAAGAGCATGAAACATTACCTTAATGAAGAATGGGAGTAGAGGGAGGCGGACAGGCTGAGTTGCACAAAATCGGTCACATTTTCCAATGCCAACCGCATCGAAAATAGGCTGGGCGCTGTCTTCTAGTTGGGTGCTCGTAGCCTATGCAGGTGGTTAGTTAGTAGATTAAAAGATAACTGGAGAGTGGAACAGGACGGACGATGTAATTCAGCACAGAATACAGTGCGACATGCTAACGAAGATTTTATAAAAAGAATGGAGCATAGAAATTCTGACGAACCTGCCGTATCATATGCTACTGCCGCAATACAGCATTCATTACCCCAACATGGATCTTGGAGAATGTCGGGGATGTTTGATGCCAGAGTGAGACGTAAAGGAGATGAAATAGAAGGAGCTCAACTTAAGTTATGCCGGTCTGAACCGCAGTGGGACTCAAGTCCCACCGAACTTAAGTTCTGCCCTGCATGTTTTCCCTGTACATGTGAGAACCACACCCCCTCCCCAACCTTACCTGAACTTAAGTCTCGCACCACTTAAGTCCCCAAGCACTTAAGTTCGGTCTAAACACCAAATGTAAGGACCCTCCCCAACCCTACCCGAACTTAAGTCCCGCACCGCTCAAGTCCCCAAGCACTTAAGTCCTGTCTAAACACCAAAAAAAAAATCCACCCAAGACATTTGAACACCAGACCTCCCGACTTTTGGCCAGAAAGCGATGAAGGAGTTAACCACTACTTAACCACTACACCAGGAGTGATATGGTAATTTGAACACGCAGATATGATATTAGCCTTATTGGCCTTAACCTTCTCCGCGTTCTTTATTTTGCCTTGTGGCCAAATCACTATTCATAGACCTACCACTCAAGTCCCCAAGCACTGAAGTCCTGTCACTTAATTAACACCTGTTCACATGTCTTAAGTTTCCATCTACTACTTAAGTCTTCGCCAACTACTTAAGTCTTGATGCGACCATTTAAGTTCTGTAATGAATAATCAAGTTCAGTAATAAGTACTTGAGTTCTGGCTGGTATGGATAACTGGCTTAGTGTGTGTTAGAATAAAAACCCTGTAATTTGTCCGTATTTATTACAAGGGTGTCTAAAAATCCCTGTAAGCCCTGTGAATGTCCTAGATGGTGGTTAACGAACATGAAATCATGTGAAATTCTGCACCCACCATTGTATCCATCCACTTGAAAACCGCCTCCCGCCACGCATCAATCTTGGTGACCAATTCATCGAAGGTCGTGGCTGACACCCAATCTGCATGTGCGCCCGAGTCCGGGCTCTTGAAAATCACCTTGGCATTGTGGTTCAGCCGCCTGTACATCGCGGCTTGTATGCGAGCAAACGTCACAGCGCCACTGACACCTCCAATCCGCTCACTCTCCGATCCGCAAGTCCCGCCCACACCACGCTATCCCGTTGGTACCTCTCGATGACACGGAAAAGCTCGGCGTGCGTCAAGAAAAGCCTCCTTTGGTAATTTCCCGGGATTGCCTCCAATTTGCCCTGGATTGGACCCAATTGGACCAAATATCCTTCGTTTGCCTGATTTGCTCCGTAGTAACGTTGCCATCTAGCTGCCTCCAAGTTGCCTCCAAATTACCTTCTATTACCTTGCATTTCCTCTCATTTTCTGGTGGTTGCGCAGTAAATTTTCCGGATATCCCGCATAGAAATGGACGAATAATGATTCAATTCAACATTATTTACAGTACACAAAGATATCATACATATAGGTCCTCAAATGCATGCCCCCCAAACTGCGGATCGCGCGCCGAAGCCGCCCCCTTCAACAAAATGAGAACATACCCCATAATCAAAATGACGGAGGCCTGCAAGACAGTGCAATTAAAATCAGCGCACTACACTTGGCACACAACACTAACCATAAGGAGTCTACAAGACAAAGGTAATTGAAATAAGTATGTTAGGCAGAAACGAAATGTACGCATTTACGCACCCGAGAGTTATCGGAAATCTTGGCTTGAATCCCTGGGAATGATGAGCAGCAATAATTCAATAATGAACTCATCCCAGCCCACATGAAGCAATACATTTCGGTACAGCGACATTCCGATGTTCAGCACTGCGACGGCGGGATCAGGACTTGCTCTCTCAGGGACAAGAATAAGGTAGCTGAAGAATCTTGTACGCGATCGCGAGGCCCGCATGGAGGACCGAGATGATGATGACGATGCGAGGGCTTCGGCGGATGCGAGAACGGGAAGAACGTTGCGGATGCGGAAGTAGCCGGAGAAGGCGAAGATAAGGCAGACGAGGGACCAGGGCGAATGGGTGGGGTGGAGCGGGACATTAGTATAAAGAGCGAGACAGACACCCTCGCCACGCACCACAACGAGAATCCACACAAACGTTATCCCCGCACCACAATCGCTTGCCCACGCTCCATGGGCCCACGAGATACCGCAGCACAACCCAAAGCACAACAGGTAGCGCCAGCCCGTAGCTGTACACCAGCAGCACTGCGATGCTCAGCAAGCTAAAGTCGGACTTTTCCCGGGCCCGGTGAGCGCACGCCGCCCGCGTTCGCGACTGCGCCGTCTGTGCTGCACGGGAAAGCTATGCATTCAGTTCTCGCTCAGATGCATGACGTGGACCAAGTACGAACCGTTGAATGGCAGCCACTCGAGACCTTCTTCTAACCGTTGCACACAAGGCGGTGAGTCTAGCACAAGTAGAAGAAGGGGGGACGCACCTCATCTGAGTCGACTGCAATCAATTTGGCGTGAAGAGGTGAGTTATTTGGAACCATCAAGAGCCGACTTAGAGCAAAGAGAGACTTGTCTTCCCTAGATGGGGATAAGACGTGCCAGAAATGAATTCTTCAAGGATGCTGCAGCAAATGCGGGTTAATGACACGCACATTCAATCTAGATCAAACCTCTCACCTCTAGGCGTGAGGTGCCATATATACTTAGTCTGCAATATGTGCGAAAATCAGCTGGGAAGCTTAAGGGAAACCACCACACTGACTTGCTGCCAGTTGGCAGGGTCATGCGATTCGCGTGTATGGGCGGACAGTGAGTCTTGTTGCTCCGGGTGGGTTTCTGGTGCAGCAGTAGCTCACAGTGAGTGCTGGAAAGGCCAGGGAGCCAGGACGAAGGAGGAGTGAGGAAGGGAAGATGAGGGAAAGGAAGAGAAATGTATGCCGTTGTTGTCATTTCCATCGAAACGAACCATCCGATAGGACCACGTGCTCTTCTCCGATATTTCTCCGCAGGTACTGATCGGCTTCGTGGCCACGTGTGTATTTAGTAAGGCTCCAACCATTTTCGTTTTTAAACGTTTCTAAACGTTTCTAAACGGATTAATAATCCGTTTTGTTTACGGACCCCTGTAAAAGGTAAAAAAAAGGTAAAAAAACGGTTTAAACGGTTTGGTTGAGAATTGCAGGGACAGTTGTACACGTAAGTTACATGAGTCATTATTCCGCCTGATAATTCCACTGCTTGTCTCCGAATCGGAGTCCGACCGTCTCGTCTGTCAATTCCTTCAGTGTGTAACAACTTCTGAAGGAATTTTCAAGTGCCACATCCGGGCCTTGGTTCCGGAAAATTGGCTTGGAGCATGCAGAACATGCACGCATCTATTTGAATTCGTCTTCTACACCTACAAGAAAGCTGCGGATGCGAAGGTTCAGGATTTACCTCCAATTAATCAACCACCCAACTTGAAGCCCACAACAACTGCGAAATCTTTCCTCCATACTGTGTGCATGGTGGATGTTGTCCTTCCGGCCAATAATTTGCTCCTGCCGGAGCCTGAATTCAAGCGATTTTGTGACGCAGCAATAACGTATGGGTCTGGTGAGCTCAACGCACCTTTGGCATGGTGGAAGGTACGGCATCCTTATTTTACCTGTCTTCGCTAATGATCTGGTCTTTTAGATACATGAGCGCGACTTTTCTGTCATCGCCGCAATGGCGCGCGACTTCTTCGCCATTCCAGGCACCAGTGTATCTATTGAGCAACTCTTTTCAAAATCACGACACCTCTGCCGCGAAACCCGCTCCTCCATGCATGCTGATACAATCATGAAAGCCATGCTTACGAAGATGTGGATCAAGGCTGGGTCATTCAAGTCAAGACAGTCGTAAACTATATAGTATTATTTACACCGTGTACAATGATACAATCTATCAAATTTATTGGACTTAAATCTATCGTTTTTAAACATTTGTAAAAGTTTTGTAAACGTTTTAGAACCATTTGCCGTTTTGTTTACGGGCCCTCGTAAACGAAAACAAAACGGTTAGAGCCTTAGCATTTAGGGCTGGGTCAATTTGGACTTCACCTTTTCACCACATTTGACACTCACTTGGGAACTTGACTAAGTATTGTTTTTTTTTTTTGATTTTCTGACAGGAAAGAACCCAATTCTCCGACGAGGAGAACGAACAACCTGGCACGGCACTATGGGTTCAAATTCCGAACTCTGGAAAGCACGGACATGCAGGCAATGAAGGAAATTTGTCCCAATTGCCTCCGATTGGACCGGTTTGGAATGTAAGAAGGAAATTTGCCCCAATTGGAGGCAAATTTCCAAAGGAGGTTTTTCCTGATGCTCCCATAGCTCGTGTAGCGAAGGTTACTCTTTATGTAGTGATGTGTAGTTTCGGCTGATCTACGTAGCGTTGACACAGCGTGATGGTAGCACGTGTAGCTTGCCTTTAGTTTGGCTGTAGCGCGTGTAGCTCACCTGTAGTTTGACTGTAGCACATGTAGCTCACTTATAGTTGGCTGTACTTGCCCTGTAGTTGAACACCGCTTGCTGTCGCAGCTTTGTACGCTGCTAGTGGGGTTGCCTACAAAACAAAATACAGTGCTGCTTCCAATTCTCCCCGCAACACAATGAAGAACAAGAATCCAGCAGTAGTGATACTCGATGACTGAGATGACTATATTTAAATTAGGATGCGAGACACATCATTCTGTTCACAAAGACAGTCAGTTCAGAATTGACATGGATCAGGGAAAATTTGACGCACAGAAAAGAAATTGAAGCCAGAGCAGATAGGTGAGCAACTGTGTACAGAAGCTGGGTCAGTTTGGAAGGATGTGGAGGGAAAATTTGAAGACGTACGCAAAGGGATTTTTCCATACATACGGATCTACAAAGGCAAAGGTCAGTGCCAGCCAATTAAACATAAGATTCGGAAACATACATTTTGAAAAACATTGAAAGTTGCTGGGCAGTAAATGATCAATCCGAACCTGCAGGGAATAGGAAAGCATAAAGACTTACTGCATGTCCTGCGTAACCGGCTCCAGCTCTACTCCATCAGCGACACTATCTAGTGTGAATGATCAGGACTCAGAACACACCAGGAGACACATACATCGACTCACCAAGAGCTGACATTACCAAACATCTATTCCTGGGGCCCTCCTCATGGCGGGGGGTGTCTGCTACGCTCGCGGTGGCATGGTGGCGAACGAGCGCATAGTGGTAACTCGGACCTCGGAAGACAAGTCTTCTGTGAGTCGAAGTGTTGGGCGAAGGTGGTGAAGACAAAAGGAAACAGTGAAGTCGAAGATTGCAGAGGAAGGAGGTGGTGGTAAGGACGAAAGAAGAGATGAACCGAATGAAGACTTGACCTTTAGAATGAAGACTTGACCTTTAGAATGAAGACTTGACCTTTAGAATGAAGACTTGACCTTTACCACCATAAAGGTAGGGTGCCACTGGTCTTCAGTGGTGCCCGGCGACCCGGAGTGAAATCCAGGGGACGCTTGTCTCGACTAGAGATGCTCTTCTAGAGCCAGATCAAGTACACCTACGAACATGTAGAGCTCAACGTCGTGTAGTACGACGCCCAAGTCCATAAAAGGATCTAAATTACGGAACCGATCACGCTACGTCAAACGTCAGCGTTTTCTCTGACGGTCCCCTCTCCGCCCGCTAGATAGCGATAACCTCCCCTCCCTACGCCAGCGCCGCCAGCGTCGCTGCCCTCGACGGCCAAAGCCCCTCCAGGTCTGCCACCGCTTCGCGCTCTTTCCGCCACGTGCCCCACGGCATGTCAAAAGAAACAAACGGACAAAGCGGCTCAAAGAGACAAAAGCGCGCTAAGAAACAAAGCAAGTGAAAGGGACAAAGACCTCGGTGCGTCATTCCACAGCCTTCTTAGGCCAGCCGAACACGGGCTAAGAGTATTTAACCCAGACGCTCTCCCACATCCCGCATCCCAAACTGCCAGACCATATCGACACCGACTCGCGTCTGAACAAGCGCAAAGGTCGCTCGTCCGACGCCGCCACTGACGACTCTAGCAAAAGACTTCGCTCCGCCTCTGTCGAACCCCCTCCCCCTGCAATACTCGTCCCTGAAGCTCCTCCTGCAGCCATCACCGAGCGAGTTGAGCCCCCTCCAGACTCCGCACCCAAACCCATACCCAAAGGCCTCCACTTTGCCAAGAAAGTCTCTCCCATGGACGACGCTACCCAAAACACCAACAGATGTAAGCCCATGCCCCACCCCACGTCCCAGAATTTTCTCTGACGCCGCTCGTAGTCCAAGCCATACAGGGTGTCACACAGCTCACCAACGGACAGCAGTACACAACGCCGCCGGAGGGCGGCTTCGCCATGCCCCAGATGGTGGAATCCCCCTTCCGCAACACGTCGGACCACACACGGAACGCATGGGCCGCCGTAGAGGGACCTAAAGGCTTCGTGCGGGTGTACCGCGCCAGATACGACCCCAACCCAAGGGAGTTGGTCCAAAAACTCCGTTTTGTCATTCCCCGCCTCGTCGATGCCCCCAAGCTCTGCATCAGCCCGCCCGCTGTCCGTGAGACCCTCTCCGAGCGCCTCGCCGCTCCGTGGCACTTCCTGATCTCCTCCGTCCCGAAGGAGTCCCTCGAGAAGCTCACTGGGCAAGGGGTCTGGTCCACGCCCACCATCACCTTTATTGTCATCCCCTACGACATGCCCCTTCCACGCTACATCATGACACTCCAGCACTTCACGATTTTCGACGAGGACGAAGGTTTGAAATTCATCCGCGCCACCATCCTGACAAAACTCAAGGCGATAAAAGGCGCGACCGAGGCCCTCGCTGCCCATGCCCCCACTCCCGAGGCGGCACGCGCCGCAGAGGAGTCGCTCGACTCGCTCAAGGTCAAACCCCTTACTATCGCGTTGCCAGGTGGGAAATCCGACACCGTCTGGAATATCTACTTCACCCCCCCCTCCCACCTCCCCCTCTTCAATCTCATGGACTGGTCCACGAAGGTCCGCACCCTCTCCTTTGAAACCGACCTCTTCGGCACCGGAGTCCCACGCCAAGGAGCGCTCCAGCTCTTCTGCGTTGGATGCAAATCATACGACCACCCCGCAGGCCTCTGCGCCCTCCCCCGCACTCCGGGCTGGTTCGGCGAAGTCCCGAAGTCTGAGTCGGCAGACGACTCGACCCTTCTCAAGGCGGACGAGAAAGCGGAGAAGCATGCAGGAGCATCGGGTTCCAAGAAGGGTAAGACCGCCGATGGGCGCGTCTCGAAGAAACCTCTCACTAAGCCTCGCCGTCGCTAGTCTATATGCACAAACGTGACTCGTATCCTACTATTACTCATGTACTCTTTACTCACGAAATCTCATGACTTGCCGCCTCCTTCTGGTGAAAATAAGTCGTCTAATTAAACTTGAGAACACAAGTACACCTCTTGTACAAATTACGGATGCGTGTTGCGAGCTGTCGATAGGGATCGATGGCGCCTCGGAGAGTCTTTGGCTTCCTGAGGGCAATAGTATGTACGCGATACCAATGAGGGTCCTAATATATTGTCTGATGCAACCTGCTGTGCTCGCGTGCAGTGGGGGACAAGAAAGGCCCTGGGTATGTATGATGGTTAGAACAGCGGCTGTTCGTGGCCTGGAAGTGCCGTACTGAGAAGTTGAAGTTGTTTACAGAGCGACACGAGGCGCACCTGCGAAGGTATCCCTGCGGACGTGATTTGAGAACTCCAACAACATTTTCCTCCGACGTTGACCTGGGTAATGTCAGCGGGGCCTAAGAGTATGGTTAAGCTCTGGGCTCTATAACTAACCGTGGCTACTTACACTTTCATTCACCCCTCTTCATCTCCACAGGGAACAGGTCGAGACAACCCCACCAGAGCTGGAGGGGGAGGAGGGTCTGCCGCGCCCGATCCACCCGAGGATAGCTCTGGGGGATCTAGTGGCGTATCTCAATCGCTGAACCCGACGGATCAGCACCCAGCCCGACGCGAAAGCTCAGGGAGTGACTCACATATCGCAGCACAACCAGTGCAGACTGCATCTCAGCAGCCACCCACAGTGACTCCTCGTCCTAATGCTGCACAAGCACCAGCCGGCCAAGCTGGGATCCCGGTCCTTACGGCCCCAACCCAGACACATCAACACCAGGATGGACCCCACACACAACCCGCGTCACCGAATGGGTCAGAACCGGAGCTGGAAGAGGAACCACCTCAACGCCAGCCACGGTCACAGAGACAAAGGCGCCAGGAAAATGCCAGAAACCTGCTGAGTCGTAAGAAGCCCGAGGGTATACGAAAGAAAACAAAAGCGTACATTAAAATTTCATCCCTGAACATGCGCGGTCGTTTTCACAAGGGCGAAGACAAATGGCTGAGAATAAATCAGATAATGTGTGACCGGCGCATTGGAATACTTGCGCTACAAGAAACACACCTCTCACCCGAAGACGTTGAAGAAGTCAACAAACTGTTTGAAAAAAGGCTTCAGGTCTATGCGACCCTGGACCCCTTGGCCGAAAATGCTAAGGGTGTGGCAATAGTAGTCAACAAGGAAATTTCGAATGTAGAAGGCATTAAGACACGAGAAATCATACCAGGGCGGGCTCTGCACCTGACAATCCCCTGGCATGGAAACGAAAAACTGACAGTTCTGGCTGCATACTTGCCGAACGACCATGTGGAGAGCGCCCGCAACCTCGCGACGATAGAGGAGGAAATCCAAATCTTGGGGAAACCTGACATCTCATTGGGAGATTGGAATATGGTTGAAGACGCCATTGATAGGCTCCCCCACCGCAAAGACTCCGGCGCAGTCACAGAAGCTATGCGCGATTTCAAGCGTAAGCTGAACCTGGTTGATGGTTGGAGAAGGACTTTTCCAGACCTAAAGGCTTACACGTTCATGCAAAGCGGAGAAGATCAGCACTCCCAGTCCCGAATTGACCGCATCCTAGTCTCCAATAAAATCTTCCAGTACATGTCAGACTGGACAATAGAAGCATCCGGAATTGAAACCGACCACCAACTGGTGTCCGTTAAGTACTCCAACCCCAAAATGCCCTTCGTAGGCAAGGGGAGATGGGTGATGAAACAATTCCTCCTTAAGGACAAAATTCTCGATCGCATCTTAGCAGTAGGAAAAGAAGCAGAACAACGTATGGAAAATATAGCGGGCAAAAGGACTCACAACGATAACCCACAACTGATCCTGAAATCAATGAAAGATGACTTCACAGGCATCTTCCGCCAACGTGAAAAGGTTGCGGTTCCCAAGATGGACAAGAACATCGGTGAGATGAGAGAGAACCTAAAGAAGACAGTCAACGACCCTCTCAAAGGGGAAGAGGAAAGGCTTGCGGAGGCCGCCGCCATCCAAGAAAGGATAGACGCTACGGAAAAAGTCCGTTTCCAGAAAATATGAGACAACACGGCCGCTAGGAACCGACTCGACGGCGAATCCACCGCAACGAGCTACTGGACGTCCTCAAATAAAGCAAAGAACCCGAGGGACCCTACCTTCAGCCTCCAGATACCAGGATCAGACCCGCCCATGTACGAAACCCGATCAGACCGAATGGCAGAACTAGCGAGGGACTTCCATGAAAATCTCCAATCCGAAGGAATCACAGATCCAAATGAGCAGGAAGAGGCAACGAGGGAATCCCTAAAAAATAGCAAGAAGTTGAGCCAACAACATAAAGCCAAACTGTCGCAATACCTGACACGAGAAGATGTGGCCCGAGTCATAAGACGGCTTCCGAACGGGAAGGCACCTGGAATAGATGGTCTCATCCACGAACTGTGGAAAACCATTAACGAGAAATTCGAAAAATCAAAGGACTCCGCAGACAGATCTATGGACATCGCGAAAATGCTCTGCATGGTCTATAATGACATAGAAAAGTATGGGGTACATCCCGATACAAATTTTGCGGAAGGATGGATGTGCCTTCTTCACAAAAAGAACGATAAGCGCAATGTTGCAAATTATAGGCCCATCACCTTGTTAAATACCGACTATAAAATCTTCACAAAAGCCCTAGCAATCAAGCTCGCGGAAACGGTCCCGTCAATAATCCACAAGGACCAGGCCGGATTCATACCTGGCCGAAGCATCTCAGACCAGATCAAACTGATCGAGAGTATAATCAACTACGCAGAGGAAAACTCTGAGGGAGGTGCTGTTGTGGCCCTCGACCAAGAAAAGGCCTATGACAAAATTCAGCACGACTACTTGTGGAAAACAATGGAAGAGGCAAACTTCCCGAATCACTTTATAAACACAATTAAATCACTGTACGAGCACGCATACACATCAGTCGTGATAAACGGGGAAAAGAGCTCCAGATACCGAGTGACAAGGGGAGTGCGTCAAGGCGACCCAATCTCCTGCTTGCTCTTTAATCTAGCAATAGAACCCCTTGCGCAAATGCTTCGAGCTTCGAACCTGAAAGGTTATAAGTGCCCCGGCCAGGCAGAGAGAATTCTTACAGCGCTCTTTGCAGACGACACAACGGTTTGCCTCTCGAAAGAAGACAGTTTCGAGGACCTTGAGGAGATCCTGAACACATGGTGTAAAGCGTCAGGTGCGAAATTCAATAAAGGCAAAACCCAGATCATACCGATCGGCAGCTCTGCTTATAGGCAGAAAGTGATAACGGAGCGTAAACTCCACCGTGACCACGCCGAATTCCCGCAACACATTGAGATTACCAAAGACACTGAAGCAATACGTATCCTTGGAAGCTGGCAAGGAAATGAAACGAAACAAGTCTCTATCTGGACACCCACAATTGAAAAAATCGAAAAAAGCCTGACCAACTGGAACAAGGCGAACCCTACCCTTAATGGAAGAGCAAAAATTGTCAACATGGTAGTGGGGGGAATGACCCAATACCTAGCGACGGTACAAGGAATGCCAAAAGAAACAGAAGAGTACCTGGACAAGAGGATTAAGTCCTTTATGTGGGCAGAAAAGAGGATCGCACCGATCAACCATGACATCTTGTTTCTCCCTTTTGAGGAAGGAGGACTAAATCTGCTATCAATAGCAGATAGGAATAATGCAATAAAGCTAAAGAATCTGAGAGACTACCTTTCCAGCGAGGGCGAAGACCGCGCGAAGTGGTGCACCTTGGCCGATCAAAGCTTCCGTAACTGTATCCCTGAGGGAACAATTGTGAACGAGAAGGTGAGGATGAGCCCATTCCTGCAAACGTGGCAGCCTCTGCAGAAAAAACTGCCAAAGACCCTCAAACACATGCTAAAATCAGCGAAAAAGTTCCGTCTAAATTTTGACGCCCTCGCGCTGTCAAAAGATATTAAAGAAGAACTTCCTTTCTTCTTCCACATCGGCTGGAACGGGGATATAAGGAGAAGGAACAACAGTGCCCTGGCAAACTGCCTCAGAGACAGGCATGGCGTAAGATCAACGGGTGATGCTCTCAATTTAACTGAAAGGAACTACCTTGGACACAGTAGGAGAAAAAACTGCGCCTGCAATTGCTGTAAGAACGATCGTAACTCAGGGTGTGGGGCACCCTACAAATGCTATGAGGAGGCGATCAAACTCCTAGACTGTCTCTTCGAGAAATGGGATCCCCGAAGCGGAGTTACTCAGCCGAATGAAGAACTGACTGCCGATGAGATTAAGTCTAGTGCAGATGCCGTTAAAGACGACGAACCTGTGCTTTTCAACCCCAAAATAACCGTAGACAAATTAACAGACGGCTTCCGCCTTTTTGGCAACCCAGCATGTGGCCTTCCTGCGCATCAGCTTGAACCAGAGAACGACGAAGAGCAAGGTCAAGAAGTGTCTATCTTCATAGGAAGCATGCACAACATCAACGAGGATGGAGAACACTGTGCAACCGGCAGCGTCTGGTATGGCCCGGATGATGAGAGAAACAAGTCGATCCCAGTTCCCCAGGGTCTCCACTCAAAAGATGCCGGATTAGTGACCGCAATCCTATACACAATTCAAAAGGCTCCTCGAGAACACATTCTACATTTCAGAACAAGGTCAAAAAGGATAATACGGGTGTTTACAACCGACCTGGAATCTCATGAAGACAGTGACTGGCTCAATGTTCCAGATAGCACCCTGCTGAGGGCGTCAGTGGCCGCACTCCGTGGGCGTGGTACCAGGTGTACCTTTCAGCGAACGGATGAAGCACAGGACCACAGAATAAAGGAAGCTATGATTCTGGCACAATCACCTCCGGAAGACGACGGATCCGCAGAGGTACTAATACAAATACCTCAAGCGCACATTCTAAATGGCGCGAAACTGAGCAAGTCTACCCAGAAGTCCCTGTATAGGGCTATAAAAGCTCAGCGAAAAATCCCGGAGCGCGTTAAAACCACAGCCATGCTTGATGTTACCAGGCACGCTGCCAGAGACCTGTCAGGCAAAACTCCGACCGATAGCGAGATATGGAAGTCGATCAGGCACCAGGACATCTCAAGGACGACCCGAGTGTTCCTATGGAAATCCATGCACCAGGCCTTCAAAATAGGAGAAAGATGGAGGAGTATACCAACCTTTGAGCATTGGGCAGTTTGCCAGCACTGTCAGGTAGACGAGTCCATGGAGCATATCCTTGTTGATTGCGAGGCCCCAGGCAGAGAAAAATTATGGAGCCTTGCCCAGGAACTATGGGAATTAAAAGGATATGCATGGCCAGAAGTAACCATAGGGCGCGTTCTTGCGTGCGGTTTTGCGGACGTAGAGGACGGGTCTGCCAAAAAAGACAAGGGAGCAAACCGGCTATACCGGATCCTGATCTCCGAGACAGCGCATCTAATTTGGAAGTTCCGTTGCACACGCGTCATCGAACGGGGTAGTGATCCGGACAGATATTTCTCGGAAAATGAACTCCAAAATAAGTGGATGGCATGTATAAACGCTAGGCTAAGAACGGACTTCCTACTGACGGATATAAAGAAATTTGGGAACCGTGCTTTGAATTTCAAGAAAGTAAAGAGTACATGGAATGGCATCATAAAAGATGCCGAAAATCTGACGGACACACAGATCCGCCAGTCTAGGGTTTTAGTGGGTATGACCCCTCCTCGGCAGCGTGCTGCGGGGGTGGGGTGAGTCCTACACTGCCGTACACCGGCGTACGTCAATGTATCACCCTAGTGGATTCTTAATTTTCTTCTCGACGGCATGGGCCGCAAAGAAAAGCGTGCGGCGTGGGCTGATCTTATCAGCTGCTCGTTCGCTCATCGCTCCTCAAAAAAAAAAAAAAACCGTCGCCAAATATTTGGCGCCCTTTATGGCAGCTGATCCATCACGTGCGTGCCACCGAACATTCCCGACTTCGAGACCCGTCACCCCATGCCTTTGGCTCTCTGGCATGCGACCCCGTCCCTCGCAACTCTGATGTCCTGCTTGTCCTCCTCCACCGCAATTCGACATCCAGCGACTCGGCTCCCTCAGTGTCCATTCCCCGACCTCGGAGCTGCCCCATTCGCGTGCATTGAGTCTCTTCTCAAATTGCCCTGGCAAGCTGTGCCGGTGGCTAGCTGCTCGACCTACCAACGGTTCACAAACATCTCGGAGGACATGCAAGAGAGCAACCTGCGACGTGCGTGAACTGTCCTTTTTTTTTTTTTCAGTACGTGGCATGGGTGTACGGTGGGCGAGACCACAAGACAAGCACAGGCAAGGGCATTGTGTTTGTGAACGCTCCGAGGAGCCGGCTGCCGTGCAGAAGGCGATGGAAGGTATCTTATCCGTGTTGGTATATTGCGGCACCGCTGCCCGTCCCTTTCCAGCCTCAAGTGTGCGTACGAGAGCGCAGACAAAGACACAGGCGCAGCATACATCCTTGCGGCTGGAAACGGCGCCACGAACGCGGATTACATCGCCTTCATCGATGAGCCCTTCAGCGACCTCCTCAATGCGCTGTCGCCTTTGGCTTCCACCTCCAAGGTATGCATTCATTTCTATTTCATTTTATCATCAAGACAACGGCGCTGATGAGCGCACTAAAAACAGGACGGGCGGGAAGACACGTCACGGAGCTGGTGCGCATGCGCCTCGGGAGCGTCGCATACTACCTCCACAATATGCTCAAGATCATCGAGCCTCCTCTGCTGCCACCTCCATCTCGCTGCCCGAGGAGGAACAAGCCGCGTTCGCACAGAGCACTTGAATCCCGTGCGCTCCCTCTCCCTCCCCGGCTCTACCTCCTTTCCCTCCTCCCGCTACACCCCGGGCTCCCAAACACTGGCTCCTCCTTCTTTTTTCACGTCACCTACCATATGCTAACCCTGATTTGCAGGTTTCCCTCCTCACAGGTGTCGCCTCCGCGCTCATGCTCATGTTCTTGAGCGTGATGACGGGTGCGGTTATTTATCAAGGATGGATGGGAGTGCGATGAGCGGGGTGGTAGAGCGTGCTTGAGCACGCTCTGAGCTGGCGGCAGGGGCTCTGTGACATCGATGGTGGTGCACGCAAGGCTGAGGGCATGGGGGATTTTGTGCAGGAGATTTCTCTTCTACGCATCATATTATCCTCTTCTACCCAGGGTGCCCTTTGTTATGCTTGTATGATATCTCTTGTATTATCTCCTTCATTGAATCATTATCCTGTGCATGTACCATTTTGTTTGACAGTGATCCTCTGCTCACAGTAGTTAGTGCATGCGTACAGCAGCGAGTTGCCTGGCTGGGTTAAGCCCCCCACAGCCTCTCTACCCAGTGCTACAGCCCGGGTTTGCTGATGATGGCTTGTGGATGCAAGCTGGTCTGAAAGTTCTGAAAAAACACGGAGGGGGAAGAAGTCACGCACTGTCCACCACCAGACAATTTTTGACATGTACCGTCACAAGACCACGTGTGCGTGACTTCTTCCTCCTCCATGTTTTTTTGATCAGAACAGGACAGGTTCCCGAGAAAAATCTGTGAAGAAAAAGTTATGCCTTGCTGGGCTTGGGTCTGAAAACCGAAAATGTAGAGAAAGCAAAAGGTAAAAGGACAGAAGGCTAGAAAGCCTACAGTCACACCTGCACTGAAAAAAGTCAGCCAGGCAGCCGCCAAGAAGAAAAGATAAAAGAGGCTTCCAGGCTTGAAGGTACTGTGTGCTGGCTAGCTATGTGTCCTACACAGTGGCCCCCTAACTACGTTGAACTGCGTAGCTGGCGAAAAACTACATCAACTACAGTGACTACACCCAAAGCCCCCAAACTACATGTGTATTACGTAGCACTACATAGTCAGCCCAAAAACTATGGCAACTACACGAGCTATGGCCTGGCTACGGCGAAAACCGGGGTTTGCTGATGTCTCCGCCATCCCCCCGTGAAAGTGCGCCCTGCAGCCGTAATACACCGCCTGCCAGATAGTCTGGCAATCAAGTCCGTGCCCGTTGATGTGATCTGCCGGAATCTGGCCTTCCACCTCCGCCAGCAGCATGTGTAGCCACTCCTCCTCTGGAAAAATGGTGACAGCTCGGTTGACCAGGTTCATGATGAATGAGCACCAACTATCGTAGCTGTAGACCATTGGTGTTGTTGTCGCTGGGCTGTGAGGCGGTGAGTTGGTGTGCTTCAAGTGCTCGTGTTGCACGTAAGTCCCGAGTGCGAAACTGTTTAACCCAATTAGTGCACAGCCCCAGAAACCAGAGCCCAAGACTTACATCTCTCCTTTGATCATATGATCACATGTGGAGGAGACCACCCCACTCACAGCTGTATTGCTGTACCTTACTGATCCCTGGTGGCAAATAGACCCGATATGGGCCTTACACGGTACTTCCTGGAGCTCGTCGTTAGCTGTGGGTCTAAAAGCATCCGAAATAACCTACCTTGTCTTCCTCTGAGACCACGTAGGCTTTCACTATCTCGTTGAGCTCTGCTTGCTTTGGAAAATACATCCTCCCGTCCATCAGGGCTTTATCGCTGCCATTGTCCCGTTTGAAGAACAGATTTGCCTTGAAGTTGCCATCGAGCGTTAAGTGTTGTGATATGAGGTGCCTAATATTCCATTAGCACTGTCTTGTCAGTAAGAACAGGTGTGCGACTCACCGAATGGCGAAGATATTTAGGGACGTTGACCACCAGGGGCATATTCACGCCTCTTTCCGGACACGCCGCACATTGGACGCCAAGATATCCCAGCGGGCGATTGGGGTATGGGCGGTCGGCTTCGCCTAGGAGAGGATCATCGAGCCCGTGTGCATGCCCACATCGGATGATGGTTTCGAGATGCTGGTGGAAAGGCGTGATTGCGAGGAAGTTGGCGAGTATATCCTGAAACATTTCAACATTCTAGTTTAAAAAACAGATTGGTCGACTTACTGGAACTGAGTCCTCAAAAAAAGGATCTGCCATCAGCTGCAGAACGTGGACGAAGTTGTAGGTGGAGCCTTTGCCCTGGCTATGGGATTGTCGTCTGTTGCGGGCGAGGGAACTGCGGGTTTTTTCCGCAAATCGTGTGCCTCCCCGCCACCTTCTCCCCCGGAGTCCGAAATACAAGCACCACCTCCACCTCCTCCTTCACCATCGTCTCCTCCCCCGGGGCCCGAAGGACAAGGCTTACCTCCGCCTCCCCCGGGACCCGAAGTGCAAGCACCCCCTCCTCCTCCGGGAGCTGAAGTACGAGGCTCACTTGCCCGTCCTCCCCCCCCTTCTCCGGAGAAGCGCGACAAGAAGGAGGAGGAGGCGCGATTGCAGCGGGAGGAAAATCTGAAGCAGGAGAAGCGCAAGATGGAGGAGGCCGTGCGCGTGCAGCGGGAGTGCGAGAAGGAGGAGGAGGCGCGTGTGCAGCGGGAGCGAGAGCGCGAGAAGGAGGAGGCAGTGCGTGCACAGCAGGAGAAGGAGGGTGGCCATTGCGAGGAGGAGGAGATTCAGCTGCCACTGAAGAAGCGTGGAAGGAAGCGCAAGGCAGATGAGCAGCTTGTTCCGGAGGATGTACCTGTGTCAGACGATGGACGTGCAAGAGGGCGGCCATCAAGAACGCGCAAAATGCCCAAGGTATACTTTAAATCACTCACTCTGTCAGCTTCATCTCATTTCAATTGACAGGAGGCCGAAGAGGAACGTAAGAAGCAACTTGCGGCCACACTTCACAGGGCTGGGAAACCAGGGTAAGTTTTGTGTTTTGTATGGTGGATGACAACGGTGCTCATGCACTCAGCTGGGAGTATGTGGACAAGTCTCCCACCAAGGGCGCGGCCGTCAAAGGCAAGCATGGGTCTACGAGGTACGAGATCGTGACTTTTAATCTAGGCAAGGAACTTAAGACAGATCTTATAGAACTTCAGTCTCCCGGAACTTAAGTGCACGGACCGAACTGAAAAACTCAAGCCCTTGCTAGAACTGAAGCGAATGCGGAACTTGAGTTCAGGTGAATTTGATTTTGTGCGAACTTGAGTTTGACGCGGAATCTTAAATGTCGCAAAAATCGATTTTACCAGATATGTCTGGGTAAGGGGGTTGTACGGCCGTATAAGTCCATAAGATTGAAGGGGGCCTATCCTTTCCAAAAACCTACCATAGGGGACGTTAAGGGCGGATACCTTTTACAGAGGGCTATAAGGCATTACAGGCCTTATAACTGGTTAAGGCACATATGCTCCCAAGAGCGTCGCTCCTGAATTTCACTCCACTTTATATTATGACATAGAAAGGCAACAAATATATTGTGTGTCACTACAAGAACACTACATACATTGATAGAGCAAGCACAGAAGAGGGGCAGGAAGATGCAGAGTCTAAATAATGAGCCGCACCTTCGAACATTGAAGGAGCTATAACCAGACTAAGAGGAGAACCAATGAGCAGGGGGCTGAATCAAGTTTTTAGGCAACACACCTTGATCCCAAGTGAAACATAATTTCGAATGTTCCGGTGCATAGGTAAAGTGAGTTGAACAGGGAAGGAAGAAACTAGAGAGCAAAGAGTCAGAGGTAAGAGGAAGAACAATACACCGTGTGCCACTATGTCTTCGAGGCAAATGAACAAACTTGAGGTGTAGACGGCGAGAGCCAAGTGGTGGGAGCAAGAAGGAGCGCTGGTGTCACGCCGTCACATTGGGGATTCTTTATGTCGGACTGTGGAGCCTGACGTCATTGCCTGAGTCGAGCCATCTTGGCTTGAGCTTACTACCCGAATGCTCCGTCCGCTCGTTAACTTTCGTCCACTCACTCGACACCCATGCCAAACACTTCGCTTGGAATCGGAAACTTGATTGTTCAAATTGCAGTGCCTGAAAAATAAGTTAGTAACTGAAGTAATGACGAAGCTGTATATGTTGGTAAGGAGCTCTAAGCCAAGGCAGACAGGATAGTATTCAATAAGATGACTATAAGTTGCCCATGGGGTAGTTATAAGACAATTATGAAAGGGGTATAAGCAGCCTATAAGACTATAACCTTCTGTAAGGGGTTATCTGTCAAAAGCGGTTTTTGTGGAAGGTGCTTATGTCAATACGGTGACGGCCTAAAAGGGAAGATATCAACGAAAATAAAGCAACATGGAAGCGAGGGCGGATTGGATGAAAACGGCTGTAAGATACCATCCGAGATCTGGCCAGTTGCAAATTCGTTCTGAGTTGGCTTAAGATTTGAGGGTGTGTCTCTAGGCTTTTATAAAAGGGACACCTCTAAAGCACAGTCATTTATACATAAAAGGCCCGTCTTGTAAGAGCAACCTCAGCTCAGCGCACGAGCGGGGGAACTAGCGGGAGAATCTGAAGTGAACTCAATTCACAGTACTAAATACAGGTTTCTAGAATACGTACCTAGCGGGAAGAGAAGAAAGGATGAGGATTCCCGCGCTAGGCGAGGTTTTTATAGGTACTAGCCAGTAGCAGGTGTCCGAAGTGACCGGCAGTGGTCCCGAGCTTGATCGCATAGCACGTTCCAGTGCGAGCGACCGGACGAAGGGGGAAGGAGCGGAACGGAGTCCGGAGGGACAGGGGACGAGGTTCCGGGCGGAGGTGCAGCCTGAGGTTCCGGGCGAGGCTGGACAGTCGGGCAAGGCCGGACAGTCGGGCAAGGCCGGACAGTCGGGCAAGGCCGGATGGATGAGCGTTGGACGAAGGATCGGGCGAGGTGGTGGGGCAGTGCAGTGGGCCGGAGCCGGGCCGACGGACGGACGGACGGACGATCGGGTGGTTCCGCTGACATCACCCCCCCTTGGAATGCGGCGTCCCGACGCGTGAACTGCACATGGGCGTCGCGCTTCCGGAACAAGAGCGAGTCAAACGCGGCAGAGGCGATTCGGCGTGGGGCGTTGGGGTAGCGGCGATAATAGGCATCGATGGCGTCTTTGGCGAAGACGTCGGAGTGCTTTACCCATTTGTTGTGTTCCGGGCTGTAGCCTTTCCACCGCACCATGTACCAGAGGCTGCCGTAACGGACCTTCGCTTCTAGGATCTCCTCGACCTCCCATTGAACGTCGCGGTCCGTCCGGAGGACGGGCGGGGGTTCATCGTTCTGGGGGTGTCTGGGAAACGGATCCGGTTCTGCGAGCTGGAGTTTCACCACCGGGAAGACCGGGTGGAGCTGGGAGTACCGCGGGGGAAGCTCGAGTTTGTACGCACCCCCTTTCCGACGACCTTCACGACTTTGAAGGGACCGAGGTGTTTGTCCGCGAATTTGATGGACGGACGGGTCGTCCGGATGTCGGAGGCATCTAGCCAGACTTGGTCGCCTACTTTGATCTCGGGGGCGGGCATGCGTCATCGGTCGTAGTACAGCTTGAACTCGTCCTTGGCTTTGACGAGCACGGCTTTGGCTTCCGAAACTCCGGATGCGATCCGGTCTCGGAACTCGTTCACAGATTCCACGTTCGAGCGCAACCCGTTGGGCTCAAACCCCATCCGAGGGAGCCTCCCAGTGTCTGTCATGAATGGGACTTGCTGCGTCGAGGAGTGGACGTGGTTGTTGTACGTGAACTCCGCGGCCAGAAGGAGCTCGTCCCAGTCGTCCTGTTTGTAGTTCGTGAAGATCCGGACGAACTGCTCGAGCTCCTGGTTGACACACTCGGTCTGACCGTCGGTTTGCAGGTGGTAGGCGGTGGAGGTGGTGGGCTCTATCTCGATGAGGCGCCACAGCTCCGTGGTGAATTCCGCGACGAACTGCGGTCTGCGGTCGGAGATATATTTTCGGGGGGTTCCGTGGTGCCTCCAGACGTTCCGGTAATAGAGCCGAGCGGCTCCGACCACGCCAAGGCCGGTGTCGCACTCGTTGAAGTGGGCCCACTTACCCAGGACGTCGACCACGACCATGACCGCGTCGAACCCGTGCGCGTCCGGGAGCTCAATGATGAAAGTCCACCGAGACGGTGTCCCAGTGCTCCTCCGGAATCTCGGTCGGGTGGAGCTCCCCATGGGGTAGCTTCCGGAGTGCCTTCGTCCGATTGCATGGGTCGCAGGTCCGAACGTACTGGCCAACGTGACGGGACAGCTGGGGCCACCAGTAATTCCAGGCGATAAGCTCGAGGGTTTTGAAGCGTCCGGCCTGCCCGGCGACCCGAGTGTCGTGGTGCAGGGTGATGATCCGGCGTCGGAGGTCCTTATTCCGCGGTACAACGACCTTTCCGCGGTACAACGACCTTACCGCGGTAGTGAAGGAGCCCCTCCGCGATGCGCCACTCGTCCGACCGGGGGGAGCAGACATTCCGGTTCTTGAGGAGCTCCCACACGACAAGCGCAACGGGGTCCTCAAGGTCCAGTTCACCCGCGAAGGCCTCCCGGACGTCGCAAAGGAGAGGAACCTCGGGCCCAGTGACCACGACGCCTTCCAGCACACGGACGTGGAGCAGGTCCGGACGGAGAAGAGTGACGTCCGTGTTGTCTGAGCCTACTCCGTGGTCCGAGCGACAGGACAGTGCGTCCAGACGACCCATGAGGCGGCCGGGCTGGTGGTGGAGTGCAAAGTCAAACCGGGACAGGTACAGGGACCACTGCGCCTGTCTCCGGTTCAAGTTCTGCGCCTTCCAGAAGTATTCCAGGCTTTTGTGGTCCGTCCAGATCTCGACCGGATGCTGCATGCCTTCGAGGAAGTGTCGCCACTCCTCGAGGGCTCAGATGATCACAAGCATTTCCTTGTCGTGGATCTCGTAGTTGCGCTGGACGTCACTCAGACTCTTGGAGTAAAACGCGACTGGATGCCACTTTCCGATCACGTCTGGCTGAGACAGGACAGCTCCGGTGGCGTAGTCGGAGCTGTCCACCTCGACCCAGTACGGGCGCGACTCATCGGGTAGGACTAAGACGGGCTCTGCGGTCACCGCATCCTTGAGGGCTTGGAAAGTGGCAGCCGCAGCAGCGGTCCAGGTCCACACGACGCTCTTCTTTGTGAGGTCGAAGAGGGGCCGTGCGATGTCCGAGAACGCCCGGATGAACCTCCAGTAGAAGTTCGTGAAGCCAAGGAACTGCTGCACGTCCTTCTTGTTCTCCGGAGAGGGCCAGGCAGCAACTCCGGCGACTTTGACTGGGTCCATCTCGACATGGTTGTGCGAGATGATGACGCCGAGGTACTCGATTGACGACTTCTCAAACTTGCACTTCTCCGGCCGAAGGTAAAGCTTGTGTGCCCGGAGCTGTCGGAGAACTTCTCGGACGATCTCTCAGTGGCGCGCGAGGTCGGAGTGAGCGATGAGGATGTCGTTGAGGTATACCAGGACGTCTCCAGACAGGATGAGGTCTTGGAAGATGTCATTCATCATTGTCTGGAACGTGGCCGGAGAGTTGGTGAGGCCGAAGTACATCACCAGCGGCTCAAAGAGCCCTCGGTTGGTACGGAATGCGGCCTTCCACTCGTCGCCTCCCTGGATCCAGACGTTGTTGAAGCCCCAGCAGACGTCGAGTTTCGTGAAGAACCGAGCTCCCTTGAGGCGATTAATGAGGTCGTTAATCAACGGAAGCGGGTACCGGTTTTTCACGGTCATCGTGTTGAGCGCTCGGTAGTCCTGGACGAACCGGAGGCTACCATCCTTCTTTTTGATGAAGAAGACCGGAGACGCCATCGGGGACTTGGACGGGCGGATTCGTCCGGTGCTCAACCCATCTTTGATGAACACGTCGAGTTCCTTCTGCTCGAGGGGGAGATCGGGTAGACCTTGCAGTTGGCCGGTTTTGCGTCCGGGACGAGTTCGATGGCGTGGTCCCATGTCCGGCGTTCCGGCAGCGCGTCAAACGATTCCTTGTCGAAAACGTCGGAGAAGTCCTCGGCCCAGGTCGGAACCGAAGTTCCCGGCGGGGCCGAGTTCCGGGCGAAGGCCTCCGCGAGCCGTTGAGAGACGGTGCTGCCTGCACGGATTTCTTCGACTGGAGCGAATGCGGTGTAGAGGATCCAGTCGCCTTCCTCGAGCTCGTCATTGTCATCATTGTCCTCTTTGTCCGGGTCGAGGGTGAGGTCCGGAAAGTCGTCTCCGTCGTCATCCGGGTTGTACCTGTTGTCTCCGCACCACTCCTCCGAGTCAATGGCGCAGATAGACGGGACAAGACCTTCGCGGAGCTGCTGGAGGATCGCGGCAGAGATCTTCGCGTTGCGATGGACAGCGCGGAGCTCATCCCGGCAAGTGCTGCAGCTGTTGGGCAGCGGGTCATCCGGACTTCCTTGGTCTCCCAGTCGATCTCCGGGTTATGCTTTTGAAGCCAGGACTAACCGAGGATGACGTGCTGCTTTCTGAGCTGCGTTACCGCGAGTTGGATGCGTTCAGAGTGCCCCTTGAAGTTGACGACCATATTGACTACGCCGGAAATGCCTCTGGACGCATTGGGCGTACCGTTGACGTTGAGGACTGGAATGGGCTGGGAGAGCTTCCGGACGGGAAGGTTATGGGAGATCACGTATTCCGAGTCGATGAAGTCTCCGGTCGCTCGGCAGTCAACCAGACCCTTCACGGACATCATAGCTGCGGTCTCTACCGATTGCATCTCCAATGGAATGTGCAGGGAGTTCTGGCCTTCGACGGAATCAATAACATACCGCCGGGGCAGTTTCCGCTCCCACCTCGGGCTACGGGCGCGGGGAATGGAAGGAGTTTTTGCCTCCGGGGCGGGAGTAGGGGGCTCCAGCTTGGGGGCGGAAGCCGGAACAGGGGGTGCGTCTTTCATTTCAACTGCTGATTTATTGGGTATGTCTTTGTACAAGCAAGAGTAACGATTGGGGGACGCGACCGAGGGCGCACCGCTCACTCGGCCGTGTCCGGAAAACCCTCCGGCTCCGCGTCTCCGGTTCCCGGCTCGGTTGGGAGCCCAGCAGTGGTGGAGAGGTGCGCGAAGAGCTCTCCAAGGAGGTCATCACCGAGTTGACGGACGACCTTGTCTAGGACGTCCGCACGCCGGACATCCGAGGGGGTCGGCAGTCTCAAGCGAGGTGTCCGGTCGCACCTCAATGGAAGCAAGCACGGGGCGTGAAGCGCGCGCGGGTCCGGTCAACATCCATCGGAATGCCGGGCAGAAGGGTGGGTGCTGGCATGGCTTTGGGAGCGGGCGTGAAGGAGGGGACTGGGAGGAACGTCCCAGTGCGTGGGCGTGCGGCCGGAGCCAGGGCGCGAGTCGGGGGTACTCCTGCTCGGACGCAGGTGAGGGTGTCGTACTGGCGGAAGGCGCGGAGACGCCATCCTGCGTAGTCCAACAGTGTCGGAGCGGTCCCAGACGTGGTGATCGCCGTGTTAATCCGTGGTTCGAGCCCTGCGCGGTACTTGGTGACGCGGACAAGTGGGTCCGTCTATCCAGCCGTGGTGGTGAGTTCCTCGAAGTCGTCCGTGTACCGGTAGACGTCGCGGGAGCCTTAGTAGTAGCCGTGGGTCTCCAGTCAGAGGAGAGCTTGGTCTTGCTCGTTTTCCTCTACGAACCGGAGCTGGAACTCGGACTCGAATTCTGCCCAGGACGGGAACGGGAACGGAATGATTGTGGACTGTCGTTCAGCCCATCGTCCGGCCGCGTCTCGCGCCATAAAGGACATGGCGTACCGCACGAGTTTTTCCTCGACGACCTGTCCGTGGACCATGAAGGCTTCCGGCACCAGTCGGAGGTATGTGAGGACAGAGTGGAAGAACATCCATCCTTGGGTCCGGTCGCCATTGAAGACAGCCGGGGGGGTTGGTCAGAGAACCGATTTCACTGCAGGGGTGAGGTTGGTGAAGTCTGGACCCGCTGCCGGAGCCGGAGTGGCAGGGACGGGGGCAGTTGCAGGTGGATTTTGGCTCTTGTGTAAAACGCGGAGTAGTAAGGTTTCAATATTTGCGAGAGAGTCTTCAACCGCGGTCAGCCGGGTCTCGGGGTCGGAAGCTGGGTCCGGGATGTAGACATCCGGGAGCTCGGGTTGTGCAGACCCGTTTCCGGGCGTCGGAGCGTCCATCAAGGAGGAGGCGTCAAGGTTGGAAGTGGGGGAGGCCGGAGCGCTAGCGTAGCGGTCCGAGTCCAAGTCTACACCGAACTTCGCAATCTTGACCAGTTGATCCCTTAGATCCTTTCTTCTGCTGTAAGGGCAACCTCAGCTCGGTGCATGAGCGCGGGAACTAGCAGGAGAATCTGAAGAGAACTCAATTCACAGTACTAAATACAGGTTTCTAGAATACGCACCTAGCGGGAGAATCTGAAGAGAAGAAAGGATGAGGATTCCCATGCTAGGCGAGGTTTTTATAGGTACTAGCCAGTAGCACGTGTCCGAAGTGACCGGCAGTGGTCCCGAGCTTGATCGCATAGCACGTTCCAGTGCCAGCGATCGGACGAAGGGGGAAGGAGCGGAACGGAGTCCAGAGGGACAGGGGACGAGGTTCCGGGCGGAGGTGCAGCCTGAGGTTCCGGGCCGAAGGCCGGACGGTCGGGCGAGGCCAGACAGTCGGACGAGGCCGGATGGACAAGCGTTGGACGAAGGATGGGGCGAGGCGGTGGGGCAGTGCGGTGGGCCGGAGCCGGGCGGACGGACGGACGGGACAGATGATCGGGCGGGACAGATGATCGGGCGGTTCCCCTGACACGTCTCTCCTTAGATGAGGTTTTTATAAAAGCCTAGAGAGACACCCTCCCCGGACACCCACGTGATACTTCAACAGCAATAAGATACCTTACCCTCACACTTAACCTTCTAACTTCAACCCTAACCACTAACTTCCTAACCCTTACCTCCTAACCAGTCGAGGCGGGACGACATTGCTATTACCCGGAGTTAGGGTGCGCTGCACTTGGCGCGCCCTAACTCCGGGAAAGTGGGACTCAGGAGGTGGCGTGGCCCAAAAAGAGTAGTACCAATAGACTGAAGAGGAGAATCGAACCAAGGACAATTAACGTGATGGAAAACGAAGGACAATGATGTCGTAATCACTGTACAGGCTACCATCAGCGTCCAAAAGGTTGACATGTACTTATTTAAGAAATGCCCGTGATGTGATCACAGTCTATCCAGTGCCCAGAGGTCACACAGAGGTCACCTCCTGACCTCTGATTACAGTCGTCATCCTCTTTATAAAATTATGCTTCTCCATCTGTCTGAAGCCATTTTAAACTCCACCGGTCAGTTGACCCTCTGGTGATCTGATATTACCCCGTCTGCGCCTTTGAACTCTGCCATCAGTGGAAGGGGATGCGAGGCCGCGAAGCGGCCGAGCAGCCGCTTGTGTCTTATAAAAATCAAGTCTCTAGGGTAGAGTGATTTATTAAAAAACAGCTGGGCTCTAATTACAGTGTCTTTTATATAAAACAGCCATCTGGTGGTTCAGGCTGGTGTATCCACGCCGTCAATTCCTGCATTATATCGTCGATTTTTTTCAGATGTCTTCTACCTACCGATAGAGCCGTAGGCAAGACAACACCTTGCTCAAGTTACATGGCATTGAGTCGGTCATGTCAATGAGACCGGACACATCAGAATAACATACCTGGTATCAAAATTGAGCCCTTCCCCAGCACTTGAATACCTTTGCGATATCTACAGTGGTGTAACGGTGTTGGAGCGTCGTTCAAAGCCTCGAATAGAGTGAGGAAAGGCTAAGCATTGGTGATTCATGATCCATGGGATCTAATTGCCGTTTCAGGATATGTGTTGCGCTTCACTCAAGTGCGACACGTGTGTCGCGTCTGTACACGATGTGTCGCACTTGCAAAGTGCCGTGCATGTCACATCTGGTATGTATATCCTCCGGCCGAGCCCCAAGTTTCCAGCAAGAGGGCGCCATCTGTCATAACTTTTCGGAATTTACTAAGGTCCTTCGGTCTAGAAAAGCTTTTTTTGGGGGGGGTGCATTTTCCAGACCTTAATATGTCCAGGTCTGGACTTTTTTTAACCTTTCCCACGTTTCCATTTTGGGTACAGTATTGGCTTGGGATTGCATCCGACTGGCACGTATACCAGAAGTCCCCTCGTTCGACATCTTTCAGTCCTTCATTAGCGACTACTTAGGATACAAGTGTAAGTTTTGCTTCCACTGTTTTTGTTTTTGCTGCGCGGGAATGTGCAATCTCAGCCCCTACTGATCTTCCTCTTCTCTTCCCCGCTCATCTTCCTCCCTCTGGATCTAGTATATCGGCAATCTTGTGGGAACTTGATGCAGTCCGTGCTCAATGCAATGCCTGGCGTCATGTCCGAACATTCAACAAGTGATTTTGTGAGGAAAATGTACTTGTACGCCAACGCGTACCCATCTCTCTCGCTTTTTCATGTTACACAGAATCCTGGACAACCGTGAGATCCAGGAACTCATCGGATGGGGCCCAAAGGGCGATTCCTTCATCATCAAAGTGCTCCGGTGATAAGCTGTGAATTTGCCTACACCTGAAAATCAATGTTTTCTGGATTTCCACTGCGGATACATGCACATCTGGGTCTATGACAAGTCCCAAGTCAGGAGACCTGAAACTACATGCTAGAAACCAAATCCGGAACTGGTTGCATATGAGTATCCAGAAAACACACATACTGGATACCTCCGACTAATATGCTGCTGATTCTGGATCCTACTGTCGTACTATGGGCAGGAGGTTGCGGATAGTCCAAATGAACATTGGGAAATAAGATATCCATTCTGTGCCTATTTGTCGAACTCAAAGCAAGTGCATCTCACTCTTGAAATTGTTGTGTATCCGGGTCTCTAGAAATGGACCTGATGTCAGGAGTATTATTGGGATGAATAACCGGCATCTGACACAGCAAGTGTCAGAGGCCAAAAAACTTGCTCCAATACAAATTGTGTTATGTTCTTCCTGATACTCCTGGTGTCAGGCATGTTTCCGGGAGGCCTGACATATCTCATTGTGTGGTGTGTCTTGAACAAGTTTCAACATTATTTGTCCATGCTTGTACCAAGAAGGCGACACATTCGATCACGTGATGACCCAGAACCTTTCAAACCGAAGCGGGCCGGATCCGGATGTGGTGTCATACATCCATCAAATCTCCATCAGCTTAAGATGGCAACTGAGTTCGAACCCGATTTAGGAAGAGGTCTCTTACTTGAGCTATGAAGGGGACCAGGGTGTCTATTTGTAGGCAAAAGACCAAGGTTCCGGATTTCCAAGAATCCTTCAAGGGACACAAGCAGTGCCCAAGGGATCAAGAATACCTGGATCGCGCGGGTGCGAAGTCAGGGCTCTGAACACGTCAGAAATAAATCAGACAAATGGGGAGCCTGCTCAACCAGGTTCCGCCTCAATGGGTAAACGGTCTAGGGTAGTTCTTGGGCTATACACAAGTTCAGGGTGTCTATAAAGAGGCATTCTGGAGGGCTATCCAATCCAACCACAATACCGAGGGAATAATCCAGAACTAACATTTTCAGGATCTAGAATAATCAGTCAGCAAGCTTGGCGATCGTTATTTCATATTCTCGAGTCAGAGACATGGTTACACTGTTGACTAATATATATATATGTTTGTAAGGTTATTTATAGATGTAGAGTATATAAGGTGGGCAGCTTGTGGGGAAAAGGCACGGACTTCTACCCAGAAGCGTAAAGTGGAGAGACTAGCAGTTTGCTCTAGCGAGTACAGAAGGTCTGAAATGCCTTACACTAGGTCAAGTTGTCCCGGGCGACTCTGCAGCAGATGAGCGATGTCCTTCCCATCTCCATTGACATCACACCGTGGGATGTACTCGATGCCATCCCCGCAAATTTGGGCGAGGTGGTGTTGCCCACACCAACAGGTCCTATCTTGAATGTGCGGTCTTCGCGCACGGAGGGTCGGAGTTTATCTGCAGGGGATGCGCTCACGGGCTTGGAGGTGTTCACTGTTGGACACCACATGCTGCACGGGGCTGGGACTTTCAGTTGCTGTGGGACAGTCACACGGAAGGAGGGATTAAGAAATCATTTGAGGCACAAAGTAGGATACATGCATGTATAGTCCCGAGGTATTAGTGAGAAAGACTAGGGACAATCACCGCTATTAGTGGCTGTCAGGTTTCTCCTGGTTGGGGTACTCGCTGGGTTGCCCATCAGTTAGCCGATCCAGAGGCCGTTGCTGACAAGAGGCTGCCTCGGCCGATGATCAACCACCCTTGATTGAGGCTCTTGTACTGCCAGAAGGCGCGCCGGCGCAATTTGAGGTAGTCATTGAGCGATGAGGGGTTCGCCGAGGTGGTAATGCCGACACTGATGGCCGGGTCAAGGCCGGACCGGCACTTCGTGACCTTGACCAGGGAGTCAGTGATGTCGGCAACCTCGTACAGGTCTTCGAAATCGTCGGTGTAGGCCCAGATGTCACGCGAGCCCATATGGTAGCCTGCAGATTCCAACTTCAGGAGGGTGTGGTCTTGCTTGTTTTCCTCGACGAACCAGAGCCGGAACTGGGTGAAAAAGCCGGCCCAAGTCGGAAAAGGGAAAGGGACCTTCACCAACTGTCACTCGGCCCATTTCTGAGCAGAGCCCTTCGCTATAAAGGACATGGCAAAAACGCCCGGCTTTCTCCTCAGAGGTATGGCCACTCTCGACAAAGGCCTCCGGGATAAGCCGGGCATATGTTCAGATGGCGTGGAAGAACAATCGGCCGAGGGATTGATTGCCGTCAAAGACAAACGGGGTGTTCAGTTTTAACACGGATTTTGCAGCTGGGTGTACATTGGCAAACAATCCTGAACCGGCGGCCATAGGTGGAACACCAAGGGTCAGAGCAGTATGAGGTGCGGTGTTGGAGAGGCTTTCTACAAGGCCGGTGAGGCAGAGGAGTGCGTATTCAACATTACCGAGGCAGCTGAAGGCGTCCTCGTCGGTGTTAGCGCCGGACGACGGATCGCTGTTCGGGTCGGCCATCAGGACGTCGATAGGGGCGAGGGAGGAGGGGTCAAGATTCGGAGTGGGAGAGGCCGGGGTGCTGTCATAGTCTGAGTCTGTATTCACGTCTGCAGCAAAATTCGCAATATCGGCCAGTTAATCCCTTTGGATACTTTCCTCTGCTGTAAGGGCAACCTCAAGGCTCGGCAGAAGCTCTGAGACTAGCAAGGGAAATAAGCCGTGTAGGGCCGACAAGCGGCAGAGCCCGCTACCATGAATCTCCCCGTCCTCAAGTAGATCCAATATTCAAAGGCAGCCCAAAACTCGCTCGGTCGACGCTGGCGCGCCGACCAGCTCGCATTGGGCTGCATCAAATTTCCGATATCATACATATCTGAGTCCTCTTCCTTATCTTGTACCATGAGGACATCCTTCATTCTCTATGGACGGAGACCTGTGACATTGTCGAGAATAAGGTGCATGAGACATACAAAGATGAGAATGATCTGACTGGATTCCGATCTCAGCTGAATGTAAGCCGAATTTGGAAGGATATCTGAGATTGGCAAAAAGCAAGAAAGAAAAAAAGACAATATCAACTTGGTGAATTGTAATTTGTGTGCACCACAACACACCTTTGCTTCAGTATTTTGAGGCTGATTTCTAGGTTATCCAAAGCGGTGAAAATGAAAACCGGGCAGCATTGTGAACATGACTGGAGCAGTGGAAGCTCATTTTGAACAGAAATATATCATGGGTCATCTGTGAGGTTGATCACACTACAGTCTCAGTTTGCTCATCTGTAATGCACGCACTTAGGCTGGTATTGCGGAAAATAATTGAATAAAGCTGGAATTGAAATTGATTCCCTGGGTTTGACGCAGCAGAGAATCCAAATGGGGCTGAGTTCACAATGATATTGAATGTGTCTGCTTTTCATACTGAAGGACACAGTTTTGCTGGACCACATATCAGTAGTCAGGATTACCTAGCGTGAAAGGCCAAAAGAAGAGCAGCTACTTATAAGGGTGAGAGAGTCGGAGCACCTGTAGTTCCCCAATATCCCCCAGTATTAGTGTAGGAGATATGGGGGTGCTCCCACACTAAGCAGTGCCAAAAAGATGTGATTCAGCAGCACAGCTGAATCACGCTCAAATAGCTGCTAAGTATTACCCAAAAGGGTAATACCTTACCTACCTACTAGATAGCGATGGCGAGGCAGTAGATAGCAGTAGATAGTGTACGCAATCTATTAATATATGTTGCCGTCCATGCCGTGCACCATCAAGATCTTTCTGCGCCGAGACCGAAGTGCGCGAGCGCGCCATCAAATCGTGATGGCGCGCTGTCAAACGCCATCAGCGCGCCAATGCTAGTAGCGCACGAAGCCACACCAGTCTACCTATATATCTGCACTCACACAATACACGCTGAATTTGAAGAGCACGTATCTAAATCAATCGAAACATAGATACTTAAATAAGACATAAAGTAAATCATGAAAAAACACAATTTAGCACTGGAGTGAGCTACCGCTGCCCCGCCGCAGTCGCCACGTTCTCCTTTGCGGCCGCAGTCGCTGCCTTCTCCGCCTCCCACTCCGCGCGCGACTTTCCCGCGTCCGCGCGCTTCCTTCGCTTCTGCGGTGGCACACCACAACTCGCACTGCCAGTAGAAGGACCACTGCTGGGCGCAGGGTTGCGCTTGCGCTTCGAGCCCGTGTTTCCTGGTGCCGAGAACGAGATGAAATGCAGAGCGGGTGCGGCGGGATCGGTGGTGAGAGGGGCAGGCGATGGCTGGCTAGCAATGTGGAAGGTTGGAGGGTTAGGGAGAGCCTCGCTCTCGTTGGTGTGGGGCAGGAAGAGAGTCGGAATCACACGCTCTGTAGGAACGAGCGCGGCCCCCGCCGAAATCTGGGGCAGCGCATGGGGCGCCGGCATTGCCAGGGGCAGCGCAAGCGTCTCCATTATGGTGGACACGCTCGACGTTGTGAGCTGTGGGCCAAACCATTCCTCCATCCCCAGCTCGATTGCGTCGAGCTCGTCCATCGTCAGCACGGGAACGTCATCAAAAATTAGGGGGAGGCCGTCGTTGTCTTGCGGCACGCCAATTAGCTGCGGATAAACCACCTCTGCAGCAGTGGCGCCCGTGGATTGCGCGGCCCCCTCCGTGGCAAACACAGTGGCCCCCGCGCCCGCAGCGCCTGCGCCGCCCGGTGTGCGTGTGGCGGCAGGGGCGGTGGCCGCGGTCTGCACCTCGACAGCCTTCTCCCCGTTGGTCTTCTTCGGGCGCGACTTGCCCTTGTCTGACCGTTCCGCTTTCTTGACCAAAGAACCCGCACCCATTTCCTCGCGGCGCGCGTTGTGCTCCGCTTTGAGCTCTTCGCGCTGGGTTTTCGTCATCTCAACCCAGTGGATGGAGCCGTCGCGCAGCCCATTGCGGAAGCGCCGAGCTGTCTCGACGTTCCACGTCGCTGGTCGCCCAAAGGGAATGTCACGCGGCACCCCAGCGAGCTCAACACCCCTGGCCTCGCGAATGGCGACATCGTAGTTCACCCACTCCATCGTGATAGTGGAAATTTTGGTGATGATTCCTGAAGGCGTTGTCAGAACAGAAAGATTTTAAATAAATAAAAGCGCACGCAGTCCCTCCAACACCAGTCGCGATACCTCCTTGCGAACGGAGTTGACGCCGTTCTCATCAGGCTCGTCTATATTGATTACTCAGTTATGTGAATAAATTCAGAAAATGTAACGTACCTTCGTCCTGCCTTACACACCAGTGCTCGAATTTGCGGAGAAAGTCGAGTGGGGCAATATCCAATTCCTGCTGCATGAACTCCATCGCGTCGTCGGAGTCAACGGCGTGGGGAATTCCAGGGTCGTCGGTGCACCCGCGGGAGAATATAGCAATGCCGCGAATTCCCGTTCGTTCGTAGAGGTCGAGGAGCTGCGACGTCGTCAGCACCAGGTGCATAACAGCTGAAAAAACTTGCCGCGTTGCCTATTCCCCTTGCTGTTTGGAACCCATCGAGTTGAGCGGCTTTGGTGGTCGCACGCACCCCGCGCCTCTTGAGCTGTCGATGTTCCAGTAGCTGCTGGATTAGCCTCTTGGCTTCTGTGTCATCTATATCGTCAAGGCTGAACGAGCCATCCTCGATCTCTTCCTTGAGCTCGGCACGGATTTCCTGCAAACGTTTCACCACTCCTGAAAAATAAAGTGAGTGAAGAGAACATGATGTGGGATTTTTTAAAAGGAAGACAAACCGTCCTCTTGAAGATCGCGCCAGCGCTGGTGTATCACGGCGTTGCGCAGACTCGGCGTGCGAACGGTCTTGAACTGCGTCTCATTGCAGAGCAAGGCGCGCACATTTCTTTCTTTTTTCCCGAACTCTTTTGCCAATGCGATAACGAGCTCATCGCGTTGGGTAAAAAAATTGTCGACCCGTTCGTTGAACTTGATGCGGAGTTGCTTCGCGTAGGCTCTCTTGAGAGCACTCTCTGCTTTGCCTGCTCCCCATCCCCCGACGCGACGGTTGCGTGAAATTTGGACAGGGCGGTTGGGGTGGCGAAGTGCGTGTAGGGAAGGCGTGATAGTCGGCGCCATCTCGGTTTTATTCCGATGAACAGGCTTGCGCTGATGGTGGTAGTTTGAGAGAGAGAAGTCCACAAAAGAAGCGTGACCCAACAAAAGAAGACGCGTGTCGTAAAGTCACGCGAAGCAAAGAAGCGTGATCGACACATTGTGTCAAAACGCAAGAAAATCTTCACGTCATCTCGCGTCCCGGTCACCCACACCGCAAGACCATATGGTCCAGCGGTCGAGGGCGCGAGATTAGAAGATTACATCAGATCTCGCTTCCTTGACTGCTGGATCCTATGGTCCTTTTGTTCGACCCTCTGATGAGGTTTTCTTTTCATCCACACTTCATTTTTCACTCTTGGCTAATTTTTTTGCTCAAATTCTTCAGACCCTCCAATTTGCTGGTCTAAATTTTTTTGGTGTTGCAAAAAAGCTAACACGCGCTCAGGTACTAAAGCACTATTCCCTCCACAATTTTGTCATACGGCACTGTCATCCGACCTCCACCACTATGCTACGTGTCTTTGACCTCCTCTCTGCCCACCTCCGCCCGCTTCTCAGAATTATATTTTCTCACCATGCTATCCTTTCTGTACGCGACGCTGCACCTGTCGAAATGACCAGCACGCGCCACAACGAACAAGAGTATCACAACTGGTATATGACCTCCTGGGGTCTTATCTCACGCGATGGGTGCGTCGCTCACCCCGTTTCTGTTTCTCTCCTGAATTTACTGTGTACTAGAAAACTGTTGTCTGACTTGCGTGAACCTTCACACGACGCATCCGACGACCCCGTCTACTTCGCACCCACCTTCCAAGAGGTCTTGGAATACTTGCCACTATGCAGCGGATTCGACGACGTCTTTGTACGCAATATGGGCCGGCTCTACGCGCAGGCACCAATCTACTACGCCATCGATGGCGATCGTGTCATCTACAGTAACAGGTGCGTCCCAATCCCCTCAATAAATATCGCTCATGTGACTCAGGTTTGCGGCTGAATCTGCCTGGCTACAGCAGCAAGATAGATTTGCCAATGTCTTGGCCACCATGTCTCCGACTAGGGCGTTGGACCACGCTGCCCTCTGTGCCAAGAACACGCGTTTCCATCACTCTGATATCATAGCTTCATCTTGAATGTATTCACATGGCGCAATAAAATTCAAGTAGACCAATTTATTGAGAAGTCAGAAGTAACAAAAAAAATATCTATCCAGACGCAAGCGCAGGCATCTTGTTGTCGTCCACTTCTGCAAGCGCGGGTAGCTCGTTGTCCTCCTCTTCGAGGAAATGGAGCAGCTCGTCTTCATCGGAACTGAAGGCGAGCGCAGCACCCGGCGTTGCCTTCAAAACGGCAACCGCACGCTCCCTGTTTAAAACATTAGTTTTAACTAAATAATCACTCAAAACAAAACTCGCCTGCTAGCAAACAAGCGGTTGTGGCCGCTCACCGCATACAAAATCGGAGGGGACGTCCTGGCGTTGCGAGCCCAGTCGCGCTCGGGCAGTTCTGCGTCCGGCGAAATCCTGGGGGTCGACTCGCCAATGGCCATCGCCGCAATCGCATCCGCCAGACCAGCAGTGGACGGTGAATCGCGGTTGAGCGCGGTGATGACCGCCACACGCTCACGGCGCGAAATCGGGACAGTGCCAGGTCTCCTTGCAAAGCCTTCTGCCAGCTCAGAGACCGACATCGGAGCTGCGTTGGGGGCGACTGCGCGACTCGTCGCCGCGATCCGACTGGCCAGAGCAGGCAACGACGGTGCGGCTGCTTGGGGTCCCAAGACGCGGGTGAACATCGCGTCAGCGCGCGCGGCGTCAATGGGGACTGCTGGTGGCCTGGTGCGTCCGAGATTGCGCTGGATGTTTGCCTTGACAACGAGCTCCCTGTTGCGGGCGTCCTCAGTGGGGAGCTCGCCTTTGTTTCGTGGCGAGGGCATCTTGGAGGCTGGCGTGGGGACAGCATTGGGGTGCTCGTGGTACTCGGTACAGTCCAGGTTCCACAGTTCTTCAAATCTGGACCAGGTTGTCGCACGGAATGTGCGCGCCTTGGGGTACGCATTAAGCATCCGGACAATGGTATTGCTATTGCCACATTAGCCAACGACACGAAAAATGAAAAGAAAATGAGAGAAAAAAACTGACTCAGAAGTGACTACACCCATCCAATCTTCGTGGATTATTGCGAAGAAGGTGTTGTGGGAGAACCGGTCCTCGTGGCCTGGGTCGGGCGCATATATTGGCTCACAGAGCAGCAGCCCGGGAGAGGGCGGAAAATATGGGAGCGCCATGAGGGAGCAAAACAAGCGCGAGATCATCACCTTGATGTGATGGAGACACTGACTTAGGGGCTTGCCAACGAATGTCTTGAAAATCAATAGCCTTGAGTATTTGAAGTACATTAAGGTGCAGCAAAAAGCTTGAGTTTTTTACGAGAATGCCCGCCATGCTCCACACGAACCGTCGAATATTTGCATACACATGAACACCCGGGACAGTCAGTCCCGCCGCATTTTTTGCAGTCAGGGAAAAAATGCCCACCGGGATGCTCCACCCACTCGGACGAGGCCTCACACATACACGCACACGACGGGCAGTCATACAAGCCGCAGGCTTTGCATGGCCTACCGACCGCAGTTCGTGGAGTGATGCGGGCGGGAAGAAAGGTTTGTCGGATTGGCGGTAGGGTGCGTTGGAGGCATCGCTGTCCTCTCCAGAGCCGTCGCCCGACGTGCCATCGCGCTTGGATGATGGCAGCGGCATTTCTTGAGAGGAAGAGGCACGTCGTGCAACCGGAAGCCGCTTGCACGACGGCTTGGGTTGCGGTGTGAGTGAGGGTGTTGCCGCTGATTGATGGGAGGCACGCAGGTGCTCAGCGTCGAGTTTTCTGTGTCAATACAAGACGAGGATTAGACCCAGACATGAAAATAAAGGAAATTAACTCGGGTGCACCTAGCCCGCAGTTTTACTGCGCCAGCACTCCGGCTGTTGACAAGCTCCTCCTCAAGTTTTCTGTATAAGACGGAGGATCAGTGAATGAAGGGAAATGCTAAAGAATCCGGGCGCCTACCTTCGGCGATAATTTTCTGAGTGCTCAGCAACTTGGGCTCGATATTCCCTTCTTGTGTGGTGGTCTGCGTTTGACATGGCTTCGCGGTGGCTGGCAGAATGTCCAAGAGGTCAAGTGGAGCGGAATGGATAGAGGCAAGGGCACTCACCGGCGCATGCGCATTTTCGCACCCTCTCGCCGCTTGCCTGCATTTCTGCCAACAATTCGTGTCTTGAAGAATAATAAGAAAACAAGACTTACTTCGCTTCATACAGCGCGGAGCTCAGCCGTCGATGTTGTAGTTTAGTTTCGGGATCCAAAGGCTTTCGCCCGCCGGGCATTTTTGGGGAGATGGCCCGAAGACGAGTGGAAGCAAGAGGTCAGACCAGGATCACAATCAAAGTCACGAACGAATCCCGAATGTAATATCAGTTCGCGACCGGTACAGGCACAAAATTTATTCATACCGTTCGCTCTAGGTTCTCTTACCTCTCGAAAATTTAGTACAGTACAGAAAAGACATTCATGAACCTGCGATTAAAAAAATTAGACCCATAGCTGATGACTAGATTTTCAATAAAATTGTTTCTGGGTGAAAAAACAAAAGATGAAGGGAAAGAGCTAAAGACTGACCTCCCAAAATTTGAAGCCGGTCGGTGCCTTGGAAGTAGAAGAAATGTGAGACCTGGATCAGTTCCCGACTGAATCAGTTCTCGATCAAAATGGTGGTGACATCGAGCTTCCAACGTACTTGGAGCATTGGTTTCCTGCAAATCTAAGCTTGTTCTCGCAGACATATTCAAAGCAATACATTATACTACATATTCTACCAGTACAAGCAATTTATCGAGGGTGCAGAAACATTATTATACATATAGTGCGCATAGTTCGTCAAGGGTACTGAGTAAGTTCAATCCATGCTCCCAACGCGCGGCCTTGAGCGCCATCATGCGCTCGTATTCTTTCGGATCGTCCTCCCGAAGCCCGTCTGCAGTCTTGAAATTATTATCGACGTAACGAAAAATACCGCCGGCGCTAAATTGGGTAAATGATGCCCGCTCCTCTCCTGGCTGCACGGGGACGTTGGAGTGGGCGATGGTCGCTGAAGGAAGCAGAATCAGCGCGCCGGGGGGGAATTCCACCACCAACTTCATATCCCAGAGCACCAGATGGCCGCCCTTCGTCGCGTCGAAATTCCCGAGCGCCTGCACGGCGCACCAACCGAAAGCGAGGTTGAGGACATCGCGGTGACGGAAGGTCCACGCGTTGGGACCAAAGTTGAACGCAGCGCAGAAGAAAACCGACCGCTCAAAGGGGCGGCGCAGGTGAGGGTGGCGGGTGCGGAGGGCTGCGTCGTGTGCACGGTAGTCGGCGTAAAGTCGCGGTGCCCAGAGGGCGAAAGCAGCTGTCAGCGGCGCTGTGAGCAAGCGGGCGGGGCGTAATGAAAACACGCACAGTCTGCAAAACCTGCCAACCTATTGAGATAGGGGTTGGCGAGTAGCCCATCCGCGAGCGCAGTGTATTCCTTGTTGTGGAGCCAGCTTGGGAGCTTCTGCCCCTTGCCGTATGACAACCCGACGTTGATGGCGGCGAAGAGGCCGCGCCGGTGCTTGCGCATGGAGGCGGGAAACCGTGCCTCGGCCCCTGCATCACGGATCGCGCAGAAAGCGGCGGCGGCGGCGTCAAGGTAGTCCTGACCGGCGGGCCTGCCTGCAAGGACGGCGATGATGCGGCCGTTGCGGTCGAGCAGGGGGCGGGGGGTGCTAGGAGGGAGGGAATGAAATCATCAGTGGGGAACAAAAAAATAGAGGGATGACGCACATTCCATCCCATCGCAGCAGCTGAAACCCGAGGCCGAGGAGGTTTGGGAGCGAGCGGGGGATTTTGCTGCCTCGCTTTTCATCCTTCTGTTCGACCTTGCCAGCGTACGCGCCGAGGGCGGCGGGGAGGGTGGAGGCAGATAGGTTGGTGGCAATGGGAGCAGCAGGCTTGACGTGCACGTCCGCGGTGGCAGCAGTCGGGACATGGCCGCTTTTTTCAAAGTTCCTGGCGCGTTTGTTGGCGCGGCGCGATTTGGCGGCGATGCGGGATTTGGCACGCTGAGCGTCCTTGCCTTTGAGGGCGGGGTCTGGAGCGCGGCGGCGATGGGGGCCGGTGTGCGGCGTTTTCGTGCTAGCGACGACCTGGTCAAACGTTGGGCTGTGCGGTCGTTTTTTACCGGCAGAGGTTGGGGGCGGGGGCGTTGGACCAATGTCGTCGATATCGTCCCAGGGGTCTGGAGCAGAGGGGTCGGGCGCATCGTCATCGTCCTCGGAGTCGCAATCGGCCTGGCTGTCGGACTCCGAAAGCACTGCCTTGGCGACCAGGGGGGCGACGTCAAACTCGGACGCTTGAAGCGCCGCCACAACAGGTGGCAAAATGGCGACGTCCTTCGGTAGACTGAACGCAGAAAATTCGGCGCCGCTGCGGGTCTACGTATATTGTGAGCTGATAATTAACTGAGATGGGAAACATACCTTGCGGGCCAGCGGAAGCCACAACATGGTGTCCTGCGCAGAAAGTAAGTGATAGGTCTGAGTGGATGGCGAGAGAGGAGAAAGTATGCGTGGGTGCGGTACCCACGCGCTGGCTTTTGAATCTCAGATCCGAGTATTGAATCTTGAGACGCCAGCGAGCGAGTCCCCAACCCCGCAGGGCGAAGAAAGAAATACAAGATCTTATTGGAAACTCACCACAGATGGGGCCGTGGACGCGGTGGCAATTGAATTCTCTGCCAAGGAACTCGAAGCGCGTTGGGCGTAAGAATGAAAGCACTGTAGAAATTTTATTGACCTATTGCCACCGCAGAAGGGGGAACTTACCAAGTTGACGATGAGAGTGGGAGGAAGGAGACGCGTTATGTGCGTTTGTTTGGCTGGACGCTCAAGCACTTCAATCGCGATCACGCTCCCAAGGTATTCAAGCCAAGATGGTGGCCGCAAAACTCACGGCGTCTCAGCGGCGCGCAACCAATGTGAGATCCGGGACGTCACTATCGTCCCGCATTCACATCACTCGCTCCTCTCGAAAACCTGGCGGCCGTGCAGCAGCAAAAACCCTCTCCCTTACGCCAGCAGAGGTCCGAAGGATCAAGGAGGCCGACGCGACTAAGGAGGCCGAGCGCCGCGCAGGTCTGGGTTAGATTTTGGGATATAATAATACTGACATTAAATTGAAGGGCTCACGGATGAACAACGTCGTGCTCGCGAGGCTCGACTCCGCGACATTCCTGAACCATTCGACAACGACGACGGTTCGTGGGAGGACGAAGTTCTGCGGGGAACTGCTGCTGCCGATATCAGCCACGCCGGTGAAGCCATTCCAGAGGACAGCGTGGAACAAGCCGACGAGGATTTGCTAGACAAGCTGCAGCAGGACCAGGAGTAAGTGTATTTATTCTTGAGTTTCATGGAAGGTTGGCTAATTGCAGAATTGAATCTAGCGAACTTTATAGGCGTAGACTACGGCGCGACCATCGCACCCGACGCGACCGCACCCAGATCCTCGTCGACAGATTTGCGGCGCAGCTTGATGCCATGACAGACTCGTACATGGCCTGGTCGCTCACCACGTCGGAGAAAGGGTTTGGTGGCCAGTATGTGCATCCCGAGGGGCTCGTGGTAGAGGACGCCAGGCGTGTCTGGGTGGTGGATTTGTTTTGTAAGTCGTTTTTCTCAAATTGTTTTCGTTGTACTGATTAGGTGTGGAAAGCGGCGTATTACCAGGAAGTGCCGCTCGTGAAGGACGACAAATTCCCCTCGTGCGCCTACATTCGGCATGGCCTCGTCCCCTCCGTACCATACATGGCCAGTGTAGTCATCACACTGCGCACACTGGAGGTCTTCCGAAGGCTGCAGTTACGATGTCCACGACTGGGCATGCAGGCTTTCGTTCGCGGCCTCTGCGACTTGCACGGCGTGCCTCCACGGTCCCATCTCGGTAGCCAATTTGCCAATACGTTCGACCTCTACTTGACAATTCGCGCGGCGGTGGACAGGCGCGTACAAGTCGCGCTGGGCCGGGACACCCCTAACTGGCGCCTGATTAACGCATGTCCCGCCTGTATGTACAAGCTGGAGGGGGAAGAGAAACTTCTCCTCCCCTTGCTCGCGACTATGGACGGCAATAATTCCCTCAAACGTTTTTGGCGGCGCGAGCGAGTACAGTATCAGCAAGACGGCACAGCGGTCCCGGGGGCGTCCAAGGAGCGTCACGACAATCGTGTCGCTCCGGGCGACTATTATTTATCGCGAGTGGAGGTGGACAGCTGGGCAGCGGATGGAGCGGACGTCTTGATGCGGGACTTCAGCCCAGATGCGGAGAACGACGAGGGAGCTGGCTGCGATGATCGATGGCAAAATATGAAGGAGGACGTGACGGCGAGGGCGTGGGGTATGTATGACGAGACGGGAATTTTCCCTGCCCTCTGTCGCCATGGGTTTGTGCTGGTCGTCGTCGACATGGTAAAGAGTGGGGAGCTGTGAGTGTTTTTCTTCTATTTGGACGCGCTAGCTGAAGATTTCTATTGTGTAGTGCGAAATATCGACTTTCAGTGATTAATCATCTCATACGCGTCCTGGGCGAGGTCGCTATCGGCGTCGACATTGGGTGCAAGACAGGGAAGATGGTGAAAGCCCACCCACGACTTTCACAGCTCGCAGAGAACAACAATTTCAGATGCTTGGTGGGTTCTTTCCACGGGCACGGGCACGGTCGTCTCTGTCAAGTTTGCAACTTAGCAACTTACGTGGATGGAATGGGACTGGAGGATTGCGAGGGCTGCGAAAGCTTTTTCTCCAAGTCCAACGCCCTCGCGCCCACAACTCGCTACTCCACCGTGTTCCATCGCCAACAGGCCATCACAACTTACATGAAACACGCCGACACTTGCGACGCGTATCAAGGGCTGAGTAAGTGCTCCCCTTGTTTTTTCTTCCCTTGACTGAGGATCATTCAGCCCTCGTCATTGTCAACAAATACCGCCGCGCCCTCAAGATCAAGGAAGGGCTGCCTGCATTGCGACTCGCGATGCAGAGCCTGGGTGTTGCAACCCGCGACGTGTTCAAGACGTGGCTTGCAAAAGAACAAGAGTACCTGCAATCGTTGACGAAGGAGCCTGTGCAGGAGACAATGGAGATGGAATATTACCAAAAGCTTGTAAACCATCATGACAACGAGTACGTGCCTACCACCACCCTTCCTTTGTGCCAGGCTAAATTCTTGTCGCTGGTTCCAGAGAGCGCGTGCGAGCCCTTCGCGCAGTGACACAGTTCCTCCCGGCCCCCACTGACGCCAACTACGAGGACGCGGTGAAGGAAACCCGGCGTATTGAGACGCAACGCCGCCACGCCCTTGAGGTCACGGAGAAGAGCCTCGCGACCATCCAGGACCTCGAGCTGCGTCTCGGCATTACAACACGCTGGGTCCCCGGAAGCGAAGAGTGGGTGAAGGCGGGGAAGATGGTCAGCAGCCGCCGCTTTCAGCGCGCGCTCGACCAATTGCAGGGGCTGATTGTGGCGCGGATGTTTGAGCTGACAAAGGTGAATATGTCGGGCACCGGTGAGTCTTGAGCCTGCATTCAAGACCTATCTGAGTAGATATTGACCAGGGTACAAACTACGTAAACACATCGCGAAGGCCCTTCAAGCACGGTCCAAGGCAGTGAAGGCGGCGCTCGAGCGATATAATGTTGCTGCTGCTGCTATGGCGCCGGTAAAGCCCCAGCTTACGTGGCAAACGGTGGTCGACTACGCGTTCCTGGCGGATTTCGATCTGCTGCGCGAAGGGCGAGAGGACATCCGCGCTGAGCCTTGGGCGCTTCCCGCTGGACGTGCCGCCATGGACCAGCACTACAAGATGCTGCGCGCGGACGAGGAAATTCAGCGTCTCAATCTGGAGATCCCGCGGCTCATAACTTACATGGCCGACGAACGGGACTTTCTCATGTACCACGAGAGCCGCCTGCACGACGAGGGAAAGGAGGCGCTAGCACATCAAGTGCATGTTGCGCGGATGGAGCGTGAACGGTTCGACGCTGTCCACATGGATCGGCTGGTGCGGTTGTCGAAGGAGACCGGTTTCACGGCCTCGCTCTCTTGCGGAGTGAGCGTGTCGCAGGAGAGACGTGTCCCCGGCGCAGGTGAGCTAGGATCGCGTGATGCGCCCATGCCAGTGGCAGCGGAGGGCCGTACATATTCTCCCCCTCTCACCGAAGACGAGGATGACGAGGATGACGGTGCAGCGGCTGCGGAGGCGTTCGAGACCATCGTGCGCATCGCGCACGATGTGCAGGGGGAGGTCGCAGATAGGGACTAGGTCGCGGGCTCTCTTGCACGTGTTGGTTTACATGACGCCCACCTTATTGTATTTTTTTTTGTCAATTTATGTCTATTTCTGGACTCGCGCGAGGGTGTTTAGTGCCGGGCAGGGCGCGCTGATGGCGTTTGACAGCGCGCCATCACGATTTGATGGCGCGCTCGCGCACTTCGGTCTCGGCGCAGAAAGATCTTGATGGTGCACGGCATGGACGGCAACATATATTAATAGATTGCGTACACTATCTACTGCTATCTACTGCCTCGCCATCGCTATCTAGTAGGTAGGTAAGGTATTACCCTTTTGGGTAATACTTAGCAGCTATTTGAGCGTGATTCAGCTGTGCTGCTGAATCACATCTTTTTGGCACTGCTTAGTGTGGGAGCACCCCCATATCTCCTACACTAATACTGGGGGATATTGGGGAACTACAGGTGAGTCGGAGGGCTTGAGCCTATCACCAAAGCCGGAAACAGATGTTTGATTTCATCGCAATGCTGACATCGCTAAATCTCGAGATTTAGACAGTGGTCAGGTAAAAAAAGTATAATATTCCTCGTAACCTATACTAAGCATTGAAAGCAAGTACATACCGCCAATGGTGGTTGTTGCCTCGTCAGAGTCAAGGATAATATGCAGAAGCGAGAGGAGATTGAATCTGGGACCCGAGCTTGGGGGTACATTAGCATGATTAAGTACCACAGAAAGGCGGGACTCACCTTTTACACAATGCTCCAGAACACTTGAAGTGGTTGAGCAGCATATTGTGCACACATCTCCACCAAAAAGGGGTGATTAAAGGCTCACAACCAGATGCGGTGTAAAAAAAGGTTACACCTTCACGGAGGACATCGAGGCAAGGATTGGTTAAAGGAGATACCACCGAGAACCTGGGCAGAATTTGAGGTGGCGTTCTTTCCACTTATGGTACCTAATTAACGAATAAATTCTTGAGACGGAGGGTCAAGTGCATCGCAGAGTTCTTAATAATATGGCAACATGCCTTTGCATACAGAAAAAAGGACTTGCCCAGAGTACGGCACTGCGAGGATGAGTAGACTAGATTGGGGCGGGGATCTGTGCAGAATCCTGGAGCATGACAAAGGGAACGGAAAAAAGACAGTGACATCGCTGAATCACAGTGCGCGCTGTTTTGCTGATGAGATGGCCATTCGGCAAGGAGCCGGGCTTGCACGTATTGCCTCTTTAGTAAGCACCAGTTCCTACAAGCTCAAGTGTGTCGGCAGTTCCTCAATATTTTTTGGCAATGAGGTTAACAGCCCCTGCAGAATGAACAAGGCACAGAAAGATTTTGTCAACCTCGAGTTACCCGATTGAATAAACAGAACCCCGAAGTGAGGATTGAGAAGCCAAGACCCCAGAGATGGAACCAAACCAAGACAGGGGAAAGGCTTCAAAGCAGGGATCAATGGAGGAAGAGCATCGCCGAAAGTGGTGTCCACTGGTGTGGGCGACATGCACTCGGGGAAATCCGATGAATCAGGGTGTCCGGAAACGTTTCAGAAACTAAAAGTTTCTGGAACGGGTCCGGGAATGTGGAAACGGTTTCCGACACTAAAAGTTTCGGAAACAATTTCCTCTGCCCTGAAACTATTAGTTTCCGAATTAATTTTTACCCTCCTGGAACTTAGAGTTTCGCGAACAGTTCCCGTGTGCCGAAAATTGTTCCCGGAACTATTAGTTTCGGAAATAGTTTCCGCTGCCCCGAAACTTTTAGTTCTGGGACTGCCGAATCTATTCCTGATTCTTTTGGTTTCGGGATCCGTTTCGGCTGCACCGGGACTAGAGGTTTCGGGAACAGTTTCGGATCCACCGAAACTGTTCCTGAAATTTTAAGTTTCGGCTGCACTGAAACTCAACTGCCGCTGAGCCAGTTAAGTTCCGGGGCACCCGAAACCCATAATTTCAGGAACAGTTCCGGCTTTCCCGAAACTGTTTCCGAAACTTTTAGTTCCGGTGCAGCCGAAACTGATCCCGAAATCAAAAGAATCAGGAACAGTTTCGGCAACCCCGGAACCAAAAGTTTCGGGGCAGCGGAAACTGTTTCCGAAACTAATAGTTTCGGGAACGATTTTCGGCACACCAGTACTGTTCACGAAACTATTAGTTCCAGCAGTGCAGAAACTAACTCAAAAACTAAAAGTTTCGGGCCGCAGGAAACGGTTTCCGAAACTAAAAGTTTCGGAAACCGTTTCCACATTCCCGGACCCATTCCAGAAACTTTTAGTTTCGGAAACATTTCAGGGCGTAGTCTTGTAAACGACTTTCTACCGTTTTTGTGAAGACAGTCGTTCACACCTGGAGAAAGTCTTGGACTTGTTACCCCATCGCTCTGAGAAGCGACATCCATCAGTGATGGATAGCTCGGCGCGATTTCGGCTGTCCCAAACGGGACATTATCGCTCGATTTGGATGAGGCCCGATGAGTAAGACATCCAGCCATTCCGAGTGGCTTTCACAGTAGGGAGTGGAGATAGAGGCTTTTGACGAGTCCATTAAGTGAATTAAGAATGTATTAGGGTAGCATTATAGCACAGAGTTCGGGGGTCCACTGGTGAAGCATTATGGCGCGCTCTCGGAGAAGCGTCCCAATTGAGCGAGAATGTCCCGTTTGGGACGGCCGAAATCACGCCGAGCAGTCATCATTGATGGATGTCGCTCCTCAGAGTCGGGTGGTAACAAGTCCATGACTATTCAGGGCGCACTGATTCAACGGATTTCCCCGAGTGATGGGAGTAACGTCTTGATGGTTGAGTGATGGTTGGGGTGATTTGACGTGACAGTCCGACATCGGGCGACAATTTTTTGGGATTACTCTCAGCAAGATTATGAGTTAGCATCGACAATCATTTCGGCTTCTGTGCCGTCCACATATTTTGGCAGAGAAATCAGTGCTTATGCAAAAACAGATGACGAAAATGTGATGCTCTGCAAGTAGCTGAAGTTAGGGCTCCCTAAGACCCGTACCTTACGGTAGCGGGAATCCAAAGTTTCATTGAGAGTACTAATACAGTAGTGGGAATAATACGCACATAGCGAGAGAAATCCGAAGAGAAGAAAGGATAAGGATTCCCACACCAGGTGAAGCTTTATAAGTAAGTACAGCTAGCCAGTAGCACATGTCTGAAGTGATTGACAATACCCATGGACCTGGTCGCATAACACATGCCAGTGTGACCGGGCTTCACCGTAGGTAATGCCTAAGCCGAAGCCCGGCAAAGATAAGCCGCTCGGCCGAGATAAGCCGGTAAGGCCGGTGGTCAGCCGAGCGGCGAAACAGCGGAAAGCAGGGGTCCCCCTGACACTGCCGTGTTCTTTAACAAACAGAAGACGCATTGATGTTGGTGGGGAGGAAATTTGAGCAGGAGAGTTGAATACCTGTTTTGCGGGAAAGCATTCCAGATCAGTTTCAGGCTTTCTCCGTTCGTACGGTGAAGGGGTGGAATTTCCAGTCAGGGCTGCGTATGCGTCTCGCTTGATGAATGATATCCGCGGAAATATGGAGAGATGATTCAGTACTCACCCTTCATGTATGTCCAGATTCAAATGGCTTGTGAGTGTTCAATCTCCAAAATACCGAAAGAACATCTTTCTGGGTACCAAATGTCGCCGTGGAGCGGGGTGCAGATCGAAGTAAGGATCCCCCAAATCGGAAGCTAGATGTTCACCAGAAATTTGATCTGTGTAGAGGCACCGTCTTTTGGCCATCAGGTTAAATTAAGATGTATAAAGGGAGCAATTCTAAGGAGCGTAAAATCGCGTCGTTGTGGTGAAGTGAAATTTTGCGTGTGTGAATTGCAGTCACACCGGCTGCTTTCCGAAACTTGCTGAAACTCACCTAAAGCAGTTGCTCCTGGGGAAAGGCGAAAAAGCGTCCGGAGAACCGCTACTTTGAGCTCCACTATTTGTTGTTGGAGCCCCACAGGACCTTGTTAAATACTGTGAATAAACATGCCTGACGAGTTTGGTGACCTCAATTGTGCCCAGTCCATAATATGGTGCATTTTTCAAGTCCATGAAACGTGAATTCTTTTGGGCGCTGTGATAAAATGATCGAACATGAAAGTTTTCGTCCTCAAGAATCTTTGGGCACAATACAAAATGCAGTCCATAATATTTCGAGGGCTTCGAGTCGATACCAACGCTTGGGAATTTTTTGGCAGGTGATGGCGAAAAAGTGTTCGTGTTTTCATGGACTTAAGCAAGATGACTTTTTGACACTGAAAAAATTTCAGATGGTGCATTTATTGCGGTATGCACATCCCTCAATTGTCATTCGGTGGGTGGGCGTTGCAAACAAAATAGATGTACTTGGAGCTAGCTGAAGCGCAAGAATAAAGTGAAGTTCTGCAAAACACCTTGGGTAACTCAGAAAGAACTCGGACCTGTGGCAATTAGTTCTCTTTAGAGCTGAGCTAATGTGTATAACTTTGTCGACATGACCGACGGTTGGACAGTCGCAGAGAGCTCGATGGTCACACAGGAACTTCAACTGAATTCAAAAACATAAATTCTTTTTGTCTTGGGTGTACTCGTATGCCAGTGTGTTTCGGTCGTATTTAAGATTAGAGAACTAGTGGTGTTTGAATCTCTGACCCCCACATCTCTTCGCTGCTTGCCGAGGGAGGAGGACAAAACGTAATTGTGTATGCTGCGTTCCTATCAGACGGGCAAGTCCAGAGGGCGGTGCCGGAGGCTTCATCGTAGGCGTACGCATATGCGTTTTGGCAGTTGTCCTCTGAACCAAACATAAAGTTTAATTAGATCCGCAAGAAGGCAAGAGGAGGGAAGAAAAAAAAATGAACATAAAACGAGACTGACTGAAGTAGCGGTAGTTGGTGACGCCAGAGGCTGGGCATGTAGCCGGCGTGTTGTGGCTTCCGGAGCAGCAGTTGGGTGAGTCGGCTCGTTGAATATTAGGAGCAGGTAAGGCAGAAGTGATAGAAGGCGTACCGGCACGGCCGTTCAGAGCATCCACGGTGCATGCGCTTTTGCACCCGACAGGGAATCCGCTCGGGTCGAAGGGTCCTTTCTGCGCGTCGGGGCCTAAAAAGCATAATGATCCGCCAATTTTTTAGTGGTATGGGGGTGCTATGTGATGAATTAATGCGCACAGTTTGGGCCAAGGTCAACGGGGCACGAGGGGATCCCGCAGCCGACGTTGTTGTCTATGCGTATCGGCAGATTGTACCCATCGACGAGGGAGACTGGGCGAAGTAAGGGAGGACAAGCTGTGGGGCGGCAAACCAAGTTGCAGACATACCGTCGTAAAAGTCCTTGTTGCCGGCGCCATTGAACTTGAATTCGGCGAGGGTGGCGGGAGGGACACCGGTGCCGGTTTTGGTGTCGCATTCCTTCAGCGCTCTTCAGCAGTGGTACTGTCTGAAGTGAGGATTGAGTCAACTTACGAGGCCTCCATTGCAGCCGCCGACGAGACACGAGCTTGGCCCGGGGTTTTTGGAGAAGTCGCAGTTGCGGCGTCCCCACACGCGACCGTCCTGCAGAAACTTCAGCTTTAGGAATCGAGGGAAAGAAGGTACGTACCCAGTCTCCGGGGACGTTGAACGAGACTTTGGTGAAGGAGGGCGCGGCCCACCTACAGCGGTGCGTCAGCCAATCGGCAGGGCCAGAGGGAATGAAATTTTGAACCCAGTCGCTTGAGAAGGCCGTCCACCGGAGGAGGTGAAGAGCTGGACAGCTTTAGTTCAATATGCTGTTGAATGGGGTGAGAGGCGTACCGCGGGCCAGACCGTGAATGGGCATGCGTTATAAACCTATACGGTTATGAGCGCCAAGAAACCAGCCTGCAACAAGACTGACGGTCATGGTACGGTCAGCAGCAACGGTCGAAGCCATAGCGAGGAAAAGGACGAAAAAGGATTTCATGGCGAATGAGATGCGATGAGGCAAGCACAGGTAGTTTCTTGTCGACCTTCCCCATACCCTATATACCCTCGGCCAAGCCCTTCCAGAACAGTGGAGAGTAAAGGAGCTCTGGATCGACGCGAGTGATTTGCTTCCAACCCACCAGCGCTTTCCACGGTAGATTACCGTGTCTGTCGGATCCATACGAGCCTTAGACCCGCCTAGAGGGCCTAGGGCCGATAAGTATGGAATTGGGATGATCTATGCGGAGCGTCCGCACCTGTGTGTTGTGTCTGCCGGCAATGCCAAGAGAAGAAGATTTAAATCACGGATTTGATATTAATTTGGTCCTTCAGGTCAGACGTTTCACGTGAAAAAACGACTGGTCCTACCTTGAGTAAAGTGTCTGGCTAACAATTACTGTAGTTACAGCCGATATTATCAAAACAATTACAGAGAGATCTTTGAGATTTGATGAATGTCCGATATGGAAAATGTGGTTGAAACCTCATGTGTTCGCTGATCAGTACACATTGGGCCGGGTTGAGAACATCTATTCTTGCACTAAATTAACGCACCTGAGATTCTCCAAGCCCAGCCCGCTCAAGCCGGGCACAAGCACAGGCTTCCGTTATGTATGATTGAAATGACAACGACAACGGGGCCTGTAGCCAGTAGGAAGCCGGTTTGATTTAGCACAGCGCGTAAGGAAGAACAATCACTGATGAATAGCTTAATACACGATATCTCGGAGAATCATAAGTGCGGAGCTCGGTGAAGACGCCAAGCTTGGATATCATGAGACACGCCGCGTAAAAAGGAAGAAGACAGAAAAAGAACATCGGCAGTAAAGGGGAGAAGCATAGCATATCAACTAAAATCGGCACTAATACTGTAGAATTTCATTCAATTCAGCACGGGTCATGACTCGTGACCGAAAATACCGCTTCAGCACTTCGGCACCCAACAAAATTTGGGGTGACACTTACAAAATTCCGGCATTCAAGACGGAAAATTTCTGAAATTCTGCCTTTTTTGGAGCTCCAAGAGAGATTTGGCCCGGGTGCACGAACTTTACATTCAGCACTGAGCGCCGTTGAGACGGCGCAACACCCAATGTACGTCCATTTGGCTATTTTTACGAACTTAGGCCTATCAATCAAACCACCTAAGCTAGCATTGAGCTAGCGTACAGCATCTAGTCGACTAGTGCGCTAGGCCTCTGTTCGGTGATACAAAGGAGGGTCAGAGTGAGCTCCAGCTACTGGCTGTAAGCTAGAAATCCACATACAGCGGACGCCTTTATGAACGGGCCTAGTCTAAACCACCTAGGAGATATACCACACCCATATATTCATAGAACATTAGTTCTATTTGACCAAGGAAGAACAACCGAGACAGAAGAGCATAAGGATATTGTGCTAGCAAGGATGCACACTCAGATATTGTAGAAGAACAGGCTAGGATTGGCTGCTGCATGAGCTAGCAGAGGACGCCTGATACCTACAATAGGACTATGCTGAACAACAAGTAGCTAGGTGACTAGTTACTACAGGAAGAACATATACAGTACATCCTAGGATTAGGAGACAGTACACGTGACAGGCGCGACGCGCTAGCGTCACCCAAACATGAGCACATTAACTATTGTGTAAGAAGATATTATCATGGACGAATGCCGACGCGTACGACGGCATGGAGAGCTATTCTAGGACGGTCATGAGACCTCCATGAATCAGCTAGGAACTATTATTGGACTGGATTCAACTCCAGGCCGGCAGGATTCGTAGTTCGGGCTTGTGATCGACAGCCTAGGAATTACCAATACCCGCAGAAACTATACCCGGAAGTCATTCGCGATGACTACCAAGGACATTTGATTATGATGACTCAGAACGGCTGCCGTTTCATTGGCCAGCCAAGCATTTCTCTTTACTCATTTCTTTTACTTAAACACTATCTCCTCATTTGTATAAAAGGACAGCGCTCCAGCTACATACACCAGATTAATCGCGCCCCTAGTTCGTGGCAGCAGGTTCTCTCAGGCTATTCGTGGAGATTTGTGTACAAACTCTGCTTGTAGTAGTCTATAACTGGAATCTTGATTCGTTGACTCTGGAACTTAGAAACATAAGATTAAGAGGAAAGGTGTTGTTGTCCTAGCTGACTTCACGTACCAAACCATTGGGTGTATTCCCTTGTAAAGCGCGATCACGACTTGTCAGTGACCTTGCCTTCACCCCGGATGTGCCCTAGCGCCATCTGTAGTGTGTTGGACTGACTTACTGGACGCTTGTGGTGTGAGTTGCATAGCCTAAACAGAAGACAGAATACCGGGTTCCTACTCCTAGTTGGATTATACCTTGTCAGTGACTTTGCCTTCGCCCCGGATCTGCCCTAGTGCCATCTGTAGTGTGTTGGATCAACTTGCTGGACACGTATAGTGAGCTTGGACTGATACAAAGTAGTCAAATGTTCCTGCTATCGGAAGTAACAGGTCCACACTCAGGGCTGCCTAGTGTGTGTAGCTTGGAAGCTATTTGGTGTTAGCCTCATATTTGTTCGGATTGCCAATGAGAGGATTTTCGCAAACCTTACAATCTCTGCCCTGGTATTCTGCGACGTCTAGTCAAGGTTGCCTTGTATCCACCCTTTTCCTCAGCTCACCTAGGTTGCTAGCTGAGAGTTAAGCAATTGAACATTGCATTCTGAGGTGCTGTTTCTGGATAGTTCAGCCCTAGCGTTCTATATTCTGTGTTATTTGGGATCCAAACTCGCTGTTTGCACACTACGAACCGGACCCGAACTCACAAGGAGAAGCACTTGATCCTTGGGAGTAGTAGTGTGTGTGTGTGTTAGTGGTGTTTAGTGTTTTTGAGCACTAGCATTATTTGCATTCATTTCACACGTATCTTAACTGCACCGTTTCATCTGGAGCTCACTGCGAGGGTCCAGTTTGGACAAGAGAAATTTAGAAAAAGACTTCAGTCGGGTGTCAGTTGAATATTCTTTCACTTTGACCTGATCTATCAGACTCAAACTTCTGACGGATCGAATCTATACCTCTGGATCCCAAGACAAAGACAGGGAAACGGAGTCTTCCCGAAGAGGTTCATCTTTGGGAAAACGATCCTACCATCACTACGGCAGGCAAGCGCAACAGCGGACTTATACCCGAGCCCTGCTAGAGCTGATCAACGAGTTCCACGTACATCTAGGAATTCCAGTCGAGGCAGAGCTCCTGGAATTTCCACCCCTGGAATTCAACTAGTTGATAACCAGACTGTAGAGGAAGAAGAGACGTTACCGTTCCGTAGCACACCCTCTTCACCGCTACACTCTCCAGAAGGACCTCTGGAACAGACCGCGCCGGGCACTTCAAACTTGCCAGCCAGTCAGAAAACCAACCCTGTGCCTGCACCAACGGTACAGCAAGTTCCTAGGACAGTTCCCACTGTTCAAAACCCACTTGTACCAAGCAATGTACAAAACCCAGTCGTAAATCAGAAGCTTACCATACCACACGCTATGGACCGATCAAAGCTACTGCAGACCTGGGGCAAGAATGCCCTGCAGTTCGATGGGGAAGCGGAACAGCTCCCTAGGTACCTAGAGGCTATAGAGGATGTGATCAGTAAAGTGTCGGCAACGACTGATGAAGAACAGAAATGGGTTGCCATCCATTTCTATGCCCCTAGTGTCCAGAGACAGTGGAGAGTGCTTGCAGCTGCCGCAGTCCCAGGCACTTGGGAAGAATTTAAAGCAGAAATTCGTGAAAGTTACCCCAAGTACAAGGCATTGGAGAAAGGATCCATCGCCGCCCTCGAGGCATTTCTCAAGAAAATGAACAGGAAACTGGTTAAGATGAATGATATCACTGGTCTGCAAGACTAAATTCGTCAGTACCGAGCAATGGTCGGACAGTTGTTGTTGCCTAAGCCTCGTATTCACAACCGAGACGCAGCAGGATGGTTCCTAGCAGGATTATTATTAGAGTTACGCACTTTAATTCGTAAACAAATGCGCGCCTGACGCCTAGGCAAACCTGGCTGTCCTATAAAACGGACAAAGCAGGTTGGGAGGCGGATCCAGCGAACAATAACAAGGTCTACATTGCGCCGGACCTGGACAATGAAGACAAGTACGCCTGGACGGATCTTGTGGACACTGTCACGAAAATTTGCGAAGACGAATCTGGCACGATGCTTTTCGGTGACGGAAGCTTGGCAGATGGACAGAAAGGCCTAGTCTTGTTACAAGGAACTGAGAAAGACGACTCTGAAGTTCTCAGGAAGCTTACCGACAAAATAAACCAGTTGGAAGGCGCTAAGGCAAAAGATGACATTACCCTGCAAGATAAAATCCTTAAAGACATCAAGAATGGTCTTGGAGAAGTTCCAGCAGATCATCTGGATAAGTTCAACACAGATCATCATAAAGAAATGCAGCAGATGAAGACCGCACTAGAGAGCCATACTGGTCCTTCAGTTTCGGCACTGAATCAGTCAAACACACTGCCTAGCTTTGTGAGAAACCGAGTAAACCTAGATCGCCCGAGGAGCGACAACTGTTTCTATTGCTACAAAGCTGGACACTTTATTGATCAATGTCCCGAGCGACAGACGGACCTTGACAAAAAGATCATCCAAGTAGTCAATGGAAGAACCTACTTTTACGAAGGAAAGACTGTTCCTAGGGAGCCACCTAATCAGTCCCCTTGTGAAAAGGCTCGAGACCATTATAATCGTAGAGTGGTAGCAACCAATTACAACGAGATTATGGAGATTTACTTTGGTTCACAAGCAGACGAAGGACCTGTGGCATCCATCTCGAGCAGCAGCATGAGCAAAGATACTTATAATAAGATCCTAGCAAAAGTTGACCGCCTAGAGAGTGTGCTAGCCCACACATGTTCCGGAAAAGATTCCTCGTCGGGTTTTTAAGGGATCCGAGGAAGGAGGCCCAAGCTCGACAAAAGCCTCCTGAGGATACCCCTGATCGAGCACGAATTCTGGAAGACGAGAAAACCCCTGAAAAGAATAAATATAAGCTGAAAGCCATAGCTAGCAGGACGGAACACCTATGAAGCCAAATGGGCCAAGGTGAAGCAGAATCCTTGAAATCTGCGCAGAAGAAGCTTAGATTATTACCGATCGAAGAGGCATCAGAGGAGTCGGAAGGTGGTGAGGAAGATCAATCAGAACCTGAGCTAGATCAAGCCTTTCCGTACCGGAAAGTGGTTCCGTTAGAAGATCTCCCATCTGAAGCAGTCCTACCTATACGCCCGACAACTCCTGAAAAGACAAAGAATCAGCCCCCCTCAACTAGGATACAAGCGAAAAAGAACACCGAGCTCGAAGACCAGGCTAGCACTGGCATCCTAAAGGCAATAAGGGAGACAATGGTTCCAGTCAAGCTAGGAGATTTGTTGGACAGCAATCCAAAGATTCGAAAAGCGGTAGAATCAGGTATAGCCAAGTCCAGACATGTTGATTTCTTTAGGACTACGGAGGGAAACATACTGGCAGCTCCGAAACAAACCATCCTAGCCATGGCAGTCTCTGAAGAAATGGAGGAGATCCCTGAGATAGAATGGGAAGAAGAATTTGGATCGAATGTTCGACTAGAAGTGACAACCTTGATGTTTGCAATGGATAACGGAAAGGAGACTGTGTTACTGTTTGACACCTATCCAGAGATCGTCACATGAGCTGGCAGAGGGGAGCGTGATCATGGGTGACCCAGTTCTGCAGTATTACGAATCCTTAGGGGCTGGAGAAAAGCCTAAGAAAATTCGTTTACCGAACGCAAAATTGTCAGGGGACCTCAGAAGTTTGTTCCTTAAAATCAAAGGTGCACGCGTTGAAGCCATCTCCGATGCAGGCTCTCAAATAGTCTCCATGGGATTAGCAACGGCTGAAAAGTTGAAGCTGACTTGGGACACTTTGATATGAATCGAGATGCAGGTAGCGAATGAAGAGCGTCATTGGACCCTAGGCCTAGCAAGGAATGTTCCGTTCAAATTCGGATGCATAACCCTGTATTTGCAGGTACATATTTTGAAGGCGGCTCTGTATCAAGTTCTGTTGGGAAGGCCCTTCGAAATACTGGCAGAAACGGTTATCGCAAGCAACGGAGCGGGGATGTCGATATCACGCTCATGACCCAGTAACTGGGGTTCAAACCACGATGAAAACCTACCCTAGGGGATCTGTGAACATCAACGAATGGGATGAGGAATCGGACAGGCCAGGAACTCCGGTTAAGCAGCCTCAGGATTTTTAGAACTCTTCGATGAACTCTCGGCAGAGGGAGAAGTAATGACGGCCTGGGACTATAATGAACACGGAGAACTTGTGTGTCGGATATGGCAAACCGAAAGAAGGCTTAGTGGCAACTGATGATGATCGCAAAATGGCATATTTGTGCGCATCACAGGAAGTAATTGCGAAAGATGCGAAGACCTCGCTACTGTTTAGTCAATTTCGAGGAGAAGTTGAGGTTGAAGAAGGCAGTAAAGTCTGCTTATTCTCCAAGACGGGACCGCTAGGAAAGCCTAAGAAGAAATTGAACCGTGCAAAGAAGAAGAAGAAGAAGAGCAAGAAACAGAATCCATGTCCTTCAACTTCGGTCAATTTGCATGAGACAGAAACTTCTTCGGCGAGTACCGCAAACACGAAACTAGATACTGACCGGGTGCCATCTGTACCAGAAACACCGGGGCACGCAGCTTGTCTACCCGAGGAATCTCAGGCAGACATAGTTAGCACGTTGCTAGGTAAAAAGTACAAACCAGTAGCAGACAAAATTAAGCCGATCCTAGGAGAACTGCCAGCGAAATTTAGAATTGAACGGGACATAAAAGGCGATCCATTGAAGGAGATGCCGACTCTGGATTTGCATCTCCCGGATTATGTCCCCCTAGGAAGATATACAGCAGAACGACAAGAAGTGGTAAACCAGGCTCATGATACGGGGTTCTCAGAACCTGAGGAAGTGAAGCTAGTGCACCATTTTATGAGCATTCACAATGATCACTTTGCATGGGATGAAAACGAGTGTAGACAATTCAAGCATGAGTTTTTTCCACCCGTAGAAATGCCGGTTGTGAAACATACCCTGTGGGTATGTTCACAGATACCGATTCCTCCAGGGCACTTCGAGGAGTTCTGCCGAAACATCAAGCTCAAGATTGACGCTGGTGTTTATGAACCATTGAATTCGTCATATTGTTCCCCCATATTTGCAGTGATCAAGAAGGATGGGAAATTTTTACGGATTTTCCATTCTCTGGAGAGGTTGAATGGAGTTACAATTCAACACTCAGGAGTTACTCCTGGAACGGAACAGCTAGCAGAACACTTTGCAGGAAGATCCTGCGGAGAGTCCCTAGACGTGTTTGTCGGATACGATAACCGGGACCTAGCAGAAGGATCTAGGGATTACACGACGTTTCAAACACCTTTTGGGGCTATACGGCTATATAAATTACCTATGGGATGGACTGATTCCATTCCCATTTTTCATGATGACGTGTCCTTCGTTCTCGGGGAAGAGATTCCACATGTGACGATTCCATATATCGACCATGTACCAGTCCGAGGGCCTGCTATGCGCTATGAAACTCCGGATGGAGATTACGAGCGGATTCCTGAAAACCCTGGCATTAGAAAGTTCATATGGGAACACTTTGAAAATTTAAATCAGGTTGCTACTAGAATGGTCTATGCAGGAGGAACCTTCTCATCAAAGAAATTATTCTTGTGTGCGGATGAGTTCACAGTCGTGGGACACATTTGTTCATATAGAGGAAGAATTGCGGGCCCTAACCGGATCGAAGTGATTAACAACTGGGGTCCATGCGCAAATTTCTCCCAGGTAAAAGCTTACCTAGGGACGGTTGGCGTACTTAGAAATTTCATTGAGGGATATGCCGACACAGTCGCACCTATAAATGACTTGACTAGGAAGGATATAAAGTTTCTTTGGACCGAAGATTGTAATCAAGCGCAGGCTAAGGTTCGAGAAAGGTTGAAAGACTGCCCCGCATTGAAACCTTTAAATTATGAATGGGATTCTGAAATCGTTTTGCAAGTGGACACGTCGTGGAGAGCAATTGGAATTATTCTATATCAATTGGACCCGGTGGATCCGAAGAGACGATACTACGCTAGGTTTGCTTCAATCACCCTAGGAAAGACAGAAGCCAATTACTCGCAACCTAAGAGGGAACTCTATGGTTTAATGAGGGCATTAGAAGCCACGTATTATTGGATATTCGGTGTTCGAAGGCTGTAGTTGAGTCTGAAGCGTTGTACATCAAGGGAATGTTGAAGAACCCTGGAATGGGCCCAAACGCAACCATAAACCGATAGATTGAGAAGATTCTCATGTTCCATTTCAAGTTGAAACATGTGCCAGGAGAACACTTTGCACCGGACGGGTTATCTAGGAGAAATCCACACCCTGGGGACGAAGTTTTCCGCAACTCTGAAGAAGGCTATGATATAAACGAGCCTCCTGAGGACCATGAAGATGTGGATCCGGATGGACCACAGCCTCTGGAATTCGAAGAGTTTAAGCACACAATTGATACGAGGGGTGGCTATCTACAGATGGGACCGGAAGTAAACTCAATAGATGATTTCGCAAAGCAAGTTCATGAGCTAGGGGTATTGGAAACTGAGGTTTTCCGGGTATGAAAGAAGGCGTATCAGGATGAAGGGCTCGTCATGCCCCAATATGTACAACTATCGGAGCCATTAATTCCTAATTTAGAGGAAAAGTGGTCGGAAAAAGATGGAGAACCCTACGAGGAAGGACACGTACAGACTCCATGAAGAAAGATGATGTTAGATTAATTCTAATAAAGAAGTGGCTAGAAAATCCACTGGAACAGCCTGAAGGAATGAACGATGACCAGGCGTACCAATCCTTTATGCGGCATGCTTCTCGTTATTTTTTGAAAGGGGGGAGGATGTATAGAAAAGGCATCGACACTGCACATAGACTTGTAGTTGACAAGAGCCATCAGATCTATATGATGAGGGCTGCCCATGACAGTCTTGGTCACCAAGGGATTTTTGCAACTAGAGAACTTATTGCCCTGCGGTTCTGGTGGCCGGGATTTGAAACAGACGTAGCCTGGTATGTGGGAACGTGCGATATGTGCCAATTCCGCCAGACTGCAATGTTAAAAGTTCCACCGGTTGTGACCCATACTCCTAGCTTGTTCCAAACAGTGCATACGGACGTTATGAACATGGGAGAAACCTCCAATGGATACAACTTGGTAGTTGACGCCAGAGACACCTCAACTAGGTGGCTGGAAGGGCGACCAATTGCTAGGGAAAACACCAGAACACTGTGATTATTCTTGTTCGAAGAAGTCATCTGTAGATGGGGATGCCCTAGATGTTTCGTAACGGATAACGCCCCGGCATTCTTGAAAGCAGTGGATTGGGTGAAAGAAAAATATGGCATTGAAAATATATCAATATCAACATATAATTCTCAAGCTAATGGAACAATCGAGAATGGACACTTTCCTTTGCAGCAGTCTTTGTACAAAGCGACTGGAGGGAACCCTGCAAACTGGTTTTACTTCTTTCACTTGGTACTATGGGCAGATCGTATTACGATTAGGAAGGGCCTAGGATGTTCACCATATTTCGTTGTCACAGGAGTGCATCCGGCGCTGCCGCTGGATCTCGAAGAAATGACTTGGCTAGTGGAACTACCAGGAAGAGTGTTGACAGACTCAGAGGTGATAGGCTATCGAGTTCAAGCCCTAGCAAAACACATAGACCATGTGGAAGCTATGAGGGTACGAGTGTCAGGGGAACCGCCCGTTCGTCCGTCTGTCCGTTCGTCCGTCTGTCCGTTCGTCCGTCCGCCCAGCTTCGGCCCACCGCACTGCCCCACTGCCTCAGCCGATCCTTCGTCCAACGCCCGTCCATCCGGCCTCGTCCGACCGTCCGGCCTTCTCCCCGGAACCTCAGGCTGAGCCTCCGCCCGGAACGTGCTATGTGATCAAGCTCGGGACCAATGCCGGTCACTTCGGACATGTGCTACTGGCTAGTACCTATAAAAACCTCGCCTAGCATGGGAATCCTCATCCTTTCTTCTCTTCAGATTCTCCCGCTAGTTCCCGCGCTCATGCGCCGAGCTGAGGTTGCCCTTACAGCAGAAGAAAGGATCTAAGGGATCAACTGGTCAAGATTGCGAAGTTCGGTGTAGACTTGGACTCGGACCGCTACGCTAGCGCTCCGGCCTCCCCCACTTCCAACCTTGACGCCTCCTCCTTGATGGACGCTCCGACGCCCGGAAACAGGTCTGTGCAACCCGAGCTCCCGGATGTCTACATCCCGGACCCAGCTTCCGACCCCGAGACCCGGCTGACCGCGGTTGAAGACTCTCTCGCAAATATTGAAACCTTACTACTCCGCGGTTTACACAAGAGCCAAAATCCACCTGCGAGACTGCCCCCGTCCCTGCCGCTCCGGCTCCGGCAGCGGGTCCAGACTTCACCGCCCTCACCCCCGCAGCAAGATCGGTTCTCCAACCGAACCCTCCGGCCGTTTTCGATGGCGACCGGACACAGGGACGGATGTTCCTCCACTCCGTCCTCACCTACCTCCGACTAGTTCCGGAAGCCTTCATGGTCCACGGACAAGTCGTAGAGGAAAAACTCGTGCAGTACACCATATCATTTATGGCGCGAGACGCGGCCGGATGGTGGGCTGAACGACAGTCCGCAATCGTTCCGTTTCCATTCCCGTCCTGGGCAGAATTCGAGTCCGAGTTCCGGCTCCAGTTCGTCGAGGAAAACGAGCAAGACCAAGCTCTCCTCCGACTGGAGACCCACAGCTACTACCAGGGCTCCTGCGATGTCTACCGGTACATGGACAACTTCGAAGAACTCGCCACCACGGCCGGATACATGGACCCGCTCGTCCGCGTCACAAAGTACCGCGCAAGGCTCGACCCACAGATTAACATGGCGATCACCACGTCCGGGACCGCTCCAGCACTATAAGACTACGCCGGATGGCGTCTCCGAGCCTTCCGCCAGTACGACACCCTCGCCCACGTCTGAGTGGGAGTGCCCCCGACTCGCGCCTCAGCTCCGGTGGCACGCCCCCACACCGGGATGTTCCTCGCAGTCCCTTCCTTCACGCCCGCTCCCAAGGCCGCGCCGGTGCCCACCCTTCTGCCCGGCATTCCGATGGATGTCGACTGGACCCCTGCGAGCTTCACGCCCCATGCTTGCTTCCGTTGTGGTGCGGCCGGACACCTCGCTCGAGACTGCCCGACTCCCTTGGATGTCCGGCGTGCGGACGTCCTAGACAAGGTCGTCCGTCAACTCGGTGATGACCTCCTTGGAGAGCTCTTCGCGCACCTCTCCACCACTGCTGGGCTCCCAACCGAGCCGGGAACCGGAGACACGGAGCCGGAGGGTTTTCCGGACACGGCCGAGTGAGCGGTGCGCCCTCGGTCGCGTCCCCCAATCGTTACTCTTGCTTGTACAAAGACATACCCAATAAATCAGCAGTTGAAATGAAAGACGCACCCCCTGTTCCGGCTTCCGCCCCCAAGCTGGAGCCCCCTATTCCCGCCCCGGAGGCAAAAACTCCTTCCATTCCCCGCGCCCGTCGCCCGAGGTGGGAGCGGAAACTGCCCCGGCGGTATGTTATTGATTCCGTCGAAGGCCAGAACTCCCTGCACATTCCATTGGAGATGCAATCGGTAGAGACCGCAGCTATGATGTCCGTGAAGGGTCTGGTTGACTGCCGAGCGACCGGAGACTTCATCGACTCGGAATACGTGATCTCCCATAACCTTCCCGTCCGGAAGCTCTCCCAGCCCATTCCAGTCCTCAACGTCAACGGTACACCCAATGCGTCCGGAGGCATTTCCGGCGTAGTCAATATGGTTGTCAACTTCAAGGGACACTCCGAACGCATCCAACTCGCAGTAACGCGGCTCGGAAAGCAGCACGTCATCCTCGGCTACTCCTGGCTCCAGAAGCACAACCCAGAGATCGACTGGAAGACCAAGGAAGTCCGGATGACCCGCTGCCCGACCAGCTGCAGCACTTGTCGGGATGAGCTCCGCGCTGTCTGTCGCAACACGAAGATCTCCGCCGCAATCCTCCAGCAGCTCCGCGAAGGTCTTGTCCCGTCTATCTGCGCCATCGACTCGGAGGAGTGGTGCGGAGACAATGGGTATGATCCGGACGACGACGGAGATGACTTTCCGGACCTCACCCCGGACCCGGACGAAGATGACGAAGATGACGATGACGAGCTGGAGGAAGGTGACCGGATCCTCTACACCGTGTTTGCTCCGGCCGAAGAAATCCGCGCGGGCAGCACTGTCTCTCAACGGCTCGCAGAGGCCTTCGCCCGGAACTCGGCCCCGCCCGGGACTTCGGTTCCTACCTGGGTCAAGGATTTCTCCGACGTTTTTGACAAGGAATCGTTCGACGCGCTGCCGGAACGCTGGACCTGGAACCACGCCATCGAACTCGTCCCAGACGCGAAACCGGCCAACTGCAAAGTCTACCCGATCTCCCCCCTTGAGCAGAAGGAACTCGACGCGTTCATCGAGGACGGGTTGAGCACTGGACGGATCCGCCCGTCCAAGTCCCCAATGGCGTCTCCGGTCTTCTTCATCAAAAAGAAGGACGGGAGCCTCTGGTTCGTCCAGGACTACCCAGCGCTCAACGCGACGACCGCAAAAAAGCGGTACCCGCTCCCGTTGATTAACGACCCCACCAACCGCCCAAAGGGAGCTCGGTTCTTCACGAAACTCGACGTCCGCTGGGGCTTCAACAACGTCCGGATCCGGGGAGGCAGTGAGTGGAAGGCCGCATTCCGTACCAACCGAGGGCTCTTCGAGCCACTGGTGATGTACTTCGGCCTCACCAACTCTCCGGCCATGTTCCAGACGATGATGAGCGACATCTTCCAAGACCTCATCCTGTCCGGGAATGTCATGTTGTACCTCGACGACATCCTCATCGCTCACTTCGACCTCGCGCGCCACCGGGAGATCGTCCGAGAGGTTCTCCGATGGCTCCGGGTGCACAGGCTTTACCTCCGACCGGAGAAATGCAAGTTCGAGAAGTCGTTGATCGAGTACCTGGGCATCATCATCTCGCACAAAAGGAAATGCTTACGATCATCCGAACCCTAGAGGAGTGGCGACACTTCCTCGAAGGCACGCAGCATCCGGTCGAGATCTGGACGGATCACAAGAACCTGGAATACTTCCGGAAGGCGCAGAACTTGAAACGGAGACAGGCGCGGTGGTCCCTGTACCTGTCCCGGTTTGACTTCGCACTCCACCACCAGCCCGGCCGCCTCATGGGTCGTCCGGACGTGCTGTCCCGTCGCCCGGACCACGGAGTAGGCTCGGACAACACAGACCTTACCCTCCTCCATCCGGACCTGTTCCACGTCCGTGCACTGGAAGGCATCGCGGTCACCGGGCCCGAGGTTCCTCTCCTTCGTGACGTCCGGGAGGCCTTCGCGGGTGAACCGGACCTTGAGGACCCCGTTGCGCTTGTCGCACGGGAGCTCCTCAAGAACCGGAATGTTCGCTCCCCCCGGTCATCCAAGTGGCGCATCGCGGAAGGGCTCCTTCACTACCGCGGTAAGGTCGTTGTACCGCGGAATAAGGACCTCTGACGCCGGATCATCGCCCTGTACCACGACACTCGGGTCGCCGGGCAGGCCGGACGCTTCAAAACCCTCGAGCTTATCGCCTGGAATTACTGGTGGCCCCAGCTGTCCCGTCACGTTGGCCAGTACGTTCGGACCTGCGACCCATGCAATCGGACGAAGGCACTCCGGAAGCTACCCCACGGGGAGCTCCACCCGACCGAGATTCCGGGAGAACGCTGGGACACCATCTCGGTGGACTTCATGGTTGAGCTCCCGGACGCGCACGGGTTCGATGCCGTCATGGTCGTGGTCGACGTCCTGGGTAAGCGGGCCCACTTCAACGAGTGCCACACCGGCCTTGGCGCGGTCAGAGCCACTTGACTCTATTACCGGAACGTCTGGAGGCACCATGGGACCCCCCGGAAATATATCTCCGACTGCGGACTGCAGTTTGTCGCGGAATTCACCACGGAGCTGTGGCGCCTCATCGGGATAGAGCCCGCGACCTCCACTGCCTACCACCCGCAAACTGACGGCCAGACCGAGCATGTCAACCAAGAGCTCAAGCAGTTCGTCCGGATCTTCATGAACTACAAACAGGACGACTGGGACGAGCTCCTTCCGGCCGCGGAGTTCACATATAACAATCACGTCCACTCCTCGACGCAGCAAGTCCCATTTATGACGGACACTGGGAGGCTCCCCCGGATGGGGTTCGAGCCCAACGGGTTGCGCTAGAACGTGGAATCCGCGAACGAATTCCGGGACCGGATCGCATCCGGAGTTTCGGAAGCCAAAGCTGCGCTTGTCAAAGCCAAGGACGCAGCTCATATGGTCAGGATAACGCGTTAAACCTGGGCACCATCCCACGGGCTTAATGCGTTATCTCTGGGGTGTTACCGTACAGCCACATATGCTAATATAACCATCCCTGCAATCATTTTCTGCCACTGATGGCAATGATGGCAGATTGGACAACTAATATTTAAACACTATTTATTTAATTGATGCCTGGATTGGGTTCAAAATGGCAGCGTTCGGAATTTGCCTTGAAATTGATGGCTGTCCGCATTGGGTTGGAAAAGGTGAATCCCGGGAATTCCCGGAATATTGATGGCTGCCCATATTGGGTGCTTGCCTGCCTTGCAATTGATGGGTGCATGTATTTGGGATTCCATTGATGGTTCTTTGCTTTAAAAGCCAATATTCATTCTGAAAGCGCTGGCTCTCAGAAAGTATTTTGCATTTTGCGGGCCAATGAGGCCATCTATTGAAAAACCATATAGATGACTCTTGTAGCCCTTGATGAGCTCTACAACTTGGTTATAAACATCACTCATTTGCGTTGAAAATTTCCTTTTTGGGAAATGAACGCCTTCGTCCCAAAAAGGAAATTATTGGAAAAACCAGTCCCTCACCCGCTTTTTATCTGTTTTGGATGTTCTAACTTGGTAGGGATATTTATTCATGCCTTACACCATTCATTGTAACATGCTAATCACTATTATAGCAGGTTAATAGAGTGAAAACAACGAAAATAATCAATTGCATCATTGGGCCAGATAACTTGGAGCAGAAGTGCTGGTTCTGGATCCTAAAGATATTTCATGACTATTCATGATCACCCCAACCCTCAGGAGGGGTTCAAGAGTGTTCTAAACTAGAGAATACAATACATTCTGGCCATATTGGACCCCATCATTTTCGCGCATTCCCATCATTCCTCTGTCATGGGTGAATGAAGTGGGCATCCCCTGGACACATTCAACTTATATATGGTAGGAAAATTGGCCATTGGCACTTTCTGGGCAAGGTATCTCTGTAAGGGCAACCTCAGCTCGGCGCAGAGCGCGGGAGACTAGCGGGAGAATCCGAAGCAACTCAATTGAATGGTACTAAATACAGGTTTCTAGAATACGCACCTAGCGGGAGAATCCGAAGAGAAGAAAGGATGAGGATTCTCACGCTAGGCGAGGTTTTTTAAGTACTAGCCAGTAGCACGTGTCCGGAGGGATCGGCAGAGGTCTCGAGCTTGATCACACAGCACGTGCCAGTGAGAGCGGCCGGACGGACGGAAGGGAACAGAGTCCGGAGGGACGGGAGGTGACGTTCCGGATGGAGGCGCAGGCTGGGGTGCGAGTCCGGAGGCCGGACGAAGGATCGGACGAGGAAGCGGGGCAGTGCGATGGGCCGGAGCCGGATGGACGGACGGATGGACGGACGGACGGGCGGTTCCCCTGACAATCTCAAGATTCAGGCTTGTTGTACTTCAGCTCAAAGTTCACTTAATACACTATGCCAGGGGGTTATGGAATGAGTGTTGAAGACCCAAAGCATGTCTTCTACACTATGTGAGCTGTTCCTACTCAAAGGGCAGCCAGTAAATGGTACTAAACCTCGAAAATGATAAATGTCACTTTCCACTTACTTTATTAATTGGGCTCTCAATACAGTGTATAACCGAAAATGAAGGCTTGAATCGGCTTCAGGCAGTCTAAAGGATCCAGAATATACTTTATTTGACAAGTTTTGGTAAAGTATTGGTGGAGTAATGTTTGGGAGAAAGTGGGTCTGCCATGAGCTTAGTGCGCAAATTTTCTGGATAGTTCAAAACACTATCTGGCCAAATGTTGACCAAAGCTCATGATTTTTTGCATATTCTAGGTCTATTGAGCTCTCTCTTTCATTCTATGGTGTTTATTCAGTTTTATCTCATCTTCTAGGTGCTCTATTCATCAAACAAGCGAAAAATGTGATTTCACATTTTTCGAGTTTGAGGCCATATTCTGGGGTACAGTTAGGTTAAAACTCATCAGAAGGGTTTATGAATTCATTGGGATGTTGCACAACTGTTTCCATAACCATGGCACTAGGTATATGAGGTGCACAACACAGGAATTCACTATCAAGATAAAGGATGATACTTTGGTTTACCTGAGGCCTGAGTGTCCCCATTTCTGGCAGGTTAACATGGAATAAACCTTTGGACAGTAGCCTCATGGGCTGCAAGCGATCCAAGGACAGGTAATCAAGCGAAAATGGCATTTCCTGATAAGGGCAAAGGGTAATGTTATTGATATTTATAGGCTGGTATGAGGCAGGGATTGCCTTCAAAGAACCTGAATATATGAGCAGGTGTTATTTCACCATGACAATAGCTATACATTCCAAAGATACTGAGCCCCAAGGCAAAAATCATTTATTTCGCTATTCTCACCTCATTGCAGCACTGTTATGGTGTTTAATTGATCCTAATAAGCCTTAGAAGCTATGAATAAATACCCCAGCAGGTTAGAACACCCAAAACGGATGAAAAGCGCATGAGGGATGGGTTTTGCCAATAATTTCCCTTTTGGGACGAAGGCGTTCATTTCCCAAAAAGGAAATTTTCAACGCAAATGAGTGATGTTTATAACCAAGTTGTAGAGCTCATCAAGGGCTACAAGAGTCATCTAGATGGTTTTTCAATAGGTGGCCTCATTGGCCCGCAAAATGCAAAATACTTTCTGAGAGCCGGTGCTTTCAGAATGAATATTGGCTTTTAAAGCAAAGAACCATCAATGGGAGCCAAATGTGTGCACCCCATCAATTGCAAGGCAGGAAGGCACCCAAAACGGCCAGCCATCAATATTCCGGGAATTCCCGGGATTCAACTTCTTCGACCCAATGCGGACAGCCATCACAATTAAACCATTTAACTGAAATATTTATTGTTTGGCATGGAATAATACTTGTCCGAGATGCTCGGGAGGTGCCTGCCAAAGCCGAGGCAAGCCGGAATGATGCACCCCGGCATAGAGAGATGTCCGAGATGTCCGTGCCTTCCCTATATGGCTACCCCAGAGATAACGCATTAAGCCCTTGGGATGGTGCCCAAGGATAACACGTTATCCTGGCCATATATACTGAAGGACGAGTTCAAGCTGTACTACGACCGACGACGCACGCCCGCCCCCGAGATCAAAGTAGGCGACCAAGTCTGGCTAGACGCCTCCGACATCCGGACGACCCGTCCGTCCATCAAATTCGCGGACAAACACCTCGGCCCCTTCAAAGTCGTGAAGGTCGTCGGGAAGGGTGCGTACAAACTCGAGCTTCCCCCGCGGTACTCCCAGCTCCACCTGGTCTTCCCAGTGGTGAAACTCCAGCTCGCAGAACCGGTCCCGTTCCCCGGACGCCCCTGGAACGACAAACCTCCGCCCGTCCTCCAGACGGACCGCGACGTTCAATGGGAGGTCGAGGAGATCCTAGAAGCGAAGGTCCGTTACGGCAGCCTCTGGTACATGGTGCGGTGGAAAGGCTACGGCCCGGAACACAATAAATGGGTAAAGCACTCCGACGTCTTCGCCAAAGACGCCATCGATGCCTATTATCGCTGCTACCCCAACGCCCCGCGACGAATCGCCTCCGCCGCATTTGACTCGCTCTCGTTCCGGAAGCGCAACGCCCATGTACGGTTCATGCGTCGGGACGCCGCATTCCAAGGGGGGGGTGATGTCAGGGGAACCGCCCGTTCGTCCGTCCGTCCACCCAGCTACGGCCCACCGCACTGCCCCACTGCCTCGCCCGATCCTTCGTCCAACGCTCGTCCATTCGGCCTCGTCCACCCGTCCGGCCTTCAGCCCGGAACCTCAGGCTGAGCCCCCGCCCGGAACCTTGTCCCCCGTCCCTCCGGACTCCGTTCCGCTCCTTCCCCCTTCGTCTGGTCGCTCACATTGGAACGTGCTATGCGATCAAGCTCAGGACCACCGCCAGTCACTTCGGACACGTGCTACTGGCTAGTACCTATAAAAACCTCGCCTAGCGTGGGAATCCTCATCCTTTCTTCTCTTCGGATTCTCCCGCTAGGTGCGTATTCTAGAAACCTGTATTTAGTACTGTGAATTGAGTTCTCTTCGGATTCTCCAGCTAGTTCCTGTGCTCACGCGCCGAGCTGAGGTTGCCCTTACAGATGTAAACAAATCATGTCCTCAATGCCTGCGGTCTTTGAAGGACATCAGTGCGACGGACGATGAGTGTCTCGTTCGAAATGACGGTGAATGTGGTATTGACATCGTCGCGACCCCAGACACCGGCGGCAAAGTCATAGAAGTACACGTCTTCGTTGGGCTCGAGTTTCATCTTGGCCAATATCTTCGGGAAGTGGGCGAGGTTGACGTGGGGGAAGGTTGTGATACCCTGGATGCGATAATGCTCGGGCTCCTCGCCATCCTATTGAAAAAGGTGTTACCTGGAGCGTTGAGCACAAAAAAAAGATAGCACACCTTGTATAAATAGCAAATATGAATCTGGTGTTGAGCACGTTGCGCTTCCACGCGCTTCTGGTCTGCTTCATACTGTATTCACTCGCGTTTCTGAACCGCCTGCGTGTACTGTTTGGCCCATGCCTCATCCATTGGCTTCTTGTATGTTTTCGGTGGGAGATCTGACGGATTTTCAGGAGTAGAGGGTGGTGGAGTTATGGGGGGAGGACGCGCAAGCGTGGATGGATTCCCGTCAGTGGGGACAACAGGCGTGGAGTTACGATGGGGAGCATCTTTGCATCCGGCGCCTTTCATTTGACAGCACGTCTTGCACATACCGTGGGTGCAATCCTTCGACCCGGCTTGGCGTGTATGCTTGCGCTTCTTCTTGCCAGAAGCAGACGGGCCAGATCCCGGAGCGGTAGGGGTAGGTAGGGAGAGGATGAGTGCCGGGTCGATAACTTGAGGTAATGGTGTCGGAGAACGAAGAGCCTCGTTGCGGGGGAAGGGATCGTTGTTAAGCTCGCCAGGGTTTATGTTGTAGGCCGAGGTAGTGGGTGGAGGAACCCACTTGTAATAGTTACAGTCCTCGCACTAGAACCGGGGGTCAGGATAGTGTGGACGAAGTAGGGCAAGAGCTTACGCGCTGGAAGTAAAGGCCGTCGTGGGCGGGTTCCCGTGTTCCACGACAACGGAGGGCGGCCGGGATTTGCTTTTTGCATTCTGGACAGAGCACATAGAGAGACGACATAGCAGGGAGCACTAGGAAAAATTCTGGCCAAGGCGGGTTAGAGGAGAGGGAGATATCGCGTTGGCGGCAGGGTGGTGGTGGTCGGCAGAAAGAGGTGATGGATCACGCGTGCGTAACACATGACGTGTAACGCTGACGCGATTTCAGAGTCTACTGAATTCCCGGGAGTCTATCAAGTCTACAAATTTATCAGCAGTCTACCGGCCATCTACCAAGTCTACGCAGTCTACGCAGTCTACGTAGACTCCGGTATACTTTTGGATTCACGTTGGTTCTCGGAAATCCCATGAAACATCCCACCATCAATCCCATTGGCACCCAATAAGCCGAAATGAAACTTTGATGCGCGAACACCAAAGAAAATAGGAGTGCTGCGGCCTGGTGCTCTCCCTCTATATTTTGCCTTTCCTGTATTTATATTATCCTTACAGATACGCTACACTGGCTCACGGAATCCAGCTTCCCAACAAATTGAAATATCGTGCCGAGGCGGGCGGGAATTTTGATATGTCGTGTTGTGGCAATTACTGGTCGTTTTCCGTCGTGTGCGTCGAAGCTTTCTCGAGCTGATTGCTTACATTTCGTCGTTGATTCCTTTGCTTTGTGGAAACGGAGTTCTGTTCTGCTTCTTGTGCTGGAACTCGATGCCCTCGGTGCCGTCAGTGTCGACTTAGAATTTTTGAGGCTATATCATTAGTAGTCAAGAGCAGATATATAGGCAATTACCCAGGTTGTAGGTCTTACTGTAAAGCACAAATATCGCAGTTGTTCCTCCGTACGGCTGGTGCTGTACCACCGTGCCGAACTCAGCCGCTGATGGGATGTCTAAAAAATCCCATCCGCATCCCACCGATCAACCCATGGGACGTGGGATTTCCATTTCCCAAATGCTCTCCTCGAATCTACTGCGCTGAAATCTCGACGCATTGACCAACTCGTGCAAAACGACGTTGAGGTGCTTAAAAACGATTGTGAACGCATGACCATGCGTGAGCCCGCACACCAACTCGTGCGCATCCATATTTTTGTCCAGCAAAGCCTGGTATAGAAAATGTTGTACAAATTTAAACTACTCTAGGCATCTAGGCTTGGAGCAACAGTTGGCCGACCGCACTGATCGTACCATCGTTGTTATACAACGTCGAACCCGTGCCAACGAAGGCGGCGCCATTGGGATCATGGGACTTGAAGAGAGCCGGTGACGTCGCGACGAAGGGGAAATACATCTCAATGAAGGAGGCTGAATCGAGGAAGGCGAACGCTTGTTTGAAGAAGTTGATCCTAAAAAGTTACGATCAGCCTCAGATGATATCGAGATGACGACGGAATGTGTACTGGTCAGCCTGACCACCGGGCGGATTCTGGAGCGCAAACTCGGTGAGAACAATCTTGTTGTACGGGAAGCGGGAGTGGGCGTCGTTGACGTGCGCCTGAAATTGTGCGAAGTTTTGGCCATACCAGTGCTACAGAGGATAGGGTAGTATATATGGTAGAGCGGAAAGCTGCTGTGATCGCTTACAATGTTGATGTAGTCGAAGAAGCAGTTGCCGTTGCAGGCATTGACCATTTGTTGAACCCAATCCAGGCCTTTTCCTGGGTCGGTTGACGAGGTCACAGCGGGGAGCGCCTTCTTAATAGCCTGCGTATACACAGATGACGGATGGAGATAGGATTTGCATGCGAAATCGACGAACCAAGGGGTTGATATGCTGCTTATACCAATCGGCTGCTTCACCCGGGCTGATGCCGTTCAGATCAGGCTCATTCAGAGTGAAAACAGTGATGAATCCGAGTTGCTGCTGACGTAACGCGAGTTTGGATATGGGAGAAGAGTCACAATCCAGGCAGCGCTGCATTCCAATGAACGCAAAGCCGCCGTTTCCGTTGGAAGAGGGAGGGGCGTAAGTCTCATAATCGTAACTGTATATGTTAGAACATGAGCCCAAATAAATCTCATCACGCACATCAGGTTCACAGTTCCCTGGCCGTCATTCAGCCTCCCGGGATCAAGTTCGCCGTTGTAGTAGGGCCAGACCAGACCACGCTTCCCAGGTCCGAGCGTCAAGGTGGGCGTCGCGAACAAGTAGTCGAGTGCGAGGGTGACAAAGGCGGTAAGAGAGACCTTCATGATATCTTGGATGAAGTTTTTATGGTAAGAGAAGAGACCTTGGCTTCGTGGTCGGCTCCAGCTGCTATTATGCACTTGCTCAGAATGCTCCGAGTCTTATACCTCCTTTTCGCCTTGCCTCATGGTGACGGATCTCCGTGTTTGACGGAGACTATAAAGTTTAGGAAACAAGCCAAAGGTTCTGACATGGGCATCGATCACGGAAATATAGGTTCGGTCAGACACTGCGTTCAAGCCGGTCTTGGCAAGGTCTTCGGCGAAATTTTTAGACGCGTGGATGTACATGTGGGTCAGCCGAGCTTAACCATGTCTAGACGGGGATAAGTAGCCATAACGATTTACAGCTGTTTCCGAAAAGCTTGTCACTCGCGAATCTTTTTTGCTCTCAACCAACTTTTCGATGGAGGGCTAAGGATTACTGCTTCGGGCTAGCCGAGCTGTGCCAAGCCGAGGCCACAAATGCGACCTTGCAGTACTGCAATTATAACATCCAGATGTTTTTGCGCCCAGACTTCACACAAAAAATGTCTTCTGCAAGTGTTCTGACAACTTTTCAGGCAAGTAGAATTTTTTGAGGACACATTTTGAGGTAGGCTGTGAACGGCAGCGAGAGCATTGCCGACGGCAGGCGCAGCACATGACTGATCGGAATCCCAAACCAGGTAATCCTTAGCACTGGATCAAAAGTTGGTTGCGAGCCCACTCAGCCCAGAAAAATTATGAGTGACAAGCTTTTCGGAAACAGCTGTAAGCTCATAGCCGAGACATCGCTTGGCTAGATAGGTGCTTGTCGAGCTCACATCAACGCGCCTAGCTCATAGTAGTCCAAGACCTGGTTGCAGTGAGAAGAGCCGTAGCTGTCACGGGCAATTTTTTGAGCGGGAGATACTTATCTATCTACACCTACCGCGCGTTCTTGCTGATACTGGCCACAATCAGCAACCACCAGGGAAAGCGGAATAATCATCGACAAATTCAGCTCCTTTGCAGCAAAAAAAACTCATGCCGGTTAACAGGTGGCGCACGATTTTACTGCCATCGTCGGTCGTGCGATAAATGAGAGGCTGAAGCCAGTTTGAAGTTGAATTGCAAATTGTGATATTAATGCCGATTTTAGTTGATGAGCTTTGCTCTTCCCTTCTACCGCCGATGTTCTTTTGCTGTCTTCTTCCTTTTTACGCGGTGTGTCTCATGATATCCAAGCTTGGCGTCTTAATCGAGCTCCGCACTTATGATTCTCCGAGATATCGTATATTAACCGGTTCATCGGTGGTTGTTCCTCCTTACGCGCTGTGCTAAATCAAACCCTTCCTATTGGGTATTACAGGCCCCGTTGCCATTGTCATTTTAATCATAGATAACGGAAGCCTGAGCTTGTGCCCGGCCTGAGCGGGCTGGGCTTGGAGAATCTCAGGCGCGTTAATTTAATGTAAGAATAGACGTTCTCAACCCCGGGCCAATGTGTACTGATCAGCGAACACATTCCTTTACGAGATATCAAGGTTTCAACCACAGTTTCCATATCGGACATTCGTCAAATCTCAAAGAACTCGCTGTAATTGTTTTGATAATATCGGTTGTAGCTACAGTAATTGTTAGCCAGACACTTTACTCAAGGTAGGACCGGTCGTTTTTTCGCGTGAAACGTCTGACCTGAGGGACCGAATTAATACCAAGTTCGTGATTTAAATCTTCTTCTCTTGGCATTGCCGGCAGACACAACATGCAGGTGCGGACACTCCGCGCAGATCATCGCAATTCCATACTTATCGGCCCTAGGCCCTCCAGGCGGGTCTGAGGCTCGTATGGATCCGACAGACACGGTGATCCAACGTGGGAAGTGCCGGTGGGTTGGAAGCAAATCATTCGCGTCGATCCAGAGCTCCTTTACTCTCCACTGTTCAGAAGGGCTTGGCCGAGGGTATATAGGGTATGGGGAAGCTCGACAAGAAACTACCTGTGCTTTCCTCATCGCATATCATTCACCATGAAGTCCTTCTTCGTCCTTTTCCTGGCTATGGCTACGACCGTTGCTGCCGACCGTACCATGACCGTCAGTCTTGTTGCAGGCTGGTTTGTTGGCACTCATAACCGTATAGGTTTATAACGCATGCCCATTCACGGTTTGGCCCGCGGTACGCCTCTCACCGCATTCAACAGCATATTGAACTAAAGCTGTTCAGCTCTTCACCTCCTCCGGTGGGCGGCCTTCTCAAGCGACTGGGTTCAAAATTTCATTCCCTCTGGCCCTGCCGATTGGCTGACGCACCGCTGTAGGTGGGCCGCGCCCTCCCTCACGAAAGTCTCGTTCAACGTCCCCGGAGACTGGGTACGTGCCTTCTTTCCCTCGTTTCCTAAAGCTGAAGTTCCTGCAGGACGGTCGCGTGTGGGGACGCCGCAACTGTGATTTCTCCAAAAACCCCGGGGCGAGCTCGTGTCTCGTCGGCGGCTGCAATGGAGGCCTCGTAAGTTGACTCAACCCTCACTTCAGACAGTGCCACTGCTGAAGAGCACTGAAGGAATGCGACACCAAAACCGGCACCGGTGTCCCTCCCGCCACCCTCGCCGAATTCAAGTTCAATGGCGCCGGCAACAAGGACTTTTACGACGGTATGTCTGCAACTTGGTTTGCCGCCCCACAGCTTGTCCTCCCTTACTTCGCCCAGTCTCCCTCGTCGATGGGTACAATCTGCCGATACGCATAGACAACAACGTCGGCTGCGGGATCCCCTCGTGCCCCGTTGACCTTGGCCCAAACTGTGCGTCTTAATTCATCACATGGGCACCCCCATGCCACTGAAAAATTGGCGGATCATTATGCTTTTTAGGCCCCGACGCGCAGAAAGGACCCTTCGACCAGAGCGGTTTCCCTGTCGGGTGCAAGAGCGCCTGCACCGTGGATGCTCTGAGCGGCCGTGCCGGTACGCCTTCTATCACCTCTGTCTTACCCGCTCCTAATATTCAACGAGCCGACTCACCCAACTGCTGCTCCGGAAGCCACAACACGCCGGCTACATGCCCAGCCTCTGGCGTCACCAACTACCGCTACTTCAGTCAGTCTCGTTTCATGTTCATTTGTTTTCTTCCTTCCTCCTGCCTTCTTGCGGATCTAATTAAACTTTATGTTTGTTTCAGAGGACAACTGCCAAAACGCATATGCGTACGCCTACGATGAAGCCTCCGGCACCGCCCTCTGGACTTGCCCGTCTGATAGGAACGCAGCATACACAATTACGTTCTGTCCTCCCCCCTCGGCAAGCAGCGAAGAGCAGATGTGGGGGTCAGAGATTCAAACACCACTAGTTCTCTAATCTTAAATACGACCGAAACACACTGGCATACGAGTACACCCAAGACAAAAAGAATTTATGTTTTTGAATTCAGTTGAAGTTCCTGTGTGACCATCGAGCTCTCTGCGACTGTCCAACCGTCGGTCATGTCGACAAAGTTATACACATTAGCTCAGCTCTAAAGAGAACTAATTGCCACAGGTCCGAGTTCTTTCTGAGTTACCCAAGGTGTTTTGCAGAACTTCACTTTATTCTTGCGCTTCAGCTAGCTCCAAGTACATCTATTTTGTTTGCAACGCCCACCCACCGAATGACAAATGAGGGATGTGCATACCGCAATAAATGCACCATCTGAAATTTTTTCAGTGTCAAAAAGTCATCTTGCTTAAGTCCATGAAAACACGAACACTTTTTCGCCATCACCTGCCAAAAAATTCCCAAGCGTTGGTATCGACTCGAAGCCCTCGAAATATTATGGACTGCATTTTGTATTGTGCCCAAAGATTCTTGAGGACGAAAACTTTCATGTTCGATCATTTTATCACAGCGCCCAAAAGAATTCACGTTTCATGGACTTGAAAAATGCACCATATTATGGACTGGGCACAATTGAGGTCACCAAACTCGTCAGGCATGTTTATTCACAGTATTTAACAAGGTCCTGTGGGGCTCCAACAACAAATAGTGGAGCTCAAAGTAGCGGTTCTCCGGACGCTTTTTCGCCTTTCCCCAGGAGCAACTGCTTTAGGTGAGTTTCAGCAAGTTTCGGAAAGCAGCCGGTGTGACTGCAATTCACACACGCAAAATTTCACTTCACCACAACGACGCGATTTTACGCTCCTTAGAATTGCTCCCTTTATACATCTTAATTTAACCTGATGGCCAAAAGACGGTGCCTCTACGCAGCTGATGAACATTTAACTTCCGATTTGGGGGATCCTTACTTCGATCTGCACCCCGCTCCACGGCGACATTTGGTACCCAGAAAGATGTTCTTTCAGTATTTTGGAGATTGAACGCTCAAAGCCATCTGAATCTGGTCATACATGAAGGGTGAGGACTGAATCATCTCTCCATATTTCCGCGGATGTCATTCATCAAGCGAGACGCACGCGCATCCCTGACTGGAAATTCCACCCATTCACCGTACGAACGGAGAAAGCCTGAAACCGATCTGGACTGCTTTCACGAAAAACAGATACTCAACTCTCCCGCCCAAAATTTCCTCCCCATCAACATGCGTCTGCTCTTTGTTAAAGAATCACTGCGTTCAGGCCCTATCTTAGTGATGTTCTGGCTTTGGCCTCAGGCCAAAAAGCCATGGCTTTTTGGCTTGGCTTTGGCTTTCTCTGGCTTTGGCTCGGGTTGGCTTTGGCTTGGCCTGGGAATTCATTAGGCTAAAGCCAAAACCGCACTGATTTCCCTGCCAAAAGCCATGGCCCCAAGCCAAGCCAAGCCAAAGCCAGGCCAAAGCCAAAAATTTGGCCTGGCCTGGCTTGAGATTTTCCGAGGCCAAGGCCAAGCCAAAAAGCCAAAGCCAAAGCCAGAACATCACTACCCTATCTAGCCCAACGGGCCACTAGCCGTACCGGGGCAGCGACGGAGCTATCTCTCGGCAAACCGCCTAGCCGAAGCCCTAGCCCGATCTAGCCCTGATCTAGCCAGAGCTGGCCCGGGGCGCATCCCCGCACGTACCCTGATCTAGACATGACGCCGTGGCTAGCCGGGATAGCCGAACCTAGCCAAGCCTCACCAAACACATAGCCACGCATCGCCGCACCTACCCCGAGCTAGCCGTGGCGTCGGCTAATATGGGCCTGAACGCAGTGAATACGGCGGTAAAAATCTGCACCCCTTCTCTACGGCGATGGTAGTGTCGTGAATACCGTTTGGCGATCCGCGTTCGATGTCTCTGTCATAAGTGAATTCCCCATCCCATACATCACAGGACTGGAAACTTGGAGTTCCGATGAAATTAACTCAGATTATCACAAAGAATGAACAAAATACCGAGTCCAGCCGCTCTCCATGACTTCCCCGCAGTTTTGCGGCATTCAGATGCCAGTCGCAATAATGAGCAACCTATTCCACAGCATTTGGCAATGAGCCAATCTCTACAACGTCTTCTCGGAGCTGGTTCGAGGAACTGCAAAACACCGCTCTGAGGTTCACAGGTGTTGAGGCGGAGATGAAGATGGTCAGATTTCGTCGCAGATACGAGTCACATATAAAATGGTACTGTTCAATTGACACCGAGTTGACCACCATTTGGACTTCTGGTGCACCCAAGGCATGTTTTGCCGGCCAGTCGCGTCCCAGAGGGGGAACATGGTAATCATCTAGCCACAATGAATCATCGCATAGCGCGAGCTCTACAGAAAGCCGACCAGTCGAGCGACGTATCCAATGCATACACTCGCTTTTGGACTAGAACAATTGATAGAGCAATGAGGTGACTGGATGCCGTGGACTCACGATTTTCTCAAGTGTCTCGAAGAAATATTCGCTCGCCGCCTGCAACGGATGTGAGGAAGCTCGATACCCGAAGTGAATTTTCTTGCCTCAAAATCCCTGACCTTTCGGAAAGAATGAATGAGGGAAGGATGAAATGCAAGAGACAGCCTACACAGTAAATACAAATATATACCGCCAACAAGGGAGAATGTTGACGTAGAAATTGTTTCAACGGTATAAGATCTACTTCAAATGTCAAGGTCAAGAAGCCCCATTTTGCGTCAAATCCGCACCATCGTGGAAAATCGTGGCGTGTATGCCGTTTGAACTCGCCACACTATAAACCTGAACAATATTCGGATGGCTGGGCACATAAGTGAGGGAGCTGATGGGCAGGGAGCGAAAGGAATATGAAACTTGCCGAAAGGACATGTATTTATTGATATCTTGTCGCCATTCCTTCAAAGGTTGTTCAGACACCGTTTCCGAAAAAAGGATGCGAATATACCTTTCCTGCGCCGTTTCCCTGGTACATAGCAACCATCACACTCGAGTCTTGGCCTGCAACTTTGGCAGAATATATCCGCCGGACCCGAGCCCGTCGTTGGTGGGTAAGAAAACTCGTGTATTCCTTGACTCGTATTTCGCGTTGAAGATCAATGTCTCCCAGTGGGATCATGCGGAAGTCTATCGAGTATTCACGGTTTTTGTACAGTACAGTGCGGAAAGCATACCAGTAGGCGCGCTCGGAGCGGCATTGTAGTTCGTGACCCGCCCAACTACGAATGATTTTGTTCTGATCTTGGGGTTCATAGTCGGATCCGTTCCAGTACCGCCTGCACCGCCTGTAGCGCCTGCAATCTCGCCTTCCCCACCAGCGCCGCCTTGCCCGCCTAAGGAGAGTGAATAACAAATAATTCCCTGCTTTATCCCAACCACGCAATTTCCGCACCATTTATTGTCAAGTCATACACGGTCCGTGGGTCAGGGTTTGTATGCTTGGGCATTGCGGTTAGAGAGTAGGAGTGAGTCGGTTGCGAGGGAAGACGAGACTAGGCGCCGTGCCTCGTGTTGCCTCGTGAGCATCCAGACAGCACGCACTTTCGCACGTCGAAGGATCGAGAATTCTATCATCACTGGAAATTTATTACTTATTGTTCGACGAGCCACCGGAAGGTACTTACGTTGGCAAAGGTCATAGGGTAGAGAGCGGGGATAATGCGTGCAACTTTGGTACGTAAGTACAACCGATCGCTCGAACAATATCCGAGCTGCGCAAGAACAACGCAAGTGCCTGTTTTTCACACCTCGGGATCAAGGTGTAGATGCGTCGAGCGGGAAAACATTCCTGACGGGCTCATGGGAGCGCATCTCTCCTTCCTCCGCCGCGTACTGCCCGAGCGCGGAGCCAATCCGGTATAAGTGTCTGAATCGGGATGCTGCAAAGGCGAGAGCGAGGGGGAGCAGCGCTGCGTAGCGAAAGCGAAGTGAAAGCGATGGAGACGGACACAGCGCAGCGAATTCAAGTGATAGTATCCGGATGCCCACGAAGCATCACGGAAACAAGAATAAGAAAATCGAAAACAGATGAAGAGCAGACGCAGCGGAACAAACAAACGGTAAAGAGACGAGACGAGACGAATCTCTACCAATAAGGAGAAGTAAATCTTTCCTTGGACGGAGGTCGTAGACTAGGAGAAATCGGCGGGCGGGAGCTAGATATATGTGTGCGAAATGCCCCCAGCCATCTCGTCTCATCGCATTCCTCCTCCCGTCTTCGTCTCGCTTCAACCTTGACCCCACCGCGGACGTGCGCGCACAAGCGACACATACCCTCGCTCGCTCCCCAATGTGCGCCACCACATCTCGTCTCCTCCCGTACACTCCTGAAAGACACGCACACGAGCGCCGCAAGTCCCACCGCGGCCGTGCGAAGAGCGCAAATAGAGTGGGGCAGGGATGAGAGCGACCTTGTAAATTGGAAAGGGCATGCGAGCACCGCAAGTAAAAAGTGATGAAAAATCAAGAGAAAAGCCGCGACGCCAACGCGCCCAAAAGAAAGGACTCGAGGCAATTCGGGATCTCTTCAGCGCGGGACGAAGGTCCACGGCAGACTAAATAACAAAACGACCGTCACGCACTCAGGTTGTCCACGCACACGTACGTACGTACGGGTGCCTGCCTGCCCAAGAGTCCGAATCCGCAGCCGAAGCCGAAGCTGAAGAAGACTCGGAAGTAGAAGGAACCGTCCAAAAAGGGAGAATCAAATAAATATAAAACAAAAGGCGCCTGCCTCCACGGGCACGCGGGCACGCGGGCAGGCGGTGTGCACGATACACGGCTCGTGTGTGGCGTGCAAGACAAGAGAGAGAAAGAGTGTATGTGCCACACAAGCCAAACAAAAAATCAAAGAGGCAAAGGACAAAGACACGCCACCAGGAGAGGAAGGAAACAAACAAACAAGGAGTGCTGCGGACAGAGGCAAGAAATCCGATCCACACGAAAGAAACAATCCCAATGCAAAGGCCGCATAGTGATAGTAGTGATAGTGATAATGACAGTGCCAACCAGAAAGATAAAGCATAAAACAAGGGAACGGACTCACCCGCGGGATGCACCACACCCGGAAACGTATGGGTGCTCGGCGGCAGCGCTGCGGCGCCTGTCTCAGGCGAGTGGGACTCGTCGAATCCGAGCATCATCCTCTCCATTTTCTCCGCCATTCCCGGCTCTCCCTCCGGTGGTGGAAGTAGAAGGCTCAGGGCGCAGCCGCACGACGACGCGTAACCCGCGCTTCGCGCCCCCACTCGCGACAGCGTCCCTCCCCCCGGTTTACGACCCGTGAGTTTGCGCACTACCCTCCACGCGGGGAGGATGCGTAGCAAGGCGAAGAAGGCGCGGAAGAGCGGTAGGGCGTTCCTGTGCATCGTGGGGAGGACGCTTTCGGAATCGGTTTCGGAGTCAGTGGAGCTTGTATCTGCAGCCCTCGAAGACGTCGTGGATCCCGAAGCGGTAGAGGCGGAGGTACTTGCAGATGCCGTGGCTGTAGGAGCGAACCCCAGAACAACTCCTCCAGCAACACCCGCCTTGGCTCGGGCTCGACGCGGGTGGTGGGGGTATGCACCAGTGCGGTGCCGCCCCTCCTATTTGCGAGCGGGATGTGGAAGAGGACTTGGAGCGTGAAGGCGGGCGGGGAAGTCGAAGACGAGGAGGAAGGATACGGAGACGGCGACGAGAGCGAGCGATACAGGTCGAGCTCGGCGGCGGGCGTCGCCGCGGGTGGGGCGAGCGGCATTTCGGGGTTGAACTGCGTGTATAGCTTCAATGACATTAGTATTCAGGATTGAATACAATTTGAAGGAATAATGAATACGCACCCACTTGCCAGTGTCCACCTTCCCCTGCGGCTGACTCTGACCCTGACCCTGGTCGGACGCGCGGACGGCATCGGAGGAGCTTTGTGTAAATGTGGAACGCGATCTGGTCTGTCTTGGCCAGGTCTCCTGGCAGGCTGGCTGCCTGGCACCATTCCGTGCCTCCGAAGCTTCTCTCTCCCAATTCTTCTTCGTACGAGTTTGGGTTCTGTTCTTCGATGCGTTATTTCGAAGTGCGCAGCTTCTCCCTGATTGTAGCAACGTTCACGCGCAGCAGCACAGTGCGTCCATCCTATACATGAAAAGACAAAGTACACTGCCACCATCAAAAGCGTGAAAATCAGGTGAGTGTCAGGTGATATAAGTCATGGGGTCTACGGACGGTGATAGGCTGAGGGTCAGGTGGTAATGTACGTCGGCCGAAGGCCAATATCCGAAACTCACGGCATTTTCTCATGACGTTGATAATCCCGCCATCGTACATGTGCGCGCAAAGCAATGAGGCTGCGGCTGCAATGAGAAAGCATCAGACAACCCTCCCTCTCCCTCCCCTCCACAGTTAGTGTAATACTTCAAATACTACTGCTCTTTTAGCCTTGCTTTTAGCACCACTGGCATTTTTAAGTTGTTCCCAATGCTGTTTGCGCCCTTTGGCCTTCAATTCGAATTAGTGTTGACAGTACTGTACTATTTCAATCAATTCAGCACAGGTTGTGACCCATGACCCAAAATACCATTTCAGCACTTCAGCACTTCAGCAAATTTTGGCGTGACACCTCCAAAAATTCGGCATTCAAGACAATTTTTTTTCCAACCCCACCCCCTCCTGCACCCCTAAAGGAGATCTGGCCTCTATGTCATGCATTTTACATTCGGCACGGGGTGCCGTGACGCATGACCGAGACCAGAATTCATCGCAGCGCAGGGGGTGCGTGACATGTGACCGCCAAATTGATCGAAATAGTACAGTACTAGGTCAGTCTCTTTTCTTTCTTCTTTTAGAATACCTAATAGAAATGGCCCTCCGGGCACGCCTGGAACCTGCCGCCCCCGGATTTCCAGAGGCACGGGTAGAAGGCACGTGAGTTTGGCAGCATGAAACACGGCCAAAAGCGGTCACGTTCTGAAAAAGGAAATGAATTGCCATATGGGGTAAAGAAAATATCAAAAGGCTGCTTAGAGACCTGTAACCTAAAGGTTCCAGGAACAATGAGTCCTACATAGGTATATATTTTATTTTTCATGCTGACTCTTTCTCCTATGTTTATACTTAAGTGTCTGCTTCACTTCACTGATGTAGGAGTTTTCTGTTGTTCCTTTATTCACTAACATAATTTTTGGATAAGAAATCTCACTCCACAAAATACACCCTCGTGTGTTCAGACTTATAATAACCCTTTGATGCAGCATGTGGCCTCTGCAATAAATCTCAAAGGAATTCTAACCAGAATCACTTCCCATGTGTTCGGTCTCATCGGGGGGGGGGGGGGGGGGGGAACACAGTGGCAAGATGGTGTTTATTCTACAAATCTCAATTACTCTGAGATCACTTTCCAAATGTGCTCCAATATCCTGTTTGTGTCGCATTTTGCATGCTAATCAATAAAGCCCAGGGCCGGTCTGTTGATAATAAGGTAAGTCAAAGCAGTTGATTTGACTGCTAATTCTCCTTTAGATTGATTCTGAAATGTGAATCACCCAAGAATTAAAATGAACTTTGACTAAATTAATATTTCTGAGGTTGCTGCCACTTTCTTTCACTGCTGCACATATCATGATGTGAGTTCCTCATAGTAGAGTTGGGCTTCTATAAGTGCGCTAGGCAACTCAAAATATTGATCTGCATGAGACAATGTTTGAATGGTTGTCTTGGCCATTGCTCGAGTGTTGGTTTGCCATAAGGCAAGCATGCATTGGCCTGACACACTGTGGAGGGAAACAACTGAGATATGTGATATGTGGGTTTATTACAGAGTATAATAGAGGGAAATAAACTGAATACGCAATAGTAGGCTAAGTGTGAGGTTAGGATGAGGACTGATTCTGAAGTCTGAGTCTCACTGATTCTCAAAAGTTGTGATTCTTGATTCCACTCAAAAAAAAAATATCTGGCTGAGGTGCTTCTTGGAGATCAGTACGAACCTCCATGATTGTGAAAAATATTTACATAACTGTGTTTCTGCAGGTTAAATATACAATAGTAGATAAAGAAATGTACATATGTAAAATTTACTGTCGAGAAATCCATGCCGAAGGCACGGGTCTTAAAGCTTGTGCCAAGTAAGGGACGTGTTGCCGCAGAGGTCTGTCCGTTTCAGGAAGGGCACGTGCGGTGCGTCTAGGGCTTGGATCATTGATGCCAACAGTGATAGAAGTAAATCGCTTACGATGCGGTTGTGGCGTAAGAGGTTCAAGGGCGGCGGGCTTATTAGTCTCCCAATGTCGGACTCAAAAAACGAAAAATTAAGGCAGTCGGAATTTTTGTTCATATTGTCTGACTAATTTGTTGGAGGTCAAGTCGCTGATGAATTCCTGTGACTTTCACATGCCGGCACGTCCATTTCTCACATTCAGTCTCACTGTTACCAGCATAATTTCAACCGCTGGAGCTGTCAAATGAATTCTAAAAACAACTATGAACGCCTTTCAGTTGTATTGGAGTGCCAGGAAGTGGGGACGCTGTGCGAATGGCAGGTGGAATCACGTGCTTGTCGCCCGTTTCGTTGTCCAAATTCATCGACGATTCAGCGATCGACAATTAACACAGACTACGGGCTGGCGCAACGGTCATAGGATGGGAAACATCATTAGAGGTTTTCAGAGGGTACGGGAAGTTGGCTTGCTGTGTTCAAAGTTGGGCAGGAGTACGTTGGCGTTGACGTATCGTGGGCCGATCCAGGGCGGAGGCGTGGGAGGCGAAGTGTGTTTGAAGTATGTTCAAAGTTTGTTTGAAGTGCGTTCGATGTTTGTTTGAAGTTTGTTTGCAGTGTGTTCGAAGTTTGTTCGAAGTTGGGGCATTGGGAGATGGAGTTCGGTGCAGAGACGAAGTGGTTGAAGTGAACAAGACACCCCTCCGCTTCGCTCCGGTATTCCAGAACGCAAGATGAAGAGAGCCAATAACTTTGCAGTCAACATAATTCGTGTGGTTGATGGAAAAAACCATTTGGGGAAAGCAATTTAAGAGCTTTCTTTCGACATAAAGAGATGAATTTATCCAGTTGTTACAATAAGACGTCCAGACGTGCCAGAATATGGAAGATTATGTATTAAAATATGTTTCATTTAGACATTTTGAACGGGAGGTGGCCGACCAGTGCCGTCAGCAAAAGGCATTTATCTCAGCCTAGAAGAGAGCACAATCACCAGCAGCTTGAGGCGCAAATAATGAAATAGATTCTCTTAAAGATCCCGCCCGCAGGACAGGGACAATTGTTGAAAAGCGATATTGACCGATGTACAGAATAGGTTCAAGAGATGATATTGACGGTGATATTGATTAGACCGGCATTGGCCAAGACTGTGCGCGGAAGATCTGAGTTGAGGCCCAGTATGCCAGCGGAGAGAACGGTTTAAAATCAATGTTGAAGAAGGGCGCAGCAGCTGAAAGAAAGGGATCCAACGAGAGTTTGTCGAGAGACATGCGTGGCCTCGTGGCTGGATCGTTGTGCCGTGCAGCATCAAATGCAGTTTGCTCCGTCCTGTCAGCAAAGAAATGGGAGCCGATCAGCCTGTTCCACCCAAGTGAAGAGACGGTGTGGAGCGCAGGCAGTTAACAACGGAATGGCCAAGCCAAGCAGCAGAGCAGAGAACGCAAAAGGAAGAGCAGGCATATCAGAGCGCTGACATGGAGTTGAGGGTCGGAGCTTGCTCGTGAGATGAGGAGGATAAGCACAGAGACAGAAAAAAATCGATTCACGGCCCACCCTGCATGATCACGGCGTACTTGCCAGAAAGAATTTCTTCAATGCCATTTTATATTCCAGGAATCGTCGCTTGGAGAGACTTCTGCTGCTCACCGTTAGAGATCCCGACCTCTGAAAGGAGTGGCAGCAGTCACAGCTTCACCATCACCGCAGGAACTCATCAAACGTGGACGCGTGCGCGGCACACAGGCATGAGTTTCAATGGGAGGGTTACGCTAGGTCGGAATGAAGTAAGCAATGGGCGAGAGGCAAGTGCGGCTGGCTACTTTCCATAGAACAGGCGTCCGAGGTCGGGCGGAAAAGGCTTGAAACGCCTAACGGCATCGCTTCGGTCAGATAGTTGCAATTAATTATTCACGCAACACGCACCAGCCCTGGACGAATCCAGCCATTAGGAGATTCACCGAACTCTACTGTGACAGCATAAGTTAGAATTTGAAAGAATGGGAGAATTTCAGGGTACATTGAAATACTGAAGCAGCAATATGGGTGGGCACTCGGGCCGCAACGTTGGGCTCGGGCCTTGTTTGTTGTGTCTCCCCTTGGCACATGTACAGTTGAACTTGAGTTTCTCTTTGCGGCGAGATGGTCGCGGCGGTGAACGGGGGGGGAAGAAAGGAAGGACCACCAACAGATCATGGTGGCTCTTTAATAGGTGTAGCGCCCGCATGAGTGTGGAGATTGCAGCTGGCTCGCAACCCAAGAGAGGCCAATTTAAGCAGCTCAGATTGAACAGACAAAATTTTGACGGCGCAGTCCGTAGTAGGTCATGAGGGCACTGCGCGAGAGCAAAAACAGATTAATTAAGCTTTATGGAGAACAAAGCCAATATATGCAACGTGATGGGCACTGCCGAGCGAGCAAAATCTTAAAGAACGGATAATGATGTGTTGAGCACAGCTTTTGATCGCAGTGATGCTCGGCCAAACACCAGAACACCAGTGTACCGAAAAAGGAAAGTGGAATTACGGGATGAGTTTTAAAGCTAATTTGATGATTTAACCTGTAGGATGTGCAGGATGATCGGCAGAATGTGCCTAGGTATTCAGTTTACTGTATTTTCAATATTGGACGGAATTTCTAACAGTTACCAAGATTGCTTCTTTGCTACCAAGAAAAATAAGATATTTTTGGATAAGCTCCAGCGTAATAAAATTCAACCCCCTTTCAAATGAGGATAAGGTAGGGGACATACATTTCCCACCAACGTCACGTGAATATTCCAAATATGGGCAGTTTGTAGAGATCACTTTGCTGTAGACTCAATGGGCAATTTATTCCTTATTTCTTCCATGAAACTGTAGAAATACATCCTGAGAAGGTTCCAAAGACACTACTAAGGAAGAAAATGAAAACTGAGGGAGGAGTTGTGCTCGCAAGTCGCAGCAGAATAAGCCATCATTATTTGATGCCAAAAGTGATGGAAGAAGTGTGTCGTTTGCGAGCACAACTCCTCACTCAATTTTGACCTGATTCCTTAGCAGCCTGGGTGGTACCTTCTCAGGGTGTATTATTATAGATTCATATGTCCCCTACCTTATATTCAAAGGGATGGGATAAGTTAGTAGATGACTTCCCACATGTAGTAAATGAGAACAGGATCTGAGGGCAGAATACACTGGGTCACATTCCTTCTGCATTGTGCAATTTGCAATCACCTTATAAGTTGAACTGACTTGAGAATTTTTTTTAAAATTGGCTTGAACCGGCTCAAGACTTGAGTGGCTCAATCCGACTTAGTTTACTTGGATTGACTTGATCAATTTGGAACCATCCTCCTAGTACATATTACTGTAAAAATAGAATATTTTGGCCAGGCTTAAGGGGCTTAGGCCCTGATCAGCAACCGTTAATTCACCCATGAATTTTGGCAGCACCTCGTATTTATGCCAAACTTGTCCCTAACCTGTTCTAGAATGATCAGTGGGATGTTTCTATGAACATTTAAGCCCGGAGAGTTGCATTCAAAATTTCCCCAAGATTTCTCAGATAATAGAGAGCTTGCGGTAGCCACCCGAAGCCACCCAGTGGCTGATCAGGCATGCGGTAGCCAGTGGCTGTGGCTCCTCCAGTGGTTGAATCTCGCACATTGTGGGATGGCACCCAAGTCTATTTATGGTCCTTTACCACTATATTTGATACCAATTTGTATTATGTGCATGAAGAAGGCAGCACAGCTAAGCTTTCTTTCCATTCATTAAAAAAATTGCTTGTTTTTGGCAGTGAAGCGCAGCCGGGACACCAGGATGACTTTACCGGCTATAAACAGGAACCAGAGAGCAGAGGTCTTTTCTAACATCACACATGAAATCAATGTACCAGCCACCAGCCAGCCACAGCCACCGGCTACCATATGCCCGATCAGCCACCGGGTGGCTCCGGGTGGCTACTGCAAGCTCTCTAATGCAACTGATTCCAAGTTCAACTCATGAATGTGGTGCATACTTTGAACTCAATCTACCATTTCCACTCCCGCTCCTCAATATTCGACAAAATACATATATTTCCCATTCTAGGACAGTTTAGGGACAACATAGAACAGTACACAGAAATGAGGTGCGGCCAAAATACATGTCAAAAGTTCAACTTTGCTGATCAGGACCTTAATCCGCATGAACCAATGGTTCAAGGTAAAAATGTTTGGCTTAAGCCAATGGGAGTTGATCTTCTCTAGTGTTAGCTATACACATTTGTGTCGTGCACCCATTGGAAGGAGGAACTGTGATTCAATTCTTGATATTCACCCAGTTGGGACCCAAGTCAGCATTTTTGAAGTCAAGTTTAATTTGGGGCTGGGTAGAAATTGCCATAGTGCAGGGGAAAGGGCTGAACATATGCTGACGAAAGACATGAGGAAGCCAAAGGACATGTGCTTTGTCTTGGCTTGTGTAGAACCACCCATCTGTAAGTGACAACACCACAGAGGAGACAACTCCAGTTTGCTCAGTTTGAGCATTGCTGGCGTGCTGTGCCATTTCTACATGCCAAATTCTAATGGTGTTGTCATCGGATCCAGAGGCAATGTGTCTTCCATCTGGGGAAAAGGCAGCGGACCGGACCACATCAGTGTGTCCAACCAGAGCTTGACCAACTTGCTGCCTTGTCCCCACGTCCCAAAGCTGAATTGTCTTATCACCAGATCCTGAGACAATGCGTCTGCCATCTGAGGAGAAGGCAACAGAATAAAAACTGTTACTGTGCCTAACCAGAGGCTTGCCAATTTGTGTCCTTGTTGCAACATCCCAAAGCCGGATTGTTTCATCACTAGATCCTGAGACAATATGTCTGCCATCTGGAGAGAAGGCAACAGACTCGACCCAATGAGTGTGCCCTTCGAGAGCTTTGCCAACCTGCTGCCCTGTCTCTACATCCCAAAGCCGAATTGTCTTGTCATCAGATCCTGAGACAATGTGTCTGCCATCTGGAGAGAAGGCAACAGACCGGACCCAATCAGTGTACCCTTCGAGAGCTTTGCCAACCTGCTGCCCTGTCTCCACATCCCGAAGCCGGATTGTCCTGTCACCAGATCCTGAGACAATGTGTCTGCTATCTGGAGAGAAGGCAACAGAATGGACCTGATCAGTGTGCCTTTCGAGAGCTTTGCTAACCTGCTGCCCCGTCTCCACATCCCAAAGCCGGATTGTCTCTTCAAAAGATCCTGAGACAATGTGTCTGCTCTCTGGAGAAAAGGCAACAGACAGGACCCAATTAATGTGCGCATCGAGAGCTTTGCCAACCTGCTGCCCTGTCTGAACATCTCAAAGCCGGATCGTGTTGTCAAAAGATCCTGAGACAATGTGTCTGCCATCTGGAGAGAAGGCAACAGACCGGATCCCACGAGTGTGCCCTTCTAGAGCTTTGCTAACCTGCTGCACTGTCTCCACATCCCAAAGCCAGATCGTCTTGTCGTCAGATCCTGAGACAATGTGTCTGCCATCTGAGGAGAAGGCAACCGAGTGGACCGAATCAATGTGCCCATCCAGAGATTTGCCAACCTGCTGCCCCGTCTCCACATCCCACAGCCGGATTTTCTTGTCATCAGATCCTGAGACAATGTGTCTGCCATCTGGAGCAAAAGCAATTGAGTGGAGGTAACCAGTGTGCCCATGTAGAGCTTTGCCAACCTGCTTCCCTGTCTCCACATCCCAAAGCCGGATTGTCTTGTCATCAGATCCTGAGGCAATGTGTCTGCCATCTGAGGAGAAGGCACCAGAGCGGATCCAATCAGTGTGCCCATCGAGAGCTTTGCCGACCTGCTGCCCTGTCTCTGCATCCCACATTCGGATCTTATGACCAGATGTTGATGCAAAGTGCTTCCCATCTGGGGAGAAGGCAACAGAGCTAACACAACCAGTGTGCCCATCTAGAGCTTTGCCAACCTGCTGCCCTGTCTCCACATCCCAAAGTTGGATTGTCTTGTCATCAGATCCTGAGACAATGTGTCTGCCATCTGGCGAGAAGGCAACAGACTTGACCCAATTGGTGTGCCCTTCAAGAGCTTTGCCAACCTGCTGCCCAGTCTCCACATCCCAAAGCCAGATCGTCTTGTTGTCAGATCCTGAGATAATGTGTCTGCCATATGAGGAGAAGGCAACAGAGCAGATCCAATTTGTGTGCCCATCGAGAGCTTTGCCGACCTGCTGCCCTGTCTCTGCATCCCACATTCGGATCTTATGACCAGATGCTGATGCAAAGTGCTTCCCATCCGGGGAGAAGGCAACAGACTGGACAGATTCCATCTCTGGTATGACCAAAGTCTCTGATGGTGGCCATACAATGTCCAGAGCTCCAGATATCTGGATAAGATTTTGAAACCTTGGGCAGTAGTGACACATTACTATTGAATCCACTGGGGCAAATATAAGACCAGAGATATACATACACCTGGGGTGCCTGATACCATGTAACCCTCGCGAAATCGCTTTTCAAACTGGATGAATGGCACCTCAGATCCGCACTCACTCTGGCCCAGGCACGAAACTTAGGCAAAATTGTACCAGGTCCATCTCTCCCTGTTTGCATGCAGCTATGTGCCTCAAGCCAAAATAGAAAATTATGGTCCAAAAAGTGTTTGACTTCAAGCACAATATCCTGAATTGTCTGGAGGTAATGTCAGCACAAGTGGATACATGGGAGAAGAAACCTCACGGGGTACATAGAAGACCTTGTTTGAATGTTGCCAGCTGTGCAAACTGTAGACAAAGTACTCTGTAGGTGGTGGCCAGTTGTCAGACAAGCATAACGGAGTCCGGGTGAAATGTATTTGTCAACTTTTTGGGAAAGATTCTCGACCTCTGAGTTCAACGCAAAGGATGTCTCCAGTCCACAGATGTTGAACCAAAGACCATTGTTCATGATCTTAAGACATGCTAAATAAATGTCTTCATGTGACTGAGGGCCCAAGTCCACCCAGAATGGGCCACTTTCTTTGGAATTCACAAGGAAATCCTGTTAAGAATAGTGGTGCGGGGTACGCAGGTGGAGTAACGAGCGTGGGGAAGGAATGTGGAAAGGCGCGGATGTGCGCCGTGGTCCCGTCGATGCGCGGGAAGCTAGAGATAATAATTAGCTCTTCACTCAGCCAGGATGTAGGCAGAATTGTATATTGTATGTACCTAGAGATAATAATTACTAGATGTAAAGTAAGTAATGAATGCAGCAATTATAAGTGAGGACATACGCTCTTCACTCAGCCAGGATGTAGGCAGAATGAAGAGCGCTGTCGTACGTGGCACTGTATGTAAAGACCGTGCATTCCAGCCGTCGCGCGTACGCTACGCGCGACATTACCTCCGTGCGCACTTGCTCCGAATTATTCCGCTAACACTCCCCCTCAAGTCGTGCGGAGTTTCGTGGGATATCGAATGTTGGCGCAAACGAGGAGCTTGATGAGCTCGTCGACGGTAGAGTCGTTTGCGGCGGCACGGGACAAGGGAATGGTGCCGGCGTCGATGGCTTGGCGGATGTGGTGGTAACGCAAATTAACGTGCTTCGTTCGAAGCCCGTTCTTGCCGCGCGCGATGGGGCTGCGGTGACTGCGAGATGGGATAGGATAGGTGAGATGGTGCCCTGGCGTATGCACTTGGGGCTGCGCTTCGGATGAGCGGTGTCGGCGGTTGTGCCGTTCGCGCAGTGGTAGGCGCGGGTGACAGTTCGCGGGTGCTGTCGGGTGTGTCGACTCGATGTGGTCGATGCTGTGGACCTGGGGGTGGCCTTCGGCGATGGGTTGAGTGTCCTGGGGCTTGGCGTCGTCGTGTGTTGCGCGTTGGCGGTGGTGGTGGTGGAAGGAGGGCGAAGAGAGTGTGCGAATCTCACGCATGTCACGCGTACCTAATTTGGTAACTCCGTCTTTCTCTCTTTCTGCACTCTCCCCCTGCTTGTCCGCTGAGTACGCTGGACTCGGTTTCGCCTCGCGCGTGGTGGGCGCGTCTTCGACTCTCGTCAACGTCGGCGGTGATGGCCCTTCGTTTCCGGCAACAACGGCTCGGACGGCGGCGAATGCAAAGGCTCCATGTAGCCATGCTTCGTTTCCGAATACCGTGTTCGCAGTGGGATCGCGCGTCGGTACGACACTCTCGGGGATCTTGGCGGCGCCTCGTCCGCCTGTGGAGCCGGTTCCCTCGGCTATATCACGTAGCCACTGTGTGGGCTTGCGCGTACACGTGGAACGGGATGGATCGCGCGCGGGCGCGGGAGATGGTGGACGGATAGTCTCGGAGGTTGCGGGTGATGTTTCCGCGATGGGATCTGGCGCGTCTGGCGCTGCTGAAGGTGCGTCTTGAGCTGCTGGGGGATTTTCCAGTGCTGATTCGTTTGAAGGAGCTTCGGGGGCTGCATCTGGTGCTGCAGCGGGTGGATTTCGAGCGTCGCGAGCGCTGTGATCACCCAACTCCCCCTCGATCGGGACGCTCGGGTAAGTAACGTCCTCGGGCTCCCCCTCGAACCGCACGTTCCGCTCAACTGTAACTGTATGTTTCTCTGGCCAATAAATTCGATGACCTTTCGCATGTGCATCGATCCCGATCCACCGGCACGGCTTTGCCTGTACGTCAATTTTCGACGCGTTCTCGAGCTTCACCCAGACGTTCGCGCCAAATCGGCGGACTTGTGAGAGATCGGGCTTGTTGCCCGTGGCGCGCTCATGCGGCGTCGAGCCGATGGTCTTCGCAGTCTCGGTGCGATTGCGAAGCCAGGCTGCGTGTGAGATGGCTTCGAGCCAGAGGGATGCGGGGAGGTTCGCGAGATGGAGCATGGCGCGCGCGTGCGCGAGCAGTGTCTGCAGGACGCGCTCGACGTTGCTGCCCTGCACAGATGAGTTGGGAAGGTGCGCGCTCATGGTACTGCGGTGTATCTTCGCCCAGGCCCGGTACTGTCCGTAGGCCGTGCTCTCCTCGCTCTTTTTCTCTAGCCCGACCACGACAATCTCGTCCGATTTGCCGTCAAGGAATAGGATGGTGTACGACTTACGTCCGAGCGATGTAGTCGGTGCGGGTCCCCAGGTGCTGCAGCGCGTATCACCGTCGCTGTAGACCTTCTCAGCGGAGCTCAAGCGCGTGTGCGGGGGCTCGTGCTTCAGGAGACCCTTGTCGCATCCTCCGCAAGGTCCCGCGTCGGTGTCGGTGAGCTTTATCCCGGTGACGAGGCCTTTACTGATCATATTCTGCAGGCCGCGGACGTCGGCATGGCCCATACGGCAGTGGAATTTGTGCGAGGTGAGTGTCGTGCATGCGGTATTGATGGCGGGCATGGAGACGGGGTTCGGAGTCGGTGATTTCGAGGCGTGTACCTCGAGTACGGGATATAACCCGTTGCGCTCGGGGACGACGAAGAGCGTCGCGCGGTCCGGGGTGAGGACGTGCGCACTGTCCTTCTCGAAGTGGACGGCGTGGCCAGATTTGGCCATGCGGCTGATGGCAATGAGTGCCAGCGGCATTTCGGGCGCGTATAGCACGTCCGTAAGCACCATCTCGATGCGGCGTCCGTGATGCAGGACGGTGATGGGGACTTTTCCGCGTGCGTTGGCGTAAAAGGTGCGGTTGTCGGCAGAGCGGATGGCTACGGGCTGTATAGTGTGTAGTCCGCTGAAGCGATCGCGGTTCGGGCAATAGTGCTAATTGGCACCTGAGTCGAGTAATGCGGTGAAGCCGCGCGAGACGATGCCCGTCTCCTCAAGCCTTGTGAAGTCAGTCGCGACATGCGCGGTGGCACTGAAGGCAAACGAATAATTCCCCGCGCCTGCGTCTGCGGTGTTGGCGGTGTTGTTGTTGCTGTTGCCGCCACTGCCGCCGCCTCTTCCCGAATTTCCGCCGCCGCCGCCTCCCTTGCCGTTCCTATTACCTCGAGCTACGTCTTTCCAGTTCGATGGGCGCTGTCCTTCCTTGCCGCCGCCCTTCGACCAGCAGTCCTTGACCCAGTGGCCTTTGTGACCACAGTTATTGCATACGTCGCGTGAGCTTGCAGTGAGCGCCACGCCGCCGGATGGGGAGGTGGCACCGTTGATCGCGGCGTCGTCGCGTGCGAGGGAGCGAATCGCTTCCACGAGCATGTCGGCGGTGTAGAGTCCGGGTGCGCCGGAAGGATTGATCTGCATGGAGAATTGGCGGATGGATTCGGTGTTCGCCAGGATGGTCCGGATGTTATCGCGCCAGCTGCTCGGTAGAAGGTGAAGGACAATATTTTTCTTCTCCGAGTCAGTGAGGGTACCGCCGGCGCTGGCGTGGTCGGCAATGAGAAGGTCGAGCTCGTCGAGAGTCGGGCGTGGGTCGCGTTCGCTCTCGGGGCACTTGAGTTGGTGCATGCGGTCGACAAGGGACTGTGCGTGCAGCTCCCCCTGGTGCTCGTACATTTTGCAGAGCTCATTCCAGGACTCACGGGCGGACGAATGGTTAGCAATGCGAATTTTGTGCGTTTGGTGGATGGTCGCAAAGAAAAGGATACGAATCTTCTCGTTATTCTGTTCCCATTCGTCCAATAGCTCATCATACTCTTCCAGGGCCTTCTTGTGCGCTGCTTTGGCTGCATCGTCGGCTTTATCCGGAAGAGTCGCTTCGACCGGTGCGGTCGCGCACCCGTTGATGTAATGAGCTTTCCCCATGCCCGTGATCTGCGACTTCAGCTGGGTTTTCCAGAGGACGAAGTTTTCGCCACGCTGCCCGAGTGTAGGGAGCCGGATGCGGGATGTTGCATAGTCGCCGTCGTCGCCACGGGAGGCCATAACCAGTTAAGAATAGTGGTGCGGGGTACGCAGGTGGAGTAACGAGCGTGGGGAAGGAATGTGGAAAGGCGCGGATGTGCGCCGTGGTCCCGTCGATGCACGGGAAGCTAGAGATAATAATTAGCTCTTCACTCAGCCAGGATGTAGGCAGAATTGTATATTGTATGTACCTAGAGATAATAATTACTAGATGTAAAGTAAGTAATGAATGCAGCAATTATAAGTGAGGATGTACGCTCTTCACTCAGCCAGGATGTAGGCAGAATGAAGAGCGCTGTCGTACGTGGCACTGTATGTAAAGACCGTGCATTCCAGCCGTCGCGCGTACGCTACGCGTGACATTACCTCCGTGCGCACTTGCTCCGAATTATTCCGCTAACAAATCCCTCACAGATGTGTGGAGTGGGGAAATAGGTTGATCCTGTGAGGTTGTTGTTAGGATTTGTGGGTTCCGAGCCGTACGGAACTCGTCGGCATGTGCGGACCGCGTTATGTAACCTCGCTCTTTTTTGCTGATTGACGTGATGGTTACCTCAACCGTTTGCCTCCGTACCACCACCATGTACTTACGAAGACAAACGTACCTTCTTTGTTGCTGTGACTTCGCCCCGCTCTCGCTTGCCAACCCAGCCCGGCACGGCTTATTCTAACAGTTGTTCCACTGAGCAGAGAGCCAAGCCATGTCAAGATGTGATCTCGGTCTGATTTTCTATCCTCTGGTAGCAAGACACCAGCAATTGCAGACAGCACCCATCGGGTTTGAGGTGTCTGCAAAAGGAATACCCAAGTCATGACACGCTGAAACATTTGCACGGATCCATCATCCTTGCTGATGTGAATCTCCAGGATGGCACAGTAGGAATCATATAGAGAGGTGAGGTGCCCTTCTTTCTACCTACGGATGATTTGTGCCCGAGTTGAGCTCATTAGTGGACCAGGAGCTGTAAGTTCACGGCAGAGAACAGCTGCACATTCAAATAGTTTCTGTGCGGCCTTGGCAACATCATCTGCCATATTTTTGACCTGGGTCTTGCAAAGTTGATGATCCACAAATTTGCGGATGTCCTCCACAGTGTTGCCCTGATCATCAATATTGATATGGAGAGTGCCTGGAACATCCTCGAATCTGTCAAGGATCATTCCATCAGGACGATAGGTGAAAAGGAACCGGACGAAAGAAGGGAGGGTAGATTCACAGACTAGTTCCTCCAAGATAAGGAACAGCTGATGCACTTCGTTGTAAGGGCATTCATCAAGAGCATCAATGATGAATATCACAGGTTTTTTGGACTGGATGCCACCAGCTAGACCTCTGAAGCCACTAGTCAGACCTTTGAGAAACAAGACATTCCGTTGGTGTGCTAGATCTGTAGTTTCCAAATCGCCCAGTCTGAGGCCTTGCAAGTAACGCCGGCACCACGGGTTCAGCTCAGCAAGATCTGTAGCCCAAGTGGGGATCAACTGCGATGAGGAACAATTCTGCACCAAACGATTGAACGCGAAGAATGGGACCAAGGCAAGATCTTCAGAATACAGGTCTCTTGCAATGGTATGTGCAATGGCAGACTTCCCCGTACCTGCTGCACCATGTAGCAGAAGTATACGCTCCGTAGCGCGATTCAGAGCCCACTTCCGGATCCTTGTGAGCAGTTCAACACGGGTACCTCGCAGGCATGCCTTGGATGCTTGCACTCCAGCCTCTTTCACATACTTTAGTTTATTGATGACTTATATGAGCTGAGTCAGTGAACAAGCATTAACCGATATATAGAAGAGTTCTAGCCAACCTTGATTCTCCCTGAAGTGTACAGTCAATGCATGATACCACCACAGTGAAAAAGCAAACCCAGGCAGACATACGGAGTGAGATTATAAGTCTGATGCACAATGGAACCCTCCCCGTGACCACCCTGCCCACCCTGCCCACCACCATGGCCTTCTCCACCGGCACCTCCTCTGCCTCCTGGGTTAAGTCAATAATAATGTCTGGTGGCCTCATCATCGCACTCATACCATGGAATTGGTTGCTAATCATTAAAGATGGCTTCTGTCCCATCCTCAGGTGCTAGGAGCATATATCTAGCCGCGGCGAAGGTGCAGACCAGTTATAGGGGAGACTGAAAGCATACCTAGAAACTTTGCGCAATCGAGGTGATCTGAGTCGTCATTTGCCTGTGAGTGTTAAGAACAGGACTCACAGAAGCTACTGTCGCCGAACGTGGAAGCATGCCGAAACAACGTGGAACCAATACCGAAACAACGTGGAAGCCAAGCACACTGCCTTGGTCAGCTCCTTTGTTCCCAATTAGGTTAAATTCACTCTGTTCACATGGCCCTCTGGGCAGCCCTGGAACCTGGGTGTGGTGTCATATGGTCACTTGAACAATAGCTGAATTATTGGTGTTTGTTTGTTGTTTCAACTTGGTGCACCTGATGTGCGCGCGATGCCACGTCTTGAAGGTGCTTGACAGAAGTTCAGAACGGGTGATGGTCGTCCAGATCATGGGGGCATTGTTCTTTAACATTTAGACGGGGACAAGTTTAACCGTTCTTTAGATTTTGCTGGTGACTCTGACAAGGTCAATGTCCCCCTTGAGAGCCCCGCGCGCATACTGATCGTGGTCACCTCTGATGCACCGCTCCCAAACCATCGCCCACCGTGCCCACCTGTGTCGCCCGCCGACTCCGCAGCTGCGAGGAAACTGGGTGTTGCCTGGAAACCTTCTCCTGCCCCTAAATGCAAGATCAAGCGGCAGGCTGCTGACTCCATGGACCACGGCACCCTCTGGGTGAAACTCGAGGATTCGCTTGGTACAATCCAGGTCTCGCGTCCTCGTACTCAAACCCCCCAAACGGAACGCCCACTCCCGCTCCCCGTCTGTTCCCTCCGTTTCTCTCTGGGCAGATGGAACTCCCCCCCATTCCTCGTGCATGGTGTCCCTGCCCTCCGAGGCTCTGCTGTGTTTGGGGCCGGTATGCCATCGACTCGCCCTTTGTTCACAGCTGGCGTGCCATCGAGTTCTCATGATGGGATGGCTCGTTCGCCCCCCAAGGCATCGCGCTCGAGACGCGTGCCGTCAGTGCATTCGGACACATCAAGCGTGGAATTCATCTCCCGGGTCTTGATGGACGATGAGGGTGCCGACGCCGACGCCATGCCAGGAGTGGAGCCCCCTCCTTTGTCCCCCACAATCACCTCAGCTTCGTCCCTGTCCTCCTCCACTGCTTTCTCAATCTCGACCGCATCAACTACAGCAGCGTCAACTCCTGCACAAGGTTCGGCCACTCCTGCGCAAGGTTCGGCTACTTCTGCACAACGTTCGGCGGCGCCTACGGTGAGGGGGGACTTGGACCTCATGATGGTGGATGAGGACGACGACCAGCAGGGCCCTTTCTTTTTGAATGTACTACTCTGACGATGTACCCTGATATGTATGTTCTTTGTTTCCCTCGCCTTTCTGCCTGTGCTGATTTTTTTTTGTCGTTTAGGAGTGTCGCTCTGTCGGATATGGAGAAGCTTGAAAAATTGCAGGTATTCGGGTCGGCGGGGGAGGTTAAAAAAGCGATGGAGCAGGTGATGCAGAACCAAGACTTCTTCTCCAGGAAGGGAAAAGGGAAGCAGGTCATGTAGCGTAGTCTTTTCTTTCATGTTGTGTCGCGCTCGTCTGCCCACTTGTTTAGATTTGCTACAACGTCGAACTACGCTGTAACTATACCTTCTAATGGTCAACATTACTTCTCGAGATAGAAAACTTGGGGTCGGGCTCTAATAAACGGACTTGGAATTGACGAGCGTTTTGTGACATGGTCACTGGTCACACAGTGTTCTTTGTTACGATTTCTCCCATCTTTCTTTCTCAGTTCGCAAGTCCAGCGTCTCTGGATGGCAACATGCCAGGGAATGATTCACCTTCAATAACACCGCATCATACACCATGCCCTCGCTCCCCAAACGCGTCGGATGGCAACACTATCCCCACTGCATCTCTGCCTCTTCCTCATGCACCCTCTGCATCACCATCTGCATCGCCAGTGGTGGGTGGCATTCCTCTGCCCTCGGCCTTACCGTCTTTGCTTGACTTGCATGATGGCCATGACTACGAACATTCTGCTCTTGGCCCAGATGACGATGAAGAGCCTTGGGAGGGGATCCCCAAGCATGTGAATCTTCCTGCTGGCCCAGATGAAGACGAAGAACCTTGGGGCAGGATCCGCGAGCATGATGGCCCAGACGACAGCGAAGAGCCTTGGGGTGGAATTTCTGACGACACTGTGGACCCACCTTCCCAGAAAGGCAAGACGACGATGCCATATTTGGGCGACTGTGATGAGAGCGAGCTTCCCGACATCGACGGCTTGACTACTTGGGCCTCACGAAATCTGGGAAAATCAGTACTTCTGCCTCGTCCCCGTCCTAAGCGCATCTTGGGCCCAGAGCAGCGACGAACTCAGAGCGACAAGCAGAAGAACACCAAAAGCCGCACTGCAGCGCTAAATGCTGAGATCGCGCAGCTGAATCAAGAGCGTAATGCGAAGATAGCTGAGCTGGTGGCCAAGCACAAATTCAAGGTGCCTCTGGTGAAGCAACGGCTGACCGCTACCTCCACCTACAAGAAACCCCAAAAACCCAGTCTCTTCCGGGTGCAGGAGCATTACCTTGCTAAGGTGCTGAACAAGGGTCGGTGTTTTTTGTGGCTTTCAACAAGTAAAGTATTTACTGAGATTATTATTTGTAGACCGTCCACACAAGGAACACCTCACCCTCCATCAGATACGGAGAAGAGTAGCGGCCTGGCATGAGTTTCAGAACATGTTGAAACCTTCAAGGACCAGCTTTTGAACGACCTGGAGGCGCACCACGAGAAGAAAGCGATAAGCGCTCGTGCGTCCAACAAAGCAGCGTCAGCAGATGCAACTCATACGTTCAAACATATATTTGAGGTATGTACGACTGAAGAGGCATTCAGGATACCCACGAAAATAGTTATGGTCCCACAGGCAGAGAACTTGCGTGAGCGAACTGGAATGTATTGCGTGGCCTTTTTCACCAAAGGCTATGTTCACGACACCGCTGTGCCCTTCATCATGGACACTGGTGGAGCATCGAATTTCTTCCGTGAATCTCTCAAGTTGGACCCCATCGACGTCCAGGTTCGTTTTGAGTAGTGGTGTTGTGCGAGAGCGAAGGATATGTTCATGTCGATAGGGCTGATGACAAGTACAGGGTTTCTTGGGAATGAGTCGTTCACCGCCATGCGTAAGGCGATTAACCTAATGATTAAGAATGGCCTTAGTACATGTTGCTTCCTTATTTCCTTTTTGGGATAGTTTCCTTTTTGGGACGGGAGGCTGACACAATCTTTTCCAGTTTTCGTATCCAAGCGCACAAAATGTGCGATGAACTATGAGCGATATATCCAAGTCATTGTTCTGGGCTACGGCTGCATCATTGTCGGGTGGCCAAAGTCCATTCAATATTTCTTCCTCTGTCAACCTGCGAACACTCTACAAGGCTTGGAAGGATGGGACCTGCAAGTGGAAGGTTCTCAGTGCGAAGGAGAAGGAGAAATGGAGGCTTGAATACCAGGAGAAGATTGAGTCTGGGGAAGTTGTGGAGAAGGTACGGCGAGGGAGGAGCGACAAGGGGGAAGTGAGGGGGGCAAATGTGAGAATAATGGGGAAGCGCGCAGCAGCGGTAAAGTCAAAAGGAAGGAGCAAGTTGATGGTGGAGGATAGTGATGAGGAGGACGTGGACGAGAGCGAGGACAAGGACAAGGATGAGGAAGGCGAGGACGAGAAGGACAGTGACGAGGACCTTGTACCCAAGAAGAAGAACGAACGTGGCCCCAAGTCGGCAGGGTCATCGAAGTCGAAGCCGACCAGCGAGGAGGAAGACAGCAATGGGGAGCGTGTACCAAAGAAGAAGGCGTGTAGTGCTCGGTCTGGGGCATCTTCGAAGCCGAAGCAGACTGGGGAGGAGGAAGAGAGGGACAGAGAGTGCATACCGAAGAAGAGAGCATGCGGTGCTAATTCCGGGGCGTCTTCGAAACCGAGGCAGAAGCGGAAGTTGAGGGATGAGGAGGAGGATGAACCAACATCGTCAAAGAAGGTGAAGAGGTCAGGGGGGGAAAAGAGGAAGAGAGTCGAGGAGGAGGACGATGGGGAGGTGGAGAGTAACCCGCCCGTGAAGAAGAAGAAGAAGAAGAATGACGAACCACCCAAGCGCAAGACGGCCGCCACGAAGGTCAAGCCCGCTGCACATAAACCCAAGGAGAAGGCCCCCCCTGTTGCCGACAAGCCTCGTCCAAAGCCACGAGCTGTGTTCCGAGGTGCCCCTCCCCCACCAGCATGCAGAAGCAGAGACGAAACCCAACACACCGACGACGAGGTTGGAGCAGATTCAGAGGAGTGTCGTTGGAGGATGTCGGCATTGAAGCGCAACCGAGAGGCAGCGACTGACTCGGTCGTAGTGCAAGATATAGCAGACGGGAAGGCTGCAGAGGCGAAGGCTGCGAGTGAGAGGGCGGGTGCCTTGGCTTTGCAGGCTGATGTATCGACGGAGGCTCAGGAGGCAGCAAACCAGAAGGCAGCCGATGCACAAGCCTCTGCGGAAATGGCAGCAAAAAAGGTGGCTGCCTTGGCTGCCTTGGCCGCCAAGATGGCGGCTGAGGTTCACGGCTTGCACAACTCTCCACCCCCATCTACTTCGGTCCCTACATCCAAGAGGAACACTGTGAAGGGCAAGGCAGGTGGCCCGCCTGGGGCATGTTTTTCAAGTATTTTTGGACTATATTTTTTAGTACATACTTCATTTAGCCACTGATAGAGCCTCGATATCCCCAGTAATTAGTGCACTGCATTTTTTAGCACACACTTTGATCACACTAGCTACCGATAGAGTCACTGCATTTTTCATACTTTATTGATCATGCTAGCCACCGATAGGCCTAGATATCCCCGGTAATGAGTGTGGCTATTTTGGTCTTTGGACTAATTTCTTTCCCCAATCTTCGGATTCTTTACTATATTGTGCCTGGAATTTCCTTTTTGGGCCAGTTCGACTTGTTATGAGTCGAGGAGGGCAATAATTATTGAAAAGCATTGATATTCACTAGGGAGCCCTGGTATACACTGCAAAGTGTGATAAATATCAAAAGTTATTGAAATTAGGGTAATCTCCCAGATGACCCTTAAGTACCATAGTTATTAAAAGTTATTGAAAATCCTCTAGAAGCCCCACTATGCACTCTAAAGTGCCATAATTATCAAAAGTTATTGAAATTAGCAGGGTAACCTCCCAGATGACTCTCAAGTATCATAGTTATTCAAAGTTATCGAAAATACCCTGGAAGCCCTAGTATGCACTCTAAAGTGCCATAATTCTCAGAAGTTATTGAAATTAGCAGGGTAACCTCCTGGACGACCCTCAAGTATCATAGTTATTCAAAGTTATCGAAAATACCCTGGGACTACCCCTACATCTCCCAAGTATTCAAAATTGTTGAAAGATATTGAAAGTTATTGCCATAATTATTGCAGTGAGCACTGGACGACAAAATTTGCCAGTAACTACTGTGGGGATTAGGGGCCTAATCCCACCACTAATTACTGGTGATATCTGGGCTTTATGGGTGAGCATACCATATACGGCAATGTTTTATCCTGGTTCAAAACGTGAACTGAAACATTGAGGGAATTTTGCCATTGGTGCGGAAAATGTGGTCCGGCATTTTCCGCACCAATGGCAAAATTCCCTCAATGTTTCGGTTCACGTTTTAACCCAGGATACAACATTTCCCGATATGGTGTGGACGAAACAGCACGTGTGGTAGAGCCAGAATGGGGTTATGCCCATTTGAGGAAACTTTTGATTGCCATATTGGGACAGGATTTCCAAAGACTTTGCGGAGACCTGTAACCTAAAGATTCTAGGAATACTCAGATTTCACATTGAACAAAATTCAGGCTCTATGAAGGAAGTGGCCAGATTCCTGGTGTGGCCAGGTTCCTAATGTGGCCAGATTCCTAGTGTGGCCAACTTCCTAGTCATTGATAGTACAAATGTTTAGAAATGTTTATAAATGGAAACGGTTGGAGCCTTAATTCCCGTATCCTGTGTTTAATTGTACCTCATTCTATTCTCCGCTCAAACTCACTGATTCTTGGCGGCTGGAAAGACTTCGCTTAACCTTCTTCGTCGTGGATTTAAATTAATTGAATCTTTAAATCGAACAACGTTAGGGCATTCAATATTCAACAAGGTCCTGCCCACGCATTTCGACTTAGTCGGTACAAGTTTGCAAGGCTCGCACGTTGAATATTACTATTCTTTCAAAGAACAAGCCTCCATGTTGTCTTGCGGGGTCATTCACCGACGGGGAAACGAGCCACTTAAACGTCGTTCGGATGGAATGCAAGGGCCACTCAAACCGCGGAGCAGTCTAAACGTTGTACTACTGAAAAACTGCGTGTTTTCCGGCATCGACACTGCCGCTGGATTGGGATTGCCTCCGTTCAAGCTGTCGACTCCTCAATGCACGCCATCACATTTAAATTAACTAGATCAGGCGCCTAATTTGAACCGAGATACGACTGGACGCACTCCCGTCAAAGCACCTTTCAACAAAACGAACAGGCCTTTCGCGCACTTACTGTGTACTTAATTCATATCTATTCTCCGCTCAAACTCGCTGATGCTTGGCGGCTGGAAAGGCCAGGTCTAGCCCATGAATTTCTACTTAGTCGGCACCCAATTGCAGGTCTCGCAGGGGGATATTCTTTTAAGTCTATACGATGTCTCGTCGGGGTCATTCACCAGCGGGAAAACCAGCCACCTCTGATGGAATGCAAGAGCGACTCAACCCGCCGAGCAGTCTCAATGTCATACTACCCAAAGTTACAATGTTTGTCACTTTGGACGAAACGTTATTGGTATCCGAGGACACTGGCAGCGAACTACTGCCATTGTACTACCGAAAAACTGCGTGTTATCCGGCATCGACGTCGCTGGATTGGGATTGGTTCCATTCAAGTTGTCGACTCCTCCATACCCGCTATTGCATTAAATTCAATCACTGTACGCGGGGAGCAAGTTAACCTCGATCAGGTGCGGAATTGGGGCCGAGATACATGACACACTCCCTTCAAAGCACTTGTCAACAAAACGAGCCGGCCCTCCACGCACTTCTGTGTGCCTGGACGAAGGATGCTGATTTTTCACAAACGGTCAAGATTCCAACAGAAAGCGACGGTCTTGTTAATTTTTCTGGCGATTTCTGATCACCCGAAGCTGCGTGCAATGCCGCTGAAGCACCGACAACAACCTTTCATTCGCCTCTGACGACACTACAGTTCATTTCGGCTCAGTAAATTTTGTGGGGAGTGCCACTACTCCGCAATTAAAAGCCCAACGAGATGTCCGTCTCCGTCTCGATCTCGTGCAGGTAAGCTCGTCATGTGGCGGGCTGCAGGGTATAAAGGTCTGCGCCTTCGCCGACTATTTCTTGTGCTCTTCACAACGAAACACACACTCAGCTCTCTTGCACATTCAATAAATTAAACCCTTTAAATTCCGAAATGTTCTCCAAGCTCTTCACCTTCGGCCTTGCTGCATTGACCCTCGTGGCTGCGGCATCCAAGGGGAAATCGGGATTAAAAAATCGAATATAGGGAGGGAGGGGGGGAGGTTCCAGGTCGGGCTGAAAAAAACTTTTTACTACATAAAGTTTAGAGGTTCAAAATGGCTAATAGACCATTAAGGAGGTGTTGGTTGGTTGCAATAAACATTTATGAATGCCCAGAGAGTGCATAGAATAACATTTATGAGCCTGAACCCATACCTCCTGTGAGTCAAGCCAAATTGGATTGACTGTAGTCAGTCCTTGGATCAGAAATTGTTGAGCTGGTGGAGTGCAGAGTGTTCAATTAATCACAAACACTTGTTAGATGGCATCAACAAGCAAGATTGAGTTCAAGGAGCTGGTAGGAAGTAAGTTGAAGGGCGGCAGCTGGACGCGGAGAGAGCGGCCCGGGCCTAAGGGTGGGAAACTCCTTCCCTATAAGGCAGGAGGGGGGGGGGGGGGGGAGGCAGCTCGGGGTCGAAAAAAGCTTTTCAACCCTATATCCGAATTTCGAATCCCGATTTCCCCTTGGCGGCACCGGCTGATTTCCAAGCTCCAATGGAAATCTCATGCAGCGTCAACGTGCAGTCCGTGCGTTGCCACAATCTACCTCAAGTTTCCGGCGAAGTCTGACCATTTGTTAGGCTGGTGCCAAGGTGTCTGTCAATGCACAGTCTGATATCTGCGTGAGTATTTGTTGCTCCCACCGTAGAGACAGGAAGGGTACGCAGCTCAAAATCTGCGCTCCTTCCGAGTTGAAATGCGCCGACGGATGGAGCTCGCGGAAAATAGGGGGCTATTGCTTTACGTGTTGCTTGGTGAGCTGAGGTTGTTTTCGCATACAGGTTGTTACTTACTGGATGGGTGATAGGACAATTGATTGGATTTGATAGGATACTGTACATTCGGCATGGGTTGGGACCCGTGACCGAAAACACCGATTCGGCACTTTGGCAACCACCCAATTTTGGCGTGACATCCTCAAAAATTCGGCACTCGAGACAAAAAAACCGCAAATTCCGCCTTTTTTGCACCTCTAAGAAAGATTTGGCCTGGATGTCACGGATTTTGCATTCGGCACTGGGCGCCGTGACCAGTGACTGAAACCAAAATTCGTCGCGGCACAGGGGGTGCGTGACGCGTGACCGCCGAATTGATCGAAATAGTACAGTATGATGTCGGTCGAAATCTGATGGTTTTTTGTTTGGCGTTCTAAGAAAGTATTGGAGGCTCCCTGAAACCCGATACAGCGATACATCTTTAAATCCGACACACCTCAGAAGAAGCGACACACCATTCAATCTTTCATGCCCTCCGACACTATGTTCCGTGTATGACGGGGTCCTCCAGAACTTCCGACACACTCCGAACAGACCCGACACACTGTATGGCACTGGGGACATACGGTGTACTGCATGTGCTACTGAAAACTAGCAGTAAGCATACACATTCTGGCGCCTACCACGATATATGAGTAGTATTGAGCCATTTACTTGCGAGTAAGGAATTGTATACCCACCCTTGATACTGTATTTATCCGTATACCTAGAGCTTCAATTAGCCTTGAATATCCCGAGACGATCGATGGATATTATTATCATGAAATATTTTCGTTGACAAATTCTATTGTTCAGCACTGCGAACACGTTAGGTAGCACTATCATCTTCCACGCTTTCAGTAATCCGCTGGATCACAATCATTCCGGTGTATAGCGTCATGAGTGGATGCACTTGCCTTGGCTGAACAAATCGTTCCTTCTTCATTTCGACAACTCGTTGCATGTGAATGGCCAAACTCTGTTGATTGCACAACTGAGTCTCGTCCAAGCCGCCTTGAGTCGAGCTCCATATTGGGATTGTCGCTGAAGCTCATGAATTGAAGGTGTGAACTGGTGTTAATCCGGGTCGTCTCGAGGGGGCGGAAGTGTCGTCTGCCGTTGAGCCTGACGAGATTGGCGAAGGATTTAACTGGCTTGGTTTAAGTATGGGAGTGGAGGAGCTTACGACGCCAGCATTGAGTTCGAAAATACTATGTCGGATGGGTAGGTTGAGGGCGGATGGAAATATCGAAAACTAAAACCCAACTGAAACCCACATTTTGTTTGGATCAGGTAGAAGATCATCCAAGAGACTGCTCGTATCATTAATTGCGGCTAATCTGATGAGTCGCATATGAAACCCACGATCTCCCCATGTAACGAACTCACGGTTGCGCAACATAAATTATGTGACTGGCTTGAAGTAGTGATTATGACCTACTAGGATCAACTGCAGGAGTCCAGATATGCTGGCAGGAAATCAGAGAGATAATAAGACAATGCCAACAAAAATCTCACCTTGTAATCATCGTTGTCTCTAAAATAATTGAGGAGAGTCTGAGAACGCCGTATTTGAAATAAAGCCGACAAGGGTGCTCACCAACAGTCCAAATGATGATGGTTTCAACCATGTTGTTCGTTCTGTAGAGCGAAAATCAACATGCATTGGACACCGGAATATGACACTCACGATTTCGATCCTCCAAAGTGCCACAGAAAATAGACTAACGAGGCTGCAATGAGGATGTCGACGAGAGGGCCTATTGACGATACGGTGATCACTATCCAGTTGAATTCGGTGGTCAGAAGCGACAGATCCGGGCGGTTCCATAAGCTGACGAAGAGAACTAGGTAGCCGATGAGGCGCAGCAAGCTTAAAAAACAGCACAGGATCGTCATGTGCCACCGCTTTAGAAGGATTCCAACCCGAAACGCGAAGTAACTCTGCACAAATAAGCTGAGTCTCGTGACACACGACAGAATCGGTACGTGTACCTGGACGACGATGGTGATGATGGCATGGAAGAGAATCGTGAACACAAGTGATACCGGCACGTCGAGGACATTTTCTGCTTGCCCATAGAATGTTACAGTCATAGAGTACATCTGAGATACAAGACGTTCAAAACAACTCAAACTGTGTGTCTTGACCTACCGCATGGCAGCCACAAATGAGATGCGCAAGCTCAAGTAGGGCTTTTCACCGCAGCCGTAGGGGTACGGTTACGGACGTTACGGTACGGATTTTTCACGTACCGTAAGCCCTCTGGATACCCCGTATTTTTCCCGTACCGTATACGGTGTTACGGCCGTAATACGACGTAGGGTCAAGCGAGATTTCCCACGTCAATTATTGCCATAATAGGTAATCCACGTGATGAATCGGCTGCTATCGGCATGGGACATTAACTTTCTGGGTGCCGTGGGCAGCCCTGACCCTCGAGATGGCTTGGCCGATGGCAAGGCAAGACTTCCTGCAGTCAGCCGAGGTGATTTCTGTCATGTCACAGCCGGGAACTGGACAAAATTGACAGCTGTCACCTCGAGCCGTGCCGTGCCGTATTACGGACGGAATTTCACGAAATTGCCGTACCGTAGCCGTATCCGTACCGTGGGAGGGTCCCAATCTCCGTACCGTATACGGTACGTACGGTGAAAAGCCCTAAGCTCAAGGAACCTGCCGTCCTGAGTGGATTGTCTGCAACGACGGGCTAAGCTTACCAGATGCTCGCCACCTGACGGCCATGTGTCAGAACCCAATTGAAGCCATGGCGCAGGCGAACGCACTAATATCCTGAGAAAGACCACGTCCTTCGTGCAGTCATGATAGTAGTTGAAAGTCTGTAGCGTCTCGATCCCATACAGAAATGTGGCAAGGATGAGGCCGATTTCGACGCTGCCCAAAGTTCCGTTAAGGGAGGGCGGGCTGGATTCCATCGAGGACAGCCAATAGGCTGCGAGATGTGTATTTATGCCTGGCGGGAATATCTCTCACACCCCTGGGACCCGATCAATCAGGGCAGTGACCCACCAATCTTGTGAACTGATCTTCGCGGCGCGAAGCCGACTTGAATCACGGCAAGAGGAAATCCCACATATTCATCTCAGTGGCGTCTGGAGATTCCATGCCGATGTGGGAATTAGAGGGGCTTCCAAATTACTCCGAAGTCGCGCTGGCGATCGCGCTATTTGTAAAATTTGAACTTGAAGTTTCCTGTCACGTTATTCAAGAGACCAGAGACGGTTCAGAGATAATACGGCTACAGTAGCTGTGACAAACGATAACATTAGTAGGATCAGAGGACATTCGTGAATCGCATTCCGTTCTTTAAATTATTTAGATCCATAGTTTACCGCATCTGAGATTTGATTGTACCGTCGTCGCCGACGTCTAACACCAAAAAGCACCAACAATGATAGAATCAGCGCAATCCCCAGGACAACTCCGACGATTGCGCCCGGTGATAGCTTGGCTCTGTGGCCCAAGATGAGCAACTGAGTCACAGATGAAGATGAATCGACCTTTTTCCGCTGACTGGCAAAGTCTGTGCTCTTGATACGCATTGAGTGGTAGCACAAGAAATGCAGGTCCTAGACAAGAAATCAGCTCCGCAGACGGAGAAAAGCAGGGAAGCAAATGCATACCTGGATGTCAGAAAACACTGCTCGTCCGCTGCGCAGTTGCAGGACAGTTCGGCAGGACATTGAATACAGGAGTGACTTTCGGTGGGTAATGACGCCGGCTGTGAAGGGGACACGCATGTTACAGAAGGACAAGCAGTGCAGTTCCTGGGCGGAAGATCAGATCTATAGACGGGTGAAAGCAAGGGGAGATTAAGAAATAAACCTATTTGTTACGATGCACCCTTCATTTTCTGCGCAGTTGCAGGACGGGACGTTGGGACACGTAATACAGTTGTCGCTCTGGCGAGAAAAGAGAGCTTCCCGGCTCATTGGAGAGGAAAATCTGGGTGCAAGTTGAGGCCAAACGAAGGGATGGAAATGGGGGGGTTTCCAGCTATAGTGGTGGTGGTGTACAAGCGGCGCACATACATGCGGGCAGATGTAAAGGCATCTGACAGGTGTCTGATTCGGATATCACAATTTAGTGATACGAATCTACCTGTGAACAACAGACAAGAATCGGAACTTAATCGACAGGTTGGTACATCGGATATCACCGTAGTTTGTTGGTTAATAAATGGTCCTTAGTGGTTGCTCAACGGCTTTGTTGAAACCGGGGGCAAAACCCGAGGTGTATGGATTCGGCATATGGAATCCCTATGCCTCGGGTTTTGCCCCCGGTGCCTCGACTGCGAAAATTGTGGAGCTTTTCAGCGAGGGGGGATCGGGATTCGAAAAAAGGATACTGTTCGATTTCCTTCAATTCGTAGGGTCACAGGTCACAAGCCCAAAAATCTACGAAAAATTTCGTAGGTCACAGGGTCACAAAGGCTCAATACGAAAGGTTCCCACCAGTTTAAGACAAAACTTTCGCTCCGGGCGCCCCTGCGGGGCAATCTTATAAAATTCGTAGGTCACACGGGTCGCAGGCCCGCATGCGAAAGGATCAATTTGTATGCAGTGTCACATGCCAAATGGTCCTATGAATTGAAGGAAATCGAACAGTATATTTCAACCTTCTCAGGACCACCCCCTCCCCCCTCCCCCTTCTTCCACAAAAGCAAAGAGTTTCCCACCCCTAGCTACGGACCGTTCTTCCCGGACATGTGCGTCCTCGTGATAGTAGATCGCACGGCCTAGAGGCCCGGGCTTGGGCCCTACCTGAGACGGCGTGAGCTTAAGATTCCTCAGGCCCAAACCCAAGGCCCGGGCCCCATCTCGAGCCTGACAAAGAAATGGACGTCTGCGCACAGAGAAAAATCAATGGTGTGACGGTGCCCGATGTACTATTTGAGAATGCTTACTGTCAGTTACTGACTTCATTCCCGAAACCATCATTTCTTTTGGGATGCCCCCAGTCGCTTTCACTTCGGCCGCTTTCACTTCGGGTTTGAACCCTCAATGCCAATGATTTGTGGTGGTGAAATTATTCAAATTTCCGGTAACTGAACAAAGACTTGCTCACAGTATGAAAGGCGGTGAGTGAGGCCCGGGCCAAGGGGGCTGGCCTGAGTGGCGGGCCCGGCCCGGCCTGTTAATCCTAGCGCTTGCCTGGAGGCTGGCGGGCCTGGGACCTGAGGCCGGTCCTTGGGATTCATTAGCCAATGGCAAAACGGGCGACCCTGGCCGTCAGAATCATGCTTCCGAATCATTTTCTTCCGATGGAAAGCCCAACTGTTCGGGGTGAGCGGACCTGAGAATATGGATAAGTCACACGTACTCGGCGTCGGTCGCTCGCGGGACGACAACTGCGACTTCCCGGCCATGGAGATGTGAATTGGGGGACTATACGGTCAAGGCAAGATACTTCGAGTTCTGGTCCCGAGCAACGCGGGAAGACGTTGGTGGTGCCCTCTATTTCTGGACCCGCCGATCAGGAAAAACCTCCTTTGGTAAATTTGCCCCAATTTTCTTTGTGCCTCCCATATTACCTGAAAGCACGGCAATCCAGGCAATCCATGGTAATTTGGCAAATTACTCAGATTTCCTGCATTCCCCGACATTAACCCTCCAAACTCATTGATGGTTTGGCCCAAAAATGCGCTGTGAGAGCAGTCCAAACCACAGTTCGCTCTATTGCAGTATTGCTAATCTTGCCGGTGGACATCGGAATGGTGAACTTGCGCAACAAGAGATTGAAAATTGTTCTCAGTCAATAGCCGACGTAGCCGAACTTGGCGTCCGTCGGATCAGGAAATCATGTGAGCGCGGAAGATGTTGACTTTGATGGTCTCCACAACAACGTCAAACTTCTTGTTTCCTTTCCCCCACCATCCTCCTGCCACCCCTGCCTCATTCTCACCAGCGAGCTCTCTGCTTTCGACTTATGTATCCGACCCCATGCTCAAGACATCTAGGTATCATTCCTACACCTACTGCCCGGGAATACCGTTGGCGTAACAGGTGCACCCAGTGTTGCGAGTCCATGATCTTTCGTATCTCCGCCTGCGCTTATGTCTCTTATAGGTTGGGCGCCATTCCTCCCTTATTTGCTTTGAAAACAGGCAGCCCACTTCTGAGACGACTTGTGCGATATCTGACTGCACCCTACACTGCGCTATTGGTCGATCAAATACTGGATCAAATTAAGGTGCGTGATTGTCGAGGTTATTCGTCTTATGGCTCAACGGCAACATTATTTGATAGTCTTTATTATCTCTATGTATCTCTGTGAGGTTAGTCTGATCTTGTGTGCGCCCAGATCCCCTTTCGTTTTTCTGACACCCAATTCTGTGTCTTGAATGCGCGACATGGCGTGACGATGATCAGGTTAGAGTTCCAACTACCGAGGTTGACTGCTATTGTCGCTGCTTCGTGAGTCTCATTGCTGCCGCCGTTTCACAATCTGGATTCACACCCCATTGTTCAGTCACATATCATAGCCACTTGTCGGTCACGGCGATGTCGCGCTGCCGCCGGAGACGAAACCACCTCGCAGTTTGCTCACCCAGTGTTCATCTGCTAATCATTCACGGCCACAGTGTTGTGCTGCAGTCATCTAGCTCGGAGTTTTTGCATCCCATTGTTATGGTGCCACAGTGAGCGGTATTTTGGTTACAATCATTATTCATTTGTGTTCAGCAGTGTAGCGTCTCGCGCCTTTGATCACTGTCGCGTTCCATATCCCAACAATCTGAAGGAGCTAGTGCGTTCCTTCCTATTTCCGCAGCCCCCACCTATTCCTGTATTTTATCCTATGGACGACAACTGTCGTGGACCGTAAACATCTGTAGTTTGTTAGTTCACTGTTATTTGTGTATTAGTTGTCAATTCAATGCGTGCGTTTCGTGACCTTGTATGACGATTCGAGCACCAACCAACAATATTCGCGCGAAAAGACGCGGAAAACCTGCAGGTAAATTACCTCCAAATAGGAGGTACCTTAACGGGGGGGTCCCTAGCAAGGTAATGGTCCAAATCAGGGTTATTCGGTCCAAATCAGCCAAATTTGGGGGAAATTGGAGGTAAACCCCCTGAATTGCCAAAGGAGCGTTTTCCTGATGCGTTTGAGCCAGCCATGGCGATCCCTGGCCATTACTCGTATCTTAAGCAGATGCACTGATTTTATGTGCTTCTGTTTACCTTCTTTTTCTCCCACACTACGCCATTCCTGGGGTCCAAATATTTGAGAGTGCCTAAAGTAACTTATCGCAGGTAACTTTAACTTTGATGGTGCCTTCGGCTGGCGGGGCAAATCTTACTTAACTTAGTGGTACTTATTCTCACGCTCGGCGAAACTGACTTATTGACAGGTTACTTTTACGGTTCGGAGAGGAGTACCAAGAAGCTTTGGAAAGTAATAGTTCATGTCTTATGCTGACTTATTACCTTGTAAATAATCACTGGGGTGCTTTGGTGCATGGGTAACAGGTTTTTGTTGTCTGGGATTCGAATCACTGCCCGTACCTCTGTACCTTCTCGGGTTGAAACAGGTGGGGAACTAGAAGGTTTGGCAACTTCAAGCAGCTTCTCAGCACTTATGTTAATTTGGGCTTCCTCAATCATTGAATATCAACTCAACCTCTCTACAGTTCAAGTAAGTATTGGGCAGTTAATAGTTGATATCTACTCACTACACTCCAGCCCAACTACAGGGGATATAAATTCTTTCAGAGGTTTTCATGAAGATTTCAGGGAGCGTAATCTTGTGTCCCGTTGGACCGGAATCATCGGGGTTAATTTTTCTTGAATTTATTTGTGGTGCAAATGGTCACCAGACATTCGGGAATTTCGTCAAATATGTATCTGCAATGAAGTTCTTGTTTTGAGATCTTTTTGAATGGACACCTGGGTCGAACGGCAGAACATGTCGGACACTTGAAGTTGCAGTCTGGCCGTGGTTGAACTTCAGAATGAGTTGACAAATGCCACTGGAAAGCAGCGAGAAGAAACCTATTATCTTATAGACATACTATTTCCGACTGGGTAACCGGCCACACTAGCTAACCGGCCACTTGCGTTGTATAAGAGGGTGGGGTGTGAAATCCCGGACTATTGTGTCTGTGGGATGGTACAGGACCTATGAGGATGCTGTATGCCAAATTTGGTCCCAAACGGACGTGTTGATCAAAAGCTGTGGCGGGTTTTCGATCAAGATGATGGGAGATCAACGTCATTTCTTATCTCCGAACAGTGTGTCACACGTGTTTCTCCACGAAATCTTCACCAATCCATAAGTTTCGGGGCTCGGATTCATCCCTGAGTTCGGGCCAATGATCTGGGGTCACAAATTCTGCCAGAATGTCCATCCCTGGGCCCCTGGGACCCCGAGTAAGGCCTCAATCTGATCTGGAGTGGCTCAATCTGGCGACCCTTATAGCAAACCACCTGCACGTGGGATGGACATGGAACTTGGCTGGTATGATTGAAACGGTTAACCCTGTATTACCCTGGGTTTATAGGTTCTCGAGTGTGCACATTCTGGTTCGCGGCGAGCTATCACCCAGAATTACCAAATTTCACTTGTCCTAAAGGTTGGATTTTTTAGGAGGGGTTATTGCGATTGAGTGGGCATCCTTGGCACTTGAGTACAATCTAATACTTCCTGTGAAGTCATCCGGACCTCGATTCGGGATGTCGATGAGCTGTGCACTTCACAGGACAAGGCATTCCGTCAACACCCCTATTCCACCCATTAAACCTGACTAGAAAGCGCAATACTTGTGAGACAAAAACATCTCATATATACAATGTAAGTGTATGCAATAATATATTAGTATATTATAAACGATTTGGGATACGCTGGGGTGAATAGTACGACCACGAACATGAGATTTGATGGGGTGGCCGGTTAGGCAGTTTATCGCCGTTTCGGAGTTACCGCTGAAATAAATTCGGCAAGCGACGAAATCGGCACACAAAAATTCTGATAAGAGCCTTAACTCACTCGTGGGATGCATATCTGCGTTTCCCGGCCCATATCCCGACACCCACCTGACAACGGGGATAGACGAAACCTACCTGCGGGCGTATTCGCAAACAGTGCACATTCCCATCTAACAGTGCACATTCCGTCAAACGGGGCATATTCACCTTGAAACAGTGCACATTGAATGTGCGGTGTTTTATCATTTGTCAGTCACTGCATCGGACGGTCTTCAAGTTAAGTAGTGTTGACGATGTGGGATCGTTTAATTCAAGTCATGACAATATCCTCATATTTTCTGAGATACAGTTCCATCCTGTAATTATCTAAATACGATACGACAACGCTAGTATTATCAATTCAAGACTGAAGTTCATAATCAGCGCAAGAAACCAACGAAATGGATGAGCGGGAGGTACGGCGAAGCACTTCTATTACCTCCTGGTCAGAATTGGGGTCCTCGTCTTCATCCGAATCCGAAATAAGCTCCAAAACTTCGTGGCCGTCCTCGGTTAATACACGCATCTTTACATCGCCAGACTGAGGGGGCTGGCCCAGGCTGATTGTCTCGGCCTCCGCTTTGATGGATAAGGGCAGAACAGGTGGCGGCGCTTCGATTTTGATGAGGGTGGAATCCGGAACAGAGGGGGAATGCGTGCGAGACACGTCAACCGTGAGGTCTGGGCCATCCGCTGGACATACTCCCGAAACAGACTGACATTTACCCATGTATCATCGAGGAATTTCCCAGCATTGAGCGCGATGTACGTGGAAGAAAAAAGCTGTTTTGGGGTGGTCAGAAGAGGTCAGAAGTCGTCCAATGTCCGTGGTAACGTACATAGTCGCGAAAATCCATCAACTGATGAGCTGTCAGGGTGTCAAGATACTTTTGGTCCGCCGGTGATCGTGTGTCGGCATTTGGAGGCATTGGGCGCGCTTTGGACGCGTCAGGGGGTGAGGCGGGAATGGTGGGCAGTGGGAGGATGGAAAAATTCGTGTGAGGCACGTGAACAAGCACTTGCCAAAGCACGAGTCGAATGCGCCCCCTTTGAGATCAAACAGTGCACATTGATGGGAATGTGCACTGTTTGTGAATACGCCCGCAGGTAGGTTTTGTACATCCTCCCTGACAACATGCCTGCATTAGAGGCCCAAAGTGTTAAGGTGGCCGGTTACCCAGTCAGATATAGTATTTCCACTTACCTTAAGTGAACTTATCCCCGAACAAAGTAACTTTGGTGCGCCAAGTTACATCAACGAAAGTTACTTATGCCATCAGATGGCATCAAAAACTTGTACTTTTCCGTACTAAATTTACTTATACAGCCATAAGTTACTTACAGTAAAGCATAAGTTAAATTAGCCAGGGTAAGTTAGTTTTGCCAAGTTACTTTGGTAATCATCCAAATATTTGTTTTCCACGGAGCGCCCCTCTGGCGCTCATATTTGCAGCATCAAATCTTGGTGACTTCTCCGATCTATGTTCGCCAGCCGTCGGCTAACTTCATCAGCAATTTAACAAAAATCTTGTGGCCTTTTCGACCTTGTGAGCTTTTCGACAAGCTCACAAGGTCGAAAGGGCACAAGCTAAATAAATAATATTTAAATAATACTTTAAAGTACAGGGCTAGTCTATGGATAGGAACTCGTGCATATGGTGGTCTGCGTACGGATTTACAAAATAACGGTCAAATGCGTCCAGGGCATCAGAAAAATGGAAGTTTTCAGGGAGTGCTCCAGTACCATAAACTGGAAGTAAGTGCGCAGCGCGCGCGACGGTATCTAAACTAATGATCGCCAATGTGAGGACCCCGCGGTCACGTTCGGGTTCGACGACCCACATCCCGGTATCAGGATCAGGCGCGTCTCCAACAGGAACAAGCCAATTGACCAATGCACACTCGTAAGATCGCTCGGCGAACACAAACGAAAAAAAGAGGTGTACACGGCCAATGACAAGGCCGCCCATGGTCGGGGATCCAACATCTATCAAGATGGTATCACAGCGGGCATATCCGTGCCAATTGGGATTCGACCGGATGTGCTCGCGGTACATCCCGCCAGCGCCACCCAGGTCGCTGGGAGCGTAGAAGCGGGCGATGGCGGAGTGATGGACATCAATTCGAGTGTCGAATTCGGGGCAGTTGTCGATATGTATTGGCGGGAGATTGGGATCTGGAGGTCCGTGTAGTTCCTCATGCAAAAAGCGACGGAGGAGGATGGGGAGTTGCGGGTGATGAATATGCGCAGCCAGTTCGAGGAGCGTGTGCGGATATCCTCGTTCTGTGAGTACTCATGTGAGATAGACGAAAGCAAAAAGAATGATGACATACGGAGAGTGTGGGCAAGCTCGATGTCGGAGAGCGATTTTGGGCCATGAACTGTCCCATCATCGTTATCGTCATCTTCATCGTCGGGGGCAGGCGCCGCGGCGGCTAGTTGTGGCTGTTCCCCATCTAGGACTCCGCGCGTATAGGATGACACGGTCCCGACCAGCATCCCCCGCAGCTTCAGTGTCATCCTGAGTGCGGCGAGCTTGTCCAGCCGTGTCAGGGTAACAAGCATCTGTGCTAGGGCCTTGTATCGGCTTGACCGGCGCCAGGGCTCCTTGACGGCTTTGATATGTTTTGATTCGGTTATTGAGGAGCACAGGCCATTGGGGGAGCCAAAGAGAATGATGGATGGTATATAGTGGACGAGGGAATGCTGCCGTGGAAGGGAGATGTCGGTGCGCAAACCGCAGTCAATGAATGCTGCGCGATATTGGTGAAAGCAGGCAAGCTTGCTTTTGAGCCTCGGAAAGTCGTCCGTGGTGATGCAGTTGCGGCGGACAGTGTAGCAGAAGTCGACGAAGGCCGCAAGACACTTGATCATGTCAGATGGGAGGTAGCCAGCAACGGCGGCGAGGTAGATCTGTCCAAATCAGGCAATGTCGGGCAAAGGAAACACAGACAAACATACCTTCATGAGTGCTTTCGAGTCGTCCCCCGTCCACTGGCTGAAGTCTCGGCCATCGGGGAACCTGCGCAAGCCGGGGAACTCAGGAACTGCCGATATTCTACCCCGTGGTATCAGCAACAGCAAATATTTCCAAGGACTGCCATACCTGCGGTCAATATCTTGGATTATCTCGAGGGCGCGCTTCTCGCCGTACGTGAGGTGCAGGTACTCGTTGACCCAGGTGACGAGGTGATCCTTGAACGTCCCCTTGATCAGCTGGTGCAGGAGGTCGACCGAGAGAAGTTCATGGATGTCGGCGCGCGAAAATTCATTTGTAAAGGGCTGTATCATCATTAATGAGATGTGGATTAGAGCGGGAGTGAGTAACGTACGACGATGTCAGACCTGAGCCCGTAATCATCCCACAGAATCCCGGGGTCAAAGCACTCAATAAGCACCTCGGTCTTTGTCTTATTCCGAAGTCGAGCACCAGCAGCATCAAGACGATCTGGGTGTGCATCGCATCTGGCACAACATCAGGGCCCGGCGAAAGCAGGAGAAGGAGAATACTGACTTCGGGCACCAGTTCTGCACAATTGCCGCAAGCCATACCTGTTCTGGGTAGTCGGCAATGTAGGGACCAATGCTGTATATCACGCGGCGGTAGTGCCCATCGGGACACATGACAATGTCGGGGGTGTCCATATATTGCTTCAAGGGCTCGAAGACCAACGCGAGACTTGCGTGGTACATCTGCCGGCAGAACCTTTGGTACTCAGGCTTGGATCGATGTTTTTTGCTGACTGTACGCGGCGCGTAAATAACATGTGCGCACGGGAGAGATAAGTACCGGACCTTTAGGGATGGCTAAAAAGGCGACGGGGAGGACGCCGTTGCCATGCGCGCGACGCGCAGGACCCGACAGGATCCCCGGGGAGGCGTAGACGGGGTGATATTCTTGATGGCCCGTGGCGACAGAGACGGTGGTCTTGTCACTGCCAGCGACGACGGGCACGAAGGCACAGCCGTGATTGTCTGGGTTGCGGGTGATCTCAGTCTGAATGTCTTTAGCGCGAGGAGAGGAGACAAGAGACAGATACATACTGCCTGTTTCCACGCCCAGTCCCCTGACATTAGATTTGACCACGCACGCTTCCCCGCATGATTAAATTGACGATACGGGACGTAGTCGACGTGCTCCTTGAAGCTCCTGGTGGCCAACTGGTTGTGAAGCACTTCCCGCAGGTCGCGCATGCAGACCTCGTAGGGCTGGGTCATCCAGCGCGGCGGCGTTCCAGGTGGTAGGGGACCCGAATACCGTACAATGTGGGTTGTCCACGGAGCGTCGCCCTCCTGGATGCGGTCAATGTCGGCGTACAGGTCGGCGGCGTTGTTCCATGGGGTGGAGCGGTCGGTGCCCATCACAGAAGCAGCCCAGAGATCGAGGGCGGTGTTAATTTCAGCGACCGAACTTTGCGCGCGGGAAAAGTGAAAGTCGGCGAAGGCGAATTCGACGCGCGAGGCGAAGGGTGTCCAAGCCGCAGGATCCAAACCGTCTTCAGGTGGTGCAGGTGGTGGAACTGGTGGCGTAAATGGTGGTAAGTATTCGCCGTCCGCGTTGCAAGGAAGAGCTAGAGTATAATAAGTTATGAAGGCGGGGACAAAGAGGAGAGACAATACCATTTGCTAACGGGTGGAAATGTGACTTGAAGGTATTCTCATCTTCGCCGTCCGACGCAGGCGTGAATTTACGATGTGCTGAATTGCGATGGCGGCCGAGATCACGGATGCGTGAGAAATGACGGTCGCAGCCCGGTTCCGGACAGGTGAAGACGATACCGTGTGGCATAAGATACTAAGGGAGAGCGGGGGACTTAGAGAGAGAATACAAACTAGATAGCAGGATGCACGTGCTCACCAGTCGCATCATTCCTTGCAAAAAAATTCCCTCTCTCACCTAAATGGCCGACAATGCTCGTGGAGTGGCACCCGCCGCCCGTGCTAAGCGTGGAGGCGGCCGTGGTCGCGGTGGTGCTCGCAGTGGCGCCAAGGGCGTACCGCGAAAACGCGACCCCGTTGACTCCGACTATGAAGAGCCTCGTCAGCCCAAAAAACACAAGCAAAACAGCGGCGCAGCCTCAGCTCACGCCCCTGCAGCTCCCGACGATGCTCCCACACGCCTCTCTCTTGACCGCGAGAAGAAGGGGGCACGCTACGCGACTCAGAAGGCGGCGGGGTCCATTCTGCCGCGGGCAAAGCGCACGTCGGACCAAGTCCAGACTGAGGCAGATGACCTGGCCATGCGGCGAGCAGCACTAGTACAGGAGCGTGTTGAGGCTATCGCCAGGGTTGCTGAGCTCACAGCAGCCCAGGATAAGCTTGCGCAAGAAGAGGAGGAGAACCGAGTCCTTACCTTCGACGAGTCGATGCAGCTTGACGAGTCCGAGAACGACAAGCTGGACGAAGACGACCCTGTGTTGAATATTTTTCAGTCCGACTTCGACCGTATCGAGGACGATGACGCCTACCTTTCTGAGGACCAGTATGAGAAGCCCAAGGCCAAGGTGAGTTCTGGTCTTTTGCACCTGGATCTTGCTGACCTTTATTGTCGTTAGAAGGCGCCGAGCAAGAGGGTGACCTTGAAGAAACCTGCCAAGGGGGAAATACGCTTGAGTATTGACGCTGCGGTCGATGTGAAGACGAAAACGAGCGAGGTTGCTAGCAAGAAGAAAGGCGTCCAGAACGCGTGAGTTCATCAACACGTGCAGACGCCGTCTTACCTCCACCAGCGATGCTGCCGGCGCCTCAACGAAGGCAGGTGTCAGCAAACGCTGGACTGCTGCATCGTCCAAGCTTCCGCAGGTCAGCCCACCTACCAGTCCCCAGATGGGGGGACTCGACGACGACGCGGCTGCGGCTACACGTCCCACCAGCACCAAAGTCGGGGATACTACACGAAAAACCTGGTAAGCGAAATTCTCATCACCTACTCCTTCGTTAACGCAGTCCAGATGGTGGCCATCGATCTCGCTGGCAGCTCCGACGACGAGACCCCCTCAAGAATGGCGGATAATCCCGTCAAGTCCCGGGCTCGCAAATCACGCGCAAAGATCGAGTCCACCGGCCCAAGACTTGCGGCACTCAATGTCAAGACCACTCCAAGGGTAAAGGGCGAACCAGGGACCGCGGTCAAGGCCGAGTCGTCCGGTACTTTCAATTTCACGCCTCCCAGCCATGCTGACGTGAATAATCTTCCGGCGTTCATGGCTTCGACATGGGCCAGCAAATTCCTTCAGGGTGCTTACCTGGCTCTCTCGAAAGCTCCCAAGGCTATGACATTTGCGACTGCGGCCGACGCTAGCGTTACCGTTGCGGCTCTTCAGGAGGTTCTCGACGAGTTGTATCCGGGCTGTGGGTGGAAGATAACTTGGAGCGATGCGATTTGTACCAAGGTGAGCGCTAGGTCGTGTCATTACCATCATCCCCGAAGCGATGTCATGCGCCCACAGGCTGTCGCACGTATTGGTGAGCGCCGCGGAGCATTTGGCCGGTCTGGGATCACTGCGGTCGACGAGGAATTTAAGAGCATCAAGTATTTTGGGCCGCTCGATGGGCCGGAGGCCGGTCTCCGCCTCCTCCCCAAGATTCAAGCTGACGCAAAATACGCGCTGCGCTTCAATGGTCCAGCGCTCTTCCGAGTGCCGATACCCGAGGACCATACGCTCGATTCCAAGGACCCAGACTATGTCGTACGTGCCGTCTGCATTCCACGTCAATTTACTCACACGCCATGTAGAAGCCTATCGGGTTCCTCGAATCACGCCCGTTCATTGCCGCCGTCAAGCCTTTCATCAAGAATGGCAACTTCAAAATTGTCCGCACCCAAAGCGGCAAGGTCGACCTAACCGCGTCTGTCCTCCCCTTCGGCGCGTTCGTGATGGGAGCAGTTTCGGTAAGTTCTCATTAAGAATTTTAGCTTGAGTCGCATCCTAACATTCGCTCACAGGTCGAGCGCGGCTACAAGCTCCACCTTACTGGGAATCGATTGGAGAACACCCCACCCGAATTCTCCGCCACCATCTACTCAACCGCCGCCGCCGGTTACCTCAAATCGATCCGCCAAATGTCCGCCAATCGCTGGGAAATCATTCTTACGGCTTGCGGCGCTAGCTCGTCCTCGGTAGCAGAGGCTGCGGCTCCCGAGCTCGACACGCTCGATGGAGCCCGCGAGTTGATGTATTGTCCCAGCAGCCCTGTACGTCTTATTTACCTTTCACAATGTTATCTCATTCTGATGCTACATTTTTACAGGCTGCATCTTAATCTGCTCCCGCGCGCGCACCGCGCCCCCCCCCAAAAAAAAAAAGGGTATACTGAATTTTCGAGTGCCCTGCACTTAATCCCGTTTCGTTTTCTTTACATACTACGTACCTACACCGGTAGCGTACGGTAGCCTTATTTTATAGTGACGCCGGTCCAAAACATTTTTTTTTCTTTGACCTTGTCACCTTGTCTGCTTGTGAAGGCTGTTTTTTTTGAGCATCTTGCGGAAATTTTGTCTCTCATTGTGGCCTTGCGAGCTTGTGGCCTTTTGGGGCCTTTTTTGGCCTTTTTTGACCTTGTACAAGGTAAAAAGATTTTTGTCAAAAGTCTGATGTTCCTGCCGCTCAAGTCCGAGAAATCACGCGGCCTTTTCTCTCGCGCTCAAAATCCGGTGATGAGGCAGGACTGTTCGAAAGGCTTCTTTCGTTCTTGTCCATCATCTCTGCCTGCCGCAATTCTTCTCCCTCGCTCCGATACGTCGTTCAATATGATTGTCTGCCCGGGTCAAGCCATCACAAGACCTCGCTGGTGTTTTGGACTCCAAAATATGCAGGTAACTCCTCAAGGCGATCAAGCCCACAGGCTGTTACATGTCAAAACGAACGACTATTTGAACATCGTTCAAGACAAAGAAGTTGTCCAAGATAACTCAATGTCAGGACGCAACACTTCAAAGCTTCAAATGAACCTGGATTCCTCTCATTGCTCAATGTCTATGGGGCTCTCGCTTTAAACTGTCATCAGTGCTTGCGGCACTATCCCCGTCCAGGCTGTTTCATAATGTTCACCCATTCTACTGGGACTCAATGCTAGCGAGAGCTACAGCGCCCAGCGATATATCTCGCTCCTGTTCCCACCAACGTAGTAATCGGCCCTACGCCGAACCAGGTTTGTGGTACACATCTTTTTGTAGCGAGTAGCCCGCTGACCTCGTCAAGTTTTCTACTTGGTGCACCAAGATGCAGTTGCTCTTCATAGCATCTTGACTCTGGGGAAGGCTGGTCTGCTCACTGCTCTACATGTGTCCTGCGGCGCGCCCATTCAGTTCGGCTCCTTATCGCCTTCTGAAAGATATGTATATGTTTGTTAAAAGTCCGCACCCCATTCATTACTAATTCAAAACTAGCCAATTGCCGCACCCCACCCCCAGCTCGTCCTTGCGTGCCAGCACCCCCCACTCGTCCTGGTACGCAAGGAAGCTACGTCCGCTCACGGCATCCAGGAGCTCGGTGGGAGCTATTGGCCACGGATTGGGTGAGATCAGGTCCGCTAGCAACGCGAAATAGCTGAGACATTTGTGCAGCGAACTCTGGGTGTCCGGAGTTGGATCGCCATGCAGAACCTGCGCGTGTACGTACGCCTTGATCACCGCGCTCCCACATCATGTCTGCGTAGGATGCGTGTCATGACTGCGATTTATCGCACTTCCTCATCTCTGTGTTGTGTTTGTGGCTCGAGCTCTATGCCCATCTGCGCCAACTCCCGAGGATCAAAGCAAAGGTGCGTCAGCTGCTGCTCTTTGTTTTCGACGAGCCTAATGTGCCGCAGATGTATATGTGCACTGCTTCGACATGGACGGAATCCCGTTGCTTAGCTCCACATTATCGTGGGCATGTGGTGCGATCTTTTTGTAAGCCAATTCGCTGATAACTGTATTTCTGTTGGTAGTCAGCGTTAGATTATTTTACGGGCCCACAGTAGCGCGCGAGGGCTTCATACGTAGTGCAGAGTACTGTTGTGGCTTTTCAGCAATGAAATTTCTTCTGTCAAGTAGCACTGGAAGTCAAAACAACTCGAAATTGGACGCAAATGAATCTACAAAAGGTTGGCGTTGAGCGTGAAGACCAGAATTAATCTGCCATTTGACACTCTTAATCTGCCGCTGAATGTAAAAATTACATTCTGTCGTAGTCTAAGTAAGAATGGTAATGGTTGCAAAGTTGAATCCATCAGTTAAAACTTGTTGGGTGAGGCCACCGCAGTGTGCGTGGCGTGACTTGTACTTCAGTCCATTGCTAACATGATATGTAGGTTATAATTAAGCTGATAGTTATTGTGACCAACATTTGTGCATGGTGATGGTGAAGAGCAAGAAAGGAAATAGATGCCCTGCTGCACGACCAAATAAGCGGAGATTTCCGCAGCATAATTGTATGCCAATCACAAAGTGGCCGGGATAAAAGTACCGGCATGGCATCATGCCGAAGTTTTCTCCGCTTCTTGGCCCACGTCTCTTCCTTCTCGCCACTACCGACACTATCGCCTTTGCTCAGGTAAGCTACCTACATGCAGTCAATAGCCATGTATTTGTACGGTAGTAGCCCACAAATGTCCTGCAAACCTAAGAAGACCGAAGGTTTGAAACGGTGCGCCACGAACCATGCGAAAAAGAAGACGGGCAGTGCTGATCTACGGGCACTTTGACGTCCCGCCTGCATCTCTGAAGCGACAGGTAGACCTCGGACCCATTCGTGCTCCCGCCGCTCCCCAATAGGCAGCTCATGGACCAGGGCAGCAGCGACGATATGGAGTGAGTGCTCAGGTAACTGAATATGCTGCAGTGGCACCACGAGACGCAGACACCGCTTCCGGTGAACTTGGTATTTTGCTTCAAAGGCATGGAGGAAACGGGAGCGAGAGCCTGGACGAGCTAATCAAACGGGAGGCAAAAGAGTGGTTCAAGGGCATGGATTGCGTGTGCATTGTGAGTTGCACTTCTTTCTAGTTTTCAAATAATGAAGATACAGTGCGACAACTACTGGCTCAACAGCGCGCGCTCGCACTCACGCACGGTCTTCGAGGCCTCGTGTACTTCAAGCTCTCCATCTCCGGCCCTGGCCGCGACCCTCCATTCCGGTGCGTGCGCGTCTACCTTTTTCTTTATTCTTCGTTTTGCTTTTTGAATTCCTTTTTTGATTTCGTCGCACTCGATCTCATTATATACTTCCTAACCTTTGCTGGATTTTTTACCGCATTATATCTCATTTCATTACTTCTCATCCCGCGCAACGTGTCCTTCCTGCCTCGTTCCCCACACCCTAACCCTTATACATCCCCTTCACCCAATCGTGTTGCAGTCACTATTCATACTTGTCTGATTTCAATTTCGCCCCACAGGCGTCTTCGGCCCTACCGTCCACGAGCCCATCGACATGGGCAGCGTCACCGATGCGGAGGAGCGGTGAGGTTTTTGGCTTCATTTTGACTACGGTGTTCAATGAGAATTTCCCACCCGGCTTCTTACCTCTCTGAGCTCCACACCCTGCATTCATCCTTCCTTTCTTCGCACCCCAATACAATATGAGTCTCCACAGATCCTTCTCTAGCTACTCGTCTATCCCCCACTCTCCTCTTGTCCTTGTATTCCCCTCACTCCTTTATTTTATTTTTGCCTTGTCCTTCATTTCCCCGTTTGGCTTCTTCTAACTTCACTTTAATGACATTATTCGGCTTATTTAGCTCTCTGGCGAGATAGAAGTTCTGAAGAGTGCATTACTACGTGAGAATGTTGGTGCTCCTTCTGGGTCTATTTCCTTTATCACCGTTATACTGCCTAGCTCATTGTTCTTATAGCTCGTTTGTCTTCCCGTAACTCTACTTGTACTTCGGTCTGTAGCTCAATGAAATGATTTTTTGTGAGTATTTTGCGAGAACTAAGTGGATACAAGCAATGGGAGCTCGTGGGCGCAGAAAGGTCTTGCAAGGGGCACCAAGGCCTCGAAAGGCCCACAAGTCCTGGACGCTTTGAAATACCTTGAGAGTTTCAAAAGGTTCCTATAATGCCCTGGGAAGGTGGGCCCAGCGCTTGAGCACGTTGAGAGACCTTTGCTGCCCTTGATAAGGTCTTGAGAGGGGCTTGAGAGGTTCTGCCGTGGTGATGGAAGAGGCAAGTCCGTTTTGGGATGGAGGACACGTGAGGTGGGTCTAGAGCGGTCTTTGATGGGAACACACGGTTCAAAATTGTTTTTCGAGATGAGATTTGCGAGGAACGGCGTATTTTGGGTATTTGGGCCAACCGTTTGGCTTTTGGAGGGCGAGTTCGGATCTGATTTATGTGAGCACCTGAACCAAGAATGATTGTTGATTTGAGGTTCGAGATAAAGAGTCAAAAAATAGAATGCCTGCCGCTCGAATGAAAAAGATTAATTGGAGAGGGAGAGGGGATTTGTATTGGGCTTAAGGCCTTGGACATTGGCACGGAGTCAGGAGTCGTTCTGTATTTTACGAGGATTCCCTGGCAGACTGATTGCTGATTATTTTATACTACTAGCTATAGCAGAGCTTGGGATTGAGACCACTGGCGATGTGATTTACAGCTCACATACGGGATTCCGAATCACCGTGACAATTCCCTCGCCTTGGTACTGGGTAGTGGTGATTGTCCGTTTCTGTTCGGTCCCCGGAGCGAATGGGGCCGACGCACAGAACATGCCACGCTGAAGTGGTTGAATAATATTGCCCAAGTTGCCTCGGGTGCAGCTAAGAGATGTGTGGATTCTGACTTTGACACGAGCTTGGTGCCCGCTGCCCACTTGAACCCAAAATCACCTCACGAACATCTTTAGTCTTCGGATCCAGATACGAAAATCACAGTCAAATTTCCGGGAGCGTCTGTACATCGGAAACCATAGTCTGGAGAATACAATCTTGACTCAAGAGTTTTAAAAGGCTCCTACATCTCATGAAATCCGCTCGTCACTTATTAACGCCCCAGACATAGTCTAAGACCAAATGAAATTTCTGGTGAGTACAGTTGAGTAGGTCATATGGAATATTTCAGCCTGAATATGGAATACAAACTCCCAAATGACCTTTCCCAGCCAAAACCGGAGGTCATATGGAATAACCGCAATATGGAATGGGGTTTGGGCACTTCCCATATCTACTCATGATAGTACATCAGTGAAGGCGAGGAAGAGGATCAGGACGAGCTGCATGTTGAGGAATCTGAATGTCCACGAGGGTAAAGACATTTCTTCGAGCCCATGAATCGCACGCAGCTCAACCGTGTCGTGTTCATTTCAGGCGACTCGGATGCTGGAAATGGCAAAGTTTCATTTGAGTGTCAGGCCACCGAGACAGAAATATTCCGCTTACGAAGATCTCGTACAGTGAATATCCCTCCAGGTTCTGAAAGAGTCTCTCCATTACTGTTAGGTGAACCGGAAGGATCTTCCTCTGCGTAGGAAAGGTCTTCATGCTCTGTTAATTTCCATTAGACCATAATTGAATGCTTCGCTGATGGCTGAATGACTGAGATCCAACATACCATCGACGTCTTTAGGGGTAGAGCCATCGGAATCTGTATTGAAACCTTCTCCGTCGACTTGAATCGTCTGAGTTAGACAAGAACGTTCGTTTCGGTACGGCCAACGCACCGTGGGCAAATGGAGAGTCGACTTCGGAATATAATCGGTAGAGCGGGTGACCAAGATGTTGAGCGACGTCCTGGCTGTATGGATTAAAACCTTTGGCTTGGTGGAATTGGCGGAGTCCCTCGTAGACGCTAGCATCCCAAGAATATCCCCAAACTCTGGTAACACGTCGGAATCAGGGAACGCGAGACGTGTTGCCTCATCTGCAGTAAGGCGATTGACACCGGAAGGATCGAGGGACCAATATGCGGGACATTCAGGCCAGCGAAAGGGGTGTGAACTGGCCCAAAAGTCTTCTTCCGGACAAGAGAATAGGAAGCCAGCGGGAAGGGCTTCCGCAGTTCTAAAGAATTTCAGACAAAATTCTGCCTCACCCAGGAAAACTGCGAAAAGGGGTCAATCAAAGTATGAAATTGACTGGGGTCGAAGCGGCACCGTAATCCTCGAAATTGGGTGTGATATCGAGACGGCGGAAAATATGATTCGCTTGACTTAGCCAGTAGTCGGAGTCATTCCTTTCAAACCACCCATCTATCCCCCATTTCCAGGAAATATCATCCCCGTCCCATACATCACTGGAGTGGAAACTTCAAGTACAAACCCCATTAGCGAACATTATCACAAAGAATGAACTAAATACCGAGTCCAGCCACTCTCCATGACTTCTCCATTTGGTTTTCCGAGATTCGGGTTGCGGCAGCTGTAAGGACGAGGAAAGTGGATATGTTCCGCAGCATTTGACAACGAAGCAATCTCGACAAAATCGTCCCGGAGCCGACTCGAAGAAAAGGAAGCCACCGCTCTGAAGTTCACAGTCGATAAGGCAGAGGAAATGGAGAGCCCCCGAGATTGTTGCAGATGTAAGTAGCATATAACGTGATACGCTTCAATTGACAACGAGTTGACCACCGTCTGGGCTTCAGCTGCATCCAAGGCATATTTTGCCGGCCAGTCACGTCTTACGGGGGGGATATAGGGATCGTCGAGCCATACTGAATCGGGGCATGGCGCGAGCTCCACTGAGAGCCGACCAGTCGAATGACGTATCCAATTTGTACACTCGTCGTGGCTCTGGAACAAATTCATGGAGGGATGAGGTAACTAGAAGCGTTGACTCACCATAATCCCACGTGTGTCGAGGACATATTCTTTCGCCGCCTGCAACGAATGTAAAGCACCTTGGACAAGCTGATCGAGTTTTCTTACCCTGAAATCCTGGGTCTTTCGAAAAGAATGAACGGAGGAAGGATGAAAAGCAAGGTACACCTACACAGTAAAGACAAATATATACCGCCAACAGGGGAGAATGTTGATGCAGAAATTGTCGGAACGGTATGAGGTCTACTTCGAATGTCAGGGTCGAGAACATTTTTGCATCAAAATCCGCACCGTCGGGGAAAAGCGTGGCGTGTATACCGTTGAACTTGCAGCACTACAAACCTGAATGATATTCGGATGGCTGAGTACACAAGTTAGAGAGCTAATGAGCAGGAACGAAATTGAATATGGAACTCACCGAAAGGACATGTATTCCGTAATATCTTGTCGCCATTCCTCCAAAAACCTTTCAGACACCATACCCGGGAAGAGAACGTGACACACCTCTTCCGCGCCGTTTCCCTGACACATCGCTACCGTCAGAGTTGACTCTCGCCCTTCAACCCTGGCAGAATTTATCCGCCGGACCCGAGCCCGTCGTTAGTGGTTTACAAAACCCGTGTATTCCGTGACTCGTATTTCATGTCGGAGATCTATATCTGCCAGCGGAATCATGCGGAAATCTACCAAGCATTCAGATTCTTCGCAGCGTACAAGGCAGAAAACGTACCAGAAGGCACGCTCGGAGCGGTATTGTAGTTCGTGACCCGTCCGACGAATGATTTTGCTGTAATCTCGTAGCTCATGGTGGGACCCGTCCCAGAACCTCCTGCGCCGTCTACAGCCTGGCCACGTCCACCAGCACCTCCTTGTACGCATAAGGAGAGTGAATAACGTTCAACTCCTCGGAGCCCTGCGTAATTGCCGCACCGTTTATTGTCCAGTTATTCACAGTCCGACGGCTAATAGGTTTCCGATGGTTGGGCATTGCGGTTAAAGAGTAGAAGTGAGTCCGTTGGGAGGGAAGACGAGACTAGGCGCCGTGCCTCGTGGAGACCACAGCATCCAGACAGCACGCACTTTCGCACGTCGAAGGATCGAGAGTTCTATCATCAGTGGAAATTTATTACTTATTGTTCGACGAGCCACCGGAAGGTACTTACATTGGCAAAGGTCATAGGGTAGAGAACGGGGATAATGCGTGCAATTTTGGTACGTAAGTACAACCAATCGCTCGAACAATATCCGAGCTGCGCAAGAACAACGCAAGTGTCTGTTTTTCACACCTCGGGATCAAGGTGTAGATGCGTCGAGCGGGAAAACATTCCTGACGGGCTCATGGGAGCGCATCTCTCCTTCCTCCGCCGCGTACTGCCCGAGCGCGGAGCCAATCCGGTATAAGTGTCTGCATCGGGATGCTGCAAAGGCGAGAGCGAGGGGGAGCAGCGCAGCGTAGCGAAAGCGAAGTGAAAGCGATGGAGACGGAGACAGCGCAGCGAAATTCAAGTGATAGTATCCGGATGCCCACGAAGCATCACGGAAACAAGAATCAGAAAATCGAAAACAGATGAAGAGACGCAGCGGAACAAACAAAAGGTAAAGAGACGAGACGAGACGAATCTCTACCAATAAGGAGAAGTAAATATTTCCTTGGACAGAGGTCGTAGACCAGGAGAAATCGGCGGGAGGGAGCTAGATATATGTGTGCGAAATGCCCCCAGCCATCTCGTCTCATCGCATTCCTCCTCCCGTCTTCGTCTCGCTTCGACCTCGACCCCACCGCGGACGTGCGCGCGCAAGCAACACATACCCTCGCTCGCTCCCCAATGCGCTCCACCAGATCTCGTCTGTGGTGTATACTCCCCAAAGACACGCACACGAGCACCGCAAGTCCAACCGTGGCCATGCGAAGAGCGCACATAGGGTGGGGCAGGGATGAAAGCGACCTTGTAAATCGGAAAGGGCATGCGCGCGATGAAAAATCAAGAGAAACAAGCGACCACCGAAGGGCTCGAGGCGAATCGAGATCTCGACGGTGCGGGGCGAATGAATGTCCACGCCAAGACAACGAGCGGAAGCGAACACAGGCTGCCCACGCACAAGTACGTCCGTACGGGTGCCTACCTGCCCAAGAGTCTGAATCCGAAGCCGAAGCTGAAGAACGGGTGGAAGGAACGGTTGAAAAAGGCAGGATCAAATAAATATAAATCAAAAGACGCCTGCCTCCACGGGCACACGGGCAGACACCGTGCACGATATACGGCTTGTGTGTCCCATGTAATACAAGGAACCAAAAGTGCACCGCGTAAGACCAAACAAAAAAATTAAAGGGACGATTGAAAAGACCCGCGACTGACAAAGTCCCCGGCCAGAGCAGGGAGACAAAGTATAGCGGAGAGAGACAAGAAATGCATCATGCAGCGGACACAGGCAAGAGATCCGATCCGCACGAAAGAAAAAAATTCGAAAGCAAAGGCAGGATAGTGCCCACAAAATTGAAGCAGAAAGGAAACAAAATGCACTCACCAGCGGGATGCGCCACGCCCGAAAAATGTATGCGGGCTCGTCGGCAGTGGTACCGCACCTGTCTCTGGCGAGGGCAAGTCGCCGAATCCGAGCGTCGCTCCTCTCTATTTCCTCCGTTACCATTCCCGCCTATCTCTCCGGTGTTAGAACAGGTAGAGTCAGGACGAAGCCGCACGACGACGCGTAACCCACGTTTCCCGCCCCCACTCGCGCTTACGGTGTCTCTTCCTCGGTTTACGACCGGTGAGTTTGCACACGACGCGCCACGCGGGGAGGATGCGCAGGAGCTTAAGCAGGGTGTGGAAGAGGGGTATGGCGTTCCTGTACATCGTTGGCGGGAGGACGTTTGTGTCGGAGTCGGTGGAGCTTTTCCGACTTGTATCGCTCACGCCGCCACCAGCACATGAAGAACCGGAATCGGAGGTACCTGTAGCCGAAGAGGGGGTACGTGTAGACGCCGCAAGTCGCACGAGCGAACCCCAGAACCCACTCCTCGAGCAAGACCGCACGCGACTCAGGTTCGACACGGGTGCCGGTGGGGGTGTGCACGAGGGCGGTGCCGCCGCGGGTGCTTGCGGGCGGGATGACAAGGAGGACTTGGGGGGCGAGCGGGGCGGGGAAGACGAGGAGGCAGAATAAGACGCAGAGACCGAGGGATAGGGATACGGATACGGCGATGAGAGCGAGCGGTACAGGTCCAGCTCACCCGCGGGCGTCGCCGCAGACAGAGCGAGCGGTGTTTCGAGTCTGAACTGCGCATAGACCACCTTATTCATTACAATGCAATGGGAAGGCGAATGAATACGCACCCACTTATCCACTTTCGCCTGCGGCTGGCCCTGACCCTGACTCTGAGCGGGCAGCATAGAGAACATGAAAGAGCTTGGTGTAGATGTGAAACGCGATCCGGTCCGCCTTTGCGAGGTCTCCTGGCGCCATTCCGTCCCCGTTCTTCAGCTTCTCTCTCCCAGTTCCATCTTTCAAACTCCGCTTCACAATCCAAGCAAGTCTTCGGAGCAGTTGGTCCCTGGGTGTAGCAGCATCACGCGCAGCAGCACAGTGCATGTCAAGTAAGGGTATGCGGAGCGCGGCGGACGCGTTGCAGCAGAGGTCTGGTCTGTCCGTTTCGGGAAGGGCACGTGCGGTGCGTCTAGAGCGAGCTTTGATCACTGATGCCAACAGTGATAGGAATATATCGCTTATGGTGCGGTTGTGGCGTAAGAGGTTCAAGGGCGGCGGGCTTAGTCTCCCATGTCGGACTCAAAAAAATGAAAAATTAAGACAGTCGGAATTTTTGTTCGTATTAGAGGCTATTCGAAACCACTTTTTAAATCGATTTCTTTAAAAAATAAAATCGTTGATCTTGAAAAATGAAGCGGTGTCAAGTGGTGAAGCGCGGTCAGCTGCTCGGAGATAAATCCCCATCAGGAACGCGATGAGGTCATTCAGCCGCGCCGCGTTAACAAACGCGCTCCTTGAACCCAAACCATGGACATACCCACCGTCCTACAACTCATTCTACTGCTTCTAGCCAGCTCAGCTCGGTCTTCGGTTATCACCTCTCTAGCTACCGTGCTCGTATGAAGGGGTTGCAAAGGTAGGATCGAAAGAGTAGAGATTTTCGAGTTGGTTGGCCGTGTTTTGATCACTGATGGGTGTCGCAGGATTGATGACAGTTGCCAGCCAGTTGCGCGACTGCTTCGGTGCGTCGTTGTGCTCTTCCAAGTCGTCGTACATGGGAGATAAATTTGTATCGAGAGGCGCAGGCTGGCGGGGCGCGAGCAATTTAGGCTATGTTAGCCGGTGATAGATACCGCCGGCGGGGTTGCATTCTCCACCGCTCCTTGACTGCTCCACTTAAAATTTGGGGCTTAAAATTTGAAATTTGAAACGCGCAACAAATAGCCTCTATTGAGTCTGACTAATTTGTTGCAGGTCAAGTCGCTGATGAATTCCCGTGACTTTCACATGCTGGCACGTCCATTTCTCACATTCAGTGATCTCACTGTTACCAGCATAATTTCAACCTCTGGAGCTGTCAAATGAATTCTAAAAGCAACTATGAACATCTTTCAGTTGTATTGGAGTGCCAGGATGTGGAGACGCTGTGCGCTGTGCGAATGGCAGGTGGAATCACGTGCTTGTCAACCGTTTCGTTGTCCAAATTCATCGACGGTTCAGCGATCGACAATTAACACAGACTAAGGGCTGGCGTGACGGTCATAGGATGGGAAACATCATTAGAAGTTTTCAGAGGGTACGGGAAGTGGGCTTGCTGTGTTCAAAGTTGGGCAGGAGTACGTTGGCGTTGACGTATCGTGGGCCGATCCAGGGCGGAGGCGTAGGAGGCGAAGTGTGCTTGAAGTATGTTCAAAGTTTGTTTGAAGTGCGTTCGATGTTTGTCTGAGGTTTGTTTGCAGTGCGTTCGAAGTTTACTCAAAGTTGGGGCGTTGGGAGATGGAGTTCAGTGCAGACACGAAGTGGTTGAAGTGAATGATGTGAGCACAGCTTCTGATCGAGGCAATGCTCGGCCAGACACCAGAATACCAGCGTACCGAAAAACGAAAGTGGAATTGCGGGATGAGCTTTAAAGCTAATTTGATGATTTAACCTGGAGGATGTGCAGGATGATCGGCAGAATGTGCCTAGGTATTCAGTTTACTGTATTTTCAATATTGGAAGGAATTTCTAACAGTTACCAAGATTGCTTCTTTGCCACCGAGAAAAATAAGATATTTTTGGATAAGCTCCAGCATAATAGAAAATCAACCCCCTTTCAAATGAGGATATATTCAAAGGGATGGGATAAGTTATTAGATGACTTCCCACATGTAGTAAATGAGAACAGGATCTGAGGGCAGAATACACTCGGTGACATTCCTTCTGTATTGCGCAGTTTGCCATTACCTTATAAATTGAACTGACTTGAATGACTTAAATTTGATTAATTGGCTTGAACCGACTTAATCAAATTGGTCTGACTTGAGTGGCTCAATCCGACTCAATTTGCTTGGATTTGGAACCATCCTCCGAGTACATATTACTGTAAAAATAGAATATTTTGGCCAGGCTTAAGGAACTTAGGCCCTGATCAGCAACCGTTAATTCACCCATGAATTTTGGCAGAATCTCGTAGTTATACCAAACTTGTCCCTAACCTGTCCTAGAATGATCTGCGGGATGTTTCTATCAACATTTGAGCTCGGAGAGTCACAAAAAATTGTGGTGCAAAGCTTCCCCGAAATTTCTCAGATAATGCAACTCATTCCAGGTTCAACTCATGAAAGTGGTGCATACTTTGAACTCAATCCACCGCTTCCACTCCTGCTCCTTAATATTTGACAAAATAGATATATTTCCTATTCTAGGACAGTTTATGGACAACATCTGTGGGAACCGTACACAGAAACAAGGTTCAGCCAAAATTCATGGAAAAAGTTCAACTTTGCTGATCAGGACCTTCATCCGCTTGAACCAATTAATCAAGGTAAACATGTGTGGCTTAAGCCAATGGGAGTTGATTTTCTCTGGTATTAGCTATACACAGTTGTGTCATGCACCCATTGGAAGAAGGAACTGTGATTCAATTCGTGATATTCACCCAGTTGGGACCAAAGGCAGCATTTTTGAAGTCAAGTTTAATTTGGGGCTGGGTAGAAATTGCCATAGATGATGGGAAATGGTGGAACGTATGCTGACGAAAGACATGAGGAACCCAAAGGACATGTGCTTCATCAGGAAAAACCGAAATGGCTATGTAGACCTAGAAAGACCAAATAAGTTGTTATAGACGCGAAAGCAAACCCGTGTCTATGATAGACAAGTGGGATGGGAGGGGGGGTTCCACCATAGACCATCATAGACAATCATAGACACCACCCGGTCTATCGTAGTCGGGTAGACGTCAGAGTGTACATAGGTCTCATAGACATTCTAGGTCTACTCATTGTCAATGAACACTGCATCAATAGAAAGCAGAACCATAATTGAATTCATCAGACTAAGTAATCACAACAGATACAAACCTATATATACAGAACTCGACAGACAAGGCTAAAGTGCTTACCAATGATATCACGGAATCTTGTGGCTTGAGGACAACTTCAAGAGACGAGAGGATATATTGAGCCAAGCTTGATGTGGGGGGCTTGCATGATGACTTGGGTTCAGGGATCCCGGATTGCTGCATTGACTTGATGGAAGTGTTTGAGCGTGACTTTGTTAGTCAATTTGAGATGAGCTTGCGGGAACGAGAAGATCGAGATGCTTGATCGAAGTTGACAGCCTTATGAAGCGCGACACCGAAAGCAGCGGGGAAGAAGCGAGGCACCCAGAACGAATGGAGTCAAAACCAACTTGAGAAGGGTCGCGGTTGTGACGGAGGAGCAGGTTGATGCCCCACTGGAGTTGATGGAGATGGCTTGAAAGAGCTTGAGGCAAGAGCAAGCAGATTGAGGGAGGGACTCGGAGGCGTGGATGTGGGAAGGGAAGAAGAGAGTGCAAGCGAGCTGTCAGCCAGCAGACTGACTTTGCCGTGCATCATGATGTGCACGGACCCATTGCGGAGTTTGAAAGACTTCGGAACTTCCATCAAACAATTTACGCAACATTCGTTTTCAATCTCCGACGTCAATCACGGAATGTGCGGTCCGGATTGTCACGAGAACGTCTGGGTTACCGAGACAGGGCCTCAGGCTGCCCCAATTTGGTGGTCGGCAACGCTGCCAAAATTCGGTGACGGAAAATGTGGCATTACCGCATTTGGAAATAAGCTGTGTTTTAGCGCTATTTGCGGTCGCGACCTAACTCCGACCTGGCTCTGCCCACGAAACAATAACTCTGTATACACAAGGAATCTCGTATGATGTTGGCAGTAAAAGATGTGGGGTAAATAGTTTCAAAACATTCTATTAGAGCAGAATTCAAATATAGGTCCTCCTTCAAGTGTTGTGGGTGATTCTCTACCAAGAAATATTCATTCCAATAGACTCAAAGCACAATTTAAAAAATATGGTCTGATAGAATTCTTCATATAACCTATGCTAACATATTTCCCCATGCAAAGTTATTGCAAAAGTGAGCTGAGCAAGAGTTATAACACCCTACCACTCTACAAGCCTCTGTCGGAGTTTGAATTTGGCAGCACGTTGCCGATCACCACAACTATAACGTCAATGGAGGACCCAATCACATACCGGATTTTCTGTTGGATTCAACTATTTTCCAGCATCAATGTGTGGTATTGAATCATTGTCTTTGAAGCAAAATATGAAACAGACAGACATCCATAGACTTGGATAGACATGTTGCCAGTTAGATAGCCCAGCATAGACTGTCATAGACAACTATAGTCAACACACCAGATGGAAAGACAACGAAAGACGGACAAAGACCATCATAGCCCATCAAAGTTACCCCTTGCACTTCATAGCATTTCGGTTTTTCCTGATGTTCGTGTTGGCTTGTGTAGAACCATCCATCTTCAGGTGAGAACACCACAGAGGAGACAACTCCAGTTTGCTCAGTTCGAGCATTGCTGGCATGCTGTGCCATTTCTACATCCCAAATTCTGATGGTGTTGTCACGGGATCCAGAGGCAATGTGTCTTCCATCTGGGGAGAAGGCAACAGACTTGACCTCATCAGTGTGTCCAACCAGAGCTTTGCCAACTTGCTGCCCTGTCTCCACATCCCAAAGCCAGATCGTCTTGTCGTCAGATCCTGAAGCAATGTGTCTGCCATCTGAAGAGAAGGCAACAGACTGGACCCAATCAGTGTGCCCATCCAGAGGCTTGCCAATTTGTTTCCTTCTTGCCACATCCCAAAGCCGGATGGTATTGTCGTCAGATCCTGAGACAATATGTCTGCCATCTGGAGAGAAGGCAACAGACTGGACCCTCTCAGTGTGCCCTTTGAGAGCTTTGCCAACCTGCTGCCAGGTCTCCACATCCCAAAGCTGGTTTGTCTGGTCGTCAGATCCTGAGACAATGTGTCTGCCATCTGAGGAGAAGGCATCAGAGCGGACCGAATCAGTGTGCCCATCCAGAGCTTTGCCAACCTGCTGCCCAGTCTCCACATCCCAAAGTCGGATTGTCTTGTCACCAGATCCAGAGACAATGTGTCTGCCATCTGAGGAGAAGGCAACAGAGTGTACCCAATCAGTGTGCCCATCTAGAGCTTTGCCAACCTGCTGCCCTGTCTCCACATCCCAAAGCCGGATTGTATTGTCGTCAGATCCGGAGACAATGTGTCTGCCATCTGAGGAGAAAGCAACAGAGCGTACCCAATCAGTGTGCCCATCTAGAGCTTTGCCAACCTGCTGCCCTGTCTCTGCATCCCACATTCGGATGTTATGATCAGATGCTGATGCAAAGTGCTTCCCATCTGGGGAGAAGGCAACAGCCCAGACAGATCCCATCTCTGGTATGACCAAAGTCTCTGATGGTGGCCATACAATGTCCAGAGCTCCAGATATTTGGATAAGATTTTGAAACCTTGGGCAGTAGCGACGCATTACTATTGAATCCACTGGGGCAAATATAAGACCAGAAATATACACCTGGGGTGCAGACAACATGTAACCCTCGCGAAATCGCTTTTCAAACTGGATGTAGTCAAGCAAAACTGTTTCAAGGGTTTTATCTGCTATACCCTGGTTGCGAGATATTAGGCTCTTATTATCAATAATGGCACCTGAGATCCGCACTCACTCTGGCCCAGGCAAGAAACTTAGGCAAGATTGTACCAGGTCCATCTCTCCCCGTTTGCATGCAGCTATGTGCCTCAAGCCAAAATAGAAAATTATGGTCCAAAAAGTGTTTGACTTCGACCACAATATCCTGAATTGTCTGGAGGTAATGTCAGCACAAGTGGATACATGAGAGAAAAAACCAAACTGGGTCCATAGAAGGCCTTTTTTGAATGTTGCCAGCTGTGGAAACTGTAGTACTCTGTAGGTGGTGGCCAGTTGTCAGGCAAGCATAACGGAGTCCGGGTGAAATGTATTCGTCCACTTTTTGGAAAGATTCTCAACCTCTGAGTTCAATGCAAAGGATGTCTCCAGTCCACAGATGTTGAACCGAAGACCATTGTTCATGATCTTGAGACATGCTAAACAAATTTCTTCATGTGACTGAGGGCCCAAGTCCACCCAGAATGGGCCACTTTCTTTGGAATTCACAAGGAAATCCCTCAAAGATGTGTGGAGTGGGGAAATAGGTTGATCCTGTGAGGTTGTTCCACTGAGCAGAGAGCCAAGCCATGTCAAGATGTGATCTGGGTCTGATTTTCTATCTTCTGATAGCAAGGTGCCAGCAATTGCAGAAAGCACCTGTCGGGTTTGAGGTGTCTGTACAAGGAATACCCAAGTCATGACACGCTGAAACACTTGCACAGATCCATTATCCTTGCTGACGTGAATCTCCAGGATGGCATGGTAGGAGTCATATAGCGAGGTGAGTTGCTCTTCTTTCAACCTCTGGATGATTTGTGCCCGAGTCGAGCTCATCAGTGGACCAGGAGCTGTAAGTTCACGGCAGAGAACAGCTGCACATTCAAATAGTTTCTGTGCGGCCTTGGCAACATCATCTGCCATATCTTTGACCTGGGTCTTGCAAAGTTGATGATTCACAAATTTGCAGATGTCCTCCACAGTGTCGTCCTGATCATCAATGTTGATATCGAGAATGCCTGGAACATCCTTGAATCTGTCAAGGATCATTCCATCGGGACGGTAGGTGAAAAGGAACCGGATGAAAGAAGGGAGGGTAGGTTCACAGACTAGTTCCTCCAAGAAAAGGAACAGCTGATGAACTTCACTTTGAGCGCATTCATCCAGAGCATCAATGATTAATATCACAGGTTTTTTGGACTGGATACCACCAGTTAGACCTCTGAAGCCACTAGTCAGACCTTTGAGAAACAAGACATTCCGTTGGTGTGCTAGATCTGTGCTTTCCAAATCACACACTCTGAGGCCTTACAAGTAACGCTGGTACCGCGAGTTCAGCTCAGCAAGATCTTTAGCCCAAGTGGGGATTAACTGTGATGAGGAGCGATTCTGCACTGAACGATTGAACGCAAAAAATGGGACCAAGGCGAGACCTTCGGAATACAGGTCTCTCGCAATGGTATGTGCAATGGCAGACTTCCCCGTACCTGCTGCACCATGTAGCAGAAGTATACGCTCTGCAGCGCGATTCAGAGCACACTTCCGGATCCTTGTGAGCAGTTCAACACGGGTACCCGGCAGGCATGCCTTGGATGCTTGCACTCCGGCCTCTTTCGCATACTTTAGTTTATTGATGACTTATGTGAGCTCAGTCAGCAAACAAGCATTGACCAATATATAGAAGAGTTCTAGCCAACCTTGATTTTCCCTGAAGTTTACAGTCAATGCATGATACCACACAGCGAAAAAGCAACCCCAGGCAGACATACGGAGTGAGATTATAAGTCTGATGCACAATGGGACCCTCCCCGCAACCACCCTGCCCACCATGACCACCACCATGGCCTTCTCCACCAGCACCTCCTGTGCCTCCTAGGTGAAGTCAATAATAATGTCTGGTGGCCTCATCATCGCACTCGTACCATGGAATTGGTTGCTAATCATTAGAGATTGTTTCTGACCCATCTTCAGGTGCTAGGAGCGTATATCTAGCCACAGCGAAGGTCCAGACCAGTTATAAGAGAGACTGAAAGCATACCTGGAGGTGATCTGAGTCGTCGTTTGCCCGTGAGTGTTAAGAACAGGATGCACAGAAGCTACTGCCGCCGAACGTGGAAGCATGCCGAAACAACGTGGAACCAATGCCGAAACAACGTGGAAGCCAAGCACACTGCATTGGTCAGCTCCTTTGTTCCTAATTAGGTCAAATTCGCTCTGTTCAAATGGCCGTCCGGGCAGCCCTGGAACAGGCTGGGTGTGGTATCGTAGGGTCACTTGAACAATAGCTGAATCATTGGCGTTTGTTTCAAGTTCACCTTGGTGCACCTGACGCACGCGCGGTGCCACGTCTTGAAGGTACTTGACAGAACAGGTGATGGTCGTCTGGCAGATCATGGGGGCATCGTTCCTCAACATCCAGATGGGGACAGGATTATTAGGGGAAGTCAGAGTTGCTGATTCTCGGTCGATTCCCCGTCGATTCAGGTAGTGATTCTGGTTCGATTCTGCTTGGTGAATCGAACGAGAATCGAACAGTAACTGTGACCGACCCGATTCCGAATTCGATTCTGCAGTCGATTCCAAGTCGATTCTGCGCCATCAAATCATGCCGTCATGAGAATCGACCCAGAATCGAGTCGAGAATCGACCAGTTCCTCCTCCAGAGGAGGAACTCCGCAGAATCGAGTTGAAAAGTCGATTCTCGTACAGTCGATTCTGAGTCGATTCTCGCCCCAGAATCAAATCATGAATCGGATGCAGAATCGACTCAGAATCCAGTACTCTGACTTCCCCTATTATCCGTTCTTTTAGATTTTCCTCGTTCGGCGGTGCCCATCACGTTGCGTATGTTGTGTTTATTCTCCGTAAGGCCTAATTAACCTGTTTTGCTCTTGTGCAGTGCTCTCATGGTTTACTACGAACTGCGCCATCAAATTTTGTCTGTTTCTGAGCTTCCTAAATTAGCCTCCCGTGGGTTGCAAGCCAAGTACGATCTCCACACCCACGCTCCTGCTACACCCCACAAACAGAGCCACCTGTGGCACTAATGATTCTTCCTTTCTTCCCCCATCATCGCCGCCGCAACCTGCTGCCTTGGTCGCAATGAGTAACTCAAGTTCAACCATACATGCCTCAAGGCTTCGAGGTTTACATTTCAGGCTGTGCTCTAAAGCATTGGTGAAGTGTTCAACAATTCCGACGAGCTCGTTGTTCCCGCGCTCAAACCTCCAAAAGGAAGACCCGACCGTTGCTGCTGCTTCTTCCCAACATCCCTTCTCCGCGCCATGTCTCTCCCTCTTTGAAAACTTTCTTGAGCGTGGTGAAGCCTCTTCGTCTCGTTTCGACCTCGATCCCATCGCGGACGTGCGCGCGCAAGCAACACATACCCTCGCTCGCTCCCCAATGTGCTCCACCAGATATCGTCTCCTCTCGCCTCCTGCTCCTCAAAGATATGCACACGAGTACCGTAAGTCCCGACCGTGGCTGTGCGAAGAGCGCAAATAGGGTGGAGCAGGGATGAAAGTGATCTTGTAAATCGGAAAGGGCATGCGCGCGAAGACGAGCACCACAAGAAAAAGACCATGAAAAATCAAGAGCAGACACGCGACGCCGACGCCGACGCGTCAACTTGCAGGAAGAACTCGAGGCAATTCGGGATCTTTTTAGAGCGGGGCGAATTAATGTCCACCGCACGACGATGCACGAGAGCGGATGCAGGTTGCCCACGCACAAGTACGTACGGGTGTGTACCTGCTCAAGAAGAGTCCGAAGCCGAAGCCGAAGCCGAAGCTGAAGATGAAGCGGAAGGAACCGACGAAAAAGGTAGGATCAAATAAATATAAGGAGGCGCCTGCCTACCCGAGCAGGCAGCGTGCACGATGCACGGCTCGCGTGTACCGTTCAGGACAAGGAAAACAAAGTGCTCTGTGTACATAGGACAAGGAAAAAAATGAAAGGGACAAAGGCGCGCCACCAGGAATGTCCCCAGGCAGAGGAAACAAAGTGCAGCGTATAGAGACGAGAAATGCGGCGGACGGAGGCAAGGAATACGATCCACACGAAAGAAAATAATCCCAGCAAGAGTAAGGGACTTCATGCATTCACCCGCGAGATGCGCCAGGCCCGGAAATGTATGCGTGCTCGTTGGCAATGGTACGGCGCCTCTCTTGGTCGCGGGCGAATCGCGGAATCCGAGCGTCGACTCCTCTTCATTTCCTACGTTACCATTCTCGCCTATCCCTCCGGTGGAAATAGAAGAGTCGGGGCGCAGCCGCACGACGCGCGCAACCCGCGCTTCACCCCCACTCGCGACGGTGTCCCACCCCTCTCCCTCCGCTCTGACTTCCTAGCCATGAGCTTGCGCACGACGCGCCACGCTGGTAATATCCGTAGCAAGGCGAAGAGCCTAGCGCGGAACAAGGTATGGCATTCTTGTACATTGTCGGCAGGAGGACGTCCGTGTCTTCGTCTGTAGAGCTTTTCCGACTTCTATCGCTGGCGCCGCCACCAGCACTTGAAGATCTCGAGGCGGTGGAAGCGGAGTCAGTTGTACCAGAGGTAGACGCAGATAGGGAGAACGCGAGCACCCATTCCTCCAAAAGCACCTCCCTTGGCTCGGGCTCGACGCGCGCGCCGGTGGAGATGTGCACGAGAGCGGTGCCGCCGCGGGTGCTGGCGGACGGGATGGCGAGGAGGACTTGCAAAGCGAGCGGGGGCGGGGATTTTGAAGACGAGGGGGTAGAATCAGACGCAGAGACCGAGGAATACGGACACGGATACGACGACGAGAGTGAGCGATACAGGTCAAGCTCGGCCGTGGGAGTCACCGCAGATGGGGCGAGCGGCGTTTCGAGGTTGACCTGCGCCTATATATTCAACTATTCACTTGGGATTGAGAACTGAGGAGAAAGGCGCACGCACCCAATTATCCACCTTCCCCTGCGGCTGGCCCGGACCCTGACCCCGACCCTGCTCGGACGCGCTGGCGGCATAGAGGACGCGGAATAGCTTTGTGTAGATGTGGAATGCGATCTGGTCCGCCTTGACAAGGTCTCCTGGCGCCATTGAATTCCGATGCCACCCTTCTCCCAAGCTCAATACAAGCCGATTCTTCTGAGCTGTGGTTCTCTCTTTACATTCCAAGGCTCCAAGTAGGGTGCGTAGTATTGATAGTGATCCGGAGCGAGAGTTCACTCGCAGCAGCGCAGTGCGTCCATGTCAGGTACGGTGTACGCCGCGGTGGCGTTGTTGCAGGAGGCCACTGGTCCGTTTGAGGAAGGTGCGCACGTGAGGTGATGCCAGTGATGGGTCTGGAGAGGTCTTTGGTTGGGTGATGGGAACTTGAGGAGAAAGTGAGTCAGGTGTGGCGACATGAGAGTAATAAGAGGTTCAAGATTCATATTCGTGTGGGAACCCAATCTGCGGCAAATACTTAAGTTCTCGATGCCTGTTTATTTCGGGCGATGCAAGACCGGACCTGGACACGGCAGCAGTCGGGACGACGGTCCGGAGGTACAAAGGGTTGGAAGGAAAGCAGGTACATCAAGTCAAACGTTGTCAAGCTCTGAACCATCAAATGTAACTCACAGAAACGCCACACGGCGGCGCCCCAGCCTATGATGCACAAAAATTCAGCGTGCAACCCAAGGTCGGCGTCGCAAATTTAGTACCTTATGTCCTTGATTTGCGGCCGTAGTGACCTTATACATACTGGACTTTGGTCAATCTGAATCCTCACCCCAAGCAGAGGTGAGGATTCAGACAAATTACAGATTCTCAGAGAAGCGGTGAGTCGAGTTCAAACTTCAGTGTATTCGAACCACATAATTTTCGATTCACATGATTGAGAACTTGGATGCGATGGGCGACTCCGAACGAGTCTTCATTTCCTGCTGTCCTGCCTGTTCGAAATTCGGATGAATTCCGTCTTCGCAATCAAATCGCGCATTTCATCCTGCCTAGCCTTAATTCAGTGATACCCCACTGAGAAAAAAATGTCGGCTCTCATCTCGAGATCGTAGACCAGAAACTCAAAAAGGTTTGGGAATTTTGAGCTTTGAAATGGTTCAACTTCCCTAAATTGGTACTTGCATGATCCCAGATCTAGTTTGACGGCGCCCAATTTCAATGCAAATTACACCCGACTGAAGGTTCAAGGTAACTTCCGACGAATCTCATCTCAGAAGAAAGAAAAGAGCAGGTCGAGTGGAAATCCAAAGCAACTCAAGAAGAAGCGATAGCGTACTTGCAGCAATGGGTTGCAGGTTGAATACAGTGAGGAGTATGGAGTCTGCGCCCGCCAAGTTCTATCTGCGCCATATGTGCTGCTATTTAAGACACTCATATTTGAACTGCTTCAAGTCAAGGAGAACGGGCACAGAGGATCGGACCGCGCCCGACGATGTGCAAAGGTTCCGAAGGCTGTGTCGCGGCGCGCTCCGGTGACAGGTGGGCGCTGCCGAAGGTCACAGTGTGACGGGGCTTGTCCTCATCGCTGCCTCACTCACGCTCAAGGTCTTGGTCCTCGATTCCTTGCGTGCTGTCTCCTGCTACATACCATGGCCGGGTTGAGATTTATGTCTTCCTCGGCATTGCTTCTCTCAGACCTGCCTCCCGACATCATTTTCGCTGTCTTTGCATGCTGCGACATCTCCTCCGTAGTTTCTACAGGCCAGGTACGGCCGTTTCCTATTCATTTAAAACTACTATGACGTCTACCAGACTTGTCAATATTTGTGTCATCTGGCGTTCGACAGAAGTGTTTGGCTGAACCTTCTCGACAACCTCCGGCCGCGGCGACGGTCAATTCTCGACCGGACATCCGCCAATCTCGAGAACCTCTCCGTGGAGGAGATGATTGGAGTCGTCCGACGCTTGGTCACTGGTCCGGAAACATGGAATCCCCGGCAACTCGACTGCGACCCCTTCGCTGAAGTCTCAAGAGAAATCACTCTCCAGCCCACGATCAGAACAGGTGGAGGGATTCTTGACTGCGAAAATTTGGCTAAATTACTGCCGAGCGGGCGCTATGTTCTCTTCAAAAACTGGGATGAACTTGAATGTTGGAATGTCGCAGACGATAGACTGATCTGGAAGCACACATCGGTCTTACAGGATGCATCGGTACTCGAATTTGCTGCAGAGGAAATGTATGCTGAGGATTCACTCATCCTCATGATTTGTCTTCGTGTCATGGATGAGCCTCGGAAGAAGTGAGTCCGAATATGTTTGGTGTCCATTCATTCATATTTTCTGAAGCTACGTGGAGATGATCACCTTGGATGTTCAGACTGGTACTCCTAACCAGCTTTGCATTGCTCGCGCTCCTGACTCTGACTACGACAATCCCTTCCGTTCGCCGGTTATCAGCGGAGCGCTCGCGGTTGTGTGCACTGGCACCTACTCCGGGTCCACGACACACATATTCATCGACTGGAGAGCAGGGTTGTACTTCATCCTTCGGGGTCGTGCAGTTCGTATTTTGAGCGCCATTATAACTTGGATATTGCTGATACATCGCAAAGGACTCCCCATTGCACATCGCACTTATTCAACAGCATATTCTTCTCATGACTCCGTCCCTGGATGAGGAGGACCAGATTCACATTATTTCCAATCAAGTCCTGCATTCCTACTGGGCACCGATCGTTGGCGTGCATGACCCCGGGGAATTTGCCGTCGTCTTAGCTGAAGATGTTCCCAAACTCAGTACATTCGAAGATCCAGATGCTGATCAATCTTTCTACGACATGCACGTTCATGAAAGCCCTCTCCGGCGCGGGGAATATCGTCTGTGGATCGGCACAAACGATTCCAGAGGCGGATTATTTTGCTCCCAGCTATCGATCTCTATGGACGGAGAGCCTCAATGGCGCGTCCGAAGTCGTGCGTCGGAGACGAAATGGTTCTATCCCGGCACTTCTTACTCGGGACACAGCCTTCTCCACGAGAGGTCTGAGGGCTACACAATATATTCCGCAACACCGTCGTTAGGGCATCCGCGAGTTGAACTGTTGTATTCCGGAGACTACATCGACGTCGCCCCATATTCCGGGGCACTGACGTATTCCACATATTCATCCATTGTGATTAAATATTATAAATGACACTGCTATTTATTGCCCTCTAACTTGACCCGGAATTGTGAACACCTGTAGGTGAATGAAGCCGCCTCCGCCTCCTCTTCCTCTTCCACCTACGCCGCGCTCGCTTTCATCCCGACCCAGAAACCACCCCATAATAATATATCGCGGCATCGGCCAGCCCATCACGACGATCAAAGCGAAAATCGTCAAATGTGGCCTCTTCTCCTTCAAGTTGGGCATTCACTTCAAGGGAAGCAGAATTAATTTACGCAACTTCACAGGTCTGGTGATATGTATTGAGTCGCAAACCGAAGGACGGATTCGAACTGAGTTTCGTGGGTCTTATAGCTGGCACTGAGACCTAAGGATGCGGGCTTGAAGCTGGCGATGTGATCGCTTCAATCCTTTCTGCAATACTACAGTGCTTTTTGCGAGGATCCACCAACCGCCGCCTTATCGGAGCTGCCGGCATCTGTTTCCCTGTGTTCAATTCTCGACCTCGGCCTCTCAGATACAGGCTCTAATATTGTGCATATCTTCCCGTTCAACCAGGGAGGAATTTGAGAATTAAAGAGCGACTGGATGGTGCAGCACAGCTTGAGGATTTAAGGACTACTTGAATCTGCTTGAAGGCACATCACAGGGTTGAATGATCTAATTCCATATTGCCCACATCGTCCCGCGCCTGTCGAGGAGTCGATTCCATCTTCTGAATTCCAACACACACGATTCAACGCATGATGGTGCCAACTACCCAAGCGTCGGATCGGAGTCTTCTTGAGCAACTCTCGCGCCGAACGACACCGTGCAAACTTGCTTCAAGTTTGGCTTGGTCGATCGATCGCGACACAGGAAGGTGGAAGGCCTCGTCAAGCTACCCAAATTTCAATTTTCAAAGGGAGTTGAACTTGTTAGGTACTTCTATGGCAGGATTGGCAGCTCCGCCCTTCGACTGGCTGACAGGAAAGGATCCGGACTTACTAAGAGATGAAGCATATTAATTCGAACGCAATCAACTCGCGGAATCCCAATTCACACCCTGCATCCGGATATCTTGCCTACTTATAGCCCACGAACTCACGCTTTCAACGCTTTGCGGTGGTTCAATGTTCGGGCTTCGCCATTCAAGGCTTAGCGCTTAGGGTTCGTTCGGGTTTCCTGGATTCCAATTTCAAACCCGATTGATATCCGACAGTTCAAGTTCATAACTTGAGGGAACTCGGCCATGCATCTAGGGGGAAAGCAGCTTGAAAAGAGCAACAGGTTTCAATTGGGTGACTTCGAGGTTGCAGATTAACACAGTAAGGAGTATGAGCCCCGCGCTTCAAGATCCATCTGCGCCATGCTGCTTAATATGAAATCTCAGACACTCAACCACTGGCAACTTGCTTAAACAAAATGAGTGGACCGTGATGGACCGGTAATGTAGATATAGAAATAACTACTAAAGTTGACGTGCTAGGGTCTCGCCGAATGTCACGGTGCCGGAATGGGTTTACATTCCGTTGTCTTTCAATTGCGCACACAGTTTGGCGGCATTGATGCCTGAGGTCGGAACTTGGAGCCCATCATTGGGCCGAGTAATCCAGTGTAGAGAGGGGGAAGATTGGACCATGTCACCGTGACGTTGAAAACTTGAACAGAGCGTGGACGTTGAATCCAAAATTCCCCAACGGAACCTGGTGAACTTGCATGGATGAATAGATACTTAATACCGTCCGAAGGCACCAGGGATAAGTAGGTTGAACGCAGACCAGACGGGATTGTGGACCCGCCAAATTATCATCACGGTGGTGCAAGGCCAGAAATCTGAGAAAAAAATGCGAAAAGCAATCGACCGATGGCGATTGGGCACCGATCACGCGTCTGTTGCGATATACTACATAGGCGTAAAGCTTTTCTTTATGCGAGATTTGCGGAACTTTGGTCGAGACGATGGTTGCCAATGGGGTGTTCGACCAACGCGTGTTCGAGGGTTCAACTTCGACCCGAGATGCGGTTATATCCTTGACACACCACTGCCCCGAGACTCGGTGGACGAGCGACCATGAAAACTGAGGGAAGATTTGAATCAAAGTTCGAATACAACCTGTCTAGCACGATCGTACAATCCAAATAACGCAAGAAACAAAATCAGGGCCAGCCGGATGTTCATCAGAACTTCAAACGTCCCCGAGGGCAAACACATTTCTTGGTGAATCTTTGGTAGCTCAGCCGTGTTGTGTCCAACTTTAGGCGACTCGGAAGCTGGAAATTGTCAAGTTTCAGTTTCAACCCACATCAGCCATATTTCGCTTACGATGATCTTTCCGCGAGGCAGGCATTTCTTCGGGAATCGTGGGGAGCTCAGTCGTGCTTTGAACAAAAGTCGACTCGGAAGCTGAGAAATTGCGAAGGTTCAGTTTCAACTAGCAATAATACAGAAATATTCCGCTTACGATGATCTTCTCCATTCAATGTCTCTTCAGGTTCTGACAGAGTATCTCCACTAAATGTTAGGTCGATCGAGATGATTTTCGAAATACAGGAGCTCGTCGTCTGTTACTTTAGATTAGTGCTCGAACAAATTCTTCGCTGATGGCTGAGCCTAAAAAACTGGAATTACCATACCAATGATGAGTGGGGAAATATTTCACACCAAAAAAAGCAAAATATCAGTGTGGACTTATACGTGAATTTATTTCCCAAAAATCTATACGCGAATCAGCCGCATTGGATTCGGGTAGAATCATCGAACCTGATTCTCGAATAGAAACGGTGATAATCAAGACAAAAATCAGCTGCAAAGAAACGGTGCGTATAGCGAGGGCTGAAATTTGAATTGATTCTCGCCAAATCAATCGGAGTTTCAGACAACGAGAAACAAAGGCTTTCGGCAGCGCTGAAATGCCTGCTGAAAGTTCTATTTTCAGCATGCGTTTCTTTTTTTTTTTTTTTTTTTTTTTTTTTTTTTTTTGGTGGTACGCGAGGAGAGGGGACAACCAACAAAGTTGGCCTCCCCAAACCGAGGTAAGTATGGAGGGCCATCGGACCTCCAAGAAAAGGGACTGAGTGTTTCCACCCCTGAGGAAATGCTTTACGCACCAGGCCTAAGCCGAGTGTGGGACTCGCTCCTGCCTACTATCTGTTCCGGCCGCGTCGCCCAACAGGCGGGGACGGTGGTCTACGTGACCTATCAGGAGCTATACCCACTAAAACCTCAGGTCCTCTCAGCCAATCATCTGGCAAAAGATCTTCGTCTTTGAGGACACCCCTCCAGGTCTCAAGTACCACTGAGGGTGCAATGGAATATTGCTTGCCGTATTTCAAAGTGTTTGTAAGGTTACGGTCAACCTCAATGCGTTCATTAATTTGGAACACCCATCGGTTGTGGACCTCACGGTCTGACGCAGGGTTGGTGCCTTCTCGACCAACCACAAACTCGCAGCGGAGTTTCCAGATGAGGTGAGTAGACTCGGTCATGATGATTTTATGGAGTCTGTTGTCTGTCGGTGAGTGGCGTCCATCCACAGTGAAGGATGCAAGGCCACAACCAAGGATGGCCCCAAGAGTTGGTGCCTGCCATACATGACCTTTCTTGGTCCAGACCTCTTTTGCAAGGTTCCATATTATAGCTTGACCCGGGCGGGTGCAGTTGAGTAGAATATGTTCCAGGTCATCTGGGACCTGACATGTAGGGCACATTTCACGCTCCTCAAAGCCTGGAATGTGTCTCCAGTATTTGCCTATGCGAAGAGACCCATGCATGCATCTCCAGAAGAAGCTCCGAATTTGCCTTGTAATATCCTTATGCTTGATGGACTTCCAGATTCTGCTGACTGTCGGTGAATGCCCGTATATCTGGGTGACTGCTGTCTGTACCATCTGAACGTGTTCGTTTGTGGCCTTCCTTTCGACTGCCCCTCGTAGTGACTTTATCATCTTGTAGGCGGTGGCTTGGGTGAGACTGGAGAGCTTCATCCCTCTGAGCACAGTCTCAGGTCGAGGTGCAGTATTGAAAGCCATGTTTCCTGGAAGGGAGAGGCTGATATCTGCTAGGTCATGTGCAGTCATGCAAATGGCTTTATCGGGGGCGGTCTTGGCGATCGAGAAAATTGTGTGGGCTGTCCTTATGCGAAGTTCAGACATCAGGGAGAGTAGAATGTCTCCGTTCGCCACTCCGAGCCATCCCTGGTCTTCCCAGGTATGGAATCTGTTAAGTATCTTTAGCATTGTGCCCCTACTGCTAATGACCTGCAGTGGAGAGTTGATTGGGGTGTTGCGAAGGACCCATATGGTTGCCAGTATAACAGCACTTGGCATTGTTTGGTTGAGACCCTCAGGGACTTTAGAGCCTGTATTCCGGGGGTCTCCAGTAGAGAAGATTATTCCAAATGCGGCCTTTGCATCTGCATTGCCGGACCTGCTGGCCGCAGTGTCAATATAAATTTTGAGCAGGGTGTTGGATGGGTTATTTGCAATGATGGGGGCTGGGAGGGCAAGTTCCTCCAGCAGTCCATCCTGTCTGGCCCTTGGTTTCGTAAACACTCGGAATCCTTCGGTTAGGGTGCATATTGGTGGGGAGTCGCGGAAGAGCCGCGTGTCCTCGGTATCGGCAATGTCAGGGAGATTTGGGGCCACCTGCAGAGTTCTCGGGTCCCACCTGGGATCAATCTCACTCAGTCGATTTTGGGCTGCAATGGTGCATGAGTGTGGGTTGAGGCATCCATGTTCTCGGTCATACATGCAGAAAGGGCATTCACACTTTTTATCTGGGACATGTTGTGGGCTATCCAGCCGTAGCAAAATGTCTATGGCATCCCCTGTCTTATGGGCCTCGTGGTTTCTTCTCAGGCACTTACATTGGGGTTTGTTATTGAGTTGACGTACATTAGGTCTCTCGCCGAAGTGGTGGAAGAGGGGAAGCATTTCCCGTATCTCCCGGGATGGACTTGGTGTGTCGAATGTGACGCCAAACTTTTTCCCAATATCCACCATTTCTTTCAGGTGTGTAGGGAGTTTGTTGCGTAGCGGAGAAAATTTTTGCAGGAACATGTTTACATGTGAGCCTTCTTGTACCTTTGATGTGGTTCTGTCATTTTTTGCAATGCGGGTGTCTGCAACGTAAGCCCACGCTGCCCTTCTTTCTGGGTCAAGTTCAAGATAGGACTTCAGTCTCATGAGATGAAGAGCTTCGTTCCGTGATTTGAGGTCAAACATATTTTTCCCACCCACTGATACTGGGGCCATCAGCATCTCTTTCTGCACAGGGGAGGATTTGGCACCTCCCCACATAAACTCCCTTTGTACCTTTAGTAGGTGTTTCTCAACAGATTTGGGCATACCATTCATCTGTGCAAGGTATTGGGTCTGTGACCCAATCGCAATCTGTGCAACATGGCGACGGGCCTCTATTGTTGGGTGGGTCCGGTCCCATCTTTCCAGAGTTGAGTCTATTTTTTCCAGTGTAGGGGTCCATATAGAATGGTTTTCAACTTTATTTCCAATCCGGGCACCAAGGATACGTACTGATTCCTTGTCCTTTGCGATGTTTATATTCAGAGGAATTGGTTCATCTTCTTCATTTAGCTTTCTAGTGGCAATCAAATTGTGACGGTATTCCTCTGATCCGATTGGTATCACTTCTGTCTTACTAACATTGAATTTTGCGCTTGAGGCTTTGCACCACCTTGCCAGGAGGCTCTGGAGCGTAGTGAAGTTATCATGCTCTGAGAGATACATGGTGGTGTCATCTGCAAAGAGAGATGTGACTACACGCTCCATAAGTTTGGGGATTTCATACCCCTTAAGGTCTGACTTGCGCATCATTGCAGCCAGTGGTTCTATTGCAAGGTTGAAAAGGAGGCAGGACAGCGGATCACCCTGTCTCACACCTCTGGTAATTTTGAAGGGGGAGCTTAAAACCCCATTTATCACAACCTGTGTATTTGCATCGGAGTAGAGAGCCTGTACCGTGCGTATGAACTGTTCCGGGAAGTGATTTCTCCGTAGGACTTCCCAGAGGTACCTATGAGAGGTTTTGTCATAGGCTTTTTCTTGGTCTAGAGCTATGATGGCTCCGTTCTCTAACTCATGCTCTGCGTACTCAAGTACCTCGAGTGAGAGGTATATCTGATCAGATATCTTCCTTCCTTTCATGAAGCCAGCTTGGTTGGGGTGGATAAGGTATGGAGCCACCGATGTTAGTTTGTATGTGAGGGCTTTCGTGAAAATCTTATAGTCTGAGTTAAGCACCGTAATTGGTCTATAGTTCGCAATGTCTGTTGCATCCTTCTTTTTAAAAATAGGGCACATCCAGCCGGTGGCAAATCCGGTTCCTTCGACTATACCGTTTCGCTCTATGTCATTAAAGACAGCTGTCATGACTTTCAGGATGTTGAACTTCCTCTTTCCAGGTGTAGCTCCTTCTAACTCTTTTATCGATGTTGCATGTGCTATGTTTAGGGTTTCCCACAGTTCTGTTTGGTGGCCATCAATTCCTGCGGCCCTCCCTTTGGCGGATGTCTGAATTGAGTGGAGGATCTGATCCCTGGTGAGAACTTCCCCAAGGGCTTCCATGCCTGGTATATTTTCTGGGCACTCAAGATTGGATAGGACGTCTTGGATGGCATGGTCCTTGTCCTCTGGTATCTCCTCCGTTAGGTCATATTGTAGGTCGTTGTGGTAGTTTCTGGCTAGTTCGGCCATCCCATCTGAGCGTATGCTGGTTACATCCGGGGTGGTGTCCGTTCGCCGTAGGAAGTCAGCATGCGTTTCTCCGCAACTGAAACTGGGAGCTTCAGCCGGGCTGAAACAGCTATTGAAAGACAGGCTTTCAACGGCGCTTTCAATCTTGCCGAATCGGCTAATTTCGGCTACGCTGAAAGCACCATTGAAACTTTTGCTTTCGATGTTGCTTTCAACGCTGCTGAATGCACGAATTTCAGCCGCGCTGAAATTCGTGCTGAAACGAAACAATTCTCCGAACCCGCGGGTGCACCCAAGGGTATACCTGCGGGTTCACCCCGCAGGTCGTGCGTAAGGTTTTTCAGACTGATTTAGCATAGTACTGAATCATTTACTGGCGGTGTTGGACTTAAGTGGTCATGTTGAGAACAGCACTGTCAAGGACGATGTAATATGACATGTTATCGCACCTCCGCTTCCAAGTAAAACGCCACCCCAAAACGGAACGAAACGAAACGCCGCCGCACCCACCCTAGCCCATCCCATGTCGCAGGAGAAAAATGGCACATAACACGTCGGGGGAGGCGTACCCGTATAAGAGGAAACAAACGCGGGCATATGTGCAGCGCGGTTTGCAACTGCCCCCTCCCCTCCAACTCTGCCTCGACCCAACGCGAACGCCGGGAGACAGGGAGCCCGTATGGGAAGTGGGAAGCGGGAGACAGGAGGTAGGCGATGGACGGGAGAGGAATGAACCCGACGCGAGCACGACACACGAAGCGCCCACCTCCTTCTCGAGTAGGCTCGAGACGGGTGCCGAACAGCGGTGCCCGAGGACTGAATTGGGGGACGATTTGTAGGAATGGGGGTCGGTAGACTTGCACTGCTGCGCCCGATCGTTGAAACGAACGCCAGAGGGTCGGCATCAAGTAGGCTGACACAGAGGTCCGGGGTGCTGGTACACGAAAAGAAAATTGCATACATTCAAACAGCGTAGATATGGGCTAATGGTCAGCAAATAGGGCTCGCGATCTGCAAACGGGTCAGTGACAACCAAAAAAAAAAGGACTAGGTACGTACCTCTGTCCTAGCGGCGGAATTGGCGGCCGATCCACGTCTTGGCGCGCGCATACGCCTTGCAGAGGCGGCCGAGAGGCCCCGCCCCCATTTCCTCCTCGACGATATGATTATCTGGAATCTGGGATAACAGGAAAAAGACGGGAAAGAATGAAAAGAATGAAAAGAAAGACGAAAGAAGACGCACGATTGACGATTCAGTCATCTGCATAGGGTCCCCAAGCTGCTCGGCGGGGCCAAAAATGGCTTCGTAAGCGGGCGGGTGCTCGTACGCGGGCGGAGGACCTTGAGGCGTCGGGAAGGGATCTTCTCTGGCATACGGAGGGGCGGGGTTTGGGATTCCGTCGACATCCATTGAGGGCTGAGTTGAGGTTGTGCTTAGAGGGTTCGTAGACGTGCGATCGATGATGGAGACAGGTCGTGGACTTGGGGCGCAGTGATCACGTGACGTATCCCGCCCTGTGACATCCCGAGCCGCGTCTTGGGACCAAATGATGGTCAACGTGTATTAGGCGCGTTGTGAACCACTTCCCGCGTGTCGCTCGTGTCCTCGTTTGGGCGCATCGGTCGCTGTGAATACGGCGGGGTTGAGTCGAGAAGCACAGCCTGAGTCGCGACCCGCGACCCACGACCCAAACCGATCGGGCACCGTGGTTCATGAGATTCTGAGGGAGTTCGGTGCTGGGATGTGTTGTCGAGGTGAATATTCAAGTTTTTCGTTCGGGCGCATCGGTAGCTGTGAATACGGCGGGGTTGGGTCGAGGAGCACAGCCTGACTCGCGACCCGTGACCCACGATCCAAACCGATCTCAAACCGATCGGGCACCGTGGTTCATGAGATTCTGAGGGGATTCGGTGCTGGGATGTGTTGTCGAGGTGAATATACTGAAGTTTTTCGAAATTTAATTCCCCCGTCAATTTTGAATGCATCGAAGACTTACTCGTCGGCGAAAAAAGTGAAAAATTCGGGCTTTGGCCTAGATCTCAGCGACGAGGGTACAGTGGATGCTGTGGGTTCATTAGCACTGGATGAAACAAGGAAAATAATTCGACCAACATTTGAGAATGACACGATAAGAGGCGGCAAGCCCAGAGAGGCGAGTAAGATCCAGAAACACTGCGGCAAGGGCTGGACTTTGAAATTGCTGCGATGGCCTTTCACAAAGGACATTTGCCCTCGAAAATGGGCTGTTGCTCGCAAACTGCAGGCCAGAGTTCGGCGGTGGCGCGATTGGTGCGATTGAGGGCCTTTTCTGTCGTTGGACATCGGAAAGTAGACAGAGAGAAACCAGAGCCGCCAAAACGCCATTGGGCCTCGACGACGACCGCCGAGTCCGCAATCCACGGTCACGAACAAATCTCAGCTACCCACCGAGCTTCGGTCACCGTGTCTCCAAGCCTTTCACAAAGGCCTTGCCCTCGAAATGGCGTGTTGGCCGCAAGTTTGGACGCCAAACCGAGTTCCGCAGGGCTTGCCTGTCAGAGCTCGGTGGTGGGGCGATTTCTCGGTGGCGCCATTGAAAATGCCACAGAAGCCGTTCACGAAGGCCTTGCCCTCGAAATAGCTCGGTGGTCGCACACACGCTCGCCACACCGAGTTCTGCAGGGCTTGCCTGCTAGAGCTTGGTGGTGGGCGGTGAAAAGGCGATTGCGCATTGCGAGTCACATTGACTTACAAAGAGTCTGAGTCATGGGTCACGAGACCCATTTTTTTTTCACCTTCAGGTCTGAGGTCAGACCCGCTCTCAAGAACAATTACTTGTCGTCAGAAAAATGTTTACAACTCGTAAATACACAGAGGGATCGTATGGCATGTAATTGCATGAATAAAAACCACATCCCGCAGAACTTGTCCGTAATGCAGAAGTCAAAAAATCTATCGCGCGAAACTGCGGGGCCTAACCCTAGGAATCGTCGTGAGCATCAATGAAAGAAATAAGAGCCTCGGAACGACTCACTTTATATAACTCCAATACCACTGCTCGATCATCCGAAAACTCGAAGCGCGCGTAGTGCCCGATTATGGCTTTGGGGTGAATGGTGTCAACCCGTTCAGACATCTTGGACGAGTACGTTGTCACTGCGATATCTGGGAAGGCCTTGAATGGGTCGTTTTTCCCTGCAGGTAAAGGAGCTTGACGCCGAACTAAAAATTCGGGACCAGATTGGGAATATTGATTTCTTCGATGCTCCCAGCGACTGTCCTCCCGGACTCGATGTACATGATGAGGCTATTCCCAACATGAGTGCTTGCTCTCGAGTAGTGTGTCCCTCCGTAATCGCAGTGCGCGCGGGTCCCACGGGGAACAGTTTTGTCGGGAATGACTTGAGCATGCAGATTCACGCCGAAGTACTTGCTGAACATCCTATGGAATTCCTGGAGTAAGGGCGGGCAATCAGGTCGGTTGATCCATCGTCAAAGATTTCCGGCGCGGATCCACAAATTAACCGCCGTGGCTTCGTGTTCCCCTGGGTGGAATGGTTCAGTAAGCGAAATCAGGGTAAGAAAACAGAGACGTACCACCGAGCCGCCCGTTTGTCTTGATTTTCTGCAATACACCGATCAGGCGTTCCAGCGGGAAACACCACCATCCGAATGCTGGGCCGAACAGAAGCAAAAACTCGAAGACGTGGAAGAAAAGGTGGACGACTGTCTTGCGTGCGTGGCTCTGTGTATGAGGATGAAGCCTGTGAAGGTCGTCCACCCAATGCTTGAGATGTCCTCGACCTTGGGTGGAGCGTCTCGGGTTTGTCAAATAACGACATACAAGTGTCGTCGCCTGGAAGAGAGCCATGCTATGCGCCAAAATATCGGTAAACAGCGAGGCTTCATCGCCCTCTTTCTCCGCCCATAGGATGACGAGAGCGATGGGGAGAAAAACTGTGGCCAGCTGACGCCATTTGTCGGCTTTGAGCGACCCCGCTGCCGCGTCCCCGAAGTTCTTGGGGACATGGCGGACCCAATTCGGTCGTTCCGTCTTCGAGATCACCTTCTGGATGAACGCGATGCTCTCCGGCGGCATTATCTTGGGCCGTGGGACGTACATTGGGTTCAGCTTAGGTTTGGTCATCCGCTAAGTGGATATGAGGTCCAGCTTGAGCACTTGACGCAAAAGGGAGACTTACCCAATTCACCAAAGTCTCGATCAGCGCGGCCTTCGTGGTGGTCTTCCAATACAGACTTTCTTCCATAGACAAGCGATCCCACTGCTCGCGAGTGATTTTAGGTTCCTTCGGAGGCTTCGGAGGCTTGGGGGGCACTGCACGCAAGCTCAAGGTCCAGCAGACCCAGATTAGCGCGGGTTTCGTGTAATTTCCGAGTTTGTGGATTAGTTCGTCGGTGGTGAATAGTTCGGGGTTGACACATCGCTTGGCACGGCGGGCAGCTCGAGGCATCTCTTCATCGCTTTCGTTGTCGCTGTCGTCGCTGCCATTGTCATCCTCCTCGTCAGTGCCAGCCTCGTCCTCGTCGAGGTTCGCGGTGAGATCCGGGTCATCAAGCTCGTGCTGAAGCAGGCGCTGGACACTGGCGACTTTCTTTTGATCACCTTCTAGCTTGGGGACTACCTTGGCAGGTGCCCTCGCCATGGTCGCCGGGGTAATGGGAAGCCAATCCATTTCGAATGCGACTGGAGCTGGGTCACGTTTACATGCCAGGGTAAGATCAATCTGGAGGACACGGCGACAATGGTAATGCACGACGCCCTCCAGAACGACGTGCATTGGATCAGGAACGAGCATGCGGGTTGGGTCCCAATACAGCAACCTCCACATCTTGGACCAGCGGACGCCGTGCTCGCGGTAAATTGCTTTTTCGTTCGGCAATTGTGTCTGCATCCCGCCAATCCTCGGCGGCTTTGCGCAGCTGAGAGACAGACCTCTGCTTCCATTTGCTGAAATCTGTATTGTAGACGGTGGCACGGCCACGACACTGGCAGCGGGTGCAATAAATGGTATGATTGTGGTGAGCCATGCCCGAGATCTGGCGGGCAGCCGGCGTGTCATTGATCGACAGGGGTATGGCAAGGTCCAGAGTACGTCCCTCAGGGTGTTTCGCCGTCCGAGAGATATGTATTCCGCGCTCCCATCCTGAGACCGCAATATCGATGACTGGTCTCAGATACGGGTTTATATGTTCGCCTTTGGGAGCTTTAGGGCCGGGAAGAATGGCGACGTAAACGTTCTCGGGTTCGTTGCGCTCGTGAACTGACAGATTCTCGCAGCTCACTTTCATGACACCGATCGATGCCGACGACGAGTGTATGGTGCTGCCACGGGGCGGGTAGTAGTCCACACTTGCGGACAATACAATGGGTAGCCGCCCTTCCCGATTGATAAACAATACGTCCTTCACAGGTCCCTTGAAGCCCTGCATAAATTGTGCGTGCAAAGGATGGTCGATAAAGTCGTCTGGAGGGGTTGGCTTCCATTTCATCGCATTGATACAAGACTCTTCTATGAGCGTCTCGATCTTGGGATTGGAAAGAAGCCGTGCAAGGTAGTCGAGCAATGAGGGCGAGAGAAATGGTTTGATTGGACGTCCGCGATCCAACAACGCCGTGAGGCAAGGCGACCGACCCTCCATGCCGACTACTGTGTTCTCACATTGGCCGACCCAGGTGGTGCCCTTCGTCGTACCGATGGTGGGGGCGTGAAGGTGGTGACAAGACGGACAGACAGCGTAAAGCACAGTCTTCCCGTCAAGGTTAAGTTGCTGCATCGAATCGTACAACGACGTAGGCGGTTGTTGAAGGATGTCATCCTGCACTGCACCAAATGAGTTGTCATCGGGCGCCGTGGTCGGTGCGGAGTTGACGGCGAAGGCCAACTTGATGATAAAGGTCACGTAGTCGAGGATGAAATTGACGGGTTTTTGCCCCAGATTAAGGATGTGCTTGCAGACAAGGGTAAAAATGACCATCAATTGCGCCATGAAGTGCAAGTCCTGGACCGGATTGCTGAATGCATAAGCTATAGACACGAATCAGCAACTGCAGACGACGAGCTGTAAAATTTATCGCACCTGAGTCGTAGGACAGAGGCCGAGGATCTGGAGGTAGATCGCGCTGGAATTGTTCCAGTTCGCGTTCAAGGTTGCGCAGCTGAACCACGATCAAGTCCTTTTGCGGCGAATCCTTATGATCCTGCAAAGACAACGTGACCATCGAGACGACATCTCGTGTCTTGTCCACTTTGTCCCATAGACGTTGTGGATCCCGTGAAGTATGACTTTGCAGACTTTGGACAGCACGGTCAATATCAAGAGTGAGGGCATCGAACACTCTTTGTGCCCGCTTGACGGGAGCGACCTGCTTTTTTCGCGTCGGGGCCTTGGGTAAGTGTCCGATGCTCTGCTGCATATCGACAAGGAGGGACTGAGGATCTACGGATGGTGGATTTTCGCTGGTCGATTCCGGATTATCGCTGAGGACGATGCGCGCGGTTTGTAGGGCGATAAGATTCTGAGAACTAAATAAGGTCGTATATTATATCAAAAAAGAATTGCCGCACCGTCTCATCCTCGAGGCTGGACGTCCGACTTTGAAAGGTTTGTAGCTGAGCTTGATGAGCCTTCCAATCTTTGTGGGGGACCTCGTGCGGAAACTTCTCTAAGGCGCATTTGCAAGTGTGAGGTTTGGGACCCATGGTGCACGGCGGATAGCAAGAGACTTGCCCTTGAAAGCGCCGGTGCAGAAAACCAGGAGAGAGCGCGTGCCGTTCGCGAAGGACGATGCCTTCGAAATGACGCGTTGGCTTGGAGCAGAGTGGTCGTTCGCAAAGGGCGGTGCCTTTGAAATGACCCACTGGCAATTTTGAGGGCGGGAATGAGTTCTGGGGGACTTGCCCTCCAAAGCTCAGTGGCGGCAAGTTGCTGTGCCGCGTTGGGACAAGTCACGAGTCACGGGTCACAGGTCATCACGGGTTCCCGCCTTGAACTCGACGCATGTTGTAGGCAAGTCCTACTTCATGTATCTGGTTCATCGCAATCGTTTCTTGTGGGCAAGTCCTACTCGAGACACTTACCTGCCGCCCAAGCACAACTATTTTCGCAATCTTTTCTTGTGGGCAAGCCCTGCTCGATGGACTGGACGCGAAACCCGCAGAAGGTCTCAATGCACGTTGTGGGCAGGTCCTGCTCCGTGCACCTGGATTTAACTCCAATATTATTCGCTCTCTGTAATCAAGGTTTTCCTGTCTGGCGCACCAAGTGAGCTGAACCAATATATTATTCACAAACGCAAATTCTAACGTGTCCTTCGGCTCCTTATTTCAGAGCCCTAGCCATCCATGTCCGCGTCCTCATCATCCTCCTCACCATCATCATCCTCCTCACCCTCAGCATCATCCTCACCCTCCGCATCCACCTACTAATCCCGTTTATCTCCTCTTGTTAGAGGGGGAGATATGGTGTGTGTGTGCCGCCTCTAGTTAGAGGAGATAATGCAAATCCTCCCATGCTGCAGAATACGCTACGAAAATGCTGGAAACATGCTGCAGATCATGCTACAGTGGACTTGTAGCACTTTAGGTATGTCTTTAAGTAAGCTACGCATCACTGCCATCAGCGGCAGGGATCCCTTCCCAAAAAGGAAATTACCCAAGAAAAAAAATCAATAATTATTGTATTTATCAACTCAAATGAGTTGCAGTGACCAAAAAAGGAAATTCCTGATATAATATAGCAAAAAAATCGAAAATTGCTAGAAAAAATCAGTCCAAGCTAAGATCACAGCCTCCACCTTCTGCACCGTCCACTACCAGCACAGACATCTGATACATCAGCTCAGAGAGGTCTATATAGGGACTACTCCCAGCTAACTTGGATAACTTTTGATAATTATGATACTGATACCATCAGTTTATCTTTCCCAAAAAGGGCAGACTATCCTTATCTTTGACTGTAAGGTATTATGTCTCAAGGGGTTAGACACCACGACCTCTCCAATCACCCAAATCAGTTTAAATGAATATTTTATTGCTATTTATCGCCGCGTTTGGGAATGTTTTTGCATTTTGCGCCTCAACCAGACTGCTGATCACAAAACAGATTGGACAGCCAGATAGAGCTTTTTTAGGTCTACAACTTTGATTTTGCTGACACATTTCCTTTTTTAGCCACTACGCTTTTCGCCCAAAAAGGAAATACTTTGGTTTTGCCATTGCTTGGGTGCAGATTGGCCGTTTTCCTTGGTTTAACTTTGAAGTTGTCATGTTTTGTGGATGTGGATGTAGCCTGAGTCACATTTAGAAGTAGGGAAACAGAGTAACATGGACATCATATCCAAACATCGAAATGTATTTCGTGTTTTGCACCACAACCAGGGCACTAATCACGAAACGGATTGGACAGCCGGAGACCGCCGAAGCGGCTCTACAACTTTGGTTTCAACTCTATTTTTGGATTTTTTGGCGTCTCAGAGTCTTCAGGCTGACACATTTCCTTTTTTGGCCACTACGCTTTTCGCCCAAAAAGGAAATTTTGTGTTTTTCCCCTTACTTGGGCGCATATTGGCCGTTCTCCTTCATCTAACTTTGCAGTTATCATGCTTTATGGATGTGGATGAGGTTCACACCACATTTTGAGGCAGGGAAACAGGGTAACATGCACATAATGTCTGAACTTCCACAATTGTACTCTTGACATTACCAGTTCACACAGAATGGCTGGAGCCAAGCCACACTACTCTCTTTCAATATTCCTTGGTTCCTCTAGTGGTTTGGGGCAGTTTCCTGAGTGTTTGACACACATATACACACTTTATTGACCAGGTGGTAAAATTCGATATTTGCCTCACTTTGTGAGTACCAGGTATTGGACTGGCTAAATCCAGGGTCCTAATGCTTCTAGAGTGTACATAGACACTTCCAACTGACTTTGTAGCCATGCCACTATCAGCCACATTGGGATTGAAGGAAAATATGTAGCACATAAATGTTCACACCATCCTCTGTGCCCCATTGGGCTGACCCCCAATCCAACAACATAGGACAATTACAAAGCTATGCCCAAACCACCAGAGGCCAAAATTTACCTCAATATATGGCCAGAACCATGAGAATTGTGAAATCTCAGTTCCCCATCAAATTACTAATTGGGGGCCAAGGAGGACACCTGGTGCCAAATGAATGTCAGAAGTGGGAAGCTACAAGGTAAAACACCAATCCCAAGCTTTATTTCAATCATTTTACTCAACATTTTAGCAGATTGTGTTTTGGACAGTGTGCAGTGTAAAGGCAATAATTTGTAGTAACACACTTATGCCCTTAACCACCATTTGCTAAAAACCTGACCAAATTCCTTCAAATAAAGGTGAATATTGTTCTTTAACAGTGGGAAATGCGGTTTATAAGCTTTTCTTTGCATTATATGCAGTGCTCAAGGCACTATTTGACAAATGATCAAAAACTGTCACCTCACATATCTCAACTTCAAGTCCATGTTTTGCTCTAGTCTTTTGTTTCCCTAATGTGGTATATCTTGGGCAACTATGGGGAGGGTTTATATCTAGTTCCAATACCACAAGCCAGTCTGGATAACCTGAATATCTGATTGAAGCCTGACCATCACCAAATTCCATATGTAGTTGACTAAAGATAAATGGAAGTCTTAAAAAAAGGTTCATACATCCGATAGGTCATGTGGGACGATTGGAAAGGTACACCACACAAAGGAAAGGCAGGGAAAACAATAAATCAGTGAATACTCTATGAGCTCAAAGTTCATCTATATGATGCTCAGAGTAGGGCAAGACCAGATGGAAGCACTGCCCAATGATGACATGATACTGTGCTGAGACTTCTGACAGCTGACCATGGTTCTGTGTGAGGTAGGAAGGGCAGGGATCGAATTTTGGAAGTTCAGACATTATGTGCATGTTACCCTGTTTCCCTGCCTCAAAATGTGGTGTGAACCTCATCCACATCCATAAAGCATGATAACTGCAAAGTTAGATGAAGGAGAACGGCCAATATGCGCCCAAGTAAGGGGAAAAACACAAAATTTCCTTTTTGGGCGAAAAGCGTAGTGGCCAAAAAAGGAAATGTGTCAGCCTGAAGACTCTGAGACGCCAAAAAATCCAAAAATAGAGTTGAAACCAAAGTTGTAGAGCCGCTTCGGCGGTCTCCGGCTGTCCAATCCGTTTCGTGATTAGTGCCCTGGTTGTGGTGCAAAACACGAAATACATTTCGATGTTTGGATATGATGTCCATGTTACTCTGTTTCCCTACTTCTAAATGTGACTCAGGCTACATCCACATCCACAAAACATGACAACTTCAAAGTTAAACCAAGGAAAACGGCCAATCTGCACCCAAGCAATGGCAAAACCAAAGTATTTCCTTTTTGGGCGAAAAGCGTAGTGGCTAAAAAAGGAAATGTGTCAGCAAAATCAAAGTTGTAGACCTAAAAAAGCTCTATCTGGCTGTCCAATCTGTTTTGTGATCAGCAGTCTGGTTGAGGCGCAAAATGCAAAAACATTCCCAAACGCGGCGATAAATAGCAATAAAATATTCATTTAAACTGATTTGGGTGATTGGAGAGGTCGTGGTGTCTAACCCCATGAGACATAATACCTTACAGTCAAAGATAAGGATAGTCTGCCCTTTTTGGGAAAGATAAACTGATGGTATCAGTATCATAATTATCAAAAGTTATCCAAGTTAGCTGGGAGTAGCCCCTATATAGACCTCTCTGAGCTGATGTATCAGATGTCTGTGCTGGTAGTGGACGGTGCAGAAGGTGGAGGCTGTGATCTTAGCTTGGACTGATTTTTTCTAGCAATTTTCGATTTTTTTGCTATATTATATCAGGAATTTCCTTTTTTGGTCACTGCAACTCATTTGAGTTGATAAATACAATAATTATTGATTTTTTTTCTTGAGTAATTTCCTTTTTGGGAAGGGATCCCTGCCGCTAATGGCAGTGATGCGTAGCTTACTTAAAGACATACCTAAAGTGCTACAAGTCCACTGTAGCATGATCTGCAGCATGTTTCCAGCATTTTCGTAGCGTATTCTGCAGCATGGGAGGATTTGCATTATCTCCTCTAACTAGAGGCGGCACACACACCATATCTCCCCCTCTAACAAGAGGAGATAAACGGGATTAGTAGGTGTCCGCATCTGCATCATTACCATCGTCCTCGCCCGGCACCCAATCCTCTTCCGGCGAGAAGCCGTTGAAATGGAAATCGACCAGCTTGAACGTGCGCTTCCGTATCCCCAGGGTCTCCTCGAACTCGTTGTCGATGGATTTCTGGGTCTTGATCCATTCGTCGTCATACAGATTGCGAATGAGTTTGGAGGGAGCGGCGGACTCTGAATCCTGTTTGATACGGACACGGTCGTACCCTCCGGTCCCCTTCTTCTTTCCGCGCGTGGAATAGTAGTCGACCATCCGCATGTACTTGGTCGCAATCGCTGCGCGCCAGTATTGCCGTCTGATAACAAACACTGTATTCTTTTTCTTCTCCCCTGCCTTGGTGAACGTCGTTCTGACGGTGTCGTCCTCTGAGGACATGCCTTCGTTCCCGAGTGCTTCGGTTACCTCGATTGCTTGCGCGAAAAGGCGCGCGGTCTGAGCATCCCCTTGGCTCAGTCTCAGGTTCCGCATCTTTTTGGCGACCTTCAGCCGCCGCATATTCTTCTACAAGCGTTTCAGTCCACAACCAGAACTCTGTACCACCGCATGCAAGCAACGTACCCTGGCTTTTCGCGAGTTCCCCTCTACTTCCAAGCGTCTGTCTTCCTCGTCCTCTTCCACGCGGGCTTTGACGTCGGCCGCCGTCTCGCCTCCGCGCGTCTGATGGCGCCGCCATTCCTCATAGGCTCCCTTGAGGACGTTGAAATGTAGCGCTTGAAGATAATCTTTGGAAACGTCTGGCAAGTGCCCGAACTTTCGGTCGTCGCTCGCTCTGAGTACAAGAGTTTCCTCGACGAGCCGGGCGAGCAGGAGGCGATTCCAAAGGCAGTTTGTATATTCTTTGCCGAAGTAAAACTGAACCTCGTTGATGGGTGGGCGGATTTTACCTGCGGCACACAGCTTCACCGTGTCCAGCGTCACTGGATTGTAGTCTTTAAAGGCTTTCGCACTGTACAATCCAGTGGCCCCGCCGAAGACTGCGCGCGCCATACTCTATATCCAAGAGTTCGTCAAGACGCCTCCCCATCGAGCAATAATTAGCTGCTCTCTCTCACCTTATAAAGTTTATCTTCGTGGCACGCCAGGCGCTCCTGTTCCTCCTACCGCGCGATCTCAAGCTTATTTCTGCTTGCTAGCGGCGCCTTGCTCTTACTCTTCTTCTTCCTTTCCTCGTTCTTCATCTTCCCCAATACCCACACGTATGCAGCTTGTTGCAGGTCTTGCTCGTCCAGGGTTTCTTCGTCCTCGGAAGAATCGGGGTCGACTAGATGTTCTTGTGGGACGAGCAAGACGTCGGCGTCGTTTGCCATTTCGCGCTTTGCGTTCTGTAACAGTGTGCGGTCGCGAGCTGCTTGGGCCTCAGCCGAGCGGTACGGTGCATATCGCGAGCTCGACGCTGTCTGCGCCGAACGACCTGTCTGCGCTGGACCTGGACGAGTGGGCGCTGAATCTGGACGAGTGGGCGCTGAACCTGGACAACTTCCGCGGGCCACGACAGCTGCGACCCTACTCTCATTTTGGCCCTGACGAGATAATGGTAAGTCCAGTCTTGTCTGCGTTATTGCAAGAACTTACTCGTTCTCTTTCCAGCTCCTTCTGGTGATCCGCCTTTAGCTGCGCCTCCCAATCTTGCAGTTCCTTTGCAGCCTGGACTCTGTAAATTATCGCCGCGCCATATTTCTAGGTGGCTGGGACTGACCTTCGCTTTCTGCGAACGCAAAACCTTCTCATTGTCCTCCTTGAGCTTCGCAAGGTCGGCCTGGTGGGATTGCCCAATGACGTTTTGCATTTGGACATGGTCGTGGGCCTGGCGGTCGTTCGTCAAGCGCAAGGCTGGAGAGATGAGACGTGCTTACCGTCTGCGCCAATCCATTTATGACCTGGTCTCTATTGTCGAGCTGGACGATTTGTTAGTACTTAAGCACCAGAGTGGATGCAGCCATCACTGACTTGTCTCTGCAGGTCCTGGACTGTCGCTTCGGTCACCTTCTTGGCTCGGTGTACGTCCTTCGCCTTGTTCTGCACGTACGCGATTTTATCCCTCTGATATTCTATTTCCCTTTCCCTGCCCCTCGGTGTTGACTGCGGCACTCTCGGATCTCCTCGTGACTCCTCTACAAAACGTTGTTTTCCACCCTGGTCCAATCAAAAGGGTCACTGATTGGTCTCCGTTAACCAAGAAAATCACGCACGTTCTCTTCGACTCTTCGGTTTGTGGCTGCTTGCATAGGTGGCATATTTGTGAAATCGAGGTGAGGCAAACCGGAACGCGGCCCGCTCGGACTCTGCAGAAAGCCAAATCCCGCCGCTTGCTGAGTTTGCTGGTGGTTGTCCATCGTTCGCGGCACGCTCGGATCCCACTCCTGCGACGAACCAGACTGCTGGTTACCTCCCACTTGCGGCGTGCTCGAAGTCCACGCCTGTGGTGATGGTGCGCCAAATCCCGCCGCTTGCGGATGGTGGTTCCCGATCGGTGGACTCTGCGGCGAGCCAAATCCCGCCGCCTGCTGAGTTTGCTGGTGGTTGTCTATCGCTCGCGGGGTGCTCGGATCCCACTGCGATGGGACAAACTGCTGGTTCCCCCCCGTTTGCAGCGCGCTCGGAGTCCACGCCTGCGAAGAGTCAAATCCCGCCGCTTGCTGATGGTGGTTCCCCATCTGCGCCCAGTTTGACTGCCCCTGAGGCCACCAGTACTGTCCGTGCGCCTGCGCCTGCGGCCACAAATTGTTTTGCGGCTGCTGCATCTGCGCCATTGTGTTCGCGTTGTACGCAGCCATCCACTGCTGCTGCTGCGTTGGCATCATCGTGCTTGCGTTGTACACGGGCATCTGCATCATCGTGCTCGCGTTGTACGCGGGCATCTGCATCATCGTGCTTGCGTTGTACGCGGGCATCTGTATCCCCTGCGGCTGCTGCATCGTGCTTGTGTCGTACTGTAGCGCGTCGGGAACAGCATGCAAGACACTCCCGTAATTCGATTGGGATGGGGCGGATGGGTTAGGACTGTTTACAAACGATTCATATTGGGATAGGGTGGATGGGTTAGCCAACGATTCAAGTGATGGAGAGTGGCCGCTCGGCAGCTCAACCTCCATCGTCGGGTCGGGTGAATGTCTGAGGCCTCCCGGAACGAAGTAGTGGCTACTCTGAGAGGCATCAGTGGCCATATTGTCGGGTGGTCTGGAGAAGGTCGTCAAGTGGTCTGGAGAAGGTCGCTGAATTGACAGTTTGTACTTGAAAGGGTTTAAACGTTTGCTCTCTTTGTAAATGTAAATTACGAATATCTTCACAAAGTCCTTTCTTTGACAAACACGCGCATGATGATGAGAATGAGCAAAAAAAAATAGCATTAATTATGTAGAGAACGAGACAAGGGTGACCTGAAAGTATGCTCGACGAAGTGTCGCAGAAGTGTCGCAGGAAGCCCACCGGTATGTTGTGAAGTGGGTCAGAAACGAGCATGCGGCTTGGGTCCCCCGGCAACCTCGCCAGCTCAGACCAGCGGACACCGTATTCTACAAAATGTTCGTGATCCTCTGTGACTATCGGAGTGACCGCTCGCGCCTGATCCTGTGTTCCCTCTGGGCCCCGTGAACCTTGGTCAACATCGAGAGCGAGGGTCCGGAGTGCGGGAGCGACGTGGTTTGTCCGTATCTGCTCCTTGGGTAAGCCAACGAGATCAACAAGGAGGGACTCGGGATGGATGAATGCTGGATCTTTGCTGGCCGATTCCGGATTATCGCGGAGGACGCTACGCGCGGTTTCGAGAGCGATCTGTGAACCAAATGAGGTCGGATATAGTATATAGAAAAGAGAATTTCCGCACCGTCGTATCCTCTAGCTCAGCCTGATGACCCGCCATTCTTTTGCGGGAATCTCGTGCCAGGACTCTTCCGAGGCGCATATGCAAGTGTGCGCTGTCGAAGGCATGCTGCACTGAAAATACCAAGGGACTTTGAAAACGCCAGTGCAGATGATAACGAGAGAGTGCGTGAAAGGAGGTGACGGGTTGACTGGAGCCAAGTGGCCTTTCGCAAAGGACGATGCCTTTGAAATGGTCCACTGGCGAATTTGAGGGCAGGAAGGAGTTCTGCGGGGCTTGCCCGTCAAAGCTCAGTGGCGGCGATGGTGAGACCCAATAAGTCACTGGTCACAAGTCATCACACACCGAAGTTTCGTTGACCAAAGAAACATATATTATCCATTATAGTGAGGAGAAATTAATTATGGAGACGAAGAGACGAGGGAGTAGAGAGGGACGCTCGAAAAAAATCCAAACTAGAAAATCTATGTACAAAACACTATCGAAAGAGAAGAGTCGATTTATTTGGGGAAAGCGCGGGGACGAGTCACCACCAGCACCTTGGGCGGCACGATACGGTTCTCGTGCTGAAACGCAGCAAGGCATCGCCGGAAGGTAGGACTGTCAACAAAATACTTGAGTCAAGACTCGGTAAGACGACATGATTGAACGTACGAGTCGAATATATAATCGACCATGCGGGCGTCGCGTCCCCGCATACTGATGGGTGAGTCTCCATCGGGGCCCGCCCCGAGCCGCATAAAACTGATGTCCCCGAACAGCTGGAAGACGCCGCCGTTGGGGATGGCTGCACCGTTGGGAACGGCCCCGGGGAAAGGAATGGCTCCAGCGTTGCCGGCGGTGGACGACAGGTTGACGGGTATGCTCTGCCCGCGTTTCGCGAAGACACGGAAGGGAGTCTCTTTGTTGCCGTGTCGCAACACAATTTTGAAATCGTGGATGTGGGTTTGAAGATCGTGATCGTTGAAGTTGTCCTCAATTCGAGGGAAGCGGGGGGAAGCGATGTGTGAGGTTTCGCAAAGCGTTCTGGTCCCGTGGAAGTAGGGGCGACGGGCCTTCAGGGACGTATAACGACGGCTCCACAAGGTACGCTCAACGTTCTATGCGAGCGTATCAACAAGAGAAGAATAACACGGCGGAAAAAGGAGTGCTGACCTTGCTTCCTAGCTTAATAGCTCGGGGGTTGCGGGTTTGGACCATCGTGGCTGACCGTGGCGGGCTCGGAAAGTGGAGAGGAAGACCGAAAAGGAGGGGCGAGCAGTCAGAGGGGTGGGGTAGTCGAAGGGGTCCCGCGGAGAGCTTTTGTAGGGCAGACAAAAGAGTACATTGCAAAGGGCGTGTTTGTTAGAACTCAAGTGGCGCGCTTTATGCTGACCCAGAACTTGACACGCGTAAAACAAACAGCAAGCCTTTGGATGACGTTGCAACAAACCCTTTGGATGGTCTTTGCCGAAGTGCACACGGTCTCGGGTCGGGTTGCAGGTCTTGGGTCGGGTTGCGGGTCTTGGGTTGCAGGTCAGCGAGCCAGGCGCATGGAGCGGGACTTGCCCGCAACACGGGCCCTGCCCGAGTGTCAGACCCAGGAGCATGAGGCAGGACTTGCCCACAACATGCAGTGGGCTTGACTTCATAGTCGCGGCGCTCAGCGCCGAGGGTGGTGCAGGTCGATGCTTGAGTGAAAGGTGACCCGTGTGACTTGAGACTCGATTTCCTAATCAAGACTCGAGTAGTAATTTTTTAAAAAGGTCCACTAAAATTCGATAAAACGAGCAAGAAAAATCTATTGGGTGGGATACAGAAAGATAAAACGAAACAACATCAAGGGAAAAGTGCATAGACGAGACATTGCGACTCTAAACTAACTCACTGCCCCCCATCGACCGGGTCTTCCGCAAGCTGAGCGGCGTGGCCTTCTTGTGGACCGTAGAAGAACTCGGGCGGGACACAGAACTGAAGGCCTTCTTCACCGCCATGTGTGCCGCCTGGTTTTTCTTCACGGTGGTACGTTTGGTTTGATTGCGTTGACGGTCAAGCAGGTACGGGCGTGCAGGCCACCCGTCCGTTCGCGCAAACCAAGGATACGTTTCGCCCAACTTTGATAACGTTGTCACTTTTACCGTAAAAATTGGTGCAAAAAGCTCACCTTCTTGAAAAGTTCTTGGAGTTTATCTGGGTCCTGTTTCGTTAAGGTTTGATCCCTGACGAGCTTGGCCTTCGCAAGATTGTCGATCAAGTTCTGTCAATGCGATTCAGTGATCATGACGGTGTAAGTAGATGAGAAACGTACGCGGAACTCCAGGTACTTCTCTTCAGCCTCGTTACGGGTCCCCAGCTTGTACAGCTCCTCGATGAGGATCACAACATCCAGCTTCGTGGGAGCCTTCTTTGGTGGATTAATGACCTCTCCACCGCTGAGAGACCAACGACGAAGACGAGGCTGCGGGGAGAGACGAGTCGTTGGCTCCTCCGATTCCATCCTGTATTCCGACAACTCCGAGAGCGCCGAGGAGGCAGGCGATGGACAGCGTGAAGCCGAGGGCATAGGAACGTCTTCCGTCGCGGGGGCGGCGGCACCTGGTGCAGGAGCGGCGGCAGGTGGAGCAGGAGCGGCGGCGGCTGGAGCAGGGGCGGCGGCAGCGGCTGGAGCGGGGGCGGGCAGCGGCTGGAGCGGGGGCGGCGGCAGCGGCTGGAGCGGGGGGCGGCGGCGGCTGGAGCAGGGCGGCGGCGGCTGAGCAGGGGCGGCGGCGGCTGGAGCAGGGGCGGCGGCAGCGGCAGCAGCTGGAGCGGCGGCAGCTGGAGCGAAAATACGACGAAAAATGGCGGGAGGGTCAAAGACCTCCGGATAGATGTTGGTGTAGAGCAAGGGAACGAATACACGAGGGGCAGGGCGAACGAGTCGACGCAGAAAGTTGGAGGGTCTGTTGTTATCTGCCATGAGAGGGGAACTTGAGACGACGGGAGAGTTTGAATGTATGTATATATGCCTATAAGCACAAAGAACAGAAGGCATCATCTGTCATTGTTAAGCGCCGGGTCAGCATTGGGTTACCGATTGCATGAACAAAGACGGATGCGTCAACGTACTTATGTTCCGATGATAAGCCAAACAACTCAATTCCCTTTCCTCTTTCACTCCACAACTCGACCGTTCAATGCCTCCATCCCGCCCTGATTACACTCGGCAGCGTGGCCTGGAGAATCATCCTGGAACAATTCTTGCGCTTGCGCTAACAGCAGATGGCAAGACCCTGGTCACTGGCGGTCAGAATGCATTCGCCACTCAACGAAACTGGACTGACATTTACACGCAGGGTCGGCCGGGACCCGTGCTTGGGACGCGAAAAGGCTGTCTATGATGGCAAGACCTGCCACAGCCGGTGTTCGGGGTGCAACGACAGTCCTCCTGTGCGTTCGGCGGGTGGATGAGCCGGTCGACGTGATTTACAGCGGCACCGCGAACGGTTATATTTTCTGCTGGCGGAACCGCAAGGGCGTAAGTCTCGAATTTTCGCACCTGCTTATGAGTACTAACCTTACGAAGAAATGGGAGGAGACATTCGCTTTCCAGATCGACGAGCCCAAGGATATCACGGGCATAGCCTTTGATGCAAGCACCAATCGTCTCATCATTTGTAGTTCTGGCGGCAGGGTCGTTGCTTGGGGCGCGATTCGGGATGAGTCGAACCGGGTGCATATGTCGAAGGTTTTCAGCCGCAAAATCGAGGACTTTGAGCCTCGTGCCATTACGTTCGCTGGGTTTGACAGCAGCAAAGACAAGGACATACTGTTGTTCGGCGAGAATCACACCGGGCCTATGTGTGTTCGTTTATCTGTGGGTTCCCAATAAAACGCTGACACAGATAATGCAGTTACAAGCTGCGAGGGAAGACAGGCGAAGTCATCGAGGAATGGACTGTAGGGAGCCCAATGTATGTGTCGCTTGTCAAAATATTTGGTCGACCATGCTCAATACCGACACCCAGCGGCGACGCCCAAGTCGATTGGAAAGAAGGAGTAGTCCTTTTTGACGACATCTTCACCGGCCCTTCGCTATGGCGATACCATGACTACACGCAGGTAAAGATGTACTTCATAAGCGCCACGCGCGATTATGGTCGTATCCGAAACGTACGCTTTGCCGAAGGCGCAACGGCCGTAGTGTGCGGAAGCGATCATGGTTTGGTGTACATTTTTAATCTGCAAATGGGGGAACGTCTGCAGAGACTGGACACTGAAACAGGAGAGTGGGTGCAGACAGTCGCGGTAGGTGGCGGTTTTTTCATGGACACGGTGTCACACTAACAGCGAACACACCAGACTGCCGAGGTGGATGGTGTGTCGACCGTGTTTGCAGCACCCACGCGCAGCGAAGATGGCGATGTGGAGTTGTGTGTGTGGAAGCGGCTGGAGCCCGAGCTCGAGGCAACGCCCAGCACGTTCTGGAAAACGATTTGGTTGTATCTTATCAGGATCATCGTCGCCTGCTGCTGCATCGGGTTTCTGGTTCAGAACCTCCAAGGTCTACTAGGTACGACTGTCGGCGGAGCGGCGAACATCACAGCAGAAGCGCAAGAGGTTGGAAAGGAGATACTAGGCCCAGTACTGAATGGGGAACTCTAGGGATAGGTTGTCGAAGGACACGTTAGAATTTGCGTTTGTGAATAATATATTGGTTTAGCTCACTTGGTTGCGCCAGACAGGAAAATTTTGATTACAGAGAGCGAATAATATTGGAGTTAAATCCAGGTGCACGGAGCAGGACCTGCCCACAACGTGCATTGAGACCTTCTGCGGGTTTCGCGTCCAGTCCATCGAGCAGGGCTTGCCCACAAGAAAAGATTGCGAAAATAGTTGTGCTTGGGCGGCGGGTAAGCGTCTCGAGTAGGACTTGCCCACAAGAAACGATTGCGATGAACCAGATACATGAAGTAGGACTTGCCTACAACATGCGTCGAGTTCAAGGCGGGAACCCGTGATGACCTGTGACCCGTGACTCGTCACTTGTCCCAACGCGGCACAGCAACTTGCCGCCACTGAGCTTTGGAGGGCAAGTCCCCCAGAACTCATTCCCGCCCTCAAACTTGCCAGTGGGTCATTTCAAAGGCACCGCCCTTTGCGAACGACCACTCTGCTCCAAGCCAACGCGTCATTTCGAAGGCATCGTCCTTCACGAACGGCACGCGCTCTCTCCTGGTTTTCTGCACCGGCGCTTTCAAGGGCAAGTCTCTTGCTATCCGCCGTGCACCATGGGTCCCAAACCTCACACTTGCAAATGCGCCTTGGAGAAGTTTCCGCACGAGGTCCCCCACAAAGATTGGAAGGCTCATCAAGCTCAACTACAAACCTTTCAAAGTCGGACGTCCAGCCTCGAGGATGAGACGGTGCGGCAATTCTTTTTGATATAATATACGACCTTATTTAGTTCTCAGAATCTTATCGCCCTACAAACCGCGCGCATCGTCCTCAGCGATAATCCGGAATCGACCAGCAAAAATCCGCCATCCGTAGATCCTCAGTCCCTCCTTGTCGATATGCAGCAGAGCATCGGACACTTACCCAAGGCCCCGACGCGAAAAAAGCAGGTCGCTCCCGTCAAGCGGGCACAAAGAGTGTTCGATGCCCTCACTCTCGATATTGACCGCGCTGTCCAAAGTCTGCAAAGTCATACTTCACGGGATCCACAACGTCTATGGGACAAAGTGGACAAGACGCGAGATGTTGGCTCGATGGTCATGTTGTCTTTGCAGGATCATAAGGATTCGCCGCAAAAGGACTTGATCGTGGTTCAGCTGCGCAACCTTGAACGCAAACTGGAACAATTCCAGCGCGATCTACCTCCAGATCCTCGGCCTCTGTCCTACGACTCAGGTGCGATAAATTTTACAGCTCGTCGTCTGCAGTTGCTGATTCGTGTCTATAGCTTATGCATTCAGCAATCCGGTCCAGGACTTGCACTTCATGGCGCAATTGATGGTCATTTTTACCCTTGTCTGCAAGCACATCCTTAATCTGGGGCAAAAACCCGTCAATTTCATCCTCGACTACGTGACCTTTATCATCAAGTTGGCCTTCGCCGTCAACTCCGCACCGACCACGGCGCCCGATGACAACTCATTTGGTGCAGTGCAGGATGACATCCTTCAACAACTGCCTACGTCGTTGTACGATTCGATGCAGCAACTTAACCTTGACGGGAAGACTGTGCTTTACGCTGTCTGTCTGTCTTGTCACCACCTTCACGCCCCCACCATCGGTACGACGAAGGGCACCACCTGGGTCGGCCAATGTGAGAACACAGTAGTCGGCATGGAGGGTCGGTCGCCTTGCCTCACGGCGTTGTTGGATCGCGGACGTCCCATCAAACCATTTCTCTCGCCCTCATTGCTCGACTACCTTGCACGGCTTCTTTCCAATCCCAAGATTGAGACGCTCATAGAAGAGCCTTGTATCAATGCGATGAAATGGAAGCCAACCCCTCCAGACGACTTTATCGACCATCCTTTGCACGCACAATTTATGCAGGGCTTCGAGGGACCTGTGAAGGACGTATTGTTTATCAATCGGGAAGGGCGGCTACCCATCGTGTTGTCCGTAAGTGTGGACTACTACCCGCCCCGTGGCAGCACCATACACTCGTCGTCGGCGTCGATCGGTGTCATGAAAGTGAGCTGCGAGAATCTGCCAGTTCACGAGCGCAACGAACCCGAGAACGTTTACGTCGCCATTCTTCCCGGCCCTAAAGCTCCCAAAGGCGAACATATAAACCCGTATCTGAGACCAGTCATCGATATTGCGGTCGCAGGATGGGAGCGCGGAATACATATCTCTCGGACGGCGAAACACCCTGAGGGACGTACTCTGGACCTTGCCATACCCCTATCGATCAATGACACGCCGGCTGCCCGCCAGATCTCGGGCATGGCTCACCACAATCATACCATCTATTGCACCCGCTGCCAGTGTCGTGGCCGTGCCACCGTCTACAATACAGATTTCAGCAAATGGAAGCAGAGGTCTGTCTCTCAGCTGCGCAAAGCCGCCGAGGATTGGCGGGATGCAGACACAATTGCTGAACGAAAAGCAATTTACCGCGAGCACGGCGTCCGCTGGTCCGAGATGTGGAGGTTGCCGTATTGGGACCCAACCCGCATGCTCGTTCCTGATCCAATGCACGTCGTTCTGGAGGGCGTCGTGCATTACCATTGTCACCGTGTCCTCCAGATTGATCTTACCCTGGCATGTAAACGTGACCCAGCTCCAGTCGCATTCGAAATGGATTGGCTTCCCATTACCCCGGCGACCATGGCGAGGGCACCTGCCAAGGTAGTCCCCAAGCTAGAAGGTGATCAAAAGAAGGTCGCCAGTGTCCAGCGCCTGCTTCAGCGCGAGCTTGATGACCCGGATCTCACCGCGAACCTCGACGAGGACGAGGCCGGCACTGACGAGGAGGATGACAATGGCAGCGACGACAGCGACGACAAAAGCGATGAGGAGATGCCTCGAGCTACCCGTCGTGCCAAACGACGTGTCAACCCCGAACTATTCACCACCGACGAACTAATCCGCAAACTCGGAAATTACACGAAACCCGCGCTAATCTGGGTCTGCTGGACCCTGAGCTTGCGTGCAGTGCCCCCAAAGCCTCCGAAGCCTCCGAAGGAACCTAAAATCACTCGCGAGCAGTGGGATCGCTTGTCTATGGAAGAAAGTCTGTATTGGAAGACCACCACGAAGGCCGCGCTGATCGAGACTTTGTTGAATTGGGTAAGTCTCCCTTTTGCGTCAAGTGCTCAAGCTCGACCTCATATCAACTTAGCGGATGACCAAACCTAAGCTGAACCCAACGTACGTCCCACGGCCCAAGATAATACCGCCGGAGAGCATCGCGTTCATCCAGAAGGTGATCTCGAAGACGGAATGACCGAATTGGGTCCGCCATGTCCCCAAGAACTTCGGGGACGCGGCAGCGGGGTCGCTCAAACCCGACGAATGGCGTCAGCTGGCCACAGTTTTTCTCCCCATCGCTCTCGTCATCCTATGGGCGGAGAAAGAGGGCGATGAAGCCTCGCTGTTTACCGATATTTTGGCGCATAGCATGGCTCTCTTCCAGGCGACAACACTTGTGTGTCGTTATTTGACAAACCCGAGACGCTCCACCCAAGGTCGAGGTCATCTCAAGCATTGGGTGGACGACCTTCACAGGCTTCATCCTCATACACAGAGCCACGCGCGCAAGACAGTCGTCCACCTTTTCTTCCACGTCTTCGAGTTTTTGCTTCTGTTCGGCCCAGCATTCGGATGGTGGTGTTTCCCGCTGGAACACCTGATCGGTGTATTGCAGAAAATCAAGACAAACAGGCGGCTCGGTGGTACGTCTGTTTTCTTACCTTGATTTCGCTTACTGAACCATTCCACCCAGGGGAACACGAAGCCACGGCGGTTAATTCCTGGATCCGCGCCGGAAATCTTCGACAATGGATCAACCGACCTGATTGCCCGCCCTTACTCCAGGAATTCCATAGGATGTTCAGCAAGTACTTCGGCGTGAATCTGCACGCTCAAGTCATTCCCGACAAAACTGTTCCCCATGGGACGCGCGCGCACTGCGATTACGGAGGGACGCACTACTCGAGAGCAAGCACGCATGTTGGGAATAGCCTCATCATGTACATCGAGTCCGGGAAGACAGTCGCTGGGAGCATCGAAGAAATCAATATTCGCGAATCTGGTCCCGAATTTCTAGTTCGGCGTCAAGCTCCTTTACCTGCAGGGAAAAACGACCCATTCAAGGCCTTCCCAGATATCGCAGCGACAACGTACTCGTCCAAGATGTCTGACCGGGTTGACACCATTCACCCCAAGGCCATAATCGGGCACTACGCGCGCTTCGAGTTCTCGGATGATCGGGCAGTGGTATTGGAGTTAGATAAAGTGAGTCGTTCCGAGGCTCTTATTTCTTTCATTGATGCTCACGACGATTCATAGGGTTAGGCCCCGCAGTTTTGCGCGATAGATTTTTTGACCTGTGCAGCTTACGGACAAGTTCTGCGGGATGTAATTTTTATTCATGCAAGTACATGCCATACGATCCCTCTGTGTATTTACCAGTTGTAAACATTTTTCTGACGACAAGCAATGGTTCTGGAGAGCGGGTCTGACCTCAGGCCTCAGACCTGAAGGTGAAAAAAAAAAAGGGTCTCGTGACCCATGACTCAGACTCTTTGTGAGTCAATGTGACTGGCAGTGCGCAACCGTCTTGTCACCGCCCACCACCGAGCTCTAGCAGGCAAGCCCTGCAGAACTCGGTGTGGCGAGCGACTACCGAGCTATTTCGAGGGCAAGGCCTTCGTGAAAGGCTTCCGTGGCTTGTAGCATATTCAATGGCACCACCACCGAAAAATCACCCCGCCACCGAGCTCTGACAGGCAAGCCCTGCAGAACTCGGTGTGGCGCGCGCGTGTGCGACCGTCGAGCTATTTCGAGGGCAAGGCCTTCGTGAAAGGCTTGGAGACACGGTGACCGAAGCTCGGCGGGTAGCTGAGATTTGGTCGTGACCGTGGATTGCGGACTCGGCGGTCGTCGTCGAGGCCCAATGGCGTTTTGGCGGCTCTGGTTTCTCTCTGTCTACTTTCCGATGTCCAACGACAGAAAAGGCCCTCAATCGCACCAATCGCACCGCCGCCGAACTCTGGCCTGCAGTTTGCGAGCAACAGCCCATTTTCGAGGGCAAATGTCCTTCGTGAAAGGCCATCGCAGCAATTTCAAAGTCCAGCCCTTGCCGCAGTGTTTCTGGATCTTACTCGCCTCTCTGGGCTTGCCGCCTCTTATCGTGTCATTCTCAAATGTTGGTCGAATTATTTTCCTTGTTTCATCCAGTGCTCATGAACCCACAGGATCCACTGTACCATCGTCACTGAGATCTAGGCCAAAGCTCGATTTGTTCCCCCGAGATCTATGCCCAAGCTCGATTTTTTTTTTTTTTTTAGCCGACGAGTAAGTCTCCGATGCATTAAAAATCGACGGAGGATTTAGATTTACGAAAACTTTCAGTATATTCACCTCCCTGCCAACATATCCCAGCACCGAATCCCCTTAAAATACCGCGAACTACGGTGCTCGTCGCAGGTCCCTGTCCCTCGACCCAACTTTGTCGTATTCGCAAGCGCCGCTCCCGATGCGCCCAAGTGAGGACACGGGCGACATGCGGGAAATGATTTACAGCTCGCGTGTGCATCGGTTTGGACGCCAGACGCGTCGCGGGTTGTCACAGGGCGGGACAGATCACGTGATCACCGCACGTTCTGCAGCGAAGTCCACGACCCATCTTCCTCCATCGTCGACCTTGCGTCTCGTTTCCCTCACACGTCTACAAGCCTCTACGCTTTCACAACCACTCGATCCCCTACCTCTTCATGGATCTTGACGGAATCCAAGAACCCGCCCCTCCATATTCGAGGGAGGACCCTTTCCCGACGCCCGAAGGACCGCCACCTGCTTACGAGCATCCACCTTCGTACGAGGACGTCGTCGTCCAAGGCACCAGCAACTCCCTTGTCGACCAGCTGGAAAATGTAGTGACTGCGGGGATGGGACCAATGATCGACGCGTCTTTGGTGCGTCCTCTCTTTCTCTCTTCCCTCCTCCTTCTCATGTCATTCCAGACCCACGACAACACCGTCATGGCTCTTCTAGTCGATGAGCAACCGGACGCCGGAACCTTGGGACGCCTCCGCAAGGCGTATGCGCGGGCGAAAAACTGGATTACCCGTCGATTCCGCAGCTAGGAAATAGGTGCGCACCCACTGCTCGGTTTTTTCGCTGTCGCTGACCCGTTTTGTAGATTGCGAGGCCCAATTTGCTTGCCCTTAGCCCACATTCATGTTCTTTGAGTCGTTCTATACAAATGTTTTGCCGTCTACTGCTACGACCCGCCGCACCGACACCCAAATTCTTCCACCCGAGCCTGAGCGCCCGTTTCTGTTCGACGCCGACTTTATATTCCAGCGACCGCCCGCTCTTCAAATACCCAACCCGAACTCGTATCAATTATCATCTCCTCCACATGCCTCTGCGAAGTCTGGCGGTGGCGCGCCGTGACCGTCTGTGCACGGAAACCCGACTCTGCTGCGAGCAACTGCGACTCGGTCCATTGCGGGGTCCCATTCACCATCTTCGAGCGCAGACATCACTGCGGTAAATGCGGCGGCCTCTTGCCAGCCATGCTCGTCGCGATCGACGCGTCCAACCTCGCGTTCCTCCACCCGCCGCGCAACACACCCTTGACTCGCCCGCGTCGCCCATCGTGATGACCAGTGTGTGCGACGACTGCTACGACCAGATTTACGGCCTGCGCTCGCCCTGTATTGCGCCCCTGCGGCCTTCCTCGCCTTCCCACGCTAATTCCCTCCTCGTCGCCGATCGCCCTATTCAGAAGCTCCGCCTCCGCACCCTCGTCGGCCGCGTCGAGCCCTCCCGGACCTACCACGCCGCCTCCGCTCCCCGACACCCACGCCTCCTCCATGTCCCACAGCATATCCTTCCCGACGGCGGCATCACCCGCTCCCGCTCCCGCACCCGCCCCTCCTCTCCGCGCTCCCTCCGTTCCACCACCCTCCCCTCCCCGCTGACGAGCGCTCGTACGGCGAACTCGACGCGTACCCCCTGCGCCGCACCAGTCTCCTCTGCAAACCATCCGGCGGCGGCCGCTGGGAGCCCGACCCCAAAGCCGCCGACCCCGCCCTGCGTGTCCCCGTCATCGACGAGCACTCGTACGGCGAACTCGACGTGTACCCCATGCACCGCCCCAGTCTCCTCTGCAAAGCATCCGGCGGTGGCCGCTGGGAGCCCAAGCCTGGAGCCGCCGACCCCGCCCTGCGCGTCCCCGTCGTCGGCGGCAAGGCCCCGTACGCGCTTGAGATGGAGCACGAGATGGAGCACGAAAAGGCTGAGGAGAAGCGGAGATGTGGTTTCCTACTTACATCCTGACATGCCTAACCTATACGATCCCCTCTTAGTCCTCTCTTATTCGCTCGTCTTCATTTGGCATACGAAATACTACGATTTTTTCGCATTTGTGTTAAGTGACTCGCGACCTGCGGGGTGAACCCGCAGGTATACCCTTGGGTGCACCCGCGGGTTCGGAGAATCATTTGGTTTCAGCGCGAATTTCAGCCGCGCTGAAATTCGCGCATTCAGCAGCATTGAAAGTAACGTTGAAAGCAAAGGTTTCAATGGTGCTTTCAGCGTAGCCGAAATTAGCCGATTCGGCAAGACTGAAAGCGCCGTTGAAAGCCTCTCTTTCAGTAGCTGTTTCAGCCCGGCTGAAGCTTCCAGTTTCAGTTGCGGAGAAACGCATGCTGAAAATAGAAATTTCAGCAGGCATTTCAGCGCTGCCGAAAGCCTTTGTTTCTCGTTGTCTGAAACTCCGATTGATTTGGCGAAAATCAATTCAAATTTCAGCCCTCGCTATACGCACCGTTTCTTTGCAGCTGATTTTTGTCTTGATTATCACCATTTCTATTCGAGAATCAGGTTCGACGATTCTACCCGAATCCAATGCGGCTGATTCGCGTATAGATTTTTGGGAAATAAATTCACGTATAAGTCCACACTGATATTTTGCTTTTTTTGGTGTGACTGAATATCTCCTTCTCCACCAAGCACGCATCAATATAGCTTATCCACGGGATGATGGCCAATCCCCGCAGAACAGAATCGTCTCCGCACATGTCCGAAAGCTCCTTCATATTCGCATGATAGACCGCGAGCAACGCATTGGGTTGGGCCTCGCCGCGGAACAGTCTGGCTGAGAACTGCACAAGATGGTACTATATCTGACTGGGCAACTGGCCACCTTAGCACTTTGATCCTCCAATGCAGGCATATTGTCAGGCAGGTGTCGGGTCATGGGTTAGGAAACAAAGATATGCATCCCACGAGTGAGTTAGGACTCTCATCCGAATTTTTATATCCCGATTTCGTCACTTGTCGAATTTATTTCGGCGATCACTCCGAAACGGCGATAAACGGCCTAACCGGCCACCCGTCAAATCCTTTGTTCGTGGTCGTGTTATCCACCCTAGCGCATCCCAAGTCGTTCACAAGATGCAAATATATTATTGCATACACTCAAATTACATATCTAAGGTGTTTTTGTCCCACAAGTATCGCACTTTCCGGTCAGGTTTGATTGGTTGAATTGGGGTGTCGACGGAATGCTTTGTCCTGTGAAGTGCACAGTTCATCAACATCCCAAATTGAGGTTCAGACGACTCCATAGGAAGTATTAGAACATACCAAAGTGCAAATTATGCCCACTTTGTCGCGATAACCCTTCCTAAAAAATCCAACTTTCAGGGCAAGTGAGATTTAGTAATTCTGGCTGGTAGTTCGCTGCGAACCGGAAGGTGCACATCCAGGAACCTAAAAACCCGAGGTAATGCAGGGTTAGTAGTCTCTATCATGCCAGCCAGGCTCCAGGTCCGTCACACATGCAGGTGGCTTGCTATAAGGATGGCCAGATTGAGCCACTCCAGATCAGATTGAGGTCTCATTCGAGGTACCAGGAGCCCAGAGATAGAGATTTCGGCAGAAGTTTTGACCCGAGGTCATTGGCCCGAACTCAAGGATGAATCCGAGCCCCGAAACTTGTGGATTGGTGAAGATTTCGTGGAGAAACAAGCGCGACACGCTGTTCGGAGATAAGGAATGACGCTGATCTCCCACCATCTTGATCGAAAACCTGCCACAGCTTTTGATGACGACCTTCGCTTGGGTCCAAATTTGGCATACAGCATCCTCATAAGTCCGGTACCATCCCACAGACACAATAGCTCAGGATTTCACACCACACCCCCTTATATGATGCAAGTGGCCGGTTAGCTAGTGTGGCCGGTTACCCAGTCGGAAATAGTAGTATACATCCGGGTCTTCAATCGAGTCGTCGATAATAATGGCAGTAGCTGTAAGCTTGGCAAAAACAAGCTTCAGAGGAATGCTCGCATATGGGTAGGCCCGTTCGCTAATTCCGCCGGCGGCATGCTCCACCTCGGCAAGCTTTTTCGCTTCCCACGACGAACTTGGTCCCAGCGTATTCAGCACCCACTCGTGGAAGGGTACCCAGTAATTTGCCTGGTACGGCGGGAAGGGTTCGTGGCGATAGCCGATGTCGGAAAGGAGGCGTTGGATGCAGGCAGAAAATTCGCTGGTTGACATGGCTGAAGAAGCGGTTGAAGAAGCGGTCGAACTCGCTCGGTAATCCAACCTCTATGTACACGGTATATATGAGGAGTTGGAGCGTGGACCTGCCCTGACATAGATCACACAAATTGTGATGGTCTCTGGAGCGACTGTCAACTCGGATACCACATTCGCCGGTCTGCACCAAAAATAACCCTGGAAAATTCTGTGCGGCAAAACCTTTAATTTGGACCAAGCGGACATATCGTGGAGGGCCCTTCGGTACAGGTGGTCTTGAACCCTCCCGCGATATAACATGGACTTGATTTGGTCTCAGTGCACCATGGTCACCAACCGAACATTAACCGCAATCCGATTGTCCTCTCCATTGGACGAGAAGAACAGGAAATCACGACTGTTGAGGGACTCGGGATGACCGCGGGAATCAATGTCCTCGTACCTATGGACTTCCACGAACCAGCAGTTGACCAGTATGATTTCCTTCGACGACAATGACGGTGCTTGGGACGAAAATAGTGGTTCGCGAATTCACAGAACGCAGCGGAACAGAACAGATTATGTGCAAGTGACTCCTTCGCAATTTTCCTATTCCGTGCCTCTCTTCGAATATGCGCCCGTGGTCCATGGGTTGGAAAGGATCACGCTGATACCGCTCTTCTCGAAGGATTTGGCAGAATTGGTTGCGAGGAAGGTACTGAAAGGCGGCGTTGACAGATGGATGAATGGTAGGGAAGAAAAGAAGCAGTATCGCGCATGGTCAGATCACTAGGCGTCGCAGGCACATCCAAGGGATCGCGCCTGTAGTACGTCAGCGAATTTTGAACGGGATATTTTACAACTGGCTAAGAGCGATCATAAACCTGTCCACATCCTTATGAAGCCCTGTGTGAAATCGCGTCGCAAATCAAAATATTTTGGCCAAGCTTCAGCTCCCTCACTCAACAGAACACTATCTTACCTGCGCGTGGGGCAATGTGATATCTGTTGACGTTTTGCGGTGGGAAAATAAGGCCCCAATTTCAATGTTCGCTTGCGCAGAATGTGAGCCTGAGAAGCCTAATCACATCATGAACACACCAGATAACAAAAATTCCGAGCCAGGTAGAAACGTCAGCTGAAAGGCTGATAGCTGGTCTTAATTTGGATTTCCCGCGGTAAATCCCGCCAAGTAACACTGCGCGACAGTGCTGCGTCACGGCACTGAAGAACATATTTGGATGCCTGGCATTTATGAAGTCTAAGTTTCTGTGAGGAACCCTCGTTTTCGAGCGGCGAACTGCACCTAGATCAAGATTGAATAGGATTTGAATGCTGGTGCACAACTGCATTTTACTTCTAACTTCAGATTGGAGGGATTTCTGTGAGGTCTGCGCCGCCGGATGTCCAAAGAGCTTCTTCCATTCACAGCTTAGACAATAGACTCAATCCATGAACACTCATTTGAAATTTCAAGAAGGTTTTTATTTGGAATCCAATTCGTGTGCAACATTGTATTGCGTCTCAAGTATGGTGTTTGTCATACATTTGACCTGAATCCTGTTCCACCAAGTGTCAGATTGAGCACCAGATGTCGAACAAAATGGCACAGCAGTGCCGAGCAAGTTTTTGTGCTGTGTTTGTTCTTCTCGCAAAAGTATACGTCTCTTCACGAATCCTCCAGCTCAGAGATAGCTGATATTTATTTGTGCTTTATTTCTACAGATTGGACCATGGATCGGGCTTCTCGGGCAGGAAGGTGGAGCCGCCTGAGCCAAGTTCTTATTCAAAACTTTGCCTTTGCTTTTATTTCAACGTGACATGCCCTGTAATACCGCGCCAGTAGTCTTCATTTCTCTCTGCAGGCCACTCCAATGCTGCGGTAACACCTTTCAGTTGCCTGCATACAATCATTGTGAATGAGCTCCAAAATATGGTCCTTGGACCGTTGTTCTGGCAGTAAGAGACGACGTTGGTTGGCATTTGACCTCCAACTTCCCATCATGCATCATTTGCTGTAACTGAATCTGCCTGGGCATCGCGCGCATGGTCGTTTGTCCGCATTGGCATGCCTTGATTTTAGGTCGGAGGATTATATTCTGCTTTAGCGCCGCTTTCAATCGTGTTGGGGATCGTTTGGTTCCTGTCTGGCGGCGCGTCTCATCACGTGGGCTTTCTCTGTCTTGAAACGCAGTTGCAACACTGTGAGCTCGTCGTTATCTTTGTTCCTTTCTTCTCACCTCTATTCAATGCTGCATGCTTCCCCGGTAAGTTCTGAACATGCCTCGAAACCGTCAAATCCAGAATACTTGGAGCGGCGGACGAGTGACCAATTCGGGACGGCGTGCCCTGTGAGGAAATGGGTTGACTCTGGGTTCTAGGCTGTACCTAGTTCGAGCGCTTCCAGAAAACTACAGCGAATTTTGGGTTCTACTACTTCCCGAACCGTCTGCAAGATCGATCTCTCTCGTGGGCGTCATTCACAATTTAACCCTAGCCTTCTTCGCATGGCGCTCATATTCCTCCTGCAACACGCGCCGCTTGGTCTTCCCGGTAGGTGTCTTCGGTATCTTCCCCCCCATCAAGTCGTCAACTCAAATCAACATCAAAATAAAGGTCCCCACACACCTCCTCCACGACCTCGATCCCGCCCCTCAGCCACTTGTACTTGCTTAAAGACTCTTTCTGCCATCGTTCCAGCGTTTCAATGACGGCGGCTGCGCCTTCCTTCTTCCCTGTACTGCTCAGCACGATCCAGGCACGCGGCACCTTCTCGTCGGCGGTGCGGCCGCCGCTGACGCCCGCGACAGCGACGTCAGAGATGAGCTTTGCGGGGTGCGCCAGGAGAACGTCCTCGATTTCTCTCGGCGAGACCTGTGTGCCGGAGACCTTCAGCGTGTCCTGCAGGCACGCGTACGCGCCCGTCTCATGGTCAGCATCATCGATCCCCGAGACACACAGCGCGAGTAAGTACCTTCGCCCGGTCCGCGAAACTGGGGAGGACAATGTTTGAGTGGCTCGCACAAAGACGAAATGCGAGGGACAACGCACAAGAAGTATCCCCTCTCATCCGCGCTGAACCGATCGCCGGTACGCAGCCACCCGTCGACGAAGGTGTTCGCGTTCGCCTGGGCGTTGGTGTGGTATCCACGCGTGAGACAGGCGCCGCGCAGCCACAGCTCGCCCGTCTCCCCCGGCGCCGCGTCCGTGCCCGTGCCGTCCTCGCGTACAATCCGCGCCTCGAGCCCCGGAACGAGGACCCCCGCGGTGTTGGACGGGGGGGCACCCATGGTTAGCACCCCCTCTGTTGGACGCGTGAACGCGGCGAGGCTCTGCGGGTGCCGTGCATAAGCAAGTGGTTATCCATGATTCAGCGTGGGAGGGCGGCGACTCACGGACTCGGAGAGGCCGTACCCTGCAAGGGATGATCGTCAGCGGCGCGCTGGCAAGGAAGGAGCCAGGCTTGAACTCGCACCTTGGTGGACCACCGCATCCTCATTCAGGACGCTCTTCATCTGCGCAGCGAGCTCGGGCGGCAGATACGCCGCGCCTGATATGACGGTCCTGACTGAGCTGAGGTCGGCCGTCTCGATGTCGGGGTGGTTGACCAGCTGGTGGATGACAGACGGGACGAGCGTGAGGTCCGTCGCTCGATACCTGTTTGCAACCCACCAATCATTCTAATTAGTGCGCAGCACAAGTACAGTATGGATGGACGCAGAACGAGAACGTGCTTTGCAATGGTATTGAGGTACTGCACTGTGTTCCATTTCTCTAGGATGATGTACGTGGTCGGTGCGAGGGTCGAGTATAGCACATATACGTGTAGACCGAAGGTGTGGAACATGGGAAGAACACCAATGCTTGTCGGCACGGTTGCCCGCTGTCCCTACAACGCGCAGTCAAATTATTAGCTGCATGCCATTCGAGATGGCAGAACTAAAGCTACCAAGAACGGCGCTGCCAGCTTGTTGATGGCCGTCAGCTGGTGAAGCGCAAACACATCATTCCCATGCGTTATCTCGACGGCTGAGGTTTCCTTCAGTTCAGGTAGTTGTTGAAATGACGATCCAGACACACCTTTGGGAAGCCCACTGGTCCCGCTAGACATGAGGAAATACGCGAGTGTATCCTTTTTCGCTGCGCGGACCGGCTCCAAAGGGACTTTATTGCGCCGAACAAAGTTCATCATCTGACCAAAGCTCGTGCGTCCCCCAACAGGCTCCCCTGACAGGATGTATATCCTGTCCGGTGTTATGCGTCCGCGTATGTCTGGATCCTCGATCGCGGCAAGGACGGTCTCGAACAGAGCCACATCCACGAACACACGCGTCGCTTTGGTGACCTTGAGCGCATGGATGAGCTCGCGCCGCGTCGAATACGACGAGAGGAGCGCAAAGGGCGTCGTCACCCACAGCAGCGCCAATATGATGTCGATGTACTCCTGCACTTGCATGTGTGGGTGAACGTAGAAAGCGCGATTCGAGATGCGCGAATGACGCACCAATGAGTTGTTCCCCAGGACCGCTATCATCTCGTCGCCCTCGCCGGTCAAACCAAGGCATCCGTGCGCGCGTTTTCCGCCCAAGGCAGTCGCACCCAGCTTCACTTGCCTCACAAATTGCCTGTACGTCCGCTTCCGCCCCGTCTTTTCCTCGATATGGATGGTATAATCCGGCCAGTCTGTCTGCAACGGTTCAGCGGTGCGTCCATAAATCATCAGCAAGGAACTTGTATCACCTGGTCTGGGCGTCCAAACATGTTGTCGAGGACATTGGCGGCGGGGACTGGCGGCAGAGGCGGGTAAGGGGACTGGATGGGCATGGGCATGGGCAGGTGGGAAGCGGATGCCATTGGATGGGCAGGCGTGTCCACGGTACGCGGTGGGTATGCCGGCATGCCGGCACTGGAAGGTCAAGGAATGAAGAGTAGAAGCACCGTCTCGATCCGGGATCATGAACGGGGCTTTGTCACCCACGCGTTCGAGGACGAGAAACACGAATGGGATGGAGACGTGAGCAACGACGGGAGTTGCTACTGGCGTTGCGAAGACAAGGGGAGCCAACTACCTCGGTGTATATCCTGAGGCTATCCCCAAACATATAAACCCCACAGGTCAATGAAACGGTACGAGCCGTCAGGAACAATTGAATAGGTCGGTCAGTACGACTTGCGGGAGGCCAGCGCCGCTACACACGGCGACCAAATTGCCGCAGACTCAACTGTCAGGAAGGTGACAATGGTCAGTGCGCATCGGGGTGTGCAGTGCAAGGAGTAGGCAAGGCATCAAGATGGGACGCGCAAATGCTGATTCAATCCAATCCAAAGGGTTGAAATTCGCAACATACACGCACACCCTATGCATTCCGGGATTTTGGAGGGGCAATGGCCAGTGCGCATCGATATCGAGGGTGTGCAAAGCAAATGCAAAAAGTGGGCAGATTAGCGCGCAAATATTGAGTTAGAATTAGATGCTTATTAAAAGCGTAACATACGCTGTATCTTTAGCTCCGCGCCGCTGGGTGATCGAAAATACGAACGAGGGATCGAAGCGAAAGCGGCCACCGATACCAGTACTTCTATCCTGGCGGCTAGTGGGTGCGGACGGTGCGCCTGCGATGCGAAGAGCTGTGCTTGACGAGGGTGGCTATTTGAGACACACGCCACAGAAGAGAATAGGCCGGCGACCGGATATCGACTCGACATACTGGTGGACGGGGAAGGGGAAGACAGGAAACGCGTACGGTTTCTGCAAGGTGGAAGCGTACAATGGTAGCTCAAGCGGGGTCTGATGTGTCCACAGAGTCGAACGGTGGGCGAGCGAGCGGCGTTTCATGCTTGGCGCCCATGCGGCCGCAATTCGCAGGTCGTGTTCGGTCGACGAATGCGCGTCGAGAGCGTTCCTCGCAGTTCGTTGAGTAAAGTCGCGACAGATGGTGAGAGAGAAGGAGTTAAATCAACAACGATAAACACGGGCACAGCCACGGACCTTTTCAAGTTCCTTGCCGCGACTTCGCGCCATTCACTCCCGCTAACGCAATGCCGCCCGCACCCGGACCGGGACCCGACCGGGGCCAAGGCGCACCACCTGCGGGCCCGCTCCGACGCCTACCAAACCCACAGACGGAGGCCTATGCGTCTGGACAAGATGTCAAGATGTATCAAGTTTGAAAGCCCCGGACAACGACTGCACATCCATCGTGAACATGCCCTCCTTGACCGGATGCGCACTACCTGACCCGAACGCGCATTGCCTTGAATGTACACGCAGGCTCTATTCACACTTTCAGCGTTAGGTTCCGGATGGACCTTGGCGATGGTGTCTACCCCATGCTTTCGCACCTTTTTCCTGGGATCCCATTTTTGGCGGAAACATGCGCGCTACCCCGACTTTTGGCGCCGGGGGGCCTCATCAGAGAATACTTAGACATAGGAATGAGAACCGCTCGGCACCGAGAGATCCTTCGCAGGAATGGAGAATATTATATTGCATGCAATGGTCTCGCTGGTCCTGGTCGGTTGGTGGTAAATCAAAACTGGGCGGCCTGATGCTGAATTTTGGCGCGAAGTATCCGCTAAATCGAGCACTGCATATCGTATATATCCGGCCCCTTGAAGGGCTGCTGATTGGAATCTTGGGACAGCTTCGAGCCGCGACGATTACGATGGTGTGACGCGAGGAGTGTAACAGTGATAGGGATCCGATGTATTATTCCGACGAGGTTTAGTACCTCGCTTATCCAGAAGGCTGTGAAACAGCGAGGTACGTAGGTCGGTTTCTTGGCCCTCGCTAGATGCGTGGCCTTATAATGGAATTCTATTTTCCAGATGTGCAGCTTCACCATGTCACGCCTTTTCAGTGCTCTTATCCTTACTGCTTGCTTCGCAAATTTGGTCGCCGGTTCGACCAACACAACGACTGACCCTAACACCGACCCGATGTTCGTCCGCTCAACATTCCCATATGAGCGTTATTGAACACTTTGTAGTGGCGGATTTGTTCCGAACGTGCCATTCCTGCAGCTCCGCTAGAAGATACATCTTGACACCTTCCCACAGAAATCGCTTTCGTGTTTGGGGTTGATTTTCTATGGGGCTTCGGGGCTCGTTCACTGGTACCGTGCGCCCCTTTCATTTCCGAATTCGAGCGAAGGGACGAAATACTTGTCCAAGATTTCTTCACCGTCCCACCGCGAAGTTGGTTTATGGTTAGCTTGCCTCTCGGAATGACCAGTACGGTTGCATCGTCGATTTCCGGTCGCTTTCTCTGACCTGCGTCGCCCATTAGCCATGGCTGCGGGGTTTGCGCTTCGTATACTCTACGCAAATCCACCGTTCACTGTGGGAAAGTATATCGCAATGGACCTGGTTTGTACCCTGTCAACGCTTCCCCAACTCATCCAAGTTGCGCTAATTCCTCGCGATTTTTCTTCTTCTTCAAGTGCATCCTTCTCTCGGTGAGCCAGATTTTTGTTGACCCAGCCTGACGTTAACCCTTGAGTTGGTTCACCAGCCTTGCTTATTTCTGACAACCGACTACATGTTGCTCTCCCACATTGCCAGAACCTTCGACAAGGAGGTCACGGATCGCTGCCTTTTCATACGCCAGTCTCGGATTACCAAGATCTTCGTGTGGAGCGATATCATTACGTTCCAGCTGCAAAGTGGTGGCGGTGGGCTCCAGGCCGCGAAAAACGCAAGTCTCTCCAGCCTCGGGAATAAGGTGCGGTCTCCTCATCAAATGTCGAGTTTGACTTCCGAACCGAACAGCTCGCGTTGTTCGGGCTCCTCCTCCAAGCCCTGTCTTTCGGAATATTTACGGCCCTCCTTATTGTCTTCGGCTCTCGCATGTGAGTACGGACAGTAACGACAGTTGAATGTCGCATACTTATTACTTGATGCATGTGTTCTCAAGCCACGCACACTTTCCTGAACTTTGGCACCCCCAAAATCGCCGCCCGTTCAAGGTTTTGTCAAGGCGTCCAATTGAAGACTGGCGGATATTGCTCTACGTTGTGGGCATCACCTGTATTGGCATTCTCATTCGATCCATATTCCGTATCGCAGAATATGCCGGCGGGTATGTGTCATTTTCAGCGACACTTGCACTGGTCTGATGCGCTGCGTACTTAGGTATTCAGGCGTCATTGCAACGCATGAGGCGTACTTCTACGTGTTCGATGCGATTCCCCTCTGGATCTCGATGAGCCTGTACTGCATTGTATGGCCTGTGCGTGCGCTGACAACACACTCCGGGCTCGGGCATAACCAGCTTGCACTGGGATCTAGACAGAATTTGAGCCAGCCGAAGTCATTCGAATAAACACACGTAACATACATGCATCGACGTAGTCTAGTGGGCTTGGACTGGAAATATCACATATTTCGAATACACCCGTAATATTATGAATAATGGCTCGAGATCCTGATTTCTCCCCCGAGAGCTTTGGTGGCGAATTGAACCAAATACCACGATCCACAGTATGTTGTTCCGTTTGTAAAAGAATTCAAACCATAACTCGAGGGGTCAAAACCCGAGTACTTGAATCACGTCAAACAAAATATCTTGTCATCTAGAGAACGTATATCTCGATCCCAAATGCAAGATATGAGATATCTGCAGCACACCAAACCTGTGGTCGGACATGTTCAGATGAGGCAGGGCCCTATCGGATATCCGATCGTATCATGCATTGCATCGAAAGGTAGAACGATCCATATTGTAGCAGTCCGGAATCTTCATATCGCGGGCAAAGATCAGGTCAAGCAATTCCAAATTGGCAACCTCAAAGAGCACGGATATGATGGCCTCGACAAAGGGTGCGAGGTTACTATTAATAGGGTAAAATTCAGTCATTGTGTTTCTGAAGAGATCGTCAAATTCTTCCAGGGTAGTGACCGGAGATTCGTGAACATGCGGGGCGAGCGCTCTCAAGCTGAATTATGGTTTCATGGCGCGAAGGAAAGGGTGGACATTGGAGAAAGAAGAAGTAAAATACAGAGCAACATACGAACAAATCCGTTTCGATGTACCAGTGACGCTGTTGGCAGGTTCTTTCAACAGAGTGGTCCGATCGACAATTGTTTCGTATGCTTGTGCGTTCTCATTTTGTACCGGAGAAATTTGGCAGTTTGCCTGAATCCTCGTAAAACGGCATATATCCGGTAACTCCCAAGGTGGATTCCAACCACCTAGTCCCGACCGACGCTGTGCTGCGTTTTGAATATGATACGTGCGGACAGAACGAATGATGTGTTTGATTGACTGCATTCGAGGGCAAGGGCGCGCTGTACGCTGTACCTAACTTAACGGCGCGCTGAGAGCTGTTTCCCAACTTGACATTTAACTTGCGACAAACCGAGTTCCTGCATATGTCTCGAAGTCGAAGGACAGATGATCTCACACGGTATTCTTAGTCTGGTGCGCATTCATTCACATTCTTTGCAACCGTTATTTATAATCGATCGGGAAGCGGTATTCAAACAAGGCTTTATCGCCCTTTTTACTGTCCATTGATCCTGATCCGTCGCTTGCTACATGGTCCATGAAAAATTAACCATTACTTTTGTGGAATAACCCGAACAAATGTCTGTATAGTTCACGATGAGCTCCAGGATGTCACGGTCGAGGCAAAGCCATTCAGATTTTGGTCCTGATTGATGAGGGGCACCTGATTTATGCTGAGTTGCCAAGTGGTTCCAATGGTAGAAAGACTATAGATGTCGACCGAAGACTCGTTATCGACATTGACCATCTGCGATTGGCAGTTCACGGGCGTCAGGCATGCTTGCGTATAATTCTAGGAAGAGAGCTCATGAGCCCGCCGTGTCTCTTTGACAAGGACTCATTACTCACGGAGTAGAAGCTGTACAGAGCAGCACCAAAAACGAGAATGTCGTCTGATGATGTCACCCAGAGACCCCAGGCTTCCGAAATATCCGACCAGGAGTCAGGATCTTTGAAGGCCGTGTTGACCGTGAAAGGGGCAGGAGCCGCTGGATTCGGTTGGAAGTAAGGCTACGGATTTTAGATCTTTTCCACCAGTGGTTAGGCTAAGAGGCTCACTGTTTCGGTCTGTATCAGCCCCATGTAGTGAGATTTTGCGTTGGCCAGATTATATTGGTACAGAACGTGGTGCTCGGATGCTGCAAAATAGTTTATTCAGTGATCGGGTCGGGAAGGCAGCCAAAAATCGCCTTACCAGTGCCTATCATCCAGACTGGCAGACAAAGGCTTAGATCCTTTCTCAACACCGGTGTAAAAGATTACTCACCAGGGCCAGCCGATTCAGACAAGATTCCACGCCCAGAGTAGATCGACACCAGATCTTGTCCACCTCCAGGCTCATCCAAGTCATGATCTGCGAGCCACACCCAAGTGCCCTGTGGATTCGCTCTAAGAAGGGGTAAATTATGGAGGAAAACGAAAAACCTCCAAATAGGCGGTCGAGTGCGAGGTTAAATGGAGGGCTGCGAAGGCAGCTAGACAGGCGGTCGTACCGCCGCTTCCGTCCGATGGGCAATTCGCGGCTTGGAGATTCGTTCCGGCAGCTTCGGATTGCGGTCAGAAAATGAACCCTTGATTTGAAACTAAAACGTACCTCCGCCAAGACGAATATGTGAATCCCACATCCCTGCGCCACCTTGTGTAGTCTGCTTTACATTCCATTCCACGACGATGGCTCCTCCAGCAGGACCAATGGTTGAAAAAATGATGTCTGTGATCTCTACCAGGCCGGAGGAACCTGGCGCGCCAACTCGAACGACGGGCTGTGGGTCATTCATATCCTGGAATGCTGACCCCGTCCCTGCAATGACCGACCAAGCCTCTCCAACCATCTGGGTCCCCGCAGGAATGGTGAGAGTAGATGTGACAACGTATGTGCCTGCATCGAAGAAAATAATTTTACACCCGGAGAACTATGGAAGAGATTGAGAACTGTGTAATGTGATATCGTGTAGAACATACGGCGGCAAAAATTGCTTGGAGAGCGGCGGTATCGTCTGTCACTCCATCCCCCTTGGCACCTTGGTCTCGGACGCTGACAAACTGGTCGACAGCGTAGTGGGCATATTGCGGGTGGGTCTTGCTGAAAATATTTCCGGCACTGTCGAGCAAAGCGGCAGGTTTATTGGGAGCTGCGATATGGTCCTGTGTGTATGTGCCTGTCGCGTTCGATCCGGTGAAGATGTTTCCTTGGGCCCATGAGGTAATTCTCATCGTTCCACCAGCAAGTAGAACGTCGCCGCTGAACAGTCCAATGGCGGTGGGAACGTTGGTGAGCTTTATATTGCTCAGAACAAGTGAGCCATCGAGTTGACCACTGTTGGCGGAGGTCCGGAGGAAGATGGGGGTATTCAACGCCGTCGCGTCGATAATTGCCTCCGCAGCAACAGGCTGGTTTTGACTTCAGTGTGTGAACATGCGAAGAAACGTAGATCGATGTATCACCTGTGGTGGTCCTCCACCGGTAGATATGTCGAAACCAATCTAGAAGCAGTCAATGAAGGCGATGGAAGAAATCTTCAACTGAAGACACGCACCGAGCAGTTGCTGAACGTGACTGCTTGAAATGTCCAGCCCTTGCATGACGAGTAAGTTGAGGTGCTCAAGCGAACGAAGACCTTCCACTTGCCCAATTCCAAGCTGCTAAAATACCGGTTTGCGCATTGTTCACGGTTACGTTGCGAACGGTAAACCTAGGAGCTGTCATTTGATTTGACTTGGGCGGATTCTTTTTGCTTACTGTTGGTTTCCGACCGACATTCCAATTTTTCCTACGATCCAACGGGAATTAATTTGTGGAATCAAAGAACAGAACGTCAAAGTACCTCCGTTGAATACCAAATCCCCCATGAATCCACCACTGCGATCTTTAGTGGTATTTCAATTAAATGTGTGCCACTTTACCTGCCGTTCTCCATTACAAGGCCTGCAACGCAATCAGGATGGCACCAGCAGACTGTGAACCATTCAGTTACCTTGATGAGCAGTGGTGGGATCGGCGGACATGTTGATGACAATGTTCATCAACGATGTCGCCTGAGCGACTTGCCAATGAATTCCAGTTCCAGCCGAGGATGCGGCAGGAACCCTGTGAACGGTATCAGAATGCATTTGACAAAACTCGAACACATCCACTCACTGGGTGAGGTCTATGATAAAGTTCCTCACAGAACGGAAACTGTCTCCGCAATGAGGATTATTCGTATGAGAGCGCCGTTCGTGTCTTACAAATTGTTCGTATTGTCGTAGAATTGGCCAGTGGCGATGTATGGGTCCGCGTCTGAATGAGAGTCGGGATCAGCCTCGCAATTTAATCGGCTGAAACTTTGACGCACCTATCACAGCGATACCGTTAAAATCGGGTGCAGCCAATAACGTGGGCAGAAAGTTCGCGTCGCCGATCAGTCTGTTATCTCAGTTCAACATGCTTACGAGGGGAGATGGCAAGACACGTACTGGGTATAGTAGTAGGCGATAATTGGCGCGGAAATCACGTATTTTCTGGAATGATGGATTTGAATGAGTCGTTGTCGAGTTATATAGCAAGATAGCAGTTTACCCGTGAGGGAAGAATACAACGGCCGGTGTTGTTCTGCCACAAAAGGAGATGAGAAATCAACGTGACTTGGAGGACGGTACACACGTGGACGAGGGGCATAAACCGTTCCCACATCTGTCACCCGCTGAAATGGCGGCACTGTTGATGTATTCAGCCTTCTATCACGGTTCACCATAGAGTGACGCCGACATACTTGATAGCTATTGATCATCCGTCAGCGGAGGCCAGAAGTGAAAAGGTAGATGGAATCTACGAACCAACTGTGTCATCCGTAATTCCGTCGCCCTGTAAATTATGTGAGAAGCTCAAAGCGTCGGTAGAGGGAAGGACTACCTTTGCACCGAAATCCTTGACGTTTCGGAACACCTGGTAAGTAGTCGAGTTTGGGTTGAACGCGGCAATGCCCTGGTGCTTGATATTTTGCATCCAAAACGGAGAGGCGGGAGCAGCGCTAATTGAATCTCAGATACGGTCAAGTGATAGAGCGCCTGAACATACGTTCCCCTTCCGATGGGAGTGGTGCATGTCGTTCCAAGGGAGTAGACCAATGTTGCGTAGCTGATAACTGCAGCGATTCGCGATGAGAGAAATAGCGAAAGCATGGTGCTTTCGTCCGCGATCCAAAGTCAGAGTAATCGAAGCGAATAGGGCGAGTGAGTTTTATACTGAACTGAAACACCGAGTTCATGCCAACTGCCAAAATGGCAGTTGGCAGTTGACATGGACGTGCCCTGGCGTTTGTTCCTGTGCGAAGTTTTTTAGATTGTACCGAGTCGGTTCCGGTATTCAACCGAGTATGGAAGCGAAGAGAGAGAAATGAAGGAACAGAGATGATCCAATATGATGGCCGCACAGCGATGACGAAAGGAAGGGACAAGCAGTATAGACGATCGCTGAGAACTACTGGATCGCGCCGAGAGGAGTTTGGTGTCCCGAATTCAAGACGGAGAATACTAGAGATATTAGAAGAAAATGGTCAGAAAATTATTGACACATCTAACGGATTTGGACATGGACGTAAGATAATCTCATCAAGAACTTGATGCTTGCATGTGCCTCATGAAGAACTTGATGCTCGTACCTCGTACCTGTCAGACGTTTGATTGGGACACTTAATAAGTTTTGAATGTTGCATAGGTCATTTGCCATACGTACATATTTGCTCCTTTTTGGGTTGGATTAGCATGCAGGACATCATAATACAATCCGCGGATTTATACAGTACGGGTGATTCGGGTTGGTGGGCCAGGGTGATTGAGGGCGACCGAGTTGCGAGTCCGGGCGAGTCGGAATCTGCGTCTAAGAGAGAAGGGGAGACGGAGAGAGAGATATATATAAATAAGTTCGTGCGGAGTGGGAGATACAGAAGCCATTGGCCGGCACGCGGGGGTGGCGGCGGCATGTGGTTGATTCCGGGCTTTTGGGATTCAGAAGCAATAGTTAGCGCGCATCGTGTGCGATGTAAATCCGGAGAGTGGGCATACGCATATGCAAATATTGCGTTGAAATTAAATATTAAATGCGCACCAAACGCTCCACGCCACTGGGTGATCCGATATTTAAAATTCAGGGTTAAGGCAGGGTGATCGCTGGCAGGGACGTTACCGGCGTGTTGGCAAGGAGAAATAGACGGAGGCCGATGCGCGCCGTGGACAGCTGGCTCAAAGAGCAAGACGGTGCTCCCGGCGTAGAATGACTGGGAAGACGAAGATGATGACGATGACGATGGGGTGACGATCGGGATGGCGATGAGGCGCGGAGGGTGAAGGATAGCTCCAATCAGCGGATATGGTGGTGCGTAAGTCGCCTTTGCTATTCTACAATTTGTTCTCCCCTTTCCAGTCGCCACACGCTCAATATTCTTAAACGCTCTTCTAATTCTCGTGGTTTCTATCCATCGCCTCCAATCGTCGCTTCCAAAACTCTCTTCAAGCGCCCGCCAAACTTGCCCATGGACTCACACTGCTTTCAAGTCAGCGCCACCGCTCTTCTGGCTATAGCGCCCTTTCCTAGCGAGCAAGGAAGGAAGCGTGAGACGGGGAGCGTGCACAGGGATATTAAATGGGCTGCAAGCTACAGGCAAGCCGCCGCGGAACTTGATGCACAAAGTCCAAGCATACCACGCGCGTCCACCTACATGTATCCCTCATCCACGGATGGCTCACGCCCAGCTATGTCTTCTTCGGCGAGGAAGGAGCTAGGTATGCCGGTGCAGTCGTCAATGTTATGCGTTTTTTCCCCCCCATGCGTTCTTCCCTTCACTTTCTCAGCTTGTGGGCGGCGGACGCGTGGCGCCTCCGCATTTTCTTTCCGCTGGATGCGGATGCTGTATCGATAGCTGCATCTCCGTGAGCTATGCGCTCTTCCCGCACCTTACTCTCGGAAAGGGGGCGCTGGTCTTCCGGGATGGGGTTGGGACCATCCTGGAAGGGCGGTCTTTTGCGCTCGTGCAACCCGGAATTCCGGGCGGCATCACGCATTGGCTTTCTGGTTCCTTTCGTTTCTGTACCTGCTCTGCGATGTGCGATCATCCTGTCTCTCCTTCCACTTCCATGCGAGTGGGAATCGCTGAGTCCTGGAACCCGAAGCGATACGGGGGAGATGAGACCCCGCACTTGCTGCGCCGACGTCGATGTAGATGCTGCGCTCTTGCCCAGCGTGTACTTCCTCACTCCTACCTCCGCTGCATCTTCCAGTCTCTTGCCTCGACTCCGCCTGCTTCATGACCGACTTGCGCTTAATTCCGGCCATTCCTCTTATCGCTCCTCATGCGCGTTGTCTCAGTGCGAACGTGCCGCGAGGCTTATATCTCGCCGAGGGAGATACTGGGCCGCACATATCTCTTGGGCTCCCATTCGTTCTGCAACTTTGGAGCCGCCCCGAGGACGAGTGCAGCCGCACCAGAGTACACCCTTCGATTTTTTTACTTTCTTGGTGCCCACCCATCTGCGCCGTGTCACTATTCATATTGACTCTCTGCGACGTGACTGGGCTTGGGGGTTCGGTGGCGAGACGCACCGGCTGCTAAGCATCGAGCCGTCGTGTACTGTTTCTACGGAGAGTACTCTGCCCGAGCGGGGGATGGCGAGAGGCTAGGTGTCAATGAGCGCCGCAAGCCTGTAGCCTTGCATTTCATTCGGAGGCGGGATAACCATAGAGATGGTGCACGAAGAACGGGAGGCAAGAGGTGGCTACCCCTTTTTTGTTCTCGTCATCTATGCAGATTCCGTGTTCCATCTTCCGAATGTATTTATCCATGGTTTCATGAGTTGCGTTTTGAGAAGTAATGAAACGCAACGAAAAACGAAATAGAAACTAAGGAAAACGGTTGGAAAACGGATGGACGTCCAAAACTTTTAGTTTTGGCCACAGTTTTCGCACTGCTCATTCTCTTGCTAAAACTTTTGGTTTTAGCAACGTTTTAGGGCCCTTTATACATCGTTTTTCGGAGTGCAGATAGGTCATTTGTCGTGATAACTATGAGCCATCTTTGCGATGCCACGTTCCGGTTCGCACGCTGTGATGTGCACGTGATCGACGCGACGCGCTCATCAGTGATTACTACATGGTTTCCCCGAGTCTCCAAAGCCGCCTTGGGAGGTAGGTAGGTAGGTATAATTACATGGCATGGTTTGAAAATAACGAACGCCAGCTCTCAGGGATTATCCCGATGTCCAAGGCAGCTAAAGCACAGGCACACAACAAGGATAACCAATTTTGTACTGGTCAAAGATGTGAAACACATGAAGAACCAATATACAATGTGCTCCATTTTTTGGACAGAACACCATTTAAAATGTATTCAAATTATGTTCTGCATACCCAACATCATGCAGAAGATATCCAAGTCATGGAGAAATTATTTTGAACCTCTTTCAAATATTGAACCAGGAGCTATTCAAAACACATTGTAAATTGGTTCTCAATGTATTTCACATGTTTGGCCAGTACAAAATTGGTTATCCTCCTTGTGGCATGTGAAAACCATAATATCCGTTCTTTAAGATTTTGCTCGTTCTGCAGTGCCCATCACATAAGGCTCCATTTCCGTTTATAAACGTTTTAAGCGGATATAACCATTTTTATTTTCTATTGTTTTACATACCCCAACAAATGGTACACAAAAATAAAAAAAACGGTTTAAACACTTATTTTTTACAGTGTGTTTAGGATCCAAATGGACCCTTGTCTGGTATGATTTTAAAGGCACTTCAGGCTATCTCAAACCAGACCTCTATAGGCTATATCAGACCAATTGAAGGTTGGCCCTAGTAGGGGTCAGATTTATGGTTCAAACCATGTGTCTGGATGCAACCACGTATTTGGTTGCATCCACAGCCCATATATGGATGCATCCATGGGTGTCACGTCACAGACACTTTGGATGCAACCAATGCTGCGCTCGCGCAGCCCGATTTTTTGCTTTTGTGAGCTTGGTCAGGCCAGTTTTGCAACCTGTTAGAGGCCCATATGCCAGGCCTTTTGTCTTGGCACTGTTTGCTGCGCTTGCGCAGCCTGATTTCATTATTTCAGAGCCACTATTGAGCTGATTTCATTGCCCTCTCTGCTGCTGCAATCCGCTCACCGAATGCGCACGGGATGCGCCGCCCTGTCCACTGCTGCAGTCCGCTCACCGAATGCGCACGGGATGTGCCACCCTGTCCTCTGCTGCATTCCGCTCACCGAATGCGCACGGGATGCGCTGCCCTGTCCGCTGCTGCAGTCCGCTCACCGAATGCGCACGGGATGCGCCGCCCTGTCCGCTGCTGCAGTCCGCTCACCCGAATGCGCACAGGATGCACCGCCCTGCCCGCTGCTGCATTCCGCTCACCGAATGCACACGGGATGCGCCGCCCTGTCCGCTGCTGCATTCCGCTCACCGAATGCGCATGGGATGCGCCGCCCTGTCTGCTGCTGCAATTCGCTCACCGAATGTGCACGGGATGCGCCGCCCTGTCCGCTGCTGCAATCCGCTCACCGAATGCGCACGGGATGCGCGGCCCTCCGGTTCACCGTGACTAACAACTGTAATGCTCCCAAAAGAGCTGATGTGTTGCAGGATATATACATGGTTAGACTTCCAATGCAGCTGATTTTTTTGAAAGAATTAGCCCTCATAGATTTCCTGGCACCATAGATAGATAAAATAGACACACCCCTCCAAAGCAGCTGATATTCGATTTCTTCAGCATACGCAGCCCTCACAGATATTTTGCAGGATAGATACATAGTTAGCCTCCTAACGCAGTTCATTTTTCAGAAAAATTATTCCTCATGGATGCATCCAATACTTTTGGTGGATGCATCCACCATGCAAATGTGGATGCATCCACAGCTCGATTTTTGAACACTTTGGATGCACCCATTTGAACTTGGATGCATCCATTCACATCACCGTGGACGCAACCACCACTTTATTTTTCCAGCCTCTGGTTGCAACCAGCATTTCTGGTTGCATCCAGATATTCTTTTTTTCCCCCCAACTGGATGCATCCACTTTGCGTTTTTTGTTCGCTCTGGATGCATCCAGATCCATGGTTGCATCCAACCTTTCTTTTTCTCCGCGGTCTGGATGCATCCACCTTGCCATTTTCTTCGGTCTGGACGCATCCAATTCCATGGTTGCATCCACCCCTTATTTTTTCACTAGACTGGTTGCATCCACCTTGCTGTTTTTCCCGGCCATGGATGCATCCACCATTTTGGTTGCATCCACCACCTATCTCTTAACCACCTGGTTGCATCCGCTTTCCTCGATTGCCAGGTCTGGATGCGTCCAGCATTCATGGATGCACCCAAATGCGTTGTTTCTCCTTGCATGGATGCAACCACTAGTGCCTTTCAAAGTAAACGGCTTAGCGCTTACCGGGGCGCTTAGACTTAAGACTTACGGTCATGTGCCGTCACATCCGTGACTTCCTTTTTAAGTTTTTCGCATCTCTCATTTCCCCATCGTCGTCTCCGGCGCTCGCTTTGTACATACCCTTACACTCGATTAATACACTCTATAATGGGCAGAAAAGCCAGCACCCTCCCCCCAATTGGGTGGGCCAAGGACAAGGGTGCTTTAATCTGGAAAATGCTCAAGGAGGTCGAAAAGAAAGAGTACCGCTTGGTTATCATGGGCAAGAAGGACTCGTCCGAGGTGCGGAAGCTATGCTGTACCTCTTTTCCCTTTAATCACCTCGCACTTTGGCCAGAATTCATCGGGCATGTCCAAGGCAGCGGCTTTCAAGGCAATCGGAAAGACAATCCTCCCGGACGAGGCTGCCATCGACGAGGACGCCGTCGGAAAGCGGGTTAAGCTTCAGTATGAGCAGTACGTCGGCTTCGCTTTGGTTTCTCCCCATTTACGAGCCGTGCCAGCGTGTACGGCCTGTACAAGAAGCATGCCAAACGACTTCGTCAGACTGGCGGCGGTGTGGGCGGCAACGATGATGACGGGGATGAGAGTCTCCACGAATTCATGTCGTGCTATATCCCTACTGGTGGCCCCGATAACACGACCACACCGGACGCAAAGAATTTGTGGGGTAAGTATCTCTTTTGTCTGTCGTTGGCGCGTCACTTTACATGGATTCCAGAGGCGATAGTCAAAGAGTTCCCCTTCTTCCCCTTCTTCCACAACCTCTACAGTACCCGCGCCAACGTCAATCCGCCCGTCGTCATCACTGGGGTGGGACCTACGGGTCGCAAGATTGTCCACCTCCAGCCGCCAAGTGGTTCTGTGGGAGTACCGTTCCCCGACCACCTCATCGACCCCAAATTGATGAATCTAGTGGCTACCCCACCGCCTCCTCCCTCCCGAGGTAGTAGTCCCATTCATTGGTCTCCTACGCCCTCGCCTGTCAAAACACCGCGCAGTCCACTGAAGCCGCTGAAGGAGAATCGTGACCCGAGCACGCAGAAGCCTAAAGTCAAGCACGAAACGCCTCTGTCGGCTGCGATTCTCCGGGCACGCGAAAATGTCAAGAAGATCCCGGCAAAGCGTTCTTTGGAAGACACGCTGATTAGTTTGCATGAGTACATCCAGCTCTACGTTCTCCTTGTGTTCTCGTTAATTCATTCATTAGGAATACAATGAAGCAGACAGCAAAACGTGGAGCCCTTCAAGATGAGCTTGCGCAGCGGCGTCTCATGCTCGATGAGAAGGCGCAGCTCATCGAGATGCACCGTCTCGGCATCTACAACAAAGAAGAGTTTCTCGCTCAGCTCTCGGCAATTGAGGCCCGCTTTAAAGTTGCGACCCAGCCGTCCCCTGCCAAACGCCCGCGTCTTTCGGATTCCTCGAGTGACGTGGAGGTTCTTTAATTGTTTCCAAGTCTTACATTTGTTACTTCATTCCCAAATTCCTCCATTCATTCTTGTCTATTTATGATTCCATCGCTTTAATACCCCTGTTATTACATTCCCCTTGCTGCGATTAATTCAGCTGTTAGTTGCAACCGTTTCCGCTCCCCGGCATCTTCAGCATTCTCTCCAAGAGGATCGAATCTATCCCCGCGATCATTTCCTTCGTCCGGGTTAAGATGCAGGTCCGTAAATTGTGCCGCCGACTCCGCACCCTCCACATCGATAATAAGGTTGTGCAAAATCATTGCGACATTAACCCAACGCACGGCCTTGATGTGGTCTTCATTCGAATTGATGTTAACACGGAGGCCACGGAGGGATTGCCATCGGCCCTTCACGGCACCCATGCAATGTTCGGAGCGAATGCGGAGGTGAGAAACAGTTTTATCGAACATCATGTTTTCGGGAGTAAGGGCAGCCGGGCGTTTGTGAACAGGAATCGTCCGAGAGGTGAGGGTATATGCTGAATCAACCCATGCAAATTCTTCGCCTTCAAAAAACCATTCCGGGTGCTTGTATGCAGCGGTGTGCTCAAATGCGACAGAATCATGAACAGAACCCGTCATTCCGAGTGCACAGTCCACAATACGCAAATTTGACGGAACATTCCCTATCTTTACGTGCGTCAGAGACAGGAAACATATAAAAATCTGCACACACCTGAACGTTCAATCCATAATTCCCCTTTCGCGTGTAATACCCCTCACCATTCAACCCTGGCTTCGCATACAGGACAACAATAGTGCCATCGTACATCACCCAGCCTTCTCGCCACAGACCAACGAAGCCAAGATGCTCATCAATCCAACGTTTCTCAAGCTCTTTCTCCCCGGGTGTCAACTGGCGGATGAATTGATTATGCAACGATTCAATTGCAGTGAAGCAGCGGTCGGTGAAGAGTTCGACAGTCCCGACCCCAATTCCAGCCACACGAGCCACGTCTTCAACAGATGCAGCATTTCCGTAGCGACCAAGTCGATATAGTGCAACTGAGAGCTGGACATCGACCGGTGTTTGGGGGACATTGGAATTATTATGAAAGACGGGATGGTCTTTGATGAGCTCCAGTATAACATTGAAGACAAGGGGCGAAACGCGCAGCAGTTTAACGAACTCTGGGTGTAGGCTCGGGTCCTGCGCATATTCCCAAGCTATATGTAGGTTTCCGGCTTTGGGAATGTGGTTCCGTTCGCGCAGATACCGGGTCTGGTCAATGGCTCGAAGGGCAACAATATCGGCCGTGAGATTAGCCAGAATTTCATCAAGAGCCAGGCCTGCATCGTCATCTGGTGGGGCAAGCGCGTCCCGAAGGATGGAATGTGTCAAGTAAGTTTGTTTGACTTGCTCGCGATAGGTCTGTTTCGGCATCGATGTGAATGGAGTGGAAGGTGGCGGTAGGAGCGAGAGAGTTTGGATATGCTATCGATGCCCTTATCGATGCAAAGACGCGTCCGCCGGACGCAGAAACGCGCGCTCCTATCACTTTATTCATACGCGATCAAAATTGTCACAAAATGATGGCACATGACCGTAAGCCTTAAGTCTAAGCGCCCCGGTAAGCGCTAAGCCGTTTACTTTGAAAGGCACTACTGTAGGTCCCGTGTGGTGGATGCGTCCACATATTTTATTATGTAAATCTGGTTGCATCCACACCCAATCAAACACCGGTTTGGAAGCATCCATGTCTGCTTTGCACCCTTTCATTCATACACTCCCAAAGCATGGTTTACTTATCCATTTCGTCACTTCCTTGTGCAAAATTTCCTTTTCCGGTCGCAATGGGTTGTTGTGCGCTGTATCTAACGGACGCTGCCTGATAATCTTAATCAGTCGATGCTTATTCTTTCTTACCTCAGATTACACCCAATGAAACACCGGTTTGGAACCATGGATGTCCGCTTCACACCCCTTCATTCATACACTTCCAAAGCATGGTTTACTTATTCATTTCGTCGCTTCCTCGTTCAAAATTTCCTTTTTCGGTCGCGATGGGTTGTTGTGCGCTGTATCTAACAGACGCTGCTTGATAATCTTAACAAGTCAACACTTATTTTTACCTCATATTTAAACAAAGTCAAGCTCAATTTTTCTGATCGCGCTGCAATTAATATGTCCAGAAAGTTTTGACCTAGCTAATACAATAATACGATTTGCATGTACATAATCAACTAGTAATCGGTGCGGTGACGCTTCTGCGCATGCTCATTAATCTCGGCGTACTCAGCCGTACGCTTCTTAGCCTCTGCAAAGTTCGCCCGATAACTGGCCAACAACTCGTTCACTTCAGCCCAAGTTTGATTAAGCGCGTCGTTGGCAGTATCGAGGTCTTTGTCGTCGTCACTTGTACTGGCTCGCCTGGCCGGCGAACTAGGTGGCGATGAACTCGGCGGCAGAGGATGATGGGCGTCGTCTTGCTCGTCTTCGAAGATAAATTGCGTTAGAACAAAAAAATTACATAAACGATACCCACGTACCATTGTCCTCGGTGCAGCCTCTAGTGTACACGAACCTCAGCCTCTCGCCTTCCAGACGCTCGACTAGATAAATAATATTCGTTGAATATAATTTCACCAACACCTATGAGGATTGAGAACTTACAGTACGGCAGGGACCTCTCTCCCAAGTACGCCACCTCCGCCTCCTTGAGAGCTATGCAACGACGTCAGTGGCAAAGCCCTTCACGTCCATGTTGAGGGGTGCGCACCATTTGCCTCGGCACTCCTGCCCGTGAAGAAGTCCGTCAAGACCCTCTGATGCAGCGCGGGTATTGCGAGAGTTTGGGCTGGAACCGCACGCAAGATTGGTGTTACGACCATGCAACTCCTACACCATCCGGCTCCGTCCGGACTTCCTCCGTCCTCCGTCCGGATCTTCGGATCCGACTCTCCTCCCTTCTGGACGTGTCATCCGAACTCTGGCTCGCGTCCGTCTCACTCGCTGTTGCATCCGACCTTGGTCGTTGACGCACGCTCTCGGGGTTTTTACGCAATGAAGATTTACTGAGTGTTTCCCCTTCTTTGACCATATGACTTATGCTCCACACATGTATTCCTTATTGTCTTTATTGTCTTCGCTTATTCCTATTGTCTTTACTTCTTCTCCGAATGCATCCGGACTATCTCTGTACTTAGTATAAATACGTACTTACTTCGGATGTAACCTGGGTTGATAATTAACGTGCTTTGCCTCCGCATTTGCTCTGTCGTCCGACCTCTGTCCTATTCTCTATCCGACCTTCGGAGCCAAGTTAATTGGTGTACCCTTATACTCTTGTGGTATCGCTTTACATCCGGACCTTTGTCCGGCCCCCCGACACTTCGTCCGGCCATCTGTCCTTCCGGCCCATCCGGCCCTCCGGCTTTCCGGACGTCCGTCCTTCCGGCCGTTTCTTTTTCTTTCCGGACACGGATATAACAATTGGCATGGTGGCCCAAGGGAAAAACTGCGACAAGTTGGTCTGATGAGACATGAGCGAAGAGGAGGAAGTGTGGAGATGAACGTACCAGTGGCATACCAACCCGCTTCTTATATCTCCCCTCCAGCATTGTTCCACTCATCTGGTATATTCCACCAAAGCGTCGTCGCCTAAATCCACCACCGCATTTTCCCGTTCAACAATCTTCGGTGGCATAATTGGGTGGCATAAGCGAAAGCTTGTTGTTTATTAACTGCACCATACAGAATCCCCCAATGTACAAGAGTCGTCTGTAGCTGTAATATGTAGCCAAGAAAATGCTAAGTAAAAAATTCCTCGTCATCAGAAGCCCAATCTTCCTCCTCCTCCCCACGCCTGTGAGTATCGGCGCGCTCCACTGCCTCCAGTACATACAGCAAGTCGTCATCCTCCTCCTCCTCGTCAGCATCCTCCTCGTCGGCATCCTCCTCGTCATCGTCATCCGCGCCGCCATCCTCATCTGAGTCCTCCTCCTCAGAATCCTCCCCATTACCATACGCGGCCGTGCCACTCGAAATTTGGCAGCCTCGGATTTCTTGGTCGGTCGGGCCCCACGGTGGTAGGCCATCGTCGCAGGGGAGTGCGTCCAGAGACTTCTTCCATACCACACAAAGTTGGAGTATCTCTTCGCGCTTGAGTTCGAACTGATACAGCAGAGCACCTGAAGTCGTTTCATGAAATAAAATCTATCCACGAAAGGAATAACACGTACCGTCTGTCAAGCCGATTAATTCGGAAACAACAGCCCATTCGTGGGTGAACCAAATCCGCATATGCTTCTGTTCCCGGCGCAGGCGGGGGGCCTCTTCCTTGCAGCGATCTTTCTGTAGCATCGCACGGATGCCCGCCCTCACTGCCTTGTTGACGAGCCATCCTGCAGCCGTGGTGTCATCATCCAAGCCGATGTCTTGCCAGATCGCATCGTCGACGTCTAATTGAAACACTCCCTTGGTCGGAATGGGCAGCGGAGCGATCGCGCCGTCGGGGCCTTTTGGGCGTTAATCAAAATGGATATGTCCCCACAAAGCTTGTTGTATTCCTTGACGGTACTCAGAACTGTACCTGCGCGCCGCTTAATGGCTGCCCCAGCATGGTCATTTCGTTGGTTCTCTGGAAATCGAGGCTCAGACACTTCCCGGTTCTAAACAAAACTCACTCACTGCTCCTTGTCCGCCGGAACGATGAAACGTGTGCCGGCGGTCTATGGGTGAAATCCACTACAATGCAAATCCGATGGGCTGAATGCAATGAAGAAGTGCGCTCTAGTTCAGGATTCACAAATCCTGAAACCAACACAAATCCCTAAGACAACAACCAACCAAACTCCACTAGTGATTCCGGATGCAATCCCAGAGAGTGCGACCGAGTACAGGTCTTTGTGTACCGATAGAAGATACACGGGAACAGTTGTTTAATATTTGTGGATCGCAGCAAGCAAATCCAGGATCATCCGCAGACAATGGTTCAATTTATAGTTTTGCAACTCTGGGTCACCCACTCTAACCTTGTAAGACAGGAGCAGTGAACCAATTTGACATGCAACATGCAACAAATCCGGAACACACGTAGGACACGCAAAACACGTAGGACACACACAAGCAACACGCAGGACATGCAGGACGTGTACACGTACACGCAGGATCACGTAGAACACACACACACGTACACATAGAACACACAAGGGAATATCCCGAAAAAGCTGATAGATTGATAATAACTCGAAAATACAAGCACGCCCCCAAGGACAGCCTTGATGAATCAAGCCGGTGGTTCCGCCCTTCTGTACTCGCTGGAGCAGACCACTAGTCTCTCTGCTTTACGTTTCCGGGTAGGAGTCCGTGCCTTCTCCCTACAAGCTGCCTACCTTATATACTGTACTTCTAAAAATAACTCTACAAACATAATACATTAATCATCGGTGTAACCATGTCCGTGACTCGAGAATATGAAATAACGATCGCCAAGCTTGCTGACTGATTATTTTAGATCCTGAAAATGTTAGTTCTGGATTAGTCCCTCCAGACATTGTGGTTGGATTGGATAGCCCTTCAAACTGCCTCTTCGTAGACACCCTGAACTTGTGTGCAGCCCAAGAGCTACCCTAGACCGTCTACCCGTCGAGGTGGAACATGGTAGAGCAGGCTCCTATTTGTCTGATTTATTTCTGACGCGATCGGGGCCCTGACTTGGTACCCGAGTGGTCCCAGTATTCTGGATTTCTTGGGTGCACTACTTGTGCCCCTCGAAGGATTCTTGGAAATCTGGAACCTTGGGTCTTATGCCTACAATTAGACACCCTGGTCCCCTTCATAGCTCAAGTAAGGACCTTCTTCCTAAATTGGGTTTGAACTCAGTTGCCACATTGAGCCGATCAATATTTGATGGGTGTATGACACCGCATCCGGATCTGGCTCGTTCCGGTCTGAAAGGTTCTGGATCATCACGTGATTGAACATGTCGCCTTATTGGTACAAACATGGACAAACAATGTTGAAACTCATTCAAGATGCACTCACTTTGAGTTCCACAAATAGGCACAGAATGGATATTTTATTCCCCGATGTTCGTTTGGACTATCTGCAACCTCCTGCACATAGTACGACAGTAGGATCCAGAACCAGCGGCATATTATTCGGAGGCACCCAGTATGTGTGTTTTCTGGATACTCATCCGCAACCGGTTCCGGATTTGGTTTCTAGCGTGTAGTTCCAGGTCTACTGACTTGGGACTCGTCATAGACCCAGATGTGCGTGTATCTGCAATGGAAATCCAGAAAACATTAATTTTCAGGTGTTGGCGAATTCACGGCTTATCAACGAGTGCTCAATCGGGTCCCACTCGAACTTGTGTTCCCGCAGCCGCTCCCACAAGCGCTCCTTCAAGACCTTCGCATTCATGCGTGCCGCGTAGTAGTCGCTGTGGCGAAGCTTCTGCAGCGCAGTGGCATCACTCACCCCCAACTGCTGCTCCAGTCGTCGCAGCTTCGCCTGCTTGTCTTTCCATGCCTGGCGAGCACTACCAATGTGAGTCTCTGCATAGAGCGCGATGTGTGCGGTGGATTTGGGATCTACACATACGTTGAGACGGCGCAACCTCCAATGCACGTCCATTTGGCTATTTTTGCGAACTTAGGCCTATCAATTAAACCACCTAAGCTAGCATACAGCATCTAGTCGTCGCTAGGTAACACTAGTGCGCTAGGCCTCTGTTCGGTGATACAAAGGAGGGTCAGAGCGAGCTCCAGCTACTGGCTGTAAGCTAGGAATCCACATACGGCGGATGCCTTTATGAACGGGTCTAGTCTAAACCACCTAGGAGACATACCACACCCATACATCCAATTGAACATTGCATTCTGAGGCGCTGTTTCTGGATAGTTCAGCCCTAGCGTTCTATATTCTGTGTTATTTGGGATCCAAACCCGCTGTTCGCATACTACGAACCGGACCCGAACTCACAAGGAGAAGCACTTGATCTTTGGGAGTAGTAGTGTGTGTGTGTGTTAGTGGTGTTCAGTGTTTTTGAACACTAGCATTATTTTGGATTCATTTCATGCGTATCTTAAGTGCACCGTTTCAACGTCTTGGAGCATGGTCACTTTCTCGAAAAGAGCATCAACGTGTTTGCGAAGAAGGATGACCTCCTCTACCGCCGCGACTCCGCGCTTCTTAGAGCGCCCTGCAGGGTTGGATTAAATCATTGACACCAAAAGCCAAAGCAATAATAATACGTTGAGCTGGCCTCGTTTGCGCCTTGACTTGGTCTTCCCATTCCTTCCTCAGTGTCGCTTCTGGAACCTTGCAAGTTGCTAGGTCTGCGAGCGCCTCTTGTAGCTTTCCCTGGCAGTGCACCGTTCGCCGCATCAGCCATGTCCCCAGTCGGCCAAGGCTCGCCTTGTCGGCATGCTCTACTTGGCTACCGATTGTGTGGAGACGACTGTGGTACTATGTGAGGGTTAATAAACAGTGCTTTTCATTGGGACTTGAGACACCAAGACGCACCCCTGAAACTCGCAGATGGGCGATGAGTTTGCTGATTGAGTGCCAAAACCGTTCGCATCCCTCCCCGTTGGTGAAGCCAAACCCACGACATTTCAGCGGGTGGTAGATGAGCTGACACGCCCATCGGTGAGCGAAGGCGTGGAACACCGACACCCCGAATAGGATCCGGTGGAGGTATCGCCCTAGGAATCCAAACTTGGTGCACGAGAGGTGTAGCTGGCAGGCGATGTCGTACAGGACGCCCACACGAATGTTGAGGGGCAGATGCTGGAATAGCGTCTCCAGAAGAGCAAGCACGTAATACTGTTTTTCCCCCGCCGTGCGCATGTTCACCATCCACAGTACGCGGTCATGGCAACGGAGGAGAGCCATGATCCCTGTATCGTCGAAGAACTGCGTGCTTGCTGCCTCGCGCTTCTCGTCGGGGGCCTTGAACGATGATTCACACTCGTTGAGCACGGATCGTGGAACCTTCATGTCGCCTTCGTAGCCGTCGGCGACTTCCTCTGCTCGGGGTTGCTTCGCCTTCGGGGGTTTGGCGGGTCGAACATTTTCCACATGCTCATCCATCTTCTTCACAGTTTCTTCGGGGACGAAGTGGGTATCGGGGTGCATCCGTGCCGGGTCTCGCCCTCCCCTTTTCCGCCTACGCTTTTGGGTGAAGCATGCGTCAAGGGATACGTCGATGCCGACCAAATGTGAGGGATCATGCTCCAGACCCCCGAAACACGCGGGACAACGGCTAAGAAGATAGTCGCTGACGCGGGTACGAGGTGGGGGGTCTGGGACTGGGTTTGGCGGTGCTGGCTTGTCATCGTCCTGGGGCTCCTGGGGCTCTCGACGGCATTTATGCTGAGGTCGCAGTGGAGGAGATGGGGAGGAGTTTGGACCGTCCCTGACTGGTGTGACGGGCGGCATGCGCGTCGAGGGCGTAGAGGGGACAGGCGTGGATGGCGGGGTGGAGTCACCCGCGGTAGTGGGGTCGGGCTCTGGCTCGGCGATGATCTCGTCGCCACATACGATATGGCGGGCGGCGTTCAAGAGCTTCTCAATTTTGGCGCCCACTGTATTCCTCAGAGTGGTGTACGACTCCAACGCATTGGTGAAACGGATGCGCAAAGTGTCCTAAAACACTTCTGGTTAATATCTATCTTCCCACAGAAACCCGAGCGTACCTTGGTCGTTAGCTTGTAGTCCCGACTAGCGAGAAATCCCTCCAAAGTATTACAGAAGGCGGTATTATTAGGCGGTAGATTCACGAATAGCAGCTTCACGAATTCCAAGACCGTCACGTCCACAGCGAGACTGGGCCGCTTTGGAGAGCAAGGAAAAATTCCCGCCATGAGGAGCTGCTCTGCTGCGGTGTGGCACTCGCAAACTCGAATAAAAATGTGTTCGATCACTGTACGTCCATTAGTATTAGATATATATGTTATCAAGATGCGCGCACCATTCCAGCGAACCACCGCGACATCTAGTGTACGTTTCTTACACACGTTTTTAACTCAGGAAGCGCGAGGCCCTCGACGTTTCGCAGCGACTGCGTCTTGGACCAAAGCACAAGGAAGACGGGCCCGAGTTTGGGCAGAATGTTGTATGTCCACTGCTGCCACTGGTTTTGCTTCAAAGGAACACTTGGAGCGCCGTGTTTCTCAGGACTTTCCGATGGATGGTATTCCGAGACATAGGGGCTGCTGCTGGGCGGATCCGGGCGCGCCTTGCGGGGCGTTTTAGGGAGGGGACGCGTCAGGCGCTGACTCAAAGTGAGGCCGTTCACACCGTAGACAAGTGGCGGTAGGTCGCGCGCTTTGGATTTCGCCAGCAGGTGTGAAGGGCGTGGAACCAACGACGGGATCTTGATGCACTCGGGCAGCGCCTTGGTGCGAATGAGCTCCAGTTCTTTCTCAGTAAATTGCATCTAGATGACGGCGCTCAGTACAATTTGACAAAGTCACCACAATGCCACTCACCAATGCACACACATCCGGGGTTATTCCGGCCAAAACCGGTTTCTTATTGTTCTTCAAAGCGCAATCAGACCACATCACGCTCGTAGAGGCATTCAAAATCCTTCTATTTCATGTATAAAGGTGGTACATGGCGAAATAATTTGTAGACAAAAAACAATCGTAGTACAAGTAATACAATGTGAGTATTCAATGGCCATAGAATCTACGGGGCGAGAGGGGACTGCGTCCAGCCTCGACATTGGCGGTGTTGACCAGGGCTTTAGTCTGAACAGTCCACAGTTCCTCTAGGAAAGGCCCAATCATCAGCGAAAATGGACGAATAACAAAGGCAAGATGTACGGATGCAGAATAGCTCTTGGCACTCGAGGCTGGAAGGGTCGGCATGGAAGCGGTTGGAAAGCCGCATGATGACTGACAGCCAGTCGATCGACTGTTCCAACGCGTCGACGGGGACACCCCGGTACAACGCCATGTGCTCGCGTACTGAAAGACATTAGACGTGTCAGTATGTGCGGAAACAAAAAAGAAGGTACCACTCACATTTGAGGTCGAAGGCAGCATGGCGATCGATGCGGGAGGAGAAGGGATTCCTCAGTTCGACGATGTGCATGCGGCGCCCAATGAGCTTCGTGCGCGCATCGTCGTCCAGGGCCAAAACGTGCTTGTGCAGACAGCGAAGCTTGCACTTGTCGCTCAGGACGTCGTCCAGACCGTCGGCCCCGTCGTAAGGATGGCCAAAATCTTGGGCGAACTGCTTGGCGGCCGCAACATACGCATCGAGGGGGCGGGCTGGCGGAAGGGATCCGTAGAAACTGATCCTAATTAACGCAGGAGCAGAGTAATGATATCATGTACGCACCGGCACACTGCAACTCGTCGAGGGCGTAGTCTGCTCTGGTTTTCTTGTAGACGTACGCCTTGATGTCTTTCGCGTCGTCCAGGTCGTCGTAGTCGTAAATCTCGGCATAGTCACCAGCTACAGACAATCAATTGTCGACGGTGCCTAAGTAGTCAGCCACGTACCCTCCCGCTGGTAGTGCAATTTTTTGGTGATGTTGGTGGGGTCAGCCACTGTCGCAACAAGTCAGAGAAGATGAAAACAAGAGGAGAGGAACATACACGTTGCTGCCCTCGCTGTACAGACGCGAGGATGATGTTCCGCGCGCTTGTCGTCCTCAATCCAGCCGTTGTGTCGATTCAGGGGGACCTCCACCATGGTGGCACAGTGGACTTCGCGGTGTAGGGCAGACACGGGGATGAACACAGAGGATGCGCTGTTGCGGGTAGGACAAATAGCTGGCATTTGTTTTTTTGTAAGTGAGAGTCGGTGGCAGTCACAGCTTGGACGCGCACCTTTAATATGTCGCCATTGTCCCGCCGCTTTGGTCACCGTTCCACGTTTTCGGTAATGGCTTATTCTATTTCTCACAAATACCCGCTCGCGACATCTCCGTGCGTTTCATTTTGGTAAAGTGAAAACGTGTAAAATTCCAGATATAACCATGTATTTTACTGTGCCGGAGACAAAATGTATTGTATTAGGCTATGTATGGAATTCCGGCGGCGGTGTCCAGCAGGGCATCTGCAAAGTGTAAGGGTCAGCCCAGCTGACACACAAGATTCAAAACATACCAGCAGGACCGACGCGGGCGCGATTATCACGTTCACACCCCTCGCCCCTCTGTTGGCAGATGTAGGCCCAGATCTCCTGTGTGTCATTGATACCGTTGTCCTTGTCGGCAAAAAAAAAACCGTAAAGCTCAGTGTAAGCAGCGGCTGAGACCATGAGCCTCGAGGAGGGCGGGTGCATAAAAAGGACATACCAAGGCGCCTGTACTGAAGGTTTTTAGCGGTATCGGTGGAGTCACTTACTATGGATTTACTCAGGCCTAGCAATTATACATAAGGACATGAACTCACAGGTGGCAGCCCTCGTGGCGCAGACGCGCGCATTGCGCACTGCTCACTCTCTCTCGTCCTGAATCTACGACGTCCAGGAATTCTCGTCAGAGGTTGTCCACGAACTCGGATCGGTGTCGTCCACAGTGGCGATGTGCACTGGAGGGGCCAGGGCCGGGATGGTGTCGAAATTCCGCTCACTGCGGGAGAAGCGGGGACGAGCGGGACGAGTAGTGCGAAGAGCTGGCATTGGGAAGCGTCAGAGATTTGAGTGGCAGATAGAGCACGAGCGCGCACCTTTCTATGGTCGCCATTGTGCGACGCTTTGGTGGCCGCTTTGATGGCGACCACCACTGTTCCCCGTTTGCAGTAATAGCCAATTCTACGAACCAAATTTTAAGTGCGGTTCAATAACGTCAAGGATACTTACTGCACTTAAAAATAACACTACTCCTCCTCAACGGAAAGGGAAGGTGGTGGTTACAGCTAATTGCAGTACCTAAGGCGCGGATTAAAAATCTCTGTTTTGGGATGTTTTCAAAGAATTCTCGATATCTCAGTCAGTTCTTCACCGATTCACATGAAAACTATATAGATCTACTCAGCTAATTCATACGCAATTATTGATAGAAAGGAATCCATGAAAATATTATGTATTTGGAATTTTCTGGTTTTGGGCTGTTTTCACACCAAAAGCGGTCTAGCATTCTGAGAACACATCCCAGTGGTCTGATATATTGGGAAGGACAACATGTATAACTGAGGAAATTAGTGATAGAGTCAGAAACATATGCGATTCCTCAATAAACACAATATTTACAGTATCTTTCACACCAAAACTGGTGAATGTATCTGACAGAGCTGCAGGGACTGTAAAGTGATTTATCCCTATTTCTGGCTCTATCACTAATTGCTTCCAGTTATAACTGTTGTCCTTCGTCAAATATTAGGCCACTGGAACACGTTTTCAGCATGCTAGATGGCTTTTGGTGTGAAAACAGCCCAAAACCAGAAAATTCCAAATACAAAATATTTTCGTGGATTTTTTTATATCACTAATTGCGTATGAATTAGTTGAGTAGATCTGTATAGTTTTCATGTGAATCGGTGAAAAACTGACTGAGATATCGGGAATTCTTTGAAAACATTCCAAAGCAGAGATTTTTGATCCGCGCCTTAGGTACTGCAATTAGCTGTAAAGACAATAGGAAAAAGCCATCATTGTCCAAACAACCGCATTGTGAGGGGAGCGGAGACGGCATCGATGCCGAGTGATGTAAGTCCGACTTCAGCCGAAATCCGACTGATTATTTTGCAGGCCAAGTCGAGTCGGTGTATATCCCAGAAAATAGGAAGCATGAAATCAATTATTCACATTGGCTGCTAGTAATACTTGTTTTTTTTTTTTTTGGTGGGTACACAAATTGCCGGTACTGAGTATAGTTACATATAATATTTTTTATGAATCATCCCCAAAGCTCGTCGCAGGCCTCGGCTTCAACCCACAAGTCAAATCCTGGTTCAAGGCGCGACGCAAGCATTTGAGGGCGTACAGGCCCGTTGGTGACACCGCGTCACTGTCCGATTTGACGAACCGGACTTGAACGACTTCGGGGTGATCGCTCTGGCCCGGCATTACCTCCGCGTATTGTCCAACGCGATCCCATGAGCCATGGACGTCGGGCCCAATGAGAATGACGTGCCCCTTCTCCTCGCTGATGCATTTCTGGCTGGGTGTCATTCTCAGCGGCTTAAGAGCATCTGCTGGAATGGTGGCAGCATGCGACAAGGGGGCAACTTGGATTTTAATGCCCTTGATACGCAATGTGTTCTCCTTGACTGCTTCTGAGAGTGGTATCAGATAGCCTGTCCTTCCCTCGTGCCTTGTACCGCTGGCGTTGATCAACTTGGGGAACTTGGAGTGCTTCACCCCGACGATCTCGATGTCAATGTGTTTATTGACCAACTCAGCCCGAGTGAGCCAGACGCCGTTGTCGTCCCCTACTCAAGTCTACGTCAGAAAAGATTCTATGTCAGGTATAAAGGTTACCAATATCTGGAACAATCAGAGCTCCGCCGGTCCCCCAAACCGGGTCCTCAGCAACCGGGTCGTCAACAACTTGATTTTCAGGCACAGACTGTGTCTGGGTAATTGGCTCTTGTTTGCAATCGTCGTCTCGCAATGGGCGCCTCGTGCTGATTTAAATATTCAAATGAGTATTGGACGTGCAAGAAAATGTATTGACTCACTCTCTATCCTGCATGTGGTCCATTTTGACAACGACTTGAGTGAGGCGCGCCTCGAGTTGGAAGATGTACTCAGGTTCCTCTGCCGGATTTCTATGAGTGTACCCCACGACGGTCCCGCAGTATCCCTTGAATTTTTTGTGGTGGACGAGCATGATGGACCTGTGCAGGAACTCCCTGCTAGCCTGCCGCTCTGCGTTCTCCCATTCCACTGACCAAAGACAGTCGCCAGTTTTTGGGGCATTCGAGGAGGCCAAAGGATACCACTGGTCGATGTGGAGGAATTGAATGTCAGCGGTTGGTACCGAGAACTGAAGACCGCGGAGTCAGATAAGAATATAACGCAATAACACCAGCATCGTCGGCTCACCGAAATGTCTTGAGTGAGGTAGTGGTATTTTATCTGGAGGCAAGTAAGGAACACAGACCAAACCAGGTTTTGCCCGCACCTTGCCATCACTGGTATTCTTGTCCACAGCGACCCTCAAGCGGTCTGCATCGCACTAAGATGTGACCAGGTCAACAAGGCCAAGATCTCGAAACGTGAAACCTACTGCGTGAAACCTACTGGGAGAATTTCCACCAATCCACCAAACATGACAGTGATAATGAAGCCAATGCTGCCTTCGTACAACCCGCGGACGATGTTGACCACATCGCCTGGGCGGAAGTCGCGCTGCATGTAGCGAATATGGAGGTGCACTCCTTCGAAGTCAGGTGGCAGGTATCGCATATGGCCATAGACTTGCTTGTTGCTTCCTTCGAGCAGTTTGAGTTCCACCAGGCCATCTTCACCGATGTTCAAACCCGCGCCGACATCCCCCGCGCCTCTGCAACATTCACGACTTTGACACAATCCTCGGGAATTATGGATCGGACCAGAGCAAGCGCTTGCAACGCAAGCTGGTTGATGGGCACTATGAAAGTCGTGTCGCTGTGGATGGTTTGGTAGGTGATCGGGGTCGCTGCATTGCACTGCACCGCTGCCTAGCGGACTACCACTTCTTTGTCTGCCCCGCCTTTGCTGGTCCCGCACAAGGTGTGCTTCTTGTCCATGATTCGGGCGATCTGTCCAAGTCGGCCTTGATACGCCCCGGACACGACCATGACGGAGTCCCCCTCTTGAAGGGCACATCTGGTGCCTAGATACGGCCGTTGGCGAATGTCCGGCCAAAGTCTCTTCACGACGGGTGGTGGGATGTTCCTGTGGACGGAGTTCTCCGGTGCTTGTACGAGTACGTTGTTGCGGTTGTTAGCAGCGATGAACAACTTCAGGTCGTGCTCTGACGGGGTAATCTCCACCGGAGAGAAAAACCTGCTGTCCCCGTTCCAAGACAGGTGTTCCAAGCCATCTGAACAAAAAACCAGCTTGCGGTATGAGAAAAAAAGTTGGTTCTCAGGCTTCTTTGTGGTCTTCAGTTTCTTGTCGGGATACTGATGGTGAAATTGGGCTGGATCGAATAATCGCTGTGGTAAAGGGAGCGGTTTTTTGGTAGACGGCGGAAAACCCAGTATGTGTTTCTGGGGTTTCTCCCCAAGCTTCAGCCTCTCCGCTTGATCTGTGTCGACGTGGTGGATGCGCAGCACGCCCAAGGCGGTGGCACCATCCTGAACGAAAGCCAAATCGCCCTTGCATAAGGTGCTGCAGGAGCGGGCAAGTCTTGGCCAGTGACTGATGTGCTCGATTGGCGGCGTGGCGAGGACGACGTGGAGCCATGAGTCGAGGGTGTCGATTTTCTGGGGCTGCGTACGATTCTGCACGAAGTGCGGGTACAGTTTCAAAGCCTTGAAAAGAAGCTTGAGATCTGTGGTTTCCACGCACACCGCACCGGAGCCAATTGCGCGGGTGAACGCGCTCTGCACGGCGTGCTCAATCCCGGGGTACTTGAGAATATAGTCAATGAAAACGAGCTCCGTCTTGCAAGGAACGGAGAACATGTATAAAGGGTGGTCGAGGATGTCGGCGGGGGTGGGCGGTACTGCGTGGAGGCGATGTTTGTCGTCGGCGTCGCCAAGAAGAGGAGTGCTGCTGCAGCTCGCTGGCTGAAGGCTCCGAGCCTTGTCTATATAGTGCTGAGCTATTGCCTCGTTCTCCAACGCCTCTTGCTCGAGGGTCTTGCAGGTGGCGAATATGGATGGGAGGCGTGGCGGCAAGATCCACTCCCTATCGTCCAGAAAGTCTTGCTGTTCGTCGCCCTCGCTGTCATTGCTATCGTAGCGGTCGCCGTCCTTGTCGTCTTCTGCGTCTATATCCAAGAAAGACAGTGCTTTCTTGCGGAATCGCTCTTTGTGAGATAAATGCTGGTATGCGATGTCAGTAAAAGTTCATGCCAAAAAATCCCTGAGACTACCTTCGTGTGTTGATGTTTGGGGGGCGGGGAAGGCGAAAGGGATTCAGGACGAGGACGAGGAGATTTCTGTATGAAGGAGATCAGGTTAGCTATGGCGCGGGACAAGGCAAGGGTGAGGGAGCACACCTCACGATGGATGTGGTCTACAAGCATGGCTTGCGTGGGCGAGCTTTGGGAGCTGGGGGCAGGAGACACATATGGCTGAATGCTATGGGTTAGTGTATGGATCGCGAACAGGGGTGGGGACATACCTGGGGAGGGAGGGCATCCGGGACCATGTCCTCAGCGGGCGGGGTCTCTGACATCGGGCTCCCGGGCAGAAATAAAGGTGTGCCAACTCGTGAACCAACCAACGGTGTGTGCTCAGGTGCAAATGTCTCAGCCGCAGGGGGCGCGAGAGCCAAGGGATTGGGCAAGCGAGAACCCCACATGGAGCCGCCCTCGGGCGTCGGGGGCGGGATCATGCCCATTGTTTCGAATTGGTGGATGATCCGGTGTAGGTCGAGGAAGTCGCGGCAGTCGAGCGTGCGTGCCATTGCTTCATGGGAGTCCTCGTTGTCCTCCTTGTCATCCTCCTTGTCGTCCTCCTGCTGTGAATCAAAATCATCTTGGTCTTCTTCTTCCTCGGAATCCTGGGCATGGTCGTCGATGAAATCAGCGGGGGTGAACGGGGCAGACATCTGGAATAAGGGGTCAGCATTTATTCCGTGTCTTCTATGCTACAGTGGCGTCTGCCCGCCCTCGAGTCTGCAATTGCCAGCATCGCGCTTTTCGCGCTTTTTTTGACATGTTTTCTCGCATTTTCTCTCACTCGAGATGTGAAGCATTCATTTTTTATCCATTGCATCTGTGCTACTCAACGCTATCTACGAGTTTGGGGAATACTTACGATGGCGCTGGGTGCTTGATGTGGTGGGGAGCAGGTGGGAAAGGGAAGCTCTAGCCAAACAGTGCCCTGATAGCGAGAGCCCGGACGGCATCGAGATGCCATCTGATCTCTCGTGATCAGTCAGGTGTCGGTGACACATGACACTTTCCCGCCTTGGTCCCAGCCACCATGTCGTCGGGACTATGGCGGGACAGCGAGCGGCGCAGAGGAGGGAAGGGAAGGGAAGGGATGAATAAACGATAACCGATGTACTGAACGTGGGAGACCGAAACTGCAGCGAAGAAAAAGAGTAAGAAACAATACGAGGTAGAAGTCAGTGCTCACCAGTATAACCCGAGATGGGTGCTGACACCTTGCACAAGATGTTGATAAAAGGTATTGAACCACTGAGGGAAGGACCTATGGTAGGCACAGTATCTATCAGAGCAGGGGCTAATGACGAAAAAAGGTGAATATATATAATATCGGTATAGAAATGGATACACGGTCGAGCAATTTGTGGAGAGTGGCGGGTGACTGCCGACGCGAAGCAACGCGCAAACCACTAGAACGAGTCACCAGAAGTCAAGATCACCGCGAGTCTAGACACAGTTGTGAGGTACGTACCCGTGCCACTGCTTGTGCAGCTCCCGTGCTAACGCTGGTGTCATTCTCAAAGGAAAAGCAGTCAGCATCTACTGCGAATCGAGGGATTGTGAGGGTACGTACCCCTGTCCTTGGTTGTGTGGCTTTCGTGCTGACAGACATGTTATTTTGGACAATCAGAGCGATAGTGAGGTACATACCCCCCCATTACTCTTGTAGGTCGCTGACAGTAGTGTGATTGGCAGTACAGACAGCGGGAAGGCTTGCAGGCACGACGACAGAGAGCTGGATCTACCACGAGTCAAGATCACCACGGGTAAAGGGAGTGGAGGTACAGACCTAGTGGCGAGCACGCGGTGCTGACCCTGTGTAAGGATAGCTGGGAACGGGACGTACTTGAGGTACAGATCCTTGAAATGTGGGGTGATGCCCTTGACGGACTTACTTTGCGTGCATATCGCGCTTGATTTGTGGTCGGGAGGCGGCTAATCTCAATAAGTCAGTGCACGCGGACCGAGGGAAGGACAAAATGTACCACAGTAGGCGCGTCAAATGTATGCAGTAGCACCAACAGAGCGTGTTACGCGGAAAAGAGCTGCAAAGAAATGAGCAAGTGAATAAGAGGAAGACACATAGCAGACCGTATTCTGCGGTCTCATAGCCGAGAACACGTAGCCCAGAAATGGAGAGACGGTGGCATAGTGAGTGTCAAAGTTGGGCCTGCGCAGAGAGGGTGGGCCGACGAGGAAAGGAGAAGGCAGGTTGCAGGTGTGTGTAAGTGCGAGGTGTAATGACGAGCAGTGTGCCGCAAGCCTGGATGGGTGGCAACTCTGGAAGGAGGGACAGGAGAGGAACGTAAAGAGCGGGGGAAACTGTTGACGACCTCGGCATGGAGGTTTTGTAATGGAGAGGTGCATTGTGCTGCGATTTCCTTATTGGGAAGCGAAGAGGTGCTTGGACCAAAGCGATGATGAACGCGATTGGTCGAGAAAGAAATGGAGCGCTGATGGATGGGTCTCACCAACAAAATAAACAGGACAATGGTGGCTCGGAGGTGTGCCATGAGGATATTATAGAGAAGGAAGTTTTGTGACACCAAAGCGCGATGATGGGCCAGTCATGGCCCAAGGAAAATTGAAGCGCAAGGCATGCGATTGGCTACCGAGCGAATCTTGCGAACAATGGCACAGTGGCGGCTTCGAGCAGTGTGATCTTTTTAGACTTACACTCTTTCCAGTTGCCACCTGTGCATCCTGACTTTGTGACTCCGATTTCGACTCCATGGACGCTTGACCTCAGATAACGCGCGCATTGGCAAAGACAGGGGATGAAGACGCAGCGGCCCCAGTTGCACCTGCGAAGGTTTGTCACGATTATTTCAAGTGGGATAATTTACTGACAAGGATGACCACTAAACACAGAAGCGAGTTACCCCTGCGAAGGTTTGTGATTATCTCGAATGTGGGATAATTTACTGACAAAGATGACATAGAAAACCCAGAACCCAGGTGCACCTGCGAAGGTTTGTCGGGATTTTTCGAGTAGGAGAATTAACTGACGAAAATGACCACTAAACACAGAATGCTGTCTGGAAGAACAAGCGCAAGGATCGTGAAACTTCAGGTAAATCCAGCGCTGACGAAGAGGAACCCGAGAGACCAGGCAAGAAGGTCCAGTTCGTCAAGCTAAGCGCGGTACCCTCAAATGCTGAGGTGGGCTTGGAATGTATTGCCTTCGCCTGTTCACTCACTGAGGGTGTGCAGATCGAGGAACCCGAGGCCACTCAGTCCGTTGAGCCGACCGACGTCGAACACCAGCGAGAGCCTTCTCCGACGGGGGACCAGTGGGCCACCGATATGCGGAACATGATGAACAAAATGCGGGCCAAGCAGGAGGAATGGCGGGGCACTCTGGGAGATATGAACCCAACGGTTGGTCTTACGCTCCCCGCGGCATTTGAGCAGCTAACTGAGGGTTTGTTAGGAAAGGAGGATATACCTCACTCCCTTGGAGCAGCAGGCGAAGAACAGTGTCGCTCTCCCCGCCGCCAATGGCCGCAACGACGTTGACTTTGTCGACCCATGCGACGAGGTGCCTGCGGAACCCAACAACGAGCAGTTCGACCTCAACCAGGACAATGTGGACGCGGCCGGGGACGCGCTGCGGCAGATGGAAGAAGATGACGCCGGTCCGAACCCACAAGACGATGACGATTTCAGCGACAACGGGTCCAGCTTCTCGGAGACAGACGCTGCCAAAGAGAAGGTCATCGCGGCCCAGAACAGTCTCGCAGCCGTCCTGCCATGGGAAGCCATAATACCGTCGGTGGAAGAGGAGGATGCGGAGCTCGAGGACGAGTACATGGCGGATATGGGGACGGGCCCCAAGGGCAGGGGGGAGAAGCCCCAACTGATAGACTTCGACGATAACCCAATCGACATGGAGCTCGACCATGCGACCGAAGTCGACCAGGGAGTGAATGACAACGACAAGGATGACGAGGACGACCCCGCCGCGCTTCCGACACCGTGGGACGTGACACCAGGACCCTTGTCCGCGGCGCAGTTGAAAGAGGCCACGGAGGCACGATCCATCTATCACGCGGCCATGGAAGACGTAGCCCGGCGGGCGGGGAAGAAGGTTTCCACCGTCTACAAGGCTGTGGGTGACTCCCCGAAGGGTCCTCGCGACGCGAATGGATGGAACACCTATCAGTCCATGTACCGTGCCCAGCACCCGAGGGCGAAGAAAAGTACGTTTACCTGCCCTTGAAATATGGTATGCCACTGACAGGTATACACAGTGACTGCGGCCGAAGCAAAAAAAGTACAACGCAAATCGACTTGCAGGGTACCGCGCCCTCTTCGATTCATTGTCCGAGGATGAACGCCACGATCCAGAAGCATGACACCGGTGCGTGGAGTACCCGATGCTTTTATTCAGTGCGTTCACAGGCTAAATTAATGTATTTCAGCGCAAATGCAGGGACTGTCGATGAGAAGATTGGGCTAAGTGGGACCCTTTGGGATACAGGGAGATGCTACCGCGCTTCCTGAAATTTGTCCACGTGGAGAGTCAAAAGCAAGGTATGTATGTGTATGGGCAATTTGGTGTAAAGCCGACAGCGTTCTAACCGACTTCATTCAGGAGAAGTTCCAGTCTCATTACAAGCTGTGTCGACATCGACCGCCTCAACAATACTGGCCGGAAAATTGATTCAGATGCCATCCCGACGAGGACATTGTCATGAACGACGTGGAGACGGTTTTGGTAGCTGCACCCGTGGCACCCGTGGCACCCGTGGCACCCATGGCTCCTGCCAATGCTAACACAACACCTGCACTGCTCATGCTGCGCGAGCTGGTCGATGATGTGGAGGACGAGGCACTCACCAACGGGTTGCTTCCACCCACCTCCCCCATTGTACCGGCAGCTGTGCCTAAATGCGCCCCAACTGGACCCTGACTCCGCCCCTGCACCCACCCCGGGTGGTGTACAATCTGAGAAGGACAATGCCCGAGCGCTGACGACGATGACCATGAAGAGCCCGCACTGCCCGCATCCGTGCGCAAACGTGCAAGGGGGGAAGGCGCCGCCAAGGCTAAGGCTACCGGACCACCGACCCGAGATAAAAGGGCGCCAAGCGGCCACAAGGCATAAGGCAAAGGCGGGGGCATCAAGAACATGCAAAAGCGGCCGGAAAGTGCTAGAAGACACGGAGCTCCCTGCATGAGGGCGACTGCAGCAAAATGTAGGACGCGTGGCGAATTTATCGGCGGGCGTATTGACAGGCGGATTGCGAGCACAGCGCGGGTCGTGCAGGGAGCGTGAAGGGAGGTCGCAAGGTGGAGGGCCTGTGTATGTGCTGGAGAACATGCCGTGGTGCGGCAGGCGCAGATTTGGGCGCGTATTTGGGTGCGGACTTCTTTGTTGATATATATTTGATAGCAATGCTGTAGCGATTGCCGGAAGCGGCCCAATCAAAATATAATTCCTTGACCCTTTTGATGGTCTTTTGATGTGTCCTGTGCGATGCCGAGAACCCTCTCATACAGCTGAACAGGAGTTTACGAAGGCCTTGGTCCGCGGGGGAACTGCCGTGAAATATCTCAATAGGGTCCCCGGGACATGCCACAATATATCTAGTTAGGGTAAGTATATGAGCTGGTTGTTGCCGAGATGCTGCGCACCATCCAGTCTAAAGTTATTGTCAGTCTCTCAGCAAAAAGAACCTTCCCAATTCCAAGGTGAGGTGCAGGTATCCATTGGATGCCAAAACTTTTCATAATTCTTGCACTTTCCATCCAGATCGCACAGCCCGGGAAACAACTGTTTCAAAATGTTTTAAACGGTTTTTTAAACGTTATGTTCCGTTTTCGTTTGTTTTACCTCTCGGTGCAAACCATAACGAAAAGGTTGGAGCCTTACCATCACATTGCGTATGTTGGATTTGTTAATTAATCCCTTTTAGCTCTTGCGCAGTGCCTCATGGTACTGCACTGTCAAATTTCTCTCTGTTCCTGAACCACCCAAATTAGCGGCCCTTGCCTTGCGAGCCAGCTGTGATGTTCACACTCACACTAACGCTACACCTTACAAAAGAGCCGCCTCCATCAACATTCTTTGCTTTCTTCCCTCATCCTGCCCGCAACCCCCTCTCTGCGACCTACCTTTGTCCCGTTTCGTAGTGGCCATAATTTTCGCTCAAACCACCACTTTCTAGCTGTTGATGGATGGATGATTCAAGCTTGCAAGCCTGCTGCAAGGAGTTAACAATCGAAGTCTCCCTGCCTGAAGTAAATCGAAGTCTCCCTGCCTGAAGTAGGGTCGAACATCAATTCCGCAGTTCAATATAATGCACAGCTCGAAATTCGTCTGATCATTTGCTTTGCAAGACAACGGACCCTCCAATTCATCACTGGCTGTGGCTCCCGGTTTGCGCTCCGTTTGTCCTGCTGGAAAATTATATGCACGAAACACCCATCGGCAAAGTTTCCAAGATAACAACCGCAAAAATGTCTGAGTGCAAGCCAGCAGAACTATTCACCCTGTTCAATATTCCCAATTAATCAATTTCGGTTTCCTCCGCAGTACTATTCTACTGAAATGCTCGCGGTCTATGGCCTCCACAGTCTGTTTTCCGGCCAAGTGCGTGTAGCTCCATTAGCTGGTGATTAACCCTCTGCCACTCACCTCTTCTGTTCCAGCCGCACTGATTGATGAGTTCACTGCATTCCGGAGCCGAATCGACCGACACTGCCAAGCTGTGCAGGGGTCTGTCAACCTCTGCCGATGTTTGCTCAACTGAGCCGTGCATAGTTCTGCCAATCTCACTCTGCCGACCTAGAATTCTCCCCTTAACCTGTCTCAAATATTCTTTTGTGGGTCCAATAGTATTCATAGAGTGTGTAGCTTGAATTAGACAAGGTAAGTGAATTGATTGGCGAAGGTTTAAAGCTGCCCACTGCATGACCAACTGCCACCCATCCTCTGGATGGACCATATTTGCCAAAGATGCTGCTGGCCCCTAACGCTCTGGGTTAGCCACATTCGACTCCCTCTCGTTCCGACAGCGTGCTGCCCATGTCTGGTTCATACTTCGGGACACCGTATTCCAGGGGGGTGGGTGATGTCAGGGGAACTCCTTGTTGGGCTCTTCGTCCGGCCTTTCGGCCAGTTCCGGTCTAGTGTAACACAAGGTTTAAGTTCGCCATGAACTCCTCCGAAACAACTGCTTTTGGGTTATATGAAAAAGGCTGCTCAGGTGAACTTCCCCTTTAAGAAGTTGGCAGTGAGTTGATGAAAAAGGAAGTGATGATTATGTAATCAGAAGCGGTGGCAAAGACCTCATTGATGGCCATCGCTTGTTGTTCTGCAAAAGATTCTGCGAGTTGTATAGGGACCAATTAGATAGTTCTCAATAGGCTCAAGAACTCAAGGACACATAAGAGTTTGTGTAAGAGATCAATTTTGGACTACTCTAAACAAATACAGATAGGGGGATCTAAGAACTACCCTCTCCCAGACTGCTAACTCTTTTATAGGCCCAGCCTTTATGACTCACTCCCAAAAATGACTCACACATCACGTGCTGTCACATGACCCGTCACCTGATCACGCAATAATATATTCTTCTAGTATTTATTTAATTGGTTGTTGCGCACTTGTTTATAGAAGACAAATTTATTGGGGCACACCGGACAACTCCAGCCATCCATCCGGTCTTCTGTCTGGAAACCCCTCCGGCACCTCTGTCTACCCCGTGAACAACCGAGACTTGCCCTCTGTCCTTTCAGCCTCCATGCCGTCTCCTCATGCTCTCTCCAGTCGCTTGCACTGGCATGTGTTATGTGACCAGACCCAAGACCATTCCAAATCCCTTCAGACATGTGCTACTGGCTAGTACCGATTAGGTTATGAACTTTCACCTAGCGTGGGAATTGTTATCCTTCCTTCTCTTCAGAACCTCACCTAGGTGCATATTACTTGCTCTGTATGTACTACTGCCTATTAATATCCTTTGGATTACCCCGCCAGTTCTGCACTGAGCTTAAAGCTCTTTACAGAACTTGGGGTGTGGTGTGTTTTTCTAATTTGGGCACTTTTTCGTATATGGCCCTTGGCGGCCTCAGATCTCGGCCGTTGTGCTTGAAAATATGTGTGTGCAATTTGCACAGGGAGTCCGCAGGGGATGGTCTCCTTAGTTAGATCCATTTTACATACATTTGACGTCTAATTTCTGGTTGGAGGGTGATTTCAGTATATATCACCTACAATTTTGAATATAATTGCCCTAAGAGTATAGTTTTTTGGAGACCGTAGATATGCATGAAATATCCAGAGGATGAGCATTTCAGAATATTCATTAGTGACCTCAGGAGACTGTGATACCAGCTGTAGAATTGATGATGGCCTGGTTCTGATTGGGACATCCAATGCAGTCTCCAGAGGTTGTCAATCGATATCATAAACTGCCCATCCCCTGAAAATTCCATGCATATCTGTGGTCGCCAAAAACTGCACTCTTTGGGCAATTAAATTCGAAGTTGTAGGTGATATATAGTGAAATCACCTCCCCACCGGAAATTGGACATCAAATGTACATAAAACGGATCTGAGGAGACCATCCCGTGTGGATTTCCCGTGTGACCCCCTGCGAATCGAACACACATATTTTCAAGCTCAACGACGGAGAACTGAGGCCGCAAAGGGTGATATACAAAAAAGTGCCCAAAACAGAAAAAAATCAGCCACACCCTAAGTTCTGCAAAGAGCTGTAATTTTGCTGGGAAATTACGGTAAATCAATCCTATAGCTCAGGAATCATGCTGTACGACACATGGGAATCACCAAATACGCGAGAAAGTGTGAGAGAAGTGTGATGGACATGAGGCCGAGGGCCTGCACAGCAGTGAGCTCGGGGTATCCGCAGTTGGATTGCAGCTTGAGCAAGTTTGCACATGCCTTTATCACTGTGTGCCCATGGAATCTGCTCATAACATCATTCTGTACAGGATACCTGTCAGGGCGGCGAGCTTTGTTGCACATCCCAATATCGGTGGTTTGTGCTCCATATCTATCTGTGCTACTTCGCGAGGGCCAAAGAAAAGGTGCGTCCACTGCTGCTCTTTTCTTCTTGCTGAACCTGATGTGCTGCGTTTTTGTATATGTGCGCTTCCTTAGCATTGCTGTATGCAATTGCTTGGCTCGACAGCACTGCGAGTCGCATAGAGCATTCCAATTCACTGGCCGGGGTATTTCTTTTGGTTGTCGATGTGGCATAGCTTTTACGGGTCCATGGCACCGCGTGGCAGGCCTCATAGAATGAGATGCTGTAGTAGCTCTTCACCAATTTGATTTCTTTTATCAACCATCACCTGAGTTTGAAAAGATTTGAATTGCATGCAAATGAATCTCCTGGTTAAAAAAATCAATCTTAACAGTGATAAGCTGTGAGTTCGCCAACCCTGAAATTTAACATTTTCTGGATATACTTTGCAATTACATGCACATCTGGGTCTATGATGAGTCCCAAATCAGTAGACCAGGAACTATACACCAAAACCCAATCCAGAACTGGTTGCAGATGAGTATCCAGAAAACACACATACTGGGTACCTTCAACTAATATGCATCAGTTCTGGATCCTACTGTCGTACCATAGGCAGGAGGTAGCAGATAATCCAAATGAACATCAAGGGAATATACTTCTACTCTGTGCCAATTATTGAGCTCACAGCAAGGTTATCTTGAATGAGTTTCAACATTGTTTATCCATGCTCATATCAAGGCAGTGCGCTTGATCACGTGATGGCTCCAGAACCTTTCTGACCGCAATGGGCCAGATCAGGATAAGGCACCATACACCCATCAAATATAGATTCGCTTAATATGGTAACTGAGTTTGAACCCAATTTAGCAGCAGCAGGTGCTCAAAAGGATCTGCAGTGATGCCATCAGATCATATGACAAAGGTGTGACAATGTTTTGGTCATGTCTGTCACAAGATCTCACGGCATGTGAACCACATGCATTTAAGGCATATGGTTTTCACATGCCTCGGCCTTTGCCCCCATTGTTAGCTGCCTTGTACATCGGGATACTGTACTATTTCGATCAATTCGGCACCGATCCTGAAATTTTAGTACAATTAAAATCCAAAAGAATTCCGATAAATTGAGAAAAAATTATTGCCGCAATAAAAAAAAATGGGTGTGACACGTGACCGCCGAATTGAACGAAATTGTACAGTATTCTCTGGGAGTAAAGCACACATAACACACACACACAAGGGTTTTATCCAGAATAAAGCTGATAGATTTGTGATAGCTCAAAAATACAAGCACGTTCTATTGGAGTAGCCTCAATGATTCAAGCTGTGGGTTCCGCCCTTCTGTAGTCGCCTTCAGCCTTCTCTGCTTTCTGCGTCCAGGGAGGATTCCATTTCATTTCCCTACAGCTGCCCTCCTTATATACTGTACAACTATAAATCCCTTTAAAAGCTTGATATATTAGCTACCAGCGTATCCAAAGAGCTCTAAGGTTGCCCTTACAGCAGAAGAAAAAAACCAGCTGCACCTCAAGTTCTGCAATGAGCTGTAATTATCATTCAAACATTTCACAGCGTGTTATGTACATTGCAGGTGAATCCAAGTATCAACCCATTTAGACACTGCTTTTGTGTACTTGAACAGTTTCAGTCAGCTCCACGGAGTAAGAATGCTGCGGCAATTGCGCTTTCTACAATCACCTTTTTTTTTTTTTCGAAAACAGTTTAGCATACCTGAAGTCCGTGTCAGTGTACTAGCCCACGGAGTGAAATGCGAAAAAAGGATAAAAAGCGGCGCTAAGTGCGCTTCACTCGACATTGCTCTCTTCTTACACTCATTGCAAAACCTGCTTGCTGCATTATGCCTTGTATGTTGCTCGATGTTTGTTTATCTTATTACCAAACCACCACAACAGGTTATAAGAAGCCAAGGTTTCAATGGAGCTTTCGCAGATGGCACCAGACACACATATACTGTCTCCTCCTAACACTCATTACAGCCACGGCCTTGGACTGCTCTCTAGCCCATTGGTTCCCACAAAGGGACCCTCAGTATCTCGCATATTTCTCTTTATATCTCGCCAGCTTCTCCACACTCTGCTTTGTGGTGCTAGGTGTGTGTTAAACCATACCTTTATTGACCACTCAAGCAACCCGGTCTCGAGGTCAACTCGTTGCCCCTGCATCTCCTCAATTGTCCTCGGGGTTCTCCAGACGACATGTCAGGTTGCGCCGACCTCATATCTCGCACAGGCGCATCAACCGGATACACTGGCCTCCTGGGTATTCTTTGCCTGCCCACACCTCCTTCTAGCCCTCCTACCGTCTTTGTGATGGGGCCACACATATTTCCATGATCATCTGGAATTATTGTCACTGTTAAACCTGTTCAACATCCACATTCAAAATCCACGGTTGCCGAGCTCAGTTCTTCTCTGCTGTGCTCATCCACAGAATCCACTTTGCCCAATCCATTCCTTTGGTCTTGCTGCTCGTCTTCATGGAGGGAACCAGCAGTATCACATTTTTCTACGAGCCATTTCCCAAGCACTAATATGTCTGAAATTCAGAGTCATCCTTGTCAGACTCAGAGCCCGACTCAATGCCTGACTCTGATTCTCTGAAGCAGAGGCAGAAGACTACAGCCGTTTGCAATAGTTTGTACCACTTTTACACGATTTTTGCTTACCGCTGTTTGGTGCCGCTTCTCTCAAATGCCGTCAACGCTGTGGCTACCCGCTCCACCAGACTCGGCTACCCGCTCCACATCAGGATGCTGGCCCGAACGTCTTTCGCTCTCTAGACTCTGACCACTCATGGGCACCAACAAACGCATCTCAGACGATACCAAAAAGCTTGTAGTTCGCCTCCGTAATAACCGCCGCAAGCCGAAAGATATCAGCGCCGACCTTGGCATATGCATCAGCGCTGTTCGCAAAATCCTGCGGGCCTATCGCCTCGATAACGAGGGCATACATGCTCAGCCGACGTGCCGAGTAATGGGCCGACCGCGAGCTCTCCAGGCGGAGGATGTCGATGTAAGCAAATAGACATATTTTACGGATATCATGGTGCCCGGCTGACCTTTTCGTTCCAAGTTTCTCGTTAGCCTCATTGAGAGGACCCCTGACATTTACCTCGTGGAGATGCAGATGGAGTTGTTGGATGTCTGTGATGTGGACGTGTCCATTTACACGATTTGGCGGGCCCTCAAGCGTCGAGGATTCACCAGGAAGCAGGTGTGCTTGGAAGGCTTTCAAATCTTGATAATGTAACCTCGGAGCTTTCAGGTCTCTCGCGTCGCTGCTCAACGGGATGAGGAGGCAAGAACGAACTTCGAAATCTACATGACAATGACCTACACCGCCGACCAGCTCGTTTTCGTCGACGAGGCTGCATGTAATCGCAATACCTCGAAGCGGGGATGGGCTTGGGCACTCATCGGCGAAGCGGCACGCAGACATGATGTCTACATCCGGGGAATCAAGTACGTCCCTTGGCTCTTCCATTTGTACCGCATCTGAGCTTTCCCAGGTATTCTGTTCTCCCCGCACTTTCGTTGGGTGGTGTTCTGCACCTCGACGTCATCGCCGGTTCCTACAATGCCGTCAAATTCAACAGTTTTGTGGATTGTCTTCTCGACAACATGAACCCGTTCACTGGAGCGAACTCCGTCCTTGTCATGGACAACGCAAGCATCCATAAGTCCCAGGCGCTGCGCGCGATGATTGAACAGCGGTACGTGCAATATTCCTTCATTATTTTGTGATCGCAGACTGATTACTTCGCAGTGGAATGCGCCTCGAGTTTCTCCCTCCCTACTCACCTGACTACGATTCAATCGAAGAAGGATTCTCGGCGATGAAGGCGTAGATACGTGCACATCGAGACTACACGGATGGGGCGATGGCTGGCGGACCAAACGCCGACTCGCCGTACGCAATGATTTGGCGAGCTGTGTACGAGTCTATGACACCAGAGAAGGCACAGGGATGGTTCTCGCATTCAGGTTACATTTGAATTGTTGTACATATTTAACATTTATCTATCTTACATGACTTCGACACGCCGTGGAGTATATTATTTGTGTTTCGTGTTTTTGTTAGCTTGAATTCAATACAACTTCTCTTTCCCTTTCCCTTCCACCTCGTGTTCCCCTTCAATAGCAGAAATCGCTTCTGCGACGAAGCGCTCCGCCAGTTCAATCGGCATGTGGATTTGGTCGACGTAAAACTGGGCCTCTGCGACCGGAACTTGATCAGCGCGCGTAATTTGGAATTTATGAAGATCATCCGTAAATACAACGGCGGGAAAGGGGAGTACGGCGGAATCTTCAAAGTCGCCGGAGTCGTCAATGGATTGGAGGAGGTCGGTCACCGGTGGGAATTGAATGGAGCTACCAGTGTCATCACTGAAGGACAGCACCTCCGAGTTGAAGGCGGGGTGATCCATATTCGCGGCGAGAGTTGTAGTTGTGATGGATCCCAAGGGGACGCGCGCAGGTGATGAATGAACCCGCGAAGACGAGGAACTTCCCGGCCCGGTGTTTACGGTGACGTGGATGGTGGGCGTACATCCATTGTTCGAAGGGGGCGTAGAAGTCGATTGAGCCGAGCGGGCGCGCTTCCGCTGGGGCAAGAAAAAGTCTTGGAACAGAATGTTCTCCAGGGGCCGCGTTGGGTTGGCGTTGCCAACGGCCTAGATGATTGTTAGTGGTCTACGCTCAAACTCAAAAAGAAAGATGGGTTGCTCACGATTTCTTTAGCCCAAAGCGTGAGCTGATGCGGCTCGACACCCCTGTGGTCGATATCGGACCGGATCCAACAGTGGCGTTTGTGTTTCGCACACATGAGATGCTTCTTCAAGGCCCGGTATTCGCTCGTATACTCAAAAACCTTCTTTCCTTTGGGACTTGATGGTTCTGTTTCTTTGCGTTTCTTGTTTGTCTTTGCGAGAGCAGAAGTTTCTTCGGGTGGGTTCTAGCATGATGTCAGTGAGAATGTAAATGCTAAAAGAAAGCGTACGAGATTGTGGATCAAACAAGTGACCTTCCGCGTCCGCGCACGTTCTGTCTGACCTATCCCACGTTCCGGACAGTCGTTCCAGTCCCCGGCAGTGGCCAAAGCACGAACAGGCGCGGCTGCTTTGTCGTTGTCCCACTTATAGCCAATCTGTGCCGACGCTGTGTTGAGACCCATTGTCTCGCAAATTTCGATGAAGGCTGTGTTGAAGGGAACACCGCGGCCATATTTCTTGGACCGGGTAATTTGCGCAGCCCCAATTACATTTGTATTGGTTGGGACGTCGAACGCAAGCTGTGATCCTAGGTACGTTTGATTCAGTTGGGATGGACTCGAGAGAGGGCAATACTTACCTCCAAATGCCGCAGCTGTCACAACTGCGATGTCAGGGCCAGCCGGGGCCTCAGGAGTATATGGAGGAGGAAGTCCCGGATTCTCTGGCGCCGGCGGCGGTGCCAAAACGGTCCATCCGTCCTGCTGGATGGTGTGGTCGCGGTAATGATTGTTCCGCATAGTGTTGCGTGAGGATTTGGGAACACAGTATTGTTGACCGACGGAATATATAGTTGGCGAGCATTGTTGGAGCGCTGTTGGAGCGCAAGTATGGACACAGTGGAGTCACACCATCGCGTAGCAGCGATCGCCACCGCGTAGCAGCGATGACGAGATTGTGGAGCGGTACAACAGCAAACAGAGGTAAGCAAAAATCGAGCACCACCGATTTGTAAAAGTGGTACAAACTATTGCAAACGGCTGTAAAACTCAGTCCAGGCTTCGGAAGTGCCTATCTACCTCCCAGGCGAATGGGAAGGCCAAGGCCACCAAGTGTGACTCAGATACTGAGCAAGGCATTCGGGTGTGCCAAGCCCCTCAAATGCAAAGGTGGCATGTTTGTCGATGAAGTTTTATATGTTGATGCTTCCTCGTCCCCTGAATCATTGGATGTGCCACCCAGCAACCTTGGGAATTGAAACAGTTATCGAATAGAATCTGCTTGCTGTATACTTATTGGGTGAGGCCACCGCGGTGTGCGACTCGTACTTTGCTAATGTGATATGTAGGGTATAATTGTGCCGATAGTTATTGTGACCAACATTCATGCATCGTGATGGTGAAGAGCAAGACACAAGGAGGATAAGCAATTTTATACTGGGCAAACATGAAAAAAATATTGAGAACCAATTTTCAATATGCTCCATATTTTCAATGGAACAGCATGTAAAATGTGTTCAAAATATATTCTGCATACCCAAAATCATGCAGAAGATATCCAAGTCATGGAGATGGCATTTTGAATATCTTTCAAATATTGAAGCAGCAACCATTCAGAAGGCATTGTAAATTGGTTCTCAATGTTTTTCACATGTTTGGCCAGTACAAAATTGGTTATCTGCCTTGTGAGAAAAGAAATAGACACCCTGCTGCATCACCAAATAAGCGGAGATTTCCGTGGCATAATTGTATGCCAATCACAAAGTGACCGGGATAAAAGTACCTGCATGGCATCATGCCGAAGTTTTCTCCGCTTCTTGGCCCACGGGCACCGGCGCCTATTTTTTCTCTTCTTTCTCGCCACCAATAGCAGCGACGAGCCGCGCGTCGCCTTCAACTTTCGAAGCCTTGGCGCATCCGCGGCTGCGCTTCTGCGCAAGGATCCGACCGTGTTCAACATTTTGCCCAGCCCGACTACCGACTTCTTCCGAGGGCAGAGCGGATGTGTACTCCTGCGCGAGGCAGATGGGATCTTCGAACCCATGAATGACGAGCACAGCTATGGCTCTCCTATCTCCTCATAGTGGTTACATCAGGAAAAAAGGAGAAGTCTATGTAGTGCCTGGTAGCCGAAATAGTTCGCATAGCCCCATCGCCAAGTCCCCCTTGTGGTAGCTCTTGATAGCCGCACGCCAAACTCTGGTAGCCGCCTGTAGCTGTCATACATCGGCTGGTAGCTCCTGGTAGCTCTTGATAGCAACGAGCTACCAGGGCTATCCACAGTATAGAAGCTACATTGTGCACCATAGAATAGTCAATATATTTGATATTGGGGCGCATTGGATATCATCCAGGATGCAGGTCACTCAGTTTGCAATGTGTACAATGAAGCAGAATGTGTAATATATAAACTACGGATACATTGAGCAACGGAACGCTATGCAAACACAGGCTAGCTACTGCGGACCGTAACAGAAGGAAAGAATTTCAGTCAGAGACATTGATCCTGAAGCAGAAAATACACGACACTTACAGCAACGGGCTCGTTCCCACTGTGGCGCATTCCTTCCCACAAATGCCAGCAGGCGTGAAGCGTATCAAGAATTTTGAGGATGTGATTTTGAAGAACAACCAGCAACCTTGATGGATTCAGGGACTTGAGGACTTGAGAAAAACTTGAGAGCTTGAGGAGTGCTTGAAGTATTGAGCGGCTTGAAACCTTGAGGCGTGCTTGGGCGTTGAGCAGATCAGAACAAGAGGGTGCAGCGTGGGTGGCACGGGAGAAGCAGCTGCACAAAGAGCTGTAGACTGTTCTTTGAAGAGGGCGCAGGACATGGAGGGAGGGGAAAGGGCGGGCTGACACAGAGAGAGAGATGGGGGCGGGAAGAAAGAGAGGCGTAGCACCGTAACCACGTTGTTCGTAACTATGTCGTGATTGATTGACGATCATCACGCAATCGCACACGTGTGTCGGACTTTGAAATGGACTTAGGAAACATTTGAGAAGTCGTGCTTATCACAGTCTTATTAAAAAAACTATGGTTTTTTTTTTACCACGCATGATAACACTCCAGACATGGAAACCACCTGCCAGACATCAAAAGAAAGGCAAAGCAAGCAGTTTTGTTGAAGCTATGATATCATGCACTACTGATCCGCATGTCTCGGCTATTGAGGAAATAGATCTGCAGATTAAGGCTATCAAAGCTACTGATTGGCGGGGGGAGAGCTACGGGGAGCTACCAGGCGCTATCAGGCTGCCGCCAAGAGCTACCGGGACTACTTGGGTACGAGACTTTTGCTACATTTACGTAGTAAAAACGTTTTTCCTGATGTACCTGCTGAATCTGTTGCTCAGTCCTACTATCTACTGTGAAGTCTGGGTACACAACGGACTTGTATCCTGTGCTCAGGCCCGCGTACCGTATTCATTGATGAAAATTATACAAGTTCTTATTTACAGCAGGGCGAAAGTACCCTGTTTTACGGATATTCTATTCCCCACGGAGATGTGTATTCTCCTTACTCATCAATTCATCTCTTAGCTGCGCGCAGTATTACGACAACCGCTCGTGGTGGTCCGCAAAGTTCGAGTAGCCAGGTAATGTTCCCTGGGATCAGAATAAGCCTCAACTATGTGTGTTCCCTCTCTGCTGTTGCTCCTCCGAATATAATTCACGCACTATATCACTGGTGCGGCAAGTCCACTGGCGGGCGCATCGTCGGCAAAAACTTTCATGTGCTTCCGACTCGTGGCGCTCGGGCGCGCGAACCCGGAGCTAGTGGACATGGCGCTCAGCCAGGTCGATGGTCTCGCGTGCCAGGAGGTCCTGGGGTGCAACGCGACGGCACTGGCGGAAGAGTACGGCATCACTGGCGCGCTGGCGCCGCGGGAGGAGGTTTACGGCTTCATGTACACGGTGGACGTCACGGGGAGACTTCTCGGGACTTTCTTAACCTGTTGCGTTCTGGCTCGCTCGTGTTCAAGGCATGCCTTTTCGTTCATTGAGTTTAGGTTTCACTCCAGCGTCCTTCTTTTTCATCGAGACTGACAACATGGCAGGCAACGCTCTTTGAAGAGGACTTCAACGGCTGCCTGCCCCATACTAGCGCTTCATCCCCATGCGCAACGGATACTGACGATCAACCCAACTTACTGGAAATACCCTGTCCACCATGCTCACAAGGTTGAAATCAATTCATCATCTCCGGCGTTGTCCTTTCCCAGCGCAGGTATTGCCTTTTCCCTCCCCCTCCCTTTGCGAACATGAACCATGGATCATCTCCGTCACCATTTCTCTCTTTCTCCCATCGTTGCCGCCGCAACGATATCTCTTCCTCACTGCTGCCTTGGCTGCAATGACGTTCGCACCGAGACTTCAAGTTGTCCTGAGCCTTTCCATGAATATCAAGCACCTCAAAATCTCTGCTGCAAGACCTCATCAAGGAATTCTTTCTTGTGAGACTTTACTCATCGTCGCTTTGTAACGGTATTTGCCTCCTGGTCCTGCCACAAATTTGCAGACCATTAATACTCAGTCGCATTCTGAATCTCGGTCGCTGTTCTTAGGTCGTGCTGAACGTCAAGGCCGCAGTTCAACCGGATGCCAAACTCGAGGGTTGTCTCACCATGCGTTTTACAAGACCGTACGAATGACCATCCACCCTTCATCCCTTCATCCCTATACATTTCATGGTTGCTGGGCTCCATTCATCTCGCCTCTCCCGGCCGCCCGAGTCGAAGCCGATCTGCAGCATTCACCCCGCTGTCGACTGCGCAAATTTCAATTACTTTCTGCTGTCCCTGCGCTGATACCCATGGGCTGAACAGGCTCCCGGGCTTTGACCTGAAACACTGTGGAGGAACGTACGTCATTTTCGTTTGCGTCAGTATTTCGCAGAACTGTTCCCCGCCTATTTTCTCCGAGCCCCAGCACATGTGTCGCCGATAGCCAGTGAAGGTTTGACTTTTCTCGCTGGTCGGTCACTCACTCCATTGTTTCTTTTTCCAGAACCAATCATTTCAGCTGCCGCCCGACCAGACCAAATTTTAAAAATATTTTGCGTTGACTGGTTGTACACATTGACATATCCGTCGGTGGGAAGCACGCCCCCAACTTCGAGGGGCGGAGCTTCGGGTGACGAAGCCCATAGCCTCCATTGTTTCTTTTTCCAGTACAAATCATGATTTCAGCTGCCGCCCCACCAGAACCAAGTTTTAAAATATTTTGCGTTGAATGGTCATGACATATCCGTCGCTTGGAAGCATACCGCCAACATGGAGGCGCGGAGCTCCGGGCAACGAAGCCCAGGACGATACGGACGGTCGACTGGGAGCTCGTGGCGTTCTACGCGAAGACAAGATGAGCATCACAGGCGCCAAGAATCGACCACGAGCCATTTGAAGTCGATATTTGAAGCCCGACGGGAACATACATGACGCTCGCTATTGCGAGACACCCCAGTGTCTGGAGCGATACTTCCAGATGGTGTATGTTCAGCAAAAATGGTGTCCTACCGGTTGTAAGCAAAGGGCTACCAGCCTTTGGAGAGCAATCAATCGATTATGAGGCGATCGAGCATCGGAGACGATGCGAAGGTGCATGCTTCTGCCAGAACGCCTTCGGAGTATGTATGGGGAAGCCAATTTTTCGTTCTGGATGTTGATATTCTTCACACTTATTTCCATGCAAGACGAAAGCGCATGTCGGACAAACGAGACAGAGACGCCCATGCAATCAAATAGCTCCAGGCAGAGTAGGGTGGGAATGAGGAGATGGGAATGTAACGCGCTTGAAAAAGAGCCAGAGACTCGAGTTGTGCTCCAATGCTGCCGAATTTCTCACCAGACGGTGAACTCCCTGGAAAGCAGGAGAATAGCTGCCAGCTGATAGTCAAGCCGTAGGCCGTCCGCTATCGCGCTTGTAAACTCTGAAATTAGCCTGTGTTATATGTGGGATACGTGAATGTAGAGCTGCCTTTGGTGCGTGGGTGGAAGACTGGATCATCTGTCTAGAATAGTGGTCGGATCCTTGGACAATATGCTTTACAGCCTTTTGCGGAACTTAGGGTGCGGGCAGTTTTTTTTTTTTTCAATGAATTTCGCGTCGGATGGCTCTCCTGAGCTCAATTCTCAATTGTTTTCCTTTAGAATATGCTCATTATGTTTGCATTGAAAGGCCGGAGGGCATGGTATGCTCGGATTTTTCTGATGGCCAATCAAATTGCTTGATTGGGAAAATATCCTGTGTTTTGAGTAGGACAGCTGTAGCATTAGCTACCATTGTTCAATTGGTCTGATCTTTTGATACAATGGGCTCACAGGTATACCAGAGGGCGCCATATGCCGGTATTTTTTATATGACTTATATTTGGCTCAAAAAATTGAAAGGAGAATTGGGTGTTGTCGTGATATAGATTGCATCTGATCTATAGGTCATATTAAAAATACCGGCATATTGCACCCTCTGGTATATCTGTGAGCCCATTGTATCAAAAAATCAGACCAATTGTACAACGGTAGCTAGTTCTACAGCCATCCTACTCAAAACACAGGATATTTTCCCAATCAAGCAATTTGATTGGCCATCAGAAAATCCGAGCATACCATGCCCTCCGGCCCTTCAATGCACACATAATGAGCATATTCTAAAGGAAAACGATTGAGAATTGAGCTCAGGAGAGCCATCCAACGCAAAATTCATTGAAAAAAAAAAAAACTGTCCGCGCCCTAAGTTCCGCAAAAGGCTGTAAACCTGGGAGCTTCTATTTAAGTTAGAGGAGGAGATAATGTATGAGTGGGAGAAATGGCACTCCCGCGAACATTAAATGGAACTGGTTAACCGAGGTTTGATGGCATACGAAATATTTCTTGGACATGGGAAGGAATAAGCAGAATTACTAGAGCGGTCCGCCCTGCATTCAAAAATGAGGCAGCGGAATTTGAAAGTGGAAGGATCAGGAATGTTGGGAAAAGCTGGGTTGAAACGTGACATCACACAGGCAGTGACAATCTTGTGGGGCCTTTTGCAAACGCCAAATACTGACAGCAGATTTCTGAGGAAGCAAAAAAATGTTTGATGATGAAGGAATGGTGCAGGGAGAACAAAATCTCACTATCAAAAGATTTGAAGAGGCAGGAGAAAAATCGGAATCTGTTACATAAGAAATACTCAGCCACTGTGACAAAAAATCAAGATTCATTAGATTCATTTCTAATGAAAACGCGGATCGAGTCACTTTTGCGTACAGCCACTATTGGGTATTCAAAATGTAATGAATCTTATGCACCGCCACTAAAAGTATCACCAGTAAATCGGACCGTAAAGACGCGCGAACAAGAAATGACGGTTCACAATCATTATGAATCACCCTCTTTATAATCACCCTCTTGATAAAATTACGTGTGTCCGTCTGTCTGAAGCCTTCAAACTCCGACGACTCCGCCAGCTCCGCACTTAGTTCCATCTGCTGAATGAATCTCAGCTTGATCCATTGGGGACTACAAGTTAACCGTGAGATAGTATGAATTCCTCCATCATCTTCCACGTTGTTTGTGACTTCTCGGGAATTTATGAAGTGAGCTAGGAGGTAGTCGCTCGAACGGGCCACGATGACAACTTCGAGGCACTGCCGCTCCCACACAAACCCCTCCCTTCGCTTCTCTGTCAAAGCGTGGGTTATGCGGCTTGAGCGAAGTTCAAAAAAAGATAATCCTTTCCCACCCTGCGCATTACAGGTCACCCTAACCAGTCGAAGTGGGGGGCCGCGAAGCGGCCCACCGCGCTCTTGTGATTACTAAGTACTCGTAACCTTTGGGTTCCAACACCAATTGAATATTACGAGTACTTTGTAATCGTTCATCATATCTTCAGACCGTCATTTTTCGACCGCCCAAATTTACGGTCCACTTTTACTGACTGTAATGAAAATAGTGGCTGTGCACCAGATTCATTAGATTTTTGAAGCCTCGATAGTGCCTGTACCCCAAATCTGACTCTTCCATTAGATATGAATCTAACGAAGTTTAAATTGCAGTCACGGTGGCTGAGTATTTTCTTACATAACAGATTCCGATTTTACTCTCAGTTCTTCAAAATATTTCGTGTTATAATTCTGCCCCCCCTGCGCTATTGCTTCTTCATTGAAGTGCGCTTTCGCTTCCTCGGATATCTGCTTTTCGTGTTTTGTGTCTGCAAAACACTCGCATAAGTTTGACACCGTGAGCGTGATGTCACGTTTCGTCCCTCATAGTCCACGCCTTTCTGATCTTTCCTTTTTACCGTCTCAACGCGGCCTCGTAGCTTCTTGGTAAGCTGGCAACTATTATAGAAGATTATTATGTGGACAATTCTACTACAAGGCAAGAAATTCATTGAGAAATGAGTGAGTTCTGGAGCGCGCAAATTGACTCACTTTTTTTGTGAACCTTATAACATCTTTATGCATTCGCCAACTTTTGCGATATTTCGGGTTTACAAGCGCGATAGCGGACGGCCTGCGTCTTGACTATCAGCTGGCAGCTATTCTCCCACTTTCCCGCGCAGTTCACCGTCTGGTGAGAGATTCCCGTCGGCAGCATTGGAGCACGACTCGATTCTCTCGCCCTTTCTTAAGCGCGTTGCATTCCCATCTCCTCATTCCCACCCTACGCCGCCTTCGGCTATTCAATTGCATTGGCCGACATGCGCTTTCGTCTTGAATGGAAATAAGTGTGAAGAATATCAACATCCAGGACGAAAAATTGGCTTCCCCATACATACTCCGAGGAAGTTCTGGCAGAAGCATGCGCCTTCGCATCGTCTCCGATTCTCGATCGCCTCATAATTGATTGATTGCTCTGGTAGCCTTTTGCTTGCGACTGATGGAACACCATTTTTGCTGGATATACGCCATCTGGAATTATTCCCGGGGTGTCTCGAAATAGCGAGTGTCATGTATGTTCCCGTCGGACTTTAAATATTGACTTCAAAAGGCTCGTGGTCAATTCTTGGCCCCTGTGATGTTCATCTTGTCTTCGCGTAGAACACCACGAGCTCCCATTCGACCGTTCGTATTGTCCTGGGCTTCGTTGCCCGAAGCTCTGCGCCTCCATGTTCGCGGTGTGCTTCCCAGTGACGGATATGTCACAACCAGTCAATGCAAAATATTTTAAAACTTTGTTCTGGTCGGGCGGCAGTTGAAATCATGATTGGTTCTGGAAAAAGAAACAATAGAGGCTTATGGGCTTCGTTGCCTGAAGCTCCGCGCCTCCATGTTGGCGGCGTGCTTCCCACCAACGGATATGTCAATGTGTCCAACCAGTCAACGCAAAATATTTTCAAACTTTGTTCCGGTCGGGCGGCAGCTGAAATGATTGGTTCTGGGAAAAGAAACGAAGGAGGTGAATGACGGACCAGCGAGAAAATTCAAAGCTTCACTGGCCATCGGCGACACATGTGCTGGGGCTCGGAGGAAATAGGCGGGGAACAGTTCTGCAAAATATTGACGCAAACGAAAATGACGTACGTTCCTCCACAGTGTTTCAGGTCAAAGCCCGGGAGCCTGTTCAGCCCATGGGCATCAGCGCAGGGACAGCAGAAAATAATTGAAATCTGCGCAGTTGACAACAGGGTGAATGCTGCAGATTGGCTTCGACTCGGGCAGCCGGGAGAGGGGCGAGATGAATGGAGCCCAGCAACCATGAGATGAATAGGGAGGGAGGGACGAAGGGTGTATGGTCATTCATATGGTCTTACAAAACGCATGGTGAGACAACCCTCGGGTTTTGGTATCCTGTTGAACTGTGGCATTGACGTTTAGCACGACCTGAGAACAGGTGCATGAGGACGCCGAGGTCCATGCGCATGGGGCTCGTATGGGCGCAGCCAGCCGTTGAAGTCCTCTTCAAGGAGCGTTGCCTGCCATGTCGTCAGTCTCGATGAACAAGAGAAGGACGCTGGAGAGAAACCTAAACTCAATGAACGAAAAAGCATGCCTTGAACGCGAGCGAGCCAGAACACAACAGGCCAAAAAAGCCCCCCGTGACGTCCATCGCGTACTTGACGCCGTAGACCTCCTCCCGCGGCGCCAGCGCGCCAGTGATGCCGTACTCTTCCCCCAGTGCCGTCGCGTTGCACCCCAGGACCTCATGGCACGCAAGACCATCGACTTGACTGAGCACCACGTCCACTAGCTCCGGGTTCGCGCGCCCGAGCGCCGCGAGTCGGAAGCGTATGTACATTTTTGCCGACGATGCGCCCGCCAGTGGACTTGCCACACCAGTGATATAGTGCCTGAGTTATATTCGGAGGAGCAACAGCAGAGAGGGAAGACACATAGTTGAGGTTGAGGCTTATTCTGATCCCAGGGAACATTACCTGGCTACTCGAACTTTGCGGACCACCACGAGCGGTTGTCGTAATACTGCGCGCAGCTAAGAGATGAATTGATGAGTAGGGAGAATACACATCTCCATGGGGAATAGAATATCCGCAAAACAGGGTACCTTCGCCCTGCTGTAAAGAAGAACTACTTTTATAATATTCTCCAATGAATACGGTACGCGTGCCTGAGCACAGAATACAAGTCCGTTGTGTACCCAGACTTCACAGTAGATAGTAGGACTGAGCAACAGATTCAGCAGGTAACCGCTATGAGCAGAGAGGAGAGCCACAGCTGTGCTCGTCATTCATGAGTTCGAAGATCCCATCTGCCTCGCACAGGAGTACACGTCCGCTCTGCCCTCGGAAGAAGTGGGCCGTCGGGCTGGGCAAAATGTTGAACGCAGTCGGATCCTTGCGCAGAAGCGCGGACGCGGATGCGCTAGGGCTTCGAAAGTTGAATGCGATGCGCGGCTCGTCGCTGCTGGTGGTGGCGAGAAAGAAGAGAAAAATAGGCGCCGGTGCACGTGGGCCAAGAAGCGGAGAAAACTTCGGCATGATGCCATACCGGTATTTTTATCCCGGTCACTTTGTGATCGGCATACAATTATGCCGCGGAAATCTCCGCTTATTTGGTCATGCAGCAGGGCGTCTATTTCTTTTCTTGCTCTTCACCATCACGATGCATGAATGTTGGTCGTAATAACTATTGGCACAATTAAGTATAACCTACATATCACATTAGCAAAGTACTGAAGTACGAGTCACGCCACGCACACTGCGGTGGCCTCACCCAACAAGTGTAGCAAAGCAATCTTTGGTCCTTGGCCATATTCTGTTTTGGAATTGAAGCAGTTATCAAGCGGAACGTGCTTGCTATATACCTAATCGTAAGAATTTTCGGCAAGAGTCTGAACACTCCCGGTCCCGTTTCGCCCCAAAACAACGGATTTCCCCGAGTAATAACTCTAATCAGCTGGATGTGTGCGTCGGGTTTGCTCTCCTCTCGCGCTGCGATAACATAGCCACCCTCTTGCGTCAACACACATCAAGAGGCATCCTGGGGCATACGTGCCCCGGATAACCTGGCTGGTGTTCAATTCAATTCGAAATACAAGTACATTTGTTTCGACTTTTCGCGGACTCTTTTGGTTTTGTGAAATCCATGCATCGATTTGTTAGATTCAGCACTAAGGCAGAACACCTATCCAAATGAATCAGGGAATCATTGCCACTGGGAGATCGTGGATACTCACTAGGAGATGGGGTCGCGACCAGTGAATCAGACACGAAGCGGTTGCACCGTGCCGGACTTGGGGGTGATTGTGGTCCTGTCCAGCTTCAAGAAGATATCAACGCAACGTGACGCAACCGGAGACGGATACATACATGGCTCCGTCCGAATGTATGGTGTAGCAAGAAAACTTGTGGGTCTGCAATTAATTGAGACCTCAGACTGTGCAAAAAAGCGAAGTAGGTCAAACCGTTCCGGCGGCGAATTCGCCATAGATTGTACTAGAAGAACTATTGCTGGCACTGCGTCGAGTGACGAGGCTGTGAGAGATGATGTTCATCCCGGGGATGAATGGTCGCAACCTTTCTTCAGAACGGATCCACGCTGGGGCTGGACAACAATCGATTTTCCCCCGGATGCCAAGTTGCAACAGAGCTCAAAGCCTTGGCAGATGTTTACCATCAGCCCTTCATTTACGGACCTTTCTCCAGAACGGATCCACGCTGGGGCTGGACAACAATCGATTTTCCCTCGAATGCCAAGTTGCAACGGTGCTCAAAGCCTTGGCAGATGTTTATCGTCAGGCCTTCATTTACGGAGCCCTTCCGTGGACGCTGAGATTCTCTAGCAGCTTGTTGGTGGAAGGGGGACTCCTGGGGCAGCGGTGGAGCCGGGAATCAAAGGAAAAGGCACAGCCACGGAAGAGACCGTGAATCCTTTAACCCAAGTGATACAAATCAGTGCATTGCATTATCGCTCTGAGCATGAAGAGACATATAACCGCCTGTCTCGCCGACTCCACGTCATGAATCCCAGGATCCCCGATTTCCAGCAATATGCATGTCAACAGCATGAATTTAATACTGAACTACTTGTTTCGACCAAACGTTCAGGTGACGGGTGAGACCCGAATTTTGGCATTTTGAGCACATCCATATGTACGGTAATTCTGGTGGGTATCAGTGCGCATTTAGTCATACACACTGATAGAAGTCGGCTGTCAAGTTCCAGCAATACAAGGCTCCTCTGGCGGATGGATGTGCCTTACGCCTTTTGGAGGAAGGCAGTAACTAATTTATACTTGTAGGTCACCCTCTGTAGCACTCTCCGTATAATATTAAGCAGTGTGTCCTCCGAATACCTTTAACGCTCCCCAATCTCCGCCTCACCACTCGCAGTAACTTAGATTAGACTGCGGGTCAACTGCGGGTGGCTTATTTAATGCTTTTACACGCCGTATAAGTTTAGGTTTAACTTTATCTGGGTAAATCCCTGCAAAATGAGGGGCTCGGTATGTGCAATGTACACCACATTTTCAAGGGATGCACAAACATGCCGCTTCCGCATGCAACACCACGGAAGGTACGGTAAGCATTTCAAATGATATTTTTTCTGACTTCCACTTTTGAATCGAAGCAAGGCAATGATCATGGGATGCCCAGATTGCCAAGAGATTGAAGCAGGTGTAGCGCACTATCTGCGCCCCAATTTTCGTCCACAGGTCTCTGCATGCTGTTTCACGATCCCTATCATACCAGCTCCACAGCACTGCCGACAACTCGGTTTAATTTATGAAAGGGGTAAACCATTCTAGCCAGCGAGGGCATGTTAAGGAATACACCACACCGGCATCTTGAAGGACACAGATTATCAATAGAGTCAGCGAGTCAGGATCGATGCTCTGAGCAGTTTCGCCATTCACTGAATATTCCGCTCCACATTTCTGCTGCCTATTCAACGATGAATGTATAAGCAGATATCGCACTCTAGTGCACATATGCCATGAACAGATCAGCAGGCCTCGACGAAAGAGGTTGAATTAACCTTTACTATGCAGCCGTTCTGTCGCCGAGTTGACATTCAGTCACGGACATCAGGCAAAAACTCCCTCGTTACCGAGATCCCATTGAGCAGAGAGCAGTCTGTGCTTGGCTTGCCAAGGAATGAAAGAGATATTGAATTCTGCCGTCGAGCTGGGGATGCGCCGACCGAGGAAATTTCGAGCTAGGTGGCTCCATTCAGGTGCCCCAGGGCTTCTCCCGATGTTCCCCAAATTCGGGAAGTAGACATTCAGCGTCCTTTGTACCTTGAGTGAGTTGATTCCCAAACAGTGAGCGCTGTTCCTCATCTTTTTCTCTCTTGTCTAGATCTCCTCGTGTATTTTGAACATTATAACAAGCACCGAGGTTCTATCTGATTGAATTTGATGCTCTGACCGCCTCGCTCTTTTCTCTTCTCACAACAATCTTGTTTTGGCGCTGCCGCCCGTCTCGTGTCGTGTTGTGCTCGACTCGTCTGAGGCTCGACCAACGACACGTTGTCCATGACTTGACGCTGGCATGGAGTCCTCGCCGCCTGGGCACGGCTGGTCCGTTCAGGTCAGAACAGTTGAATTCTTCCTGGACGATCCACGTATCCACACTATAAAATGACATGTGGCAAATCCTAAGCATAGGTATACAGTACGTTATCTGCCTAGGTCAACCATGGGGTTGAAGAGTTGCCTACCAGCGGTGACATTCATCCAGTAGTCGTGGTCAAGGGCAGTCCCTTCTAAGACGGCAGGGGTGTCCTGACGTGAGGACACCGTCTGAGCGAACATCGTCCCGCTGCCAAAGGCAGCAGCTTGGACATCCTGCGTGGGATTACTGCGTGGGGCTGCTACCGTAAACGGTATAGTGAACTCGGCAGGTGAAAAAGCTGCGTGTAGTCAAAGCCAGGACCGAACACGCGTCATGAGACATAGGGAGGGAAAGCGAACGAAGCAGGGAGTTGGTCGGCTCTGACTTCAAAGCTCGACTGCGCCGCGGCCGCACATTTCCCTCTAGCTCCGTTATTAGATCGATATTCACTGGTTTGAAACTCTACCTGGATCTGTCCTGACACACCTGACTCTGTGGCGCCAGTGTATTTCCCGCCGCCCCCATTTCTACACCATTACTATCCCCCCTAGATCTCGGACACGTAAGGAAAATCGCAATATAGCATTTTATCCAAAGGTCATTGTAGTACATAGATCGACGGGAATCTGTCTTTTAACCCAAATCCAAATTTAACTTCATGAGAAATTCCCAAAAATTACCCAAACGGCATCGTTTCTTCCGAGGTTGCCATGTGTCCGGGTATTAGATAACGTGTCAAATTTGGATTGCTGGCTTCATATCTGACCCTCTTGTGGTCGAAGTGCCTCAAAATCTTGTAGAGTAGAACTCCTCAATCAGGGATATGATATCCATAAAGCAGAAGATAAGGAATGCTCCGCATGGTCAACCGGGAGCACGAAGTTTCTTCCCATCATTGTTGGCAGTTGAGAAATCAATTTGGGGGGCATGCCTTGATCCTTCTGTCCATTGTAAGAGCTGCAAGACGGCTATGCCTCTGAAATTTTATATGGGCACTCTCACGATGTAAAGGTGTATTCTGGATGCATTTAGGAGATAGTAAGAACCTAGGGAGAGGACCCTAGGCCTTGAAATGGGCTAAATCAGCGAAAATGGCCCAAGTTGTCAACTGTCCGTGGTAAAATATATGTGAAAGATGCGAGCTTGTAAGGGTTTTTGACCTTATATCTACAGGGCACCTCCTACCGCTTAAGTTGAGCCAAAAATCTCGGAAAACGGTTGAGCTTTGGACGAGAAACTTTTGCTTGTCCAAGTACTATGTTTGTCCGGGACGGTGGGGGGGGATAGTATTCATTAAACGACCGCGGGATTGCTGCTCAGACGTTCCACGGCACCCGTGGCGCGGTTGCCGTGCTCGTTTAGTTCGCCATTTTGCTGAAGAGCCCACAGCGGGGTTAAGGCACCCTTGTCCATGCTTGCGGCCCGGGGAAACGCGGCCGTTACGGCCGTCGCGGGTTGCCTTTTTCTGCACTCGAAAGGTGGACATCCCGGCCTAGGGAAGCCTTGAGAGTGACCACAGCTGCCCCACACCATGACCCACCACGCCTGCGCTTGTCATGTGGCGTCTTCAGAGCAACGGAAGGGGTTTAAAGCGGGTCCGGCAATTGCCGCTAGTGAGGGCGGAGTTTTATCTCAATTGATTTCATATCTTCTTTCAATGTTCCTGGCATTTCGTGTTTGCGTCCATACTATTCAAATATTAGTTCTTTTTTAAAGGATCTCCAGGCTCATGTGTACCACTGAATATACCATCATAGTCGATTGTGATCATTGATTTGAGTTCGAGCAGGCTCGGGACGAGGCTCGGACGAGATAATAACGAGGAAACATTTCAAACACAGCCGTGCACCCGTCACAGGCCATGCCGTCAACAATTTTAAAAAGGGATAGAGGAAAATCAATGCCAACTGTAACAAGCGAGACGGATTGGGCATCACACTGAGGTCTCACTGCATTACTCTCGTTGCCTACTAAACACACCAGCCCTATTCGTAACAAGAAAGAAGGAACGAACGGCGGGGACCGGGTAACAAAATATGACTCGAAATTCCAACAACCTGTGACCACTTTTCTACCACCCCCGGGACGTGTGACATGTATCCTGATAGTTCAAATGCTCAAAAGTTCAATGGCTTATACACGTAAAATGTCATAATATCCCCCAAACCGCAGTCTCAGCAGGAGTGGAAATTATTTGGCACCCCAATACGAAGACAAGTTGCATGTTCCCTCTCAGCAGATCTTGATAGTGTCCCAGCTATCTTCAAGATGTTGCACTGTCGTTGGTAAGGCGTACATTAATCTGATATAAGCCTCTCGTAGATAGCTCAACCAGTCAAGCGAAAGAAAGAGCTATGTTACTATACAGGACACTCGTAACTACATATGTCGGAACAATCGCTTAATGGAATTGACAGTTAGTGGCGGTGGCACATTTCTGCGAGCCGGCTGTTTGGCAGCGGAACGCATGAACAGCGGGGACCTAACGGAATCAGGAGATTTGTTAACTGGAAGTAACTAAGGCCATATCTGAGTCATATCGTGGTATCCTTCATCATAGACACATACTCCACAGTTGTTATTGTCACAAGTTGCGGCCTTGAACATATAACAAGTCAAACCGGCCGATGCCTTGGCAGAGAACAGATTGGAAACGTAAGGCTCCTTAGGCTCTTGGAGAGGAGCCTGACACATCCTCGTTGACTGATATTATATGTTACATTGACAGACCTACGTAGCAGGTTCCGGTATCGACCACGAAGGTCGACGATTGCCCGGTGAAACCTTTGCCGGTGTACAATGTCAAAGTTCCCGATGCACGGGCGAAGAGATTGCCCTCTTCAACGGCCACCGAGGAGACGGACGCGCCACGCGCAGCTTCCAGAGTAGCTGCTCTAGTAGAAGATAAAATCGCAACTGAAGCAGTAATGAATGCAAGAAGCTGCATGTTTGGCGAGAGGCGAAGTAAATGCTCCGACGACACTGAACATGTGGATTTTATATTGGTATCCCTTCATCCAGATCTTGCTCGTGACTGGGGAAGATAGGAATCTAGATGTAAATTAGGCTTAGGAACAAGATGTTCGATCTAGAGGGGGAAATACCGGACATTTGTCTCCCAGCCATACGCTGGATAGCGATCTTCACCCTTCCTGGCCTGAAGCCAAGCCAAGTTCACCACGAGTATCAGTATCATTATGGGCGGACAGCCCTGAAGCCATTTTTAATTACTGCTCCTAGGTCGGCGAATAAGCCACTATGCCGCCCAAACCGCAGGAGGATCGAAATCAGACATAGTGACCAGTATCATGGCACCGGTGCTCTCCAAAGCCATTTTTATTGCTGTTGAGCCAGCGAAAGGATGTCCCATCGTCAGATGAGCTGCATTCGTTAGGTGGATCGGTTTCTCAATCGGTTCAAACCGACTTGAAACATGCTTATTCTTTCCCTGACACAGGGTAGTACACCCGGCAAACGTCTACCTAAAAAAATTGAATTGTTCCAGCCGTTATGGGTGATATTCTGCGAATGGGAGCCAGGTATAGAAGCCCTAGCCGTCATCAAGGCTTTGCTTCTGTGTGCCTGCTGGGCCTCCTTGTTTCCGGCAGTCTTTTTCAGGAGGATCAGAATCGAACACAGTGATAGCTATCATGTCGAGCATGCACCGAACACCCGAGCTGTTTTCAATGTTGCCAAGGTCATTAAAAGAGTATAGAATCAAGATCCGTCCGTGGAAGTCGTGGAGCCTGTCTAAGATCGTTTGAGGCGGGAGGACGAGTAAAATTGACGTTCACATGTCACCCAGGCGGCTCCTGGGTCGCGGTGGTCAGGTGGTGAGTCTGCTGGTGAATCCCTATGCAATTTTCATTGTGTTTAGGGGGACGAGACTTGAGCGGAGCTGAATTTATGTCCTAGGTGCTTGACCCTTGCCGCGGGCTCACCGCTCGTCCTCTCGCTCAGCACAGACAAAATTCAACGTATATATTTGATCGAATTGGAACTCGTGAATTGGACAGGAGCGGTCGTAGCAAAGTGCAGACAAGAAAGAAAATGCGAGGCTGCCTCCTGGACAACATTCTGCTTCCTCGTGTACTACAACACCATCCAGAACCCCTTCTGACCACAGCATTCATTCCGGTGGTCGAGCGCGCAAGGTCGTGGCTCGAGGCTGTGCGATACAGCGTTCCATCGAAGGTGTCCGTACCTTTGTACTCCTGGTATTTTCTGAAACTTCTCCACTGAGAGTTGGTCCGGTGACCTTTGGATGTTGCCTCCTGTATGTCCGGTTAGTGCCGCTGTAAGAATGAATACTTGGCCACATGCTTGATTCAACTGGGTTCCAAGCCAATTTCATTCAAATTCGGGGATGTCGATATTGAGGCGAGCATGTTCCCCGGAATCCATCACTATACTAAGTAAATTGGGCACGTAATAATGATTAATAGATCCTTACCAACCTCGATGTGCGCAGGTTGTGAGGCCGTGTGCTCGAAGTAGACGTCCTCCAAGCCGGTCTATAACATTAAATTGATCCTTACCAAGGTCGATGAGCGCAGTTTGAAAGGCCGTCCGCTCAATGCCAATCCTTTGTAAAACATTGAATTGATCCTTACCAATCTCCACCGTCCTACTTAAGCCCCACAAACCAACGGTTCAATGTGATATTCACTCTGTCTGACCTCCCATCTGACATGAAACTTGTGTCCTTCCTAGTCCTACTCGCCTCCGTTGCATGGACTCAGGCCACCGTGAATGGCCACTGCTCGGCCGGTGGCGGGGTCGCTGCTGGAGTGGGCGTGTGCCTCCATACCAAAGACTGCACTGATCAGCATGGGACCATCCACAATAACTTATGCCCCTTCGACCCCGTCGATGTTAAATGCTGCACAAATAGACCTGCTCCGAAGTGCTCTAATGTGCTCGGCATCTGTCGGTTTACTGATACCTGCGACACGAAAAGTGGAGAGAACATTATTGCCACTGGTAGGCACCAGTCCCTTCGGATTTTTACGTATTTAACCAACTAATCTTGTCCAGGTCTATGCCCCAGTCCCGACAATTTCAAGTGCTGCGTTCCTGTCTTTCCGGTCAAGCGTGACGAGGAGGCAGATGAATGAGATTGTCCATTTACTGAAAAGGTATCGACCTAAATCGACACGCGAGTAGGAACTAAAACGTATTAGATTCATGCCAGTCGGATGCGAAGCGTAATATATGAAACTCCACATGCCGTACCGTGTCGACCTTTTTTGACCAAGTAGCGACCAGAATTTGTGTAAACCGCGTATACGAAACACCTCAGTCTACAGATTCAAGGGAACCTCATCGTGTGAAATATCACCGTCTTTATAAAATTATGGGCTTATGTCCGTCCGAAGCCTTTTGAAACTCCGCTGGTCATTTGACCTTTGCTTCAATCCGACATTTCCCCTTCCAACATTTTTCTCATGGATTTTTGAACTCCGCCACTCAGCTGACCTTTGCTTCGGTCCGAGCATTCTGTCCGAAGCCTTTTCAAGGCCCGCAATCTTCGCCCTTCCGGCATTCATTTGCCGAACACTGCCATATTCAACTTGGCCCTCTGAGCAACCCTGGAACCCTGAGGCCCTGGATCGCATATCTTTGCTTCCTGCATTATGCCGCCCTTCCTGCCGAACTTCGTTTTAACTTTATTTTTCTCGTTTGAATGTCTTCATGTTCTTTGTTAGGATCCGTTTCCGTTCACACCCAGCTCGTATTGAACCCGATCACCTCTGAACACTCACTCGCAGGCTGCTTGACTTGATTTTATTGTTACCACGCCTCCGCTCGTGGAGCCGAGTCATTAATAAAAGAATTGGCCCATCCCATCTAAACGCCTTAGTCTCGTCCGCGCAAGAAATGGAGAGAGTCTGTTGGACTTCCCCAGCCCATTCCCAGCGTAAGCTATACAAGACCAGCCGCCGCTTCGCTCCAGCAATAAGAAGCACGGCATGAAAGGATCAAGAAAGTAATATATTGTCGATATACAATACAATTAGAAAGAAAAAAGATGTGGTACGTGAATAGCTGAAGTTGCTCCCCCAGTGGCAAACGACACGGGGAATCACTGCATTCAGCCGGCCCCTCGGCCGATCAAAACGTAGGCCCGTGGAGGGGTGCGAAGTTGATGCCGAGTTAGGCCTAGGCGCACACCTAAAAAGGGAATATATCAGCGTTGAAAAATGGGAGGGTTAAAATGAAAATGTTTGCGTCGCTTTCACAATAACAGAATGTTGTTCGTTCCTCTCTTTTGAAATCAATGTGAATAGTTCTATTTTAAACCTCCCATTTTTCAAAGCTGATATATTCCCTTTTTAGGTGTGGCGCCTACCCACGCCTCGACAGCGCAAATCTCGGCTAGCTAGACACAGGCTTGCCTAGTTTCGCAGAGGTTCGCGACGGCTATCTGCCAGCCAATTGTCAAGGGGCTTGTACGCACCTCGTCATACTTCTTCTACGTATATTAGCAACAATGTTTTCGAGGAGCGCATAGACCAGGTACGCACTGAGTGGCGAGGCGTGGCCTTGAGCCTGGGATCAGTGCGGCATCTAGATCACCACTCTGTCGCCGTCGCGCATAGCATATCTCTTTCAAGATTTTTGGTCTCCAGGGCGAACTGCGGCCCAGAGATGGCGGCGGGGCTAGCAGAAAATTTTCGTGGCTCTACCAGGCACCACCACCCTGTACCGTTATACCTACGTCGCCATGACGTCGTGCGGAATTCGGCAGAGCCCACCACTGCCACTTTGATTGACATAACGCCGAATGAGGGTGGAACGACGAAGCCAGACAAGAGTCTGTTAGAATATATTGACCATGACTGACGTTACCTGCAGGGAGGAGAAGTGTGGCCTCGACAGCGTAAACCTGGATGGCCCCCTTGTTGAGACTTGTCGAGGCGGTCTAGCCGGCCGACGTCACCTCGACACGGTCATCGGCTAGGCCTTGCCGAGACGTCTCGAAATGACATTGCCTACCCGATGCCTGAATGCAGTGAATCAAACAAATCAGCCCTTAGAAAGTTATGAAAAGGAAGACAGCAAGAGCTGAGCAGTTACTCACTGCTGATCAACCAAGAACAATCAGAGCTCGGAGCTGCGCGCTCTCGAGGTGGCAAAGGAAGCAATAGTGAGAGCAGGGTGGTCGAGGGTGACTTAAGTTGAATGCTGCAATCTTGCATTTCATTCATCTGGTATGTTGCACCAGCCAGAAGCGGCGGAAGGATTCAAGATATGGAGATGTGAACTTGATTCAGAAATTGTTGCTAGCCAGAGCAAACAACGAAAGTGCGAAACCACAAATCTGGACAGAAAACAGGCAAGAGAGAGTCACAGGATAGAGGCATTTGAAGCAACCTGGCACTGGTCGAGGAGGTTCAGAATTGAGAGGAAAAGGGAGGATGGGCAAGAAAGCAGCTGACATGACGCAGCCAGCACGAGATTCAACATCGGGAGCACAGTGGCAGTTGCAGACATATAAATTTTGAAGATGGTCGAGCGGACACCCAGGCCGGAAGCAGTAGTTTTGAGGCAAACTCAAATAGATGACCATCTCCCGCAGCAACGGTTCCAGAAATCAGACCAAAAATGAAAATAATTTCGAGGAGCAAAGTAAGTGAAGGGGTTCCATTCACATTGTTTTTATATGTGAAGAACCTGGCGGGGGATACGTGGCTCCTCGGCCTGATGAATAGAATTATGCAGAAAAGGTGTGCGCAGGCCAGCTGTTTGACCCCAATAGAAAAGGCAGTATTGCGAAGCGGAGAGAATCGGGCACAGAAGGGGTTAATTGAAGAACCAGAGCAGACGAAGACCACAAGGAGAAAGATTACCTGGGGATACATACAGCACAGCGGAAATAGTAAATCTTAAAGAACAATTAATTATTGTGTTGAACAATGAAAGACTGGCAGCAGCAAAATGGGTTGGAGAGTGGAGGGAAGACCATCAGAAAGGACGTAGAATCTGCCCTGCTTGTGTGGAGAGAAAGCTCGGGTCGTACGTGGCCGCAGCTTTGTTCCTTGACAAAAATCTGGCAGCACAGTCTACTGCGACAAACTGTGTCTGCCTGAGCTTCAGATCGTGGATGGGTCGGCTGGCCTATGCGATCCCAATGAGAAGGAAAGCTGTTGAATCTCGTCTGAGCTGGTTAAAGAGGCGTTGTAAGTGTGGGTGTACAATTGGAGCATCGAGAAATGCCTGGGATAAATGGGGACGATGGTTGACCACGAGACGGCCCGCAGTGAGAAAAAACACAGAAAAAGTTAGTACAAAAGGAGTTGAAGACAGGGGATCCACACAGGAGGAAGTAAAGAGCGCAAATGTATGGGAAGTGGCACAGCCGAGGAGCCATTTGCTGAAAGAACGGTTAATCTCCCCTAATTCGGGGTGCCCACTGGGGCCGTGGTCGTGGAGGATCCACGGTTCTGTCTGGATCTTCAACAGCCGTCTCGTCGCATAGAAGAGTGCTCAGAAACTTCGAGTACATGTGCCAGCAGCCAGAATTGTGAAACTCCCTCCTTAGGCTCGTAAACCAGCCGGTCCGGTGGTAATTGATCTCATCGTAGAAATCTGATCCCATCGTAAACTCAGGGCGACCACCTTAACCGGCTGGGCCCGCATGTCGCCTCTTTGGCGGATGGATCTTCGCCCCGCCATTTCAGACGTCTGACTTAGAAAAATCACGCAAAACTTGAATTTGGATCTTGTCCTCTGCTCGGAATTGCCCCAGGGTGTATCGAGGAAAAATGGATAACTTTTCATTCTCTATTGATTCAGCCCCATTCATTTTTTGGCTCCCCCAAAAAACAAGTTAGTGTCAATCAATAGAGAATCAAAAGTTATCCATCTTTCATTAAGGGACTTTGGGACAGATTTTGGAGGGTATTCAATGTTTTTTCTGTCAAGTCAAGCCTCTGAAATGGCGGGGGAAAAATCCATCCGCCAAAGAGGCGACATGCGGGCCCAGTCCGTACACGAGGTGACCCTGTGTTGTTTGTTCCGATCATTGTCTGATCTCATGTGATATCTGTAATCTATTTTAATTCTCTTCCTAATTCGTACCTCCTACTCTGTCTTGTCGCCGAAGTGTACGTCGACTGGCTGGCGAGTCTAGTCCCTCCTAGAGGTCAAAATCATTCCTACAAGGCAATTTGGTGCGCCCTTCGTTAGGCTCATACCCACCCACACTTTACCAGGTTGGGGAGGACCTAGGGGTGGTATGCACAATGAATTCATATATTGAGCAGAATTGTAATGTCAGATGACCAAATTTTGATACCCGACACTAATGCTTCCGAAGAGCAATACTGTAGAATTTCATTCAATTCGGCATAGGGCGTGACCCGTGACCGAAAATACCGATTCGGCACTTCAGCACCCAACAAAATTTGGCGTGACACTTGCAAAATTCCGGCATTCAAGACAAAATTTTTCGAAAGTTCTGCCTTTTTTGCAGTTCCAAGAGAGATTTGGGCTGGGTGTCACAAATCTTACATTCGGCACTGGGCGCTGTGACCCATGACCGAGACGAAAATTTGTCGCGGCACAGGGGGTGCGTGACGCATGACTGCCGGTTTGAATGAAATTGTACAGTACCCCTCCATGGCGGCTGGCACTTCATGCATGGCTCACTTCATTCCCAGGTGAAAGGGCGTGATGGGTACACATCGACCCCCCTCAGAACTTTGTCTAATTTTTAATCACCATCCTTCATCCAAGCCTTTTGCGTAAAATCTGTTCTTCTTCAAGTCTACTATAGGGACAGTCAGCTGAGTCACACGAGGAAAATGTTTTTGAGCTGGCGGAGCTGGTGCCAGTTCCGCCAACGTTCGCCAATGACGCCATCACACCAGAATCTCATCTGGCTCCATAAAAAGATACGGGGCGCCAGAAAATATTCTGTTGCCAGAATGCGCTGAACAATGTGCTCCAAAACAAACACAAACAATCCAATTATCACCGAAATATAACCCAGTTTTTCCGATATAAGCAGTGATGCCCACAGAAATAAGACGAGGATCAGAAATCAGCTGATCAGAGGAAGCAAGGGCTCAGATACAGACAAGTGGTAGTCCCTTGTAGGGGGCCTAAGAATGGGTTGAAGGGAAGGTATAAGATTCCCACAGAAAGATGAACCTTCACTACAAGATATCACCAGGAATTGGCCTGAGAGATAATTGAGCAATGGAAATAAGATGTTTTAAGAGCTATGAGACAAGCAAGTGTTGTGTGTGTGGTGGTGGTTGTGTCTAGAGACGCGCAAGAAAACCCCCTAGAGGCGAACAATAGACTATTTCCACAAGGATATGTGCCCGAAAGCTTATTTCCCAGAGAACCCAATGACAATTTACGATTGACAATGAATGATGAATGATATCGATGACGATGAAATGAATTCGATTTCCAGAACTATGTAGCCTCAATCACGCCCTAAGATGTTTCCAGTAACCAACTCCTTATTCCAACAGAACAGTTTCCCAATGTTAGACTCCCACGACAATACACACTGCGCTAACCCCAGAAACAGCCCAAATCGCAAGTGTTATGCCTACTAGTACAAGGGGATTCTGTGTCCTACTCTTAATAATGTCTCAACTACTTATACAATCCCAAAATCATATGAAAGTCCTCGACCAGGCAGTAATTAGTAAAATGGCCCGAGATCGCCCCTCCTTTCCCGTTTATCCGTCGGAGGGACACCTGCGAGCATATTGCTATTGGCCAGTGCCCAGGTAGTCCCTGATTTCCCAACCATGCGGCTTTTGTCATCCAGGATATTTGAAAACATCATTCCCCTGGCTGACTGATATTGAGTTGTCCTCCTATTCCCTTTGTCTCCTGTCCCTTTAAAGTCGCTGCTGGCCATAGGGTCGTATTCCCCTCGCCTCCAGCTATCTGTAGACACCCATGGCGTAACCTTTTCCCAGGAAGGTTTTTTATCCCCAACTTCACTTCCTCGGAAGAAGATCAATCCCATCAGATTATCTCAACCGACCCTCGCTTATCCCGGAACTCCTCCGGTATGAGCTTCTCCAGGCCTCACACGCCTATTGCCTGGCTTATTTCTCGTGTGGAAATAAGCTCCAGAAATAGTCTCTTTCAGAGGTTTATAGGCTACAGATTCCTCTACAGTTTTCGAGGCAAGCACTGCCATTCCACAGGATAGTCACCTACCCTTTTTACCCGTTACTCCTTAATCCTGACCCTGCCAGCTATACCGAGACCGTATACTAGCTCTCAGAAATAAGCCTATCTTGTAATCAGACTATTCCGAAATGCGCAAAATGTGTGGTGTTTAGGTATAGTTTAATTCCAAACAGTTCAGCACGCCAGTTTGAAGGGCCAGCCCGCCACAGCATTCATCCAATGGAGGCCGAATAAAATACAAGGAGAACAAGAATTATGGATTTAGTATATACTCATACATGAACTTTGTAAAACACAAAAAATCTGCACAGTCTGGTCTGCGCGCACGCCTAGCACGGACATGACTGGCTCTGACACAGATGCAGACAGCCACTGCGTTCAGGCCCTATCTAGCCCAACGGGCCACTAGCCGTACCGGGGCAGCGACGGAGCTATCTCTCGGCAAATCGCCTAGCTGAAGGCCTACCCCGATCTAGCCCTGATCTAGCCAGAGCTAGCCCGGGGCGCCTCCCCACATGTACCCCGATCTAGACATGACGCCGTGGCTAGCCGGGATAGCCGAACCTAGCCAGACCTCGCCAAACACATAGCCACGCATCGCCGCACCTACCCCGAGCTAGCCGTGGCGTCGGCTAATATGTGCCTGAACGCAGTGAGCGTGAGCAGCAAGTGTTCAGGATGAAGCGAGATGGCCAATACGAACATAGATGGGGGAGGGGGAGTTAAGAAGATGGCAGTTGTAACATAGTTAGAATACGTACCCTGCCCTGCGAGCATTGGGCAGTGATATCAGTAGATTTTCCATGAAATTGTACATCAACAAGATTAATTTTCTCCGCTTTTGGTATGGCTTAAGAAAAGTTCCGTATTTGGTATGTGGTGGATGAAAATCTAATCTTCGGGGATTTCAAAAGATTGAATGTGTTTAAAAATGGAAATCAAAAAGTAACTTGAGACACTAACAGACCCATGATTTAATCTCAACAAGAAGGAACAGGCTGTTACCACTAGACCAGCATGACCATAAACATTGCTGATGGTGTCACCATATGAATGTAAGTGAGGCCTGGGAAAACAATGAAGTTCAATCTGAGAGGATTTAATCTTGTTTAAATTCCAATATTTGGAGATTTAATCTTTGCCAAGAGTTCAGAATTTCGGATTCTTTGGCCTGTTGCAGCCTCAAAATCTCAATTCCACTGCCACTAGTGACCAGTTCAGCGTGTTGCATCACACATCACTTGAAAACTCGGTCAAAATAGTGCAGTAGTGCAATTACGAAGACTCTCCACAACATGAGCTGGACTTGTACAGAATTTCCCTGCGTTCTGTCCAGAATGCTTGATATACAAAGCACGTGTATCGATATATAGGCCATGTTGGATTAGTGGTTAAACTATGGACTCAGTCTATGCTCTATATGCCCCGCCCACCGAGCCCACCACCTCAACCTAATTGTCCGCACCAGAACTGCCCGCCTCTCCCTCCGCTCCCTCCTTGCCGCCAGAGTGAACGCCGCCCTTACTCGTGTTCAGGCGCAATACCGGCCGCCTCCCTCGATACACTCTCTGACTCAAACTTTTTTCATTTCCCTGTACTTACTTCTTTTCCTTCCTCTAGTTAGACACATAGAATTCTGAAACTCTTACATTACTGCCATGGACTACAATATATATACGAAAACATCGAAACCCCTCCTTATGGCACTCCTCCATCTCCTCTCCTCATGTTTCCTTACCACGCCGACCCTCAATGCCTGCCACTACATTGTACCCACATAAAGTGTGACATGGGCCACAAGGGCCCCGCAGCACTATAATTGAATAGTGAAGAATGAATGAATCAGTCTATGCTCTTTGTTATCTCGGACAGTTGTGTGTTCGAATACCCCTCTGGGTACATCTTTTAAAGCTTGTCCCGATGAAATTAATCTCACCATAAATAAGCTTGCATAATTCATCTTTTCTGAGTCACGTTTCGATTAGATCTCAGACTAATGAGAAGCTTATATTCTTAGAAGGCACAGCTGCAGCCAGTAGAAGAAGATAATTTTTTATGGTATATGAAAGCTGGGGAAAATTAACCCACAAGATTAATCTTGTTGGCAGTGCAAGATTCCATTTTGGGTCTCTGGGAAGTGCAGAGCAAATCGTGTGAAAGATTAATTTTGATGATATACGATTTCATGAAAAAAAACCCATCCTAGCTGCTGCAACTGTTACATCGGCAAGGCTGCGCGCATCGGGTCCAGGAGAGCCGGGGTGCGATATAGCAGCTGTAAGCGCTGGTAAGAACTGGGGTGGAGGTGACAACTTGCTAAAACACCAGCCGTGGTGTCTACAAGGGCTGCATGCGTCACTCGGCACGTTGGTGAGGTCCTGAGAGGTCTTGAGGTGTACGGATGAAGACAGAGACGGCCACTTGAAACTTTTGATTATCAAGATAATTTGACGATATCAGAAGAGGCTTGAAGTAATGCACGAGCAAGGATAACAGAGGAAAGGCTTTGACAACTAACTGCAAAATTCTAGGCCATTTCGTTTCGTCAACGAGTGGAGCTCTGGCCGCGTGTGAAGATTGGTTATTGCGTGCAGCAGTAAACAGCAGCTCGGGAGGTGATGCACCGTCTAGCTTTATGACGTCGTACTGACGTTCTCAATGCAACCGGGATTCTCCGGCCCACATCTATGTGAATCGAGGTGGCCTTGAATATTGCAGTTAGCTGGAAATGACAAGTTAGGGCATTTTCGAGGGGTGCTTTGAGGCGGCGTTTAGCGGCAGGGAACTTGGAGAGAAGGTTCGGTAGGTTCATACGAGTCGTGAGGGTGCGGGCGCAGCGCGCAGAGTGAGCATGAGGGGGAGAGCGTCAAGGTGGTCGCGGTGGGCGAAAAAACAAGACGTGGCGATGGGCGCATCAACGATCGTTCAAATGTACAGACCTTGATGGCGGAGTTTGAATGGACTTGGGACTTTGTGACGAATTCGGACTCGCACCCTTCTATTTTGACAAGGGTCCATGGTGCTAATACATTCACCCACGTTGTTTCCGATGTAATTTTCATTCTGTGGACCTATCGAGAAAATATGACTGAACTCCAAAGTCACCGATTCTGGCAAAATTCTGGCGGAACCAGCGATCTGGGACCGGCAGCGCCAGCAGGTGCCAGCTCAAAAACAATTTCATGACGCAATTCAATTATAACACCTGGGCGTTAGCGTTTATTCATTAAATCATTGCGGACTTGACGTGTTCTGATTTTGCCCTCGAAAACTCGGGGTGCGACGGATCAGTCGACTACTTAGCCGTGCATGCAGGTACCTGCATATGTGCTGATGGGTGTATATAGTTGATACATACGACATAATGCGTATGGTGAGATGTCATCTACAATTCTCTGAAGGAAGAACCAAGGGCCAAAATCATTCCAAGTGATACACTTGAGAGACATCTTCCCTTTTCAACTGACTATCTGGATCATGATAAATTTGGAACAAGACATGCCTTCGCTTCGCTCCGGCAAAGTGCAAAGGCAGGTGAACATCATTTACATTGCAAAATTACGATATATTATAGCCATGGATGTAGAGCCCGAATCAGGTTTTATAAGTATGAATGTTTGACAATACCTGAGGCCCGCGAAATAACTGACTGAAGACTTTATGGACATTAGAAAGTGTCAAAAAGTGAAACCGTGAGAAACATCATGATGTCTCAGACAGTAGCGTAAATTGGGGGGTGAACTCCTACAACACTAGTAGCCCACTTGCACATTGTCATCGACAGCGAGCAGATCGCTCAATACTCACCTGGGTAAATAGCCGGGCTTTCGAAGGGGAAATCAGATTGGATGTCGTGATGCTGTGCTCAATGAAAGGAATGCGAACAATAAGTAAAATATCCCTCTTGTCGAAAGGTAATGGGAGATATACCATCGCTGGTACATGATGTCCATCACAGGAATACGTCCACAATGTTGACGCTTTTCGGGACACATTCAGACTGCGGTGAGTAACAATGCCGATGACGTGCAAGGCAATAATATCAGGTACAGCGCTCAGGAGATGGCAGAAATGTGTTCCCAGCACCTCACGGGACGGAAGGCCAACGAAAATATATGTTCGATTGAGTAGACAGAGCGAGGATGCGTCCAACGCAGATGTGGCGGGACACATTGGGAATTGAATCAGACATCGACGAAGATGCTCACCACACCTAGAAGGTCCGAATCAGCGGTATCGCAGAACATTGATGAAAAAAATCTCGCCGGATTGCATCTCAGCACTGGAACTCAGACGAAGCTCCGGAGGAGCTGTCGTGCGACGCCCTCGGTGTGCATGGCGTGGATTTCTATGTGACTGGAGTACAAACTGAGTCCCACATCACGCTGGGTCAGAAAATGGAACTGCCATTTTAGAAGGACTCACGACCCCAAAATCCGGTGAGCTGCTCGCACGCACCCGGAAATTGAACATGACAATGCAACGCTGAACGGAGAAGATCATTGTTTTAGTCGAGACCGCAGCGAAAGCCACCCTAAGTTGAAATGCGAGAAATTTGCGAGAGGGAGTTCAAGATAGATATATACCTGTATACATGGGATGCTGAACCGCTCTTGAGACAGCTTGACAAACAGCCTGAGATCAAAAGATAAACGAAGAGTATCCCAAATACAGCGGACTCACAGGGAGCACTAGAGATCGAGATGCGATTCGCCCTTATCGCTCAGAACCACTTCAGGGTACCCAGAAGTAGGCCTCATTAGGGGGATGCTGGCCTTGGGGGTATCGCACCTAAAGAGGCCTGTTTTCATGGTATTATTCCATGCCCTGGATGTATCCAACCATGGCTGGACACATCCACAAAATGCCCCTGGCTATGTCCAAAGCCATGTGACGTGACTCCGTGGATGCATCCAGCCCTCATTTATGGATGCATCCACGCCTGGTTGGGCCAGCTCGGTTTTGGATTTTTGGGTCCTATACACTCCTATTTTGCACAGTATCTCAGCTTCCTCCTCACAGGGGTCTCTCACTTGACTGAGCTAGCTCAATTTTAGATTTTGGGGTCCTTCTGCAGCACTGTTTTGCCCTACCTTAGCCTGGTTGTTATCTGGGTGTCTCACCTGACTGGGCCAGCTCAATTTTGGATTTTGAGGCCTCTTTGTAGTCCTATTTTCCCCTTGCATCTTCCAGGTCACTCACCAATATGCTTCCATATCGCCGGTAGCTCACGAGGATGCCCTCTATCGCAGATCACTCACTGATATCCTCCAGTATTTCCCATATTCCAGGATGCTTGCTGAAATCCTCCCGCATTGCTGCTCTCCCCCTGATTTCCTCCCTTTTTGTGTGTCACAGGGATACCCCTCTATTTTAGGCTGCCCCCCGATATTATATATCCTGGCTCACTCACTGATATGTCTATGTATTGTGGGTCACCTACCAATATTTTGCTCTACCCCACATCGCTCACTGATATTAGCATTCCAGGTTCCTCACTTGTATTCTGTTTTTGTCATCCCCAGCATATTCCTTCACCATCATAGGCCTCAGCGAGTTCCATATCCTCAGCTGTACATGTCTCCTTCCTCCCTTACATCTACTCATGGACTAATCCATCTCCAACATGGATTCAGCCCTGGATGTATCCACCACCCATGGCTGCATCCACAGGCTTATTTTATTTTGGTGGACGTATCCATATTGGCTGGATGCATACATCCCCTTTTGTATTTAAGAGGTGGACATGTCCACCCACCGTGGATACTTCCAGGCCATATTCCTAAACCTTGTGGATGTATCCAGCTTATATGGATACATCCATGCCCCTTGTTGTATTCTTCCCTGGATATGTCCACCCTCTGTGGATGTATCCACACAGTTTTCTGGACCCAGTGGATGTGTCCAACACTCATTTTTTTTAAATGCATGGACATGTCCAAGGAAGGGTGGGTTTATCCACCCTTTGTTTTCTTGCCGTGGATGGGTCCATTTCATTTTGAATGGATGCATCCACCCATTTCTTTTTCATGTCCATACTTCCCATGGATACATCCACGTCTTTCTCTCACCCCATGGACACATCCAGAGTGCAACCAAACAAAGGCCTGGACATGTCCATGATTTTTTGGATATGACATGGACACATCCACGCAGGGACCAAACAAACCTGTGGACATGTCCATCCCGCTGTCGATGCTCCCACTCCGAATTCAACACCTCCATCCACACTTAAGCTTCCCACCAACCTATTTAATTATTCTTTTTCTGTCAAATCTATTTGGCGAGTCATGTACTGTAGGATGGTTTGAATTTAAACCACATCGTCTCCAATGATAGCCTTCGTTTACACCATCCCCAGTGCTATTTTATAGTGGGTTCAAACCAGTTTAGTGTACAATTTCACCCAATTCCGCGGTCAACGTCATGCACCCTGTACCGCGACGAACTTTTGTCTCAGTCATGGGTCACAGTGCTCTGTGCCCAATGTAAAATCCGTGACATCTGGGTCAAATCTCTCGAGGTTTAAAAACGGCAGAATTTTGGAGGTGTTGTTGGAATATCTGGAGCAAGCCTAGTCACAATGTTGAGTCAATGAACGTGAGGCGGAGTCAGTTGTTGGAATCATGGCGAGGTATACATGATGACTTGACTTACTATGACTCAGATGAACTCGGACTTGGAATATGACTTACCTATGACCCAACCCGAGTCAAATGGACTCTATTGTAGTGACTTGGTTCGGTTCCTGTAGGCCTATATAAGGCCACTACTTTTTCGAATTTGAACAACCAACTTTTGACCCACTTTTCCAACTTGGCTTCCAAGTGCTGCTAAAAGGTTTCACACCAAATTTTGTTGGTTGCTGAAGTGCCGAAAAGGTTTGTTTGATCACAGGTCACAACCCCCGCTGAATTGAATGAAATAGTACAGTAAACTAGGGGGTGGTTTCAACCGGTTTAAACCATTTTTTATACTATTTGTTCTTCTTCAAGGTAGGTTTGAGCCATGTTGGTTTAAACCGGTTTGAACCAGGGGTAGTTTGAACCGGTTTCAACCATTTTTTATACTTTTTGTTCTTCTTTAAGGTAGGTTTGAGCCATGTTGGTTTAAACCAGTTTGAACCAGGGGTGGTTTGAACCGGTTTAAACCATTTGTTGTGCTTTCTGTTGTTCAGTAGTGAAACCAAGGTCGGTTCAAACCGTGTTAGCTTAAACAGGTCTAAAGCAAGGCGGTTTGAACCAGTTTGAATCATTTCTCATACTGTCTGTTGTTCTATGGTGAAACCAAGGTTGATTCAAACCATGTTGGTTTAAACCATTTATTATGCTGTTTGTTGGATGTAGTCAATTGATTGGGTGGTTTAAGAAGAGGATCCCATCGGGTGTGGATTAACTTGATCGACCTTTCAAATCATGAGCTAATAGCACATGGGAAGGGTACTGGGTGATTAAAAATCAGAAGGACCAGGTCAGTTCGCGTTGTCAGTGAGAAAATCTAGAACTTAGCTGATCGTGCCGGTTGTGGTTTCGTGGACGGGAATGACGACTTTGCCCTTCTCCACGCCCCTGGAGATGTCGGGAGGGTCATGACGGCGGAGATGAACAGGGACGTGTCTGCGAGGTTGCCTGGACCAATCCGAGTAACTCACAGACCACAGAGGGTGATTCCTGCGAAGACAAGCAGAGATCAGATGTACTGGCGCCTGAAACTACGAAGGGCTCCTTAGTTTCTTTGACTTCCTATCCATGCGAGATCTATGAAATAATAGCGCCGGCGGTCCTATTTGTTGTCAGGAATCCTCGGCCTTGTGGATATGTTTCGGAAGATCGTTGGGTTTGGCCACAACCCTGGGTAGAAATCGCCTCGTTTCACTTTTCTCGCGTTGAGCGTTCTTCAAGATCTACGAGTCAGATGAGTGTCAGATTCAGGGTGGACGATGGACGAACGCGAGGACGGAATTAAAATATAAGTGGCCCAGACTGACTGGAGCAGGAGAAGTTGAAAATGCGAAGGCGACATATATGAATGTCTGTCCCCATACAAAGATCTGGATTAAAAGTCGTCTGAGTAAGTAAGTCAAGTGATATGACGACAATACTGCTCGATACGAGAGAGGCCACCGCACAAATACCCCTGTGGAAACGGAAAACATTATCTGAAAATGATTAATGTCTTTTCTTTGGGTCCCCTCACCAGTTTGGAAATGGTGTCGGACCTAGGTTCCACCTCGACTACGCGCGGGATGCAGGGTGTGGAAAGCTTATTTTTGAATCCAGTTGAGATCAGTGCAGAGAAAAAAACAAGAATCCACTCACTAACAAAGTCGGGGTTAGCCCCGAGTATCTGTGTTTGAGGAATTGAGTGGGAGGCTGCGGGGAATTAGGCGGCATTGCGTTCACAGACATTGTCAAGCAATTTAAATAAAGATATACCAACACCGACACAGCGACACCCCTTATAATTCCACAGATGGCAGAAAATCCGACACACAGTAGAAAATCCGACACATGAAGGTGATATCCCACAAAAGCCCGGCACATTTGTGTTGGCTTTCAACAAATACGACACGGCTTTCAGCAAACCCGCCACAGCTTGTTTTGGAAAGGACGTTGAACTCTGTCACGGTGTGACCCGCGTTCTTCCTCTCCCACCACCATCCGCGATGCACTGGCGCCCACCAAACCCGCAGTACATTTTCACGTCAAGCAGCCATTTCGGGGACCCGCGGTACGTCCATCCTTTTGTGTCCAGGTCGCTTTCCCCGCATGTTCCTAGCCTAAAGAGCTTTGCTGCCGTCAAGCAACACACAGCAACTCGTAACAATAACGCACGCGGACTCCGTAGGAATGAGTAGCCGGCGCCGTTTTGGCATGCCCCTTCTTGTGGTTATTCGGAAGCACTTGGGAGCGCCATGGGGGCGACGCGTACAGATCAGGCGGCAGCACGGAGAGCTCTGCAGATGGTCTTTCCGGTAAGGCTGCCTTTCGAGGCGCACCAGAGGGAAGGGGAGGTGCCGCACGAGACGGTGATTGCAAGAGCAGTCTGGAGGTACATTTTTACCACCATATGCGGGCTGAGGGGCGCGAAGCGGCTGCATTTGCCTCTGAGGGTCGTGATTACTGCAGCCGATTTTGCGTCTCTCACATGTTACATGTACTATTTCCGACCGCTTAGTGGGCCACCTAACCACTTTTGCGCATCTAAAAGAGGAACAGAGTGAGCCACTAGGTTTCCGATGGTCCTAAGAGGAAGGCTAGCATGCTCAGAGTGGAATGGAACAAGCGGCAAAGGATTTGGTGATGTTTTGATGGCTCGGCAAATATTTTGCCGCGGCAAGTCCAAAAGGGGCGAAAACGAGGCAATGGGCCAGGCGTGGGAACGTTTCAATCAGCCACGCTTCCTCGCCGTTTTTCGCTCGCTGTTCATTTCTAGCCAACCCGCAAATGCAACAAAGCATTTCAAGGGATAAAATGAGTCTCTAATTCATCAAAAGCCCCTCATTACTCGCCATCAGTGCTGTGTTAATCAAGAATTTACGCTTGGATAAGCGCAACGGGCCATCAAACGAATTGACGATCACAGTGCGCGAGATAGTTTTCCATCGCCGCGCAGTCATTCACTGGGCCACTTGACGACGTATCATGCCTTTGATGCGACTCTGAACCGTGGTGTGTGGGACCCGGTAATCACGCACTGCAGCACGCTCAGCCAGCATCTTAGTCTGAGCAGCAGCGACAGCGAGTTGAATGCGCCACTCGGTCTGGGTATGCTTGAGGTCTTTGTCGTTGTTATTGGCCGGGGACGACTTGGGGGGTTGGTCCAGAGGAGCTGTCATGGAGAATACAATAAAGAAAGGACAAGGACGTACAAAGATTAAACGGAAATACAACACAAAGTGGGGCTGGTTCCTTGGCTATTTAGGACTGGAGAGCGCTCAAGGCGGCACGGAATACCATTGGAAGATCTAAAAGATGATATTCGATTGGAAACTGACATGCAGAGATGGGCGAATAGATGTGGAGCTGCGATTGACAAATGTGGTGAAAATTGGCTGATAGCCTCCGATCGTGAGCACCTCTACGGCGGCAAAATGGGGCGTACACCCAAGATGAGCTAGGATCCGCATTTGAAGAAGAAAATTAACGGACTTAAACCGCCAGCTCCATCACTGAAGTCGTTCAAGTCCTCCAAAAAATTCGAAGTGCTGGGTGTGGATAGAATGGTCGTTCGACATTGTCAACAGTGGTAATGGCAGAATAAAATTGATAAAAAGATATCAGTACCATCGAGGCAATATATTGACCATGTAGACCGCCCGTGCCGAGTTTGAGAATCGTAACACTCTGATGAGCTGTGATAAACTGGTGGCGAGCTCGCGGCGTTTGACATCAGTAAACCTTGTGTTGCCGGCACTGCACCTTGTGAGACTATGGTGCCCAGATGTCTGAGAGGGTCCGAAGGTGTAGCTAGACATCCGCCCTACAGAACGAGCGCCGGATGTCGTCAAAGGACGAAGAGGTCATGGAGATATGAGTGATTCCCTGAAGCGATGCCAAGCTAAAAATAAGAAAACACGTGTTCACCTTTTCCCCCGCCGGCAAAAACCGGCACACCATCACATCAAGTCGATCAAACTGCCCCAAATTTTGATCTTAGGGACGCTTATGCATGTCCTTCGATATACCAGTGAGACTCAGGGAGAACCTCATCGTGATAGTCATCTATAGGCCAAGTGGCCCACTAGCTAGTCTGGCCCATCATCACCAAAAGCGGGAGAAACTTATAATGTCATATTATGCCTTATTAGGCTTGTCACGCATATCACGGTCATCGGCGTGATGAAGAATTCATCGGGGCTTATCTGAGATCTAAGTGCGAGACAAGGCACCATTATCGTGATGAAGGTGCATCTTGCTAATGTACTTCTGTCAGGCTGGAGCAACATGTAAGGGCTTAGATGACATATTATTTGGGTTATATAGGCTACAGGATTCATATTCCACACAAATGCGGAGGGCTCAAACTTCCATGATATTGAATGTTTACTGTACATAATGAACAGGTCGTATACAACGGATCGCCAGCAGCGCGTAGCGAGTCATGGAAACCGCGGACACAGCAGACTTGATGGTAAGACAACCGAGTAAAACTTTTGAGGAAAAGAGAAGGAGTGTAGTGTGGCAGTAGCTAGTTCGTGATTGTGGCTCGACGGGCTTGAAAGGCTTCGAAGCTTGATGGTCTTGAAGGTCAAGAAACCGAGGAAGTGCAGTGTGACGGCCTAGCTAGTTGTTGCATGTGTCTGAAGGCACTTGTAAGGCTTCAAATATTGAGGATCTTGAATGTATCTGCGGGACGTAGCCGCTGAAGAGAACACAGGAAGACTTGTATTGAGGCTTGAGGTTGCGAAATAGAAACAACTCGGGAGCTTGCAGGGTTTGATTAATTATGTGGCTTGAAGAGTCATTCGAGCTCAAAGAAACCGAGTAGATTAAGGTACCAAATCGCAAGAAGCGGGCGAGCTTGCGTCAGCGCCGAGCCAGTATATCGGGGATCCCGATGACGTGGGGTGGCTTCAGTAGTGGTCGAACGACTTGAGGACCACATACTTGAGCTCTGCGGCATTGACCATGGCGGAGGGGAGGGTGGGAATGAGGGGGATGGTGGTGGGTGGAGGAAGGAAAGAAGCGAGAAGTCGCGTGATGAATACGAACATTGTGATCTGTTTGATTGCGCACGGACCTTCGGCTAAGTTTCTCCGACATTGCCGTTTCGGAACTTCTATCTTTCTGCGTCCACGAGTGAAGTGTAATTATTATCCACTGGCATCTTGGATTGAATCTCTCCCAACACTCAGTTTGTGAACGGAACTTGAGTAGCTTCAGTAGAATCTTGTCACGTCCGATAGCATTACGAGATCAGATGCGTGGCTGGCGGCCTTTCTTTTACGCTGATAGTCACTTGGTGTCGGTGGGGGCACGTCAACCAGCTGTATTATTGACTTGAGCACCGGAACAATAATTTTTTCTTCCAAATCTGCTTGATGTACCGGACTTAAAAGCCGGAGCATCAGCTTGACTGGCCCTCATAAAGCTAATATCAAGCCAACATTGGGTTATCAAGGCAATATCACGCTGATGCTGCCTTGCAAGGGCAAATCGGCCAGGTGATCGCGTTACGATGCCTTATCAGGCCCATCACGCAAGATGCTCTTCATCACGGCATATCAGAAATTCCCGGTTTTGGTGATGATTGGGCAGTCGGAGATAGTAGTATGTCCCCTTCAAGTTGTAATATTTAGTTATCATTAAATGTGAAATTTGGTCATATTCATCGCGTCTACGCTCCGGGTTAGTGATCAAATTGAACAGTCGCGATAATGCTACTCTACGTGGTTTCGGTGTGTATGAGCATACAAAAGCTAGGTTACTGGAAATATGATCCCATCAACATGAGGATCGCGATCCGCGATCTGGAAGTAAGTCAAACCAAGTACGGAAGAATTTCCGAGAGGGTGCCGGGTTTTGTGAGATATCAACATGGTGTGTCGTATTTTCTGCAGCGTGTCGGATTACAAAAGTGTGTCGCTGTGTCGACCATTCGACAAGGTCGTTGATTCAAAGATATTGAGGGGTCCAAGAAAGCTTTCAATAGAATTCTTCCGCAGGTGCGCGGAACGAAAACCACAGGTACAGTGGGACGACCGCGCCTTCTCGGGTGCAAAAAAGCCTTGCCCCCCGCACCCATACCGCTCTGGGCCAGACCAAAGTGTAATTCTGCTCACCGGAAGTATATTTTAGGTCAAAGGAAAGGGAGGCATAGGTCAAAAGTAGGGGTGAGTGAGAGATTGCGAAAATATACCAGAGATGTCCGAAATGAATAGCACCAACGACATGACTGCCCAAAAATAAATTCGGAGACCTGAGAATTTCGCTGGAAAACTAGTGACAACGCATTATAAGATCGCAAGAACCTGATGACCTACCATTACGTTCAACAAACTGAAGAAATGGAGGGCATGAGAGGGGAATGGGAATCTTTCTACATGATGACATACAGCACGCGACAGTGAACCGAAGTTACGTCTGAGAAACCGTGCGACTCACAGTTAGATCCAGTCTGAAAGGAAAAGTAAGTACATGCACGCAGGTTTACCACTCCTTGATTGCCAATTGAACACGAGAGCGAAGAATGAAGGATACGGGAATCAGCGCAAAGTCAGTAAATCATGCACGCAGTCCATAGAGTTTCGACACTCACCAATTGCCAATTAAGCCCGAAAGCGAGGAGCGAGAAGAAGTGAGTTGACCAGGGAGCACATCACAGCACTGTAAAGATAAAAGTCAAGCAAAAGTGTATGAAAGGAAAGCATGCACTGACCCAAAGGAATGAGAGCATCAGAGCCAACCTTGGAGATACATGAGGGATAAGAGAAAATGTGAAGGACGACGAGTAAATGCAGGGGCCTCGCACATGGTAAGCCTGTTTGCAGAGGCAGAGCTCAGGTTCTTGAGTATATGAGGCGTCCTCAGCCGTGAGTGTGCGAAGGAGAAGAAAGTGGACAATCTTCTTGTGCATTGTGCCAGTGAAGCTATCGAGGCAATCAATCGACCTCAGGAAGAGGGACGATGTAACGGAGGTTATTCGCCACGAGGTCAAACAAAGTAGATTGAATCCGAGCCTCCGAAATGAAGAAAGGAAGAAATACACAAGAACGCACTTGACTGTGGTTGAGTTGGTGTTAAAATTGAGGGAGGGAATCTACTAGTTCCGGCTGAAAAAGCAATTTAGTGAAGCGATGAACTCGCAATGAAACTCACATTGAAAGCTGATTAGTTTTGGTACGCAAAGGCCAAAAAGGCAGTTTCTAGAAAATGAAAATGATCAATAAACGCGCTGTTTCAACTCTGGGACAAAGGTTCCACCAGGGAGTGAGTTGTGGAGCCTTGAGTATGGCACCTGGAGCTGACTTTGATGGTTCTTCGAGGTATTTGAGGTTAGCTTCAACTTCAAAACAGCCGAGTGTGCCGAAAAAGAACACAGATTCAGGTAGGGAATGAAGATATGAACACAGCTCGCGGGAATGAAATTGAGGCGATACTTATTCAAGATCTGCGAGTTGTGAGTCAATTTATGAGAAAAGAAGCACAAAACAAAACTTACCTCAAATCACTCGGGTTGGAATCCGGTTGGTAAACGAATTAAGAAAGGGCAGAATGAATGGAGTGCACATCCTGGATGGACGGAATCCAGGTAAGGCACGGGCATCGAAACGGAAAACGTACCTGGAGTCAGAGGCAAAGACTGCATCAGATCTAGTTGGTTGAAGTACGAGCAAGTCAGTGTGTTGAAATATAAGTGCGAAAGAAAACTCACAAGATATAGATGTTAGATTGAAGCAGTACAGGTTATATAGGTATGGATGTATTCTGAGATAGTATTCAATGACCACTCAACTTGACCTTGGTCGAATCCCACCTCAAGGTTGGAACCATGTTCCTTCAATGAATAAAATAATACCGCACACACACGCGCGCGCCGCGTGTGTACAACTGGACATGGTCAACGATAATTTCGTCGACCATGGTTTCGGCCTTTTCAATCAGTGCTTTGGGACACGAGAGAACGCAGCGACATACCTAGGGGAGGTTCGAGCCACAGAACGTCGTTGATCATAGTTCCGGCCTAGGATCTGGGTCAGTATCTGTCTCAAGCAAGTGATAATGCAGACAAACCGTCGAGTTCGTTAATGCAGCCACGATTTTCACGGAGCCATAGTTGTGGCCAGAATTCCGCGAAGCGTAGTTTCGGCCTTGGTGGCAGCTATGTTTCAAGCCGAAACTATGCTTCAAGTCAGTAATAAGGAACCAGACGACCTAAACTATACTTGATAAAGTAAGCATGGAAGAAGTTATATTCAAGTCAAGGATTATCGAGTGTTTTAAGTCGGAAATAACACGCACCTCAATGGTCAAGCAAGAAGCTCTATCTGGTTGACTCGAAGGCAAAGTCAGTATATGGATCACAATGAAGAGAGTGCGAGACTAACCTAGGCGTCCTCGCATAGTTTCGGGGTGGATTAAAGATAGGCTGTCGCAGAGGGATTTCAAGTCAGCGAAGGTAGAACATGCACGCACACACCTGGTTTGGGGTATCATAATGGCTGTAAATCTGGTCTTTCCCAGACGAAAAGTACGTGTCCGGACTTGAGATTGTTCACTGTGAAGCGAGTAACAACGACTTTAGTGGGAGTGGGACTCGTCCAGTCCCACTCCATCACTTAAAAGTGCGACTGAGTCCCATTAATCCTGCTATAAAGTGCGACCGATGGCGAATGCATCCGAAGTGCGACTGATGCACTGATGCGCAATCAATCCCCGTTCATCGCCGATGATCTCCGTATCTCGGCGCTTTTCATCCCAATTCAAACTGATTGCCCCAAGGGCAAAGTGCGGATATATGGGAATCCGGCAAATGCTGGAACGAAAATTTTGGTATTTTCTTGCCTATTTGGACGATAAAAGTCGAATGTGACCGTCACCAAGAACAAAAGTGTTCAGTTCAGAGGCCCACGTCACGCATCACCTGAACACTTGGTCGAAATGTAAAGTCTTGGCAGGTCTGCACTCAAGCAACACAAGTACTTATTTCGTCCTCTGTTAACTCCACTTTGCTCAAACCTTGAATCACCTTCTGTTCCACCTCCCATCCCTCAACCAAATTGCGACAAGATCTGTTGTACCTTTGACGAGACATCTGTTCGATATATTGCCCGGTATGCATTCTATTATCGGCAATGTCACCTTGATTGATCATTGATGAGTATTTTATAGTGTATTCCTAGGTCCACTCTGAGTACATCCCTTATGATCGGTATTTTTTTTGACTTGCTAAGCTACATACAGTTGACTATGTTTGATACCGCCGAGATTTCGCAGGGAGAAATAAAGTCCTATCGGTCCTTTGTAGGTATTGGTTGACAGATTTTAACCCGCAACTGACCGTCACTCAGGCATTTCCACCTGCGCTTGGGGATTGTGGTCATGATCTCTTTTTTTCTATTGAAAATTCAACAACCTGGATCACTTCTCGCGGTTACCAGCTCTATCTCAAACACAATGATTCTCAGACGTCTCTTTCAGTCTGGGATCCCGACCAAGTCGGCTCCAGTCAAATCCGAGCATACCGTTCTTTTGTGCATCGGATTTGCGCTTTATTTGATCACAATCTCGAACAATTTCACAGATGGTTGGGGATGCCTACATCGAGCACTCCTTCTTCAGCCTGGACAACACGGATTCCTGGATCAGCCTTGTCGCTTTCCACACCTATATGAATATTTTCCATGGTTCTTTTGATGAGTACCACACACACAACACCACTCCCTTCAGTTCCTGTGCTCCTTCTCGAGCCGTATCTTCCTTGGGCTCTCGCACACATTCCAGGGCTGACTCCTCGTTTTCGCGAGGTGAATCTCGTCCCGGCAGTTGCGCCTCCTTTCTGCTGGCATTGTGTGCCCCATCCTCTCGCTCTTCCAGTCCATTCGGCAACAATGTGATTGAAATTTCTTCGGATTCGGACGATGACTTGTGTGCACCACTTCCTGTGCTGCCTCTGGTCCCCAAAATGGAGGATACCACTCTGTCTGCTCTCGAAGCACGTCAAAAAGCTGTATTTCTCAATGCTGGCACGAGACAGCGCAAGGGGAAACAAAAGGCGGACGAAGGCAAGATTCAAATCACCCGCCAGGAATCAGTTGATCAGATTGTGGAGATTTCAACCATTCCCTCCACATGGCCTGTGCCCCATACTCCCACCGCATATTTAATCAATTTATCGAATTCATTGCATCTATTGAAACGAGGTAATAGGACTTGGATGATTGAGTTTGTCGAAATGTCGGCACAGCGGGCGCCGATCTCGTTCCCATCAAAGCCGTCGGCTAACCAGTCGCACTCGGGAGACCGAGTCGCACTTTTGTCCATCAAAAGTGCGACTCAAACACAAAAGTGCGACTCGACGACTCCCACTCCCACTCTTCTTGTATATACTCACAAACTGACCCTTTGTATGGTTTCAAGTACAAGACGGAAGTCAACAACGTCCGTACGTCCAATCAAATTTACAGACTTGGCTTTCACTGACCTTCCTTCCAAGGCGTGTGTTTTAATTTGAGTTCGACGTTGAATTCAGTAAAAGCTAAAAGTCGTAATTATTATTTCAAGATTCATCTCGTTCTCCGGTAAACTAGTCCCCTGATTCGTTTCTTCATTCAGAGTTGGCACAGACTGTCAGATCCACTCCTCAGCCAAAGTCAGCGCACGGATCTTTGACTAATCATTGTAATTAATTCACCCAGCTCATTTTCTTGTGAAACTTCCTAGACAACCTTCCACATTCAACCCGACGATAAGACAGAGTGTCTCGCAGTGGGTTCCGAGTCGATTGGTCATCTCAAAAGCTAATTGTCGAGGCTTGATTCCCGAACCGTATTCTAGACATGCGTTCTTTGGTTTCACAGCCTCAAGTCCGGACACGTACTTTTCTGTTGGAGAACACCGGACTTCACAGTCGATGAGTTGAAACCATTTTGACCCGTGCATTTGCTATGATGGCAGTCCATTTACTTATTTCCCCAACCCAGGTCTCCTCGACTCGGCCCAACGACCCGAGCGACATCCCAGTCCTCCTCCGTGAAGTTTCGACACACTAGGTCCCCAAACGAAGTGCGTGTGTATATGTACTTGATACGTGACCTCCGTCGCTGACTTGAAACCCCTCTGCGGCACCCTAAAACTATCGCTAAACTACCCCGAAACTACGCGAGTACGCCTAGGTTAGTCTCATACCCTCTTTGTTATGATCAGTATACGGATTTTGCAACTAGATGGATCTTCTTCCAGTGACTGTTGAGGTGCGTGCTTGTTCCGACTTTTAAAAAAAATCAAATTCAATTCGGTGTACACGCTCAGTTTGGTTTTGAATTCGGTCTCTTCTTTCATAAACACTCAATAACTTAAATCCTTGGCTTAGAGGTGCGTTCTTGTCTTATATGACTTCTGCCAGCGTTACTTTATCGAGTCTAGTTCAGGTCTCGACAAAAAAATGTGGCTGTTGACGAAGGACGCCATTGGGAAGTTTCAAAGCCTCTGGTATTACGATCACTGACTTGAAACATAGTTTTGGCTTAAAGCTTAGCTTCCATGAAGGCCGAAACTATGCTGCGCGGAATTATGGCTCCGTGTGAATCGTCCCTGGATTAACGAACTCGACGACGAGTTCAAATTTTTCACGGGTCTGTCTGCCTTGTCGTTTAATTGGGACAGACACTGACCCGAATCCCAGCTCGGAACTGAGCCAATACGATATTCTGGGCATCAGGTACGCTGCTCGTAATCACCCTATCCACGGACTTTACTTTTGCGATTGACTCGAACCTCATCTAGGTATGTCCCCAACCGCTCATTCGTACGAAATATCGCGGCGCACACGTCAGCTACAACAACACACTGCGGCGTGACGCACACGCCACCATAGTGGCGTGAATGGAACAACAAGCTGAATTACAGGTGATATCGACATTGGTCTTTCGCATATCTTCTGTCGCATACCTATAATTGCTATGATCTTCAATTCCTTCCTCCACCTCTCCCTGTGACTGTCCTATGTTTTTTTCTCCTCCTCTATTGTCGCTACCTTTTTCACTTCTCCACCTTCACTCCTCTCTATTGCTACTGCCCATCTAGCTGCTGCACTCTTTGCTTCTTTTCCGTTCGTTTTTCAGGTACCCTATTTCACTTTGCTTCCTCTTTCCCCCCCATTCCCCATTCCCCATTCCCCAACTCCAATCCCCCCTAAAGCTTTAAAGCCCCCAAAAGAGGGGGGTTAGGTGGATGCCTAAAGTGATCACATTGATTGCGGAATTATAAAGCTCTTGTTAGGCGTACCTGAAGAGATTATCTGTGGAGGAGCTGCGACAGGAAGCCGGTGAGGTGGGTTTCAAAATATTTTGGACCAGCTGCTGACTATACAAATTGGGACATAGTTTTGACGGGCTGTCCCTTCGACAAACCGGGTCCCATTCGGCGGTATCAGGAGGCAAAAGGGAACTTCGAGCACAAATATGGTGGAACCTTCAGGAGTGAGGACAGAAATGATCTGTTGATGGAGGAGATGTGCCGATATTGCAAGATCTATCAAGAAGGTGTGGAGACCAAGGACCTGTGTGAGGAGTGGGAAATCGTGGGTAGGGGATGGTACAGTTTCAGCTTTCTGAACCATTTCCCAATGGGCATGGACGAGAGCATCACCTTGGATACAGACTGTGAGTATTTACGCTTGGGGAACCAAGTGAACTGATAATTACAATGCAAAACAGTGCAGATGATAATGCTCGATTTCCGTTCAATTTGGAATTCTGCTTATCAGTAGAAATTGAATGAGCGTGAGTTAAAATTCATAGTACAGAACAAGTATCACCAGATACCGTGGAACGTCAAGTGCCGAAAGGAATACTGCCAGTGTACATGACTGATTTGGGTCGATTATTTCACGGTTTCAACTGATATATGAAGTGCACATTCTGGAACCGAGCTGGCGGCCCTGCAGAAGAAAGCAGATCAAGGAAACATGCTGAGCAGTGTGCCCATGGAGGAATCTTCAATTTTGGTAGGAGTGTTGGGGGAGAGAAAATAGCAGAAATGTAAGGATTTCAGATTTGTACAGAAAAGGAATGGAATTGAATTGAAGGTTACATTTAAAGGCGATAAGAATGAACGGTATGTGAGATTGGATGGAAGGTTTTTTCACAGGCACCCCGAAAACGAGCCTTTGCGGCTGATTTGGAAAAGAAAAGGGTCCCTGGGCAGAATTGAATGGCCACTTCCTTCCTATATACTCCCTACCACGAATCAAGGATGGGAAGGCGAGCTGCCACGCTCCACAGGGACTTGAAGGAGTTTCTTTGAGTATATTTTATGGAAGTTTGAAAGGAATAAGACTGCTTCCTCAAGTAAAAAGAAGGCTAACCTGGTGAAATTTTGTGTGCACAGAAGGGAAGGCAAAAGGGAAGGATGCCAGAACAACGGTCATGAGCTGGATATGGAAATGACTTGTTTGGTCATAGTGGGAGCATCCACAGGGGAATGGACATGTCCACGGATTTGTTTGGTCCCTGCGTGGACGTGTCCATCAAAGAGTCAAGAAAGCATGGATACGTCCACGGGTTTGTTTGGTTCCACCCTGGATGTGTCCATGGGTTGAGAAAAACAAGCTTGGATGTGTCAATGGCATGGATGGACACATCCACAGCATGAAAAAGAAAAGGGTGGATGCTTGCACCCAAACTGAGATGGACACATCCACGGCAAGAAAAAGAAAGGGTGGATAAACCCACCCTTCTGTGGACATGTGCATGTATGGCACATATACTGTCCAAAAATTAATGAAGGTTTACACCACCGTGGTTGCAGGGTTTTGGGTTGCAACTAGCAACAAATCTGCCCAAGATTTTGCATCTTGGAACATGGATACATGTCTTGTTCTCGGTGTCTTTGACTTGCTTCGGTGGATTACACTTGCAATGGCTCACATGTTGTGGACTTTGTTGTGAGGAGATTTGAGACTTTTGATGGAAGTGATCGAAACAATGATGGAACATTGTGCCGAAGATCCCGAAGTGGGAGACAAGGGATTCCTTCCTTTTGAAGACTATGGGCGGCCCTAAAACATCATGAATTTTGAGATTATGTTCCAGGATAAATGGTGTTTCACCATGTTCTTGCTACCAAAACAATCTCTATCCCTCTCTATGCTTCTTCAGAAATTGAACCAGCAAGCATGGTAAGTTGACTAACATTTGGAAGGATGTTATTCACTGGCCTTCTACAATGGTCCAAATACTGTTCCAAAGGCCTAAGTCCCCATCCGAACTTGCTGTATGCAATCCAGGCCCAGACTAGCAGGTTTTACTGGATGCCGAGCTCAACCGATAGCCGAAGTATTGGCGGATCAAAAGCAAACATGAGCAACGCTGATGGGATCCACAAAGTTGCAACCCAATCCCAGTGGATGTGTCCATGGAAGATTTAAAAAAGGTGTGGATGCATCCACATAGGGTGGATACACCCAGAGCATTAGGGCAAAGTGCCTGGACATATCCACCAGTACGTGGACATGTCCAGCTCACAAATATACATGAGGGTGGACGCATTCAGGGTGGGTGGATACATCCAATATTGCTGTGGATGCAGCCACAGGTGGTGGATACATCCACCGCTGAATCCATGTTGGAGAAGGACTAATACACGAGTGGATATGAGGAAGGAAGGGGTCATATTTGGGTCAATAACCCGTTTGCGCAACAGCCATATGAGCCATCTGATGGCTTTTTTGCTGTGCGCACCATATGGCTTTTCAGACGGCATGACTTTCGAACCAGTTCGCTTATTGAGCTTACTTTGTATGTATTCTGGTCATATACGGTCTGCTGTTGCAACATTTGCGGCTGGAGAGCCTCAATTCTTGCTGGAAATCTCATGTCCCTGGTGATATTCACTGTAGCAGATGAGTGTGGTAGTTAGGCAATTTGTTTTTGAGAAAGAACTTGACACTTGTAATAATGACGAACATTTCTGAAGAGAATCAAGATAGTATATCCCCAGCCATATAAGCCATTAGCCATACGGCGCGCACTGCACAAAAGCCATCTGATGGCTCATATGGCTGTTGCGCAAACTCTCTAATATATTTAGTGGTGTCAACTCGCTGAGGCCTATGATGGTAAAGGAATATGCTGGGGATGACAAACACAGAATACAAGTGAGGAACCTGGAATGCTAATATCAGTGAGCGATGTCGGGTAGAGCCAAATATTGGTAGGCAACTCGCAATACAGGGGCATATCAGTGAGTGAGCCAGAATAGGGAATATCGGGGGACAACCTAAAATAGAGGTATCCCAGTGAGCAATACACAAAAAGGGAGGAAATCAGGGGGTGTGCCGCAATGGGGGGGGATTCCAGTGAGCATCCTGGAATATGGGAGATATAGGGGAATATCGGTGGGTGATCCATTATACAGGGCATCCTTGTGAAGTACCCGCAATATAGAAGCATATTGGTGAGTGACCCGGAAGGTGCGGGGGAAAATAGGACTACAAAGGGGCCTCAAAATCCAAAATTGAGCTGGCCCAGCCAGGTGAGACCCCCACATAACAATGAGGCTAGAATAGGGCAAAACGGAACTGCAGAAGGGCCCCAAATCCAAAATTGAGCTGGCTCAGTCAAGTGAGAGACCCATGTGAGGAGGAAGCTGAGATAAAGCGTAAAATGTGAGCATAGAGAGGCCCAAAATCTAAAATTGAGCTGACCCAGCCAGGTGTGGATGCATCCATAGATGAGGGCTGGATGTATCCACGGAGTCACGTCACGCGGGTCTGGACATATCCAGGGCCATTGTGTGGATGTGTCCAGCCATGGTTGGATACATCCAGGGCATGGAATAATACCATGAAAACAGGCCTCTTTAGGTGCGATACCCCCAAGGCCAGCATCCCCCTAATGAGGCCTGGTTGTGGGTACCCTGAAGTGGCAACGCTCCTGGTGCAGGCTGCGATGGCCTTGAATCCCCACAAGAATGAGGACGGAACGCTCTCGTTTGATCCCGTGCAGGAGCAAATACTCGGGGAGATGCCCACTAGCTTACATGTCGCAATGTCGTGGCTCAATTTAGACGGCAAAACCGTCATGTACGCAGCATGTCCTTCGTGTAATCATATCCACGCCCCCACTCTTTCTGCAACCAAAACCCCTAATTGGCCCGAGAAGTGCGAGAATGTAATCGTCGGGAAAGACGGTCGCTCCCCATGCGGTGCGGCGCTCTTGAAAAGCGGCAAAGCCTCGTTGCATCCCATAAAGCCTTTCCTTGCCCCCTGCTTCCTCGATTATGTCGCTCGAATCCTGTCCGATCCCGAGAATGAGCGTATGATGGATGATGTATGTGACGAAGCGGTCGAAATAGAGTGTTCGGACGAGGACTTCGTTCCTGGCGTGTTTCAAGCCGATTTTTTGCACTCGTTCAAAGATCGCGATGGCTTCGGCCTATTTATCAAACGCAGTGGAAAGCGGATGCGACTGATCTTCTCTATCGGCATGGATTTTTTCCCGCCCACCGGCAGCAGGAAGCGGTCCAATTCCAATTCGATTGGGGTAATCAAGGTCTCCTGTCTCAATCTTCATTTTACCGTCCGCGACAAGCCCCAGAATGTTTATGTTAGCGTACTTCCGGGACCGACCTCACCGCACAAGCACGAAATAAATCCATATCTACGCCCGATCATCGACGTCGCCGTAGAGGGTTGGAATCGAGGTATCCATTTCTCGTCCACTGGCACTGAGCCAGAAACCGGACGGGTCGTCGATATCGCCTTCGTTCTATCCGCGAACGACCTACCGGCTGCGCGTGCACTAGCTGGTGCCGCCGGTCATGGTGCACACATTTACTGCACTTGTTGTAAGTGTAGAGGACGCAGCACTGTCTATAGGACCGATTGGGAGAACTGGGAGAGGAGGGACAAGGACGAGGACCGCCGTCATGCCGAGCAATGGCGGGATGCGAACACCCAAAAGGAACGCGATGACCTCTACCAGGCACACGGAGTCCGTTGGTCCGAAATGTGGCGGCTGCCGTACTGGGACCCAACTCGCATGCTCGTCGTTGACCCCATGCACTGCATGCTCGAAGGCTTAGTTCACCATCATTGTCGTCGTGTTCTCAAACTCAATCTCGCGGATGCACAGAAAAAAATCAAATCCGCGCCGGCTTATGCATACGAGTTCCCCTCTGTCGACACCGTGGTTGAAGGCTGCGTACTGAACGAGCGTCAGGCAAAAAGCGTCGAAACCATTTACAAGCATCTCGTGTACCAGCTCACCGGTGAGGCCGGCGGCGGTGCAGACGAGGTGGATAGTGACGATGAGATGATGGACGAGGACGCCAACGACCATAACGACGACGCCTCCGATGGGGATGAGTCCGATGGCAATGATGCCAGCGCCAAGGTCAAAGTCAAAGCCACCGAGGACGACGAGGACGAATATACTCCAGAAATCTTGCACAAAAAGCTCCAGAGTCAGCACAAGCCATCGCTGATCTGGGTATGCTCCACATTGCAGATACCGGCCGTTGTCCCCTCGGTTTTGCCCCCGAAACGCCCCCGCAATTATAAGAACAAACCTGCCAAAGCCCCAAGGGTTAGAAAGCAATTGGATCCCACCCCGGCGGAACCTCTCACGAGGCAAAAGTACCTAGCCTCGCACAGCAAGGCCGAGCTGGCCCAGCTTCTCGTGGATTGGGTGAGTCTTTCTTATTCTATATGGCTTATCGAAACTCACGTTGATTTTTCCGACTAGCGGCTGAGTCGACCCTGGCGGGCAGACACCGGGATTTCAATTCCGTCGAAGCCGATCGATGAGACAAGCCTCCGGTTCGTGCAAAACGTCATTGCGAACACGACCACCCCAGCCTGGGTCAATCACGTCCCCAAAAATTACGGGGAAAAGGGTGCGGGGTCCATGAAGGCCGACGAATGGCGTCTACTGGCGACCATCTATCTGCCCATTGCGCTGATAATTTTATGGGGAGAACAGTCGGGCGTAAAGGCAGATCTTCTTACGCACAGCATGGCGATGTTCCAGGCCACTACCATCCTCTGTCGCTTCATTTCGACGCGAGAACGCGCCTCGACGTTCCGGGGCTACGTCAAGGAATGGGTGGACAATTTGTACTCGCTTTTCCCCCATACCAAAGTCGGAAGAAAGAGGACCAACGTCCATATGGCTTTTCACCTATACGACTTCCTCCTTCTTTTTGGACCGGTCTTGTCGTGGTGGTGCTTCCCTCTGGAACGACTTATCGGTATTTTGCAGCAGTTCAATAGCAATGGCCACATCGGAGGTGGGTGATCCTATCAACTACACTGATCGAGCTCTGACTTTGATGATATTTTAGGTGAACAAGAAGCTACCATCGTCAAGACTTGGATGCGCGGTGCTAATCTCCGACGGTGGCTCGATCGCAGGGACTGCCCCGAGCTCCTCCGCCAGTTCCATCGTTTATATTCCATTCATGTCGCGAACAAAACGGATCCTCGAGACCCAGAGACGAAGTACTCAAGCAGATTGGAGCGAGCGCACTTCAACTATGAAGGGATGCACTTTTCCCGGGTGTCCACGCATCTGGGAAATAGCCTGGTCTCGTTCGATTTCAATGGAGCCACCAGGTTCGGGAGCATCGAGAAAATACAGGTCACCGAAGGGCAGAATGTGCAGTTCGTCGTTCGGTCCCAACAACCTCTCCCTCCTGGCGTTAGTGATCCCTTCAAACGTTTTATCAACTTCCCTGCTCGGCTCTGCTCAGCCAAAATGGCGAGCGACACTGTCCTGATCGAGCCTAAACAAGTCATGGGCCATTACGCTCGCTACATCTGGAAGAAAGAATTCGCGGTCGTTTTGGAACTGTCAAGGGTATGGATTTTAATGCCTCTGGTCATTCGTTACTGATGCTATTCCGTAGGGTTGACTCGCCTGTAATTTTTTCTCGTCGATAATCATGCTTCTCTTACAATTGTCTCAAGTATATGTAATATATAGAATATGAATATTTATATGCATTGAAGTCGGCGATGCGTGCGCATGGATCCGTCCGCCACAATTTATAAGTCGCTACTTGATTGTACTATGTGCAGTTTTCGAGTCGGGGAGCGAGCCTTGAGTGACGAAATGTCACAAAGTCACAGGGTCTTCCTCACCCGCCGCCATCGAGCGTGAATCGCTCGTTGCCTGGTGGATTCCTGACCCAGCTGTTCAAGCAAGCATCAAGAGAGTGAAGATTCAGGGAGCTTTCCCTGCGGCACGCTCACCTTTCGCAATATTCTCTTTCTCTTTACCCGCCGCCACCGAGTGTAGATCACTCGGTGCCTGGTCGGAATTGCTCTGCTCTTAGCTCGTTCAAGCTTCAAGCGGCAAGGATCTGGGCCTCAGGGAATGTTGTTCTTGTGACCCGCGAAATCTTTGCGAGAATCCATTGTTGCTGTGGTGTGAGCCACCCGCTCGAGGCTACCCGCTGCTTCGAAAACCAGGCTCCGCCGAGCATGGATGGCTCGTTTTCCTTGGGCAAGATTTCTAGTCAACCCTGGTGGTTCAATGGGAGCCAAAACACCTATTCTAGCTGAAGAGGGTTAACCCTCACGTACCTTCTGCACATCTGCTCATCACCTTTTGGGCCTCCATATCCGCTCAGGATCGTTATCTTGGGTCTCCCGGCAGATAATATCTACCACTAAGGCTGCTGGGCGAATTTCTAACGCAGCGGAGAGCTCAATAAATATAATTCGCATTTTTACCCTCCGGGTGAAATTATACTAGAAGTCTTGACAGAGTGACCCCACCCTCTGCGGCTCCCCCGGAAAAGCTGCATGGAGCATCATACCAGGCTACCCCGTCCATCCCGCCATCCCTCTCGTGTACGTGTGCGACTCCGTCGCCGCCGCCTGCAGCGCTCGGCTATCTCACACTGGCCCTTCCGCCTCTTCTGCACCACCAGAACCCCGCTTACTGCACGTAAATCATCCACCTTTCCATTGGGAGCCATCCTCATCAACCTCTTGTACAAAAAAAAATGAAGAAAAATAATAGACGCCCAGTCGGGACTTGGCTTTATTTCGAGGGTGAGCAAGGCGGGTCAGCCTCACCTCTCCCGCACTGTTTCTGCTCTCCTCGTTTGTCGCCCCCCACCTCCACCTCTCTCTCCTCTCTTCACCACCTCGCTCACCGCGCTCGTCGCGGTGCTCCGAGTTCTTCGGTACTCGACTCCCGCGCTCTTGCTCTCTTCATTCGTCGCCCACGCCGCCACACCTCTCTCTCTTCACCACCTCGCTCACCGCGCTCGTCACGGTGCTCCGAGTTCGTTCACGCACGCGCTCTTCGGTCTTCGCTACCCGCCGCTCCGTTTTCGCCCTTCGTTCGTCGCCCACGCACCCACACCTCTCTCTCTCCACCACCTCGCTCACCGCGCTCGTCGCGGTGCTCCGAGTTCTTTTGCGCGCGCGCTCTTCGATCTTCGTCACCCGCCGCCCCGCCACCCCACCGCCCCGTCTTCAGCCCAATGTCGTCGTTGGTGTCGATGTACGCGACTCACGACATCTTACGTACCATCTAATCTCGTCGACATCCAGCCGCCGCCTTGCACATCCGGTCGACCAGCAAATGGCCTTGCTGGCCCTCGACCATGCGTATGCCGACGACGGTCCCGGCGAACTCTACGTCCAGGGCCGATACAATGCGAACGGGCAGCTCGAATTGAAAGTCGGGGAAACGAGCTGTATGGCGCGCCGCCAGAGCGACTACTCCAAGTGCCTCAAGAACGGGCACACACTCGACTGGGAGTTCCATTGCCGCGTCCCGCACCGCAAACTCGCCGGTAAGTCGTCTTTTCTTATTTTTTCCGTGTCCGCAGCTTATGTACTTTCCAGAACGACTTGTCCACTTATCCCTGCACGCCTTGGGAGGCGTACAGGTGCGATACCCGTGCCCGGGATGTGGTGTCCGCCACCGCGAATTCTACTCGCTCGAGAACATCGGCAACCTCGACGCTGTCGTCCGCGTCCTCCGATTCTGGATCGTCGCCATCGGCGGCACTTTTGAACGGTAAGAATTTCTTTTCTCATTGTATCCCTATCTCAATGTTATACAGCGTCGATTTCTAGTCTATATAGTCTGAATGTAGTATAAATATCTGTATCTCGTACGCTTTCTTGGCTGTATCGCACCTAGTTGTAAATATACTTAGCTTGATTCAAAACAAAGTCAAGAGTCGAGTGCGCGAGGGTCCACCCTCGGGTGTAACGCGAGGTACACCTCAGGGTGTACCCCAGGGTCTCAGTGAAACTAGTGGTGTCAGCGTCTCTTTCTTAATTCGCTGATATTACCTCTTTCAGATCGCTTGAAATGTTCTTTGATACTTATTTCTTCAAGATTACCTTCAAGACATCAAGATGCTTGGTCTTTCATCAGATCGGAAACCGCCGCTGAAAGTAGATCTTTCAGCGCCGGTTTCTTTATCTCGGAAACTCTGGGTTTCAGGATAGCTGAAAGCGCCACTGAAACTGGCGCCTTCAGCGCCTCTTTCTTTGTGCATGACATCAGTTGTTTCGGGCCATCGGAAAGCGGCGCCGAAAGTGGATCTTTCGGCGCGGCTTTCTTTGGATAGCAAACCCGTCCTTTCACTGGTCTCGAAAGGGGCCGTGACAACTACGGTTTGTGGTGTGGTTTCATGATGCTAAGACACTCGCTGTCTTTGTGACATTGAAAGGCCTTAAGAAACTATTTGATTCATTTTCAGTTTATATTACATTGATCCTCGTAGTTTAAGGTAAGAAGAGAACTTAAAATGATACTACTAAATTCACAGTCGGTTTTAATCCTACCTGAAACATTTCTATTTTCGGTGTGAGGGCGGAACCTCTGGCTTGATTCATCAAGGCTACTCCAATAAAGGACGTGCTTGTATTTTCAAGTTATCACAAATCTATCAGCTTTATTCGGGATAATATCCTTGTGTGTGTGTTTTAAGTGTGCTACGTGTGTTTCCGGATTTGTTGTGTGTGGCATGTCAAATTGGTTCACTACTCCTGTCTTACGAGGTTAGAGTGGGTGACCCAGAGTTCCAAAACTATAAATTGAACTTTGTCTAAGGGCAAACCATTATAGCACTCCGTGCATATTAAAACAACTGTTCCCGTGTATCTTCTATCGGTACACAAATACCTGAACTCGGTCGTACTCTCTGGGGTTGTATCTGGAATCACTTGTGGAGTTTGGTTGGTTGTTGTTTTAGGTTTTGTGTTAGTTTTGGGATTTGTGAATCCTGAACAAGAGCGCACTTTCCTATTGCATTCAGTCCGTCGGATTTGCATATAGTTGTATTTCACCCATAGACCGCTGGCACACGTTTCAACGTACTTCCGACTATGACACATTGGAGAATAACACAAGGATGATAACCAATTTGTACTGGCCAAATATGCGAAACACATTCAGAACCCATTTACAATAGGGGAGTTCCAGGTAGGCATTATTTCCTGTTTGTGGATAAAAATAGAATGCATAAAGTTTTCGTTTGTGGAATAAATGCATGATCACCCTGTTTGTGTTGCGCCAATTATTTTTATTGTTCCCAGGCACAATCACATGAATATATTCTACAAACGAGGGTTTATTCTAGAAACGAGATTAAATCTTGTTTGTGGAATATCTCCATTTGTGGAAATAATGGTCCCATCATTTATTCCCAAACGGGAAATGTGCCCTACCGTGAACTCCCCTAATGCCTTTTGAGTGGTTGCTGGTTCAACATTTAAACCATCAAAATAACTTCTCCATGACTTAGATATCTTCTGCATGATGTGTAAGGGATTATATACACATATTACATACTCTTTACGTACAAGTCACATGTAACAGTCACATATCAAGTAATCTATCTTTTATCACAAACCATCATCCCAAACACCTTCAGTTCTCGTCGAGTTGCTCTGAGTTCGAGGAAGGCTCGGGAGATACTTCGCCTTGCCTGGCATACACACTAGGCACTAGGCGACTATAAGTCTACACACTCTTATCTTGACGTCTTATCACGCCACATCACAGGTTATTGCAGTCTATACTCAGTTCTTACGGACTTTTGAAGAGCTAAGGAGACTACCGCTACGAGTTCACGAACTTTCGGTTCCGGGTAGTCTCTTGAAGAGTATAAACAGCTGTCCACCACTATATAACACTCAACCATCCCGCCAGGGCAAGCATATGATGTTTAACCTGTTGTGAGTGCTCTTCGAGCCTTACATGATGTTGGGTATGCAGAACATGTTTTGAACACATTTTACATGGTGTTCCGTCGAAAATATAAAGCACATTTTAAATTGGTTCTCAATGTGTTTTTCATATTTTGCTTGCAAACAATTGGTTATCCTCCCTGTGTAAGCAATGCGTGGGCCGATGTATAGGAACTAATGAATCAATGTGAAAATTTATCGCACATGAGAATGCGAGGAATCGGAAGTTGTTTGTAATTACCTCTATCAAATTTCCATTGACGCTTCCTCATTAAAGAAAGCGGCACAGGGCCAAATGATAATATACGCATTCCAATATTGCACAATAGGGACACATAGCGCAGAGCTACCAAGATTAACAGGCTGAGTGGTTGCTTTTCCATCACAGAAATTCATTTTGTCCGCCCTGTCATATGAAAGTCGAAGAGCAGGGTTGTGAGACCGGTGAGTTGGTCAGGATCTGTGAATAAAAATATACCAGCAGCCGAGAAGCAGAGTTCATCGCCAAACCGCCATCCGCCACCGATTTCGCTTCACAATCCACTACAAAGAACAGGGAAGGCTAGTCGAAAAGCAAGGTAATCAGAAGGGGAGGAGGGAGGACAGGACGGCCGGCTTCCGAAGGAATGAAAAAGAAACTAGACCTGTCACTTTGTGAGACCAATGAGTGTGAGACCAATGAGTTGGACAGGATATGCGAATAAAGATATACCAGCAGTCGAGAAGCAGAGGTCATCGCGACGTGCCCCGCATAATCGGGCTGGTGTTCACTTGAAATTCAAAATACAAGTACATTTTTTTCGGCTTTTCGCAGACTCTTTTCTGGTTTTACGCCACGACTTAATCCATCCATCAATTTGTTGCATTCAGCACTCGGGCACTCCACTTCACCGTGCCGGACTTACAGCGCAAAGCATTCTCCAAAAGCTTTAGAACTGATCAGAGCCCCCTGGCAGCCATCTGGGGAAGTGTCGAAATTTTTTGGGCTGTCACGGTCCCGCCGCCAAGGTGTTCAAGTGTCGGAATGGTTTTTTTGGTCACGGGTCACACCCCTGTCGAATTGAATTAAATAATCCAGTACTCGGACTCGTGACACGCCTTAATAGTAGTTGAAGCGCCTCAGTCCGGCGCATTACCTCGCCGTCCTGGTTGGATTTTTGTTACCTGGATCGGCGGTTGAATAAGGCGAATGGTCGTTGCGGGTGTCTGAAAAAAAAATCACCCGCTCTCTATACCGCGGGCCATAACACACAAGCGCCGGCCAATTTTCACTCCCCCTGTGATACCACACCAGGCAGTTTGCGAGAGCAGAAGCCATCATTCCTGATCCTGGACCTGGAGCAACCTCGGTCCGAATCAGCCTGAATCTTGTTTTGGTGGAAACATTCAATCTCAGGATATCCTTAATAAGCTCAGCTGTCTACGACACCTTCACCCAAATGGGCCACTGACCCAAGGTTCAAGTTGAAAGTAAACAATACTATTCCAAAAACACAAGGTAGGTAAGACGAGAGCAATCGCAGCAAAAGTTGTCTTTGGAAAATTCGTCTTCAGCTCAAACTATGCGGGACTCGGCAGGTCTGTTTCACACTTTAGGCTATGTGTTTCCCTGTGAGTTGCACGAGCGATGTGAAATGGTCCATTGTCACTAACCAAAGCGTGTGATGCAGTTTAGAACGCGAAAGTCGCGGTCGCAATGGGCCTGAATACATCCGTCGCGAGAACGTTCACTTCCTCGAAGACAACAGTAACCGGGCCCGTCGCATCCTCGAGAAGGGTGGCAACCTCATCATTTATGACCGCCGTGATAGCCAGCGCAGACGCTACGTTCTTTGGACGCCCATGAATTGCGATAAACGGATGAAAAATCACGGGAAAGACGTACCACAAAGATGGCCATGGAACTGAGGAGGGTAAAGCATGTTCAAGGTGTAATCGGTGCGATGTCTGACTCGAATAGACTTCGCAGTTTGCGAAGACTTGGCTTGAACTGACGCCAGGGATCGGGCTTTTATAGGTTTCCCGGGCTCAAGGACTGGTCCAGGCGTCGTCCTACATTTAATCTATACGAAAATAGATCTTAATACCACTTTTTTGGGATTCATTTCCGGTTATTATCCGTTCTCTCACCTCACTGACGCCGTACACCCAGATGTTGCTCATTCTAGTCCCCGCTCTGGCCGTTCGACTCAAGGATTTCGAGATGGGTTTCGACGGGCCTGGGAACGAGTTTGTACTGCTAAGAGCCACGCTGCTGAATTTGAAAAAATTGAAAGGGCCAGGATCACTATTGGTAAAAGTAAATTCAAGGAACTTTTTTTGAAACTTATCTTTCCCTTCGGAGTACAGTTCGTGTCCCGATCTGCTAATTCCTGAACGCTCCTGAGTGCTACTCCAAACTGCTAACAGCTCAACGACCATCCGCATTACACGTTTGATTGCGAGTCCCATGACAAGGCTCGGTTATGGTGTTTGTTGGTTCCCAAAAGAATTACAAAAAAAGCGCCCAAAAAGGAAAAAGGCAGAAGAGAGAAAGGAGAGATTCAAATACCCTGCTAACTCTGATTTAAACTGAATTCAGGTCTTGCTGAGATTCACACTCAGCTCTCACATATTCCTGATATATATCCACGTGATCCAGACGCGTGACAGACCTGTTTAACATTCATTGGCATAAATATTCAACTTTGTAGCTCCAATGTAGAATGTTCTGGATAAATTTCAGTGCGAGTTTCTTGAGAGGGAAAATTTGGTGTTTGCTGCAGGATGGGATTTAAAGCTCTTCAACACTCAAGAGTGTTCAACTTGATCTTGTAATATTGTAGCATTCACATGAACAATTATCTGTTTGCCATGGGTTTCTGGATAGAAAGAAAAACTCAAGTGACCTGCAGTGAACCTACTACTGCAAAGGCTCTCAAGGAGATGAGGAGTCATCAAAGAGAAATGATTAAACTCTGAAATCTGAACCTGGCTGCAAAGGCAACCTTGTAATCACAGGAATTTCAACAGGAACATAAAACCGATTTTTGGCAAGTTTGTGGCAGCATAAAAAGTACTGAATGGATATTTGGTGATAGTTGATAGAAAACAAGGGTAAGGAGATGTAAATTGGCGAATTTTGGGTCAAGGTGGTGTAGCAAGCAGCACTTTGAATCAACCTGAATTATTGGCTTCCTTTGCAGATCGGTGTTCAACTGTGGGACGAAATAGTATGCCTCTTTAGAGCCTCGCCTTTAGAGGTCCTACCATCTCATTCCAATTTAAATCGGGCAAAAGGACGTAGTATTACCCGAGAACGACTCAAAAGATGCTGGAAGGAATCGTGTGAATGATGTTCCATTTCGGGTCAGAGTTGAGATCACGCGGACAATTATTACCTCTTTTCGTTGAACCCAATTCGGGTATTGCTCCGTCTGGTCGATCCCAATTTGGTCTCAACCGTTTACAGTTGAAGCCCTATAAGGAAATTTGATCCAACAAACACCATAACCGCGCCCATGACACAATACTGAGGCATGGAAGTTAAACTTGGAAAGGCGAAGTCAAAACGTACAGTGCGCAGGATTGCCGTTATGCGGACACGACCGTTCACACGGACTGAGATGCAGTATCCAATTACGACAGGAGGAGTCAGCTACAACGAGGACCGACCAAATTCAAGACGGGTATTATGGTGGATGAATTTCCAATGGGGACTTCGGTAACGGGTTGTGGTTTATTCGTGTAGTGCTCAGTTGGACGATGTTGAGTGGACCAGTGTCCCTGCTTCCGGAAAGCGAATTGAGCGTGGGTATAGTGTGCTTGGGGAATCGCACCGTACGTATGTCTTACAGCCATACGCCACCCTCAGTGCATATCGAGGAGCCGTACGTATACGTGGTACGGTCCGTATCTAGCCGTATTTTGGCAAAGTTGCTCAAATTTTGCCGCGAGGGGCCGGATCGTTTCACACTCGCTTCTCCGGATCTCCTGTGAGCGAGTTCCATACATATAAACCCTGCCGCAACATGTCATCTGATGATTTGTCCCTCCGAAGGTGGCCGTCCCATGTACCGTACCGCATACGTACGTGATCCGTAACGTACCGTTGGGCGCCGGATACCCTTCGGATGGTCCCGTACGTATATGGATCTCCATACGGTACATACGATGCGATTCCCTAAGCGTGCTGTGTGCTGTGCACTGTCAGGCATTTCCTTTATCTGCATTCAGTAAAAAGAGTGTATGTACCAGAACTGGTTTATCTGTCTGTTTTGCGATGAATGAGCATTCACTACATTCAACCCCCACTTAGCCGACAGGTTTTACAGCTGTGGCGAGCTGTCAGCTAGCTGTTGGCAGCTGAGGCTATGCTTCGGCTAGCTGTCGGCTAGTCCATGGCTTTAAGTGTAGCCACCATGACCTACACCGCCGTTTGGCAGGAATGTTTTAAAAATGTTTCGTTACCAGGTGCCTGACAGATGCCGTCACGAACATTGCTGAAATAAAAAAATGTCAAATCCTCAAGCCTTCCACAACATTGTATTTGACCAACATTGTCAGCTACGTACATTTCAGGAATCTTTCTTCGACATTCAATCAAGCACAAAAAATTAATAATTTCTCGCAAACTTATCCATATTATCTGAGACTGCCTAGTGGGCCACCTTAGAGGTTTTGCCCCCATAGCACCCATGTTGAGCGCCTCTCCCTGCGTCTAGGCAGCGTAGATCACAGACGGATATCCTGTGAAAAGTTTGAGCATACTCAGGGTCATTTTGGTGAGGCCTTGACTTCTCGGTGAGTTTTCTTTTGTCGCACCTCCCAAACAGGTAATTGACAGGGTAGTGGGCCACCCGTGTAAATTTGCCATTGGAAGCTATATTGTCGGCCTTTCTCTGCATAATATCCTTTAAAGGTCACAAAGGGTGAATTAAATACACTATAAGAGTACAATGGACCTTATACCGTAGTGTAGCCGAATGCTTCTGGTGAGTGATTTGAGCGACAGAATTGATGTTGGTAAAGAAATAAGTCCTGTGCACTGATTAGAGAGCGAATTTGACCACGGAAAGTTGTCGCTAGGTTCATAGGAGGCCAATGAACATATCTGGACCACCTAGAGACTCTTCCCTTATGCTCTCAAGAACCCAGAGTTCGAATTTTGATTCCACAGAAAACTGGGTGATACAGGGTATTAGACACATTGAGGGAGGTTTTAAAAAGTTAGAATTACTCATCATTCCCAAAAATAACCGGAAATTCGCTTATTATAGCCAAAGTTTGTGGAATATTCTTGGTCTGATTGCCTAGAGATGTTGATCTGGATATATTCTTGCCCTCCTGAGTGAATTCGGTATCAAAAATCATGTGCACACTTTGTGTAGATCAATTATTTAGGGCCCTGTTCATTTTCACTACGTGTGTGAAAAATTGAGATGCATCACTTGGGCTGTAAGTAGGTAAACAGTTTTCAGTGGTCAGGACCATGCCTTGGGATATGCTTCATGTGCTTCATGACTTGAAACTCAAATAAAGTGAATGGTTGCTCACTATCAATGCATTTTCTGTGGCAGGTCATGTCTGTGTGGATCTTGCGCAAGCTGCTGTCCAGTTAACCCCCAAGAAATCGAACTGTGAACAACTCAACTTTGTGCAAGACCTACCTGGAGCATTCCTTAGTAATTTTTGCATACATTCACGATGTTCTATATGGCCTATTACCATCTGAATTACTCATACACCGAGTAATTCCAAAATATGACAGATAATGCTACAGCACAATTTGCGGCATGAATCTGGGGCATAATCACCAATCTGACTGTCCCAGAATCTACCAGAGATGTCGATTCATCTATCACAAGAGACCCTACTTTGTGTTCAGGCTCGTAGTATTTTCTTTGTGAGGTTTCTTTCAACTGCTGGATAAAATGGCATAATTTACACAGCAGTTGGGAATCTTTTCTGGTCCCCACGGAGCAATACTGGGGCAATTCTCCCCAAACAAGTTATGTTGTCTGAAGCTAATATCAGTAGGTATCTGGTGGTAAGGCATGGTTGAACCCAGTTCATGGGATCTGTCACAATTGATCAATTTCCGGTTACTTATGTGAATGACGAGTATAAGGGATAGTCATAATAGATGGACTCTATTTCCAGGTGAACCATGCCAAGTCCCGGACTCGTATCGGCATAGGGTCATTTGATATAAAGGTGGTGAGATCACAATATTGGAGCTCGGATGGGATTCTTTGACGAGAGCTTAGGACATGGAAATCGAGGATATAGAAATAATTATATGCCTATAGGAAAGCCTGAGATCAGGGGAGCAGAACGGGGCCCCGAAGTCGTGGATTGACAAAGAATTCATAGAGAAAAGAGCGAGACGGCTATTCGGAGGTAAGGAATTGATGTTCCCACCCTGCGTGCCGACATCAACCGCGCCACCACTTAATGACAACACATCACTTTCGGCCGCAAACTGATATGAAGGAACGGCATATATGGTACTGTAGTATTTCGTTCAATTCGTATAGTCATGCGTCCCACGGCCAAAAATCAATGAAAATTTTCGTACTCTACGGACTTGTAGGGAGGCAACGGCACGTCGACCGTGACATGCCGTAATAGACGGGGGCGACGCAACGGTGCTATTTTTGGGCAACAAAATTGCCTTTTATGGCAATTTCCCACGGTTTTATTCGATTTTTGAGCTTTTTTTGAGCTTATTTCTCGCGCAAATGCCCTCTGTGACCGTGACCAGGGAGTACGCCAGCGACGCAACGGACCCCATCGTGACCATGACCGTTGCCTCCCTACAAGTCAGACCGCCGAATGGGATGTTTCAGTGCATCCGGAAACGTACCTGACACCAAGAGTGTCAGAGAGCGAATCGTAGCAACTGGAATGCACACCGCAAATATTAAAATTTCTGCTTAGACCGAAACTTGAAAGGAAAGTCTCAGTTTTCATGTGAAAGGAAAGATGGGAGGATTTTCCTTGTTTTCAGCGCCCAAAAAGGTTATCGGAAAGCATTACTTTCCTGTCCAATTTCCTAATTCACCTGAAACAGATACTTCCCGCAGCTTATGAAAGGTGCGCAGAAAGTGGTACTTTCCGTGCACTTATCACATGAGCTGAATCTTATTGTTTCCACCAAACCGGCTGAAAGTGGCAATTTTATTGTGTGTGATGCTTACCGGAAATAGCCGCTTCAGCATGTTTGGTGAAAACAATAAGATTCCGTGCATGTGATTTGCCGGTGGAAAGTGCTACTTTCCACCAGCCTGTTCCTATCAGCGGAAACGGTCTGTTTACACCCCAGTGGGTAAGTCAACAGAAAGTACGACTTTCCAGTCGCCCTTTCAGGCTCCGAAAAGAAGCAATTTTCTCATATCCTTCTTTTTACTCAGAAACTAACACTTTCCATACAACTTTCCAACTAGGTGGAAATATTGCTATTTGCTGTGTGATGGTACCTGACATTCGAAGAATAAGTTGCGCTGGATTTGAGCCTGACACGGAGTACGTCGGAGGCAGGATCAGCTGTCCCGACATTACCCGTGTCAGTAGCCCCGAAACGGCTCCTGACTTTCTTATTGTCAGGAGCCGTTTCAGGGCTCCTGACACGGCCCATGTCGGTGGCCCTGACACTGTCACACCCCCGTGTCGGTGCACCTGACACTGTCACACCCCCGTGTCGGTGCACCCGATACTGTCACGCCCCCGTGTCAGTGCACCTGATACTGCTCCTGACACGTCCAGTGGCAGGAGCAGAATCAGTCACAAAGATTTTGCGCCTGACACGGATCATGTCGGAGGCAGGATCAGCTGTCCCGAAATTACCCGTGGCAGGCTCAACGTCAGCACAACTTATCTTCTGAGTGTCTGGTACAATTTCAGTCGCTACGATTCGCTCCCTGACACTCTTAGTGTCAGGTACGTTTTCAGGTGCACTGATACATCCCATTCGGCGGCGTGAGTCCGTACAGTAAGTCACGGCATCACAGAGCGAATTTTGGCCTTAGCCTAGGTTTCCCAGGCTAGCCGAGCGCTGCCGGCGGATCAAATTGCCCAAACGGGCTCGGCTACGAAAGGGTCCGGTCGTCACACTGAAAAAGCTAAAAAAGGCCTTACGAATTGAATGAAATAGTACAGTATTCCACCCTCCAAGCACAAACCCGGCATCTAGGTAAGTATTCAGCTCTGGAATTGACAAGTGGCCCACTAGGCAGTCGGAGATAATATCCATTTTGCACTATCTAGTACATTGCAAGCAGTACATAAAATACTGCAGCTACGGGTGACGGCGACGGCGAGCTTGAGCCGCAAAGTCATCGGACACGGGTCGGGGAGCACGCAGAAGTCGTGCTGTGGAAGCGATTGCCGTTGATGCGTTGAGGGCAGTGTAGGGAGAAGTTGATTTCCAAGAGCCAGACAACCCTAGACAGCTTACTTATTCTTGAGAAATTGTGGATCCCAATCAGTTCTTGCTGTAAAAGCACTTGAGGTAGGTGATTATGATGTTGAGTAAGTTGAGTGCAGCAAACTTACTGGTCGGACCTTTGGGTCGCACCGTCTCTGGCCGACATCACGTCTGATCTACGCATTTATGTCTCGCAGATTCTGAACTTATTTGTCATTAAGTATGCGGAGGAGCTCGGGTTTTCCGATTTCAAAGCCTACTTGGATGAAGAGGACCTTGAATGCAAGTTCGCTGATGAACATTGTACGCCGCTGGTCCCTGAATTCCACTGATCTGCCAACATGTCAACTTGCCATCGCACCACCTCTATTGTCTCTGTCACCCCGCATGCCACATCTCCGTCGCCACAGCCCTCCCACGACATCGGATACACGAATTCCCCAATACCTTTCCTTATTCTTTCAATTTTTCCGGTCTCATTACTGTACTATTACGACCAAAGGTTCAGGTGACGGGTGACAGCCACCTGTGAACTGAACACTTTTGGTACCTGTGATGGTGACACTCAATTTTTCCGAGCCCAAATAGGCAAAAAATTTCAAAAATTTCTGGTCCGGCTGATGCCGGACCCCATATAAGGGAATTTGATGTGATTGCCGATCAATGAACACCTTTCCCAGTGAACACTTGAGGTGACGGGTGACATGCCGTGAACCTTTGGTCGTAATAGTACAGTACTCATTTACCAACCATGTTCATTTATTTCGGCCATCTCGGCCATCGGCTTGGCATTTCAACCGTATGCTCGCACTCAACTCTCCGGCTATTAGGTTTTCCGAATTATTCCATTCATGCTTGTGTAGTATTTTATTTATTCTTTCCTGTACTCTCAGCAGTATAAAAACCTAGGTACTTTATACTGTAAAAACAACAAGGCTTTTCCCCTCTGTTCAATTTCGTTTGACTTTGCTCTCTCTCTCTCTCTCTCTCCACTGTGTCCAACGTCGTCTCCCGTGTCCCTCGCCGTCCTCTGCATCGTCCTCGCCATTCCCAAGGTCCCCGAGCAGTTTATTTCTGCGATAAAACTTTGACACTACGTTTGTTGTCATTGTCTCAATAAAACGAGCACTGAGCTTGTTTGAACACCTCGCACATCACACCGTCCTGCGGCCCTTCGAGCGGCTCCCGACACACTCCCCCTTTCGCCATTTGGTTTTGTTTTAGCTCCGCTCTCAGACGCGCCACAGGCATATCATCGCCAAGATGTTTGTGAGTGTTATGCCTCGTTCTCCCAATACACTGAACTGTCTGGAATTGAACTATACCTAAACACCGCACTTTTTGCGCATTTCGGAATAGTCTGATTACAGTATAGGCTTATTTCTGAGAGCTAGTATACGGTCTCGGTATAGCTGGCAGGGTCAGGATCACAGAGTAACGGGTACAAAGGGTAGGTGACTACCCTGCGGACTGGCAGTACTCGCCTCGAAAACTGTAGAGGAAAGTGTAGCCCACGAACCTCTAAGGAGACTATTTCTGGAGCTTATTTCCACAACGAGAAATAAGCCAGAGATACTTACGACGGGACATGTGGGAATAAGCTTATTTCTGCTCGGCTAAAGGAAGGGCCTTCCATGTGACAGGCGTGTGAGGTCGGGGAAGCTCATACCGGAGAGATTCCGGGATAAGCGAAGGTCGGTTAAGACAATCTGATGGGATTGATCTTATTCCGAGGAAGCGAAGTTGGGAATAAGAAACCTTTCTGGGAAAAGGTTACATTAGGGGTATCTACGGAAAGCTGGAGGCCAGGGGAATAAGATCCGATGGTCAGGAGCTACGGGAAAGGGGCAGGAGATGAAAGGAATAGACGGACGAAGCGATATCAGTCAGCCAGGGGACTGGTATTTTCAAATATCTTGGATGACAAAAGCCGCATGGTCGGGGAATCAGGGACTACCTGGGCACTGGCCAATGGCAATACGCTCGCAGCTATTCCCCCGATGGATAAACGGGAAAGGAGGGACGATCTCGGGCCATTTTAGTAATTTCTGCTTGGTTTGAGGACTTTCATATGATTTTGGGATTTGTATAAGTAGTTGGGACATTATTATGAGTAGGAGACAGAATCCCCTTGTACTAGTAGGCATAATGCTTGCGATTTGGGCTATTTCTGGGGTTGGCGCAGTGTGTATTGTCGTTGGACTTTAACATTGGGAAACCTTTCTGTTGGAATAAGAAGTTGGTTACTGGAAACGTCTTAGGGCGTGATTGAGGCTACATAGTACTGGAATCGAAATCGTTTTATCGTCATCGTCATCGCTCATCGTCAAATCATCAATCGTCAAATCGTATCGCTCATCGTTCATCGTACATCGTAAATCGTCAATCGGGTTCTCTGGGAAATAAGCTTTTGGGCGTATATCCTCGTGGAAATAGTCTATTGTTCGCCTCTAGGAGGTCTATCGCACGTCTCCGGACATCACCACCACCACACACACAACACTTGCTTGTCTCATAGCTGCGAAGCTCTTAACTATCTTATTTCCATTGCTCGATTATCTCTCAGGCCAATTCCTGGTGATATCTTGTAGTGAAGGTTCATCTTTCTGTGGGAATCTTATACCTTCCCTTCAACCTATTGTTAGGCTCTGTACAAGGGACTACCACTCATCTGTATCTCAGCTCTTGCTTCCTCTGATCGGCCTATTTCTGATCCTCGTCTTATTTCTGTGGGCATCACTGCTTATATCGGAAAGACTTGGGTTATATTTGGGTGATAATTGGGTTGTTTGGGTTTAGTTCGGAGCACATCGTTCAGCGCCGTCCAACATGAAAACAGGTGCAGTTGCCGTCATCCAAATTGTTACGACCATGCAACTCCTACCTCTCCGGCTCTGTCCGGACCTCTCCGGCTCCGTCCGGATCCTTGGATCCGACTCTCCTCCCTTCCGGACGCGTCATCCGAACTCCGGCTCGCGTCCGTCTCACTCGCTGTTGCGTCCGGCCTTGGTCGTTGACGCACGCCCTCGGGGTTTTTTCGCAATGAAGAATTACTGAGTGTTTCCCCTTCTTTGACCATATGACTTATGCTCCACATGTATTCCTTATTGTCTTTATTGTCTTCGCTTATTCCTATTGTCTTTACTTCTTCTCCGAACGCATCCGGACTATCTCCATACTTAGTATAAATACGTACTTACTTCGGATGTAACCTTAGTTGATAATTAACGTGCTTTGCCTCCGCATTGCTCCGTCGTCCGACCTCTGTCCTATTCTCTATCCGACCTTCGGAGCCAAGTTAATTGGTGTACCCTTATACTCTTGTGGTATCGCTTTACATCCGGACCTTCGTCCGGCCCATCCGGCCCATCCGGCCATCCGGCTTTCCGGCCGTCCGTCCTTCCAGCCGTTTCCTTTTCTTTCCGGACACGGATATAACACAAATGCTGTATGACCGGATCCAGACTGGCGAGCTCAAGTCGGTGGACGCGGAGCCAGAAGATCGGGCGGCGGCTCAAGAAGAGTTCAAGGGGTATAAGAGGGGCAGTGGGAAGAAGATGTTGACGTCCAAGACGGAGGCCAAGACATCGGGTAGGAGGAAGTGTCAAACACCAGAGAGCGAGGATGAGGCAGAGGAGACCCCTTCTGACCACGACGACGAAGACGACGAGACCCTGCCCCCTGCATCGAAGAAGCGCAAGCGGCCGGCCAACGAGGAGGACGAGGAGGAAGACGCCGAGCACAGGGATCCGAACCCCGAGCCACCCAAGAAGAAGGCCAGGTCGGTGGCACCGGTGGCACCCGCCCCAACGGCAGCCCCCTCGAAGCAAGCTGGGAAGAAGAAGGCTGCGGGGAAGGACAAGGTGGAAAAAAGGTCGCGGAGGTCGGACGAGAGGGGGGAGAAGGAGAAGAAGGAAAAGAAGAAGGAGGAGAAAAAGCGGAAGAGAGACACCGCCGACACCACCAAGGACCAGCCGCCCTTCAAACACGCGCGCCCGAAGCCCAAGCCGTTGGCGAAGAAGATTCCGAAGAGTGTCGTGTTCATCGCAGAGTCCGATGTTGAGCAGGATGCCACGGGTGCCAGAACGACCGGTGGCAGCGGTGGCACCATGCCCACCGCGAGCTCTTCCAAGGCCGTCGGTGTCGCAGATGGCACGGGCTCCGATGACGACGATGAGGGTCTTCCCCTAGTAGTTCTCGAAGCTCGGAAGAAGCACCAGGAGACCAAGGACATAGCGGCAGCCATCCACACCAGGAACACGGAGGAGATGGCCAAGAAACGTGCGGCAGGCTTGACCAGCAAAGATTCCAAGCCCAAGCGGAAGCCCAAAACCGCGAAGGAGATCGATGAAGAGGCCAACGCCAGCTTTGACGATGATGACGATGAGTAGTCAAAGCATGCGCCTCCTCCCCTCCATCTGTCGCCTTTGTCCCCTCCTTCCTGCTTGCTGAACTCAGTGGCCATGCCTTCCGGGTCCCCATGCTTGTCTCAACGCCCCCTGCCTGTCTGCTGCAGGGGGTGTTTTTTTTTGAAATACATGCATCTCGTAGTCTCTCATATTGTAGTAAAGTGCCACCAAACAAAAAAAAAGTTCTTGAATTACGTCCATGGCATTCGTAGCACCCCATTGAGTCAACGTGAGATCCACTCCAATTGATGGCACTGATGGCAGAGCGTTGCAGTGGCACCGGTGGCATGTCACGTGAAACAGGGCCACATCTGGAGTAAGGAATAGCATCCACAACAAAGCAACAGCATTGAAATTACTGCTACCAATCCATAACTATCCACGGGTCTAAGAACGATTCAAACATTTCACTGATCCTGGGTTGAAATGTTTGATGGCACCAATGGCACACTTTTGGTAATATTTTTTTACTGATCCTGGGTCAGAAAGTCTGGTGGCACCAATGGCACACTTTTGGCAACATTTTTTACTGATCCTGGGTCAGAAAGTCTGGTGGCACTGATGGCACTATTTGAGTAACAAAATTTTACTGATCCTGGGTCAGAAAGTCTGGTGGCACCGATGGCACACTTTTGGCAACATTTTTTACTGATCCTGGGTCAGAAAGTCTGGTGGCACCGATGGCACTATTTGGGTAACAAAATTTTACTGATCCTGGGTCAGAAGGTCCGGTGGCACACTTTTCGCAACATTTTTTTACTGATCCTGGGTCAGAAAGTCTGGTGGCACCGATGGTACTATTTGGGTAACAAAATTTTACTGATCCCGGGTCGAAATGTCTGGTGGCACCCATGGCACTATTTGGGTAACAAAATTTTACTGACCCTGGGTCAGTGGCCTCATGGCACCCATGGCACGATATCCAGCCCAATTGGCAGTTCTGTGGCACACATGGCGGTTCCGTGGCATATGTGGCATTGTTTGTTCGAAAAAGGCGACCAAACAATAGGGGGTATTTACTGGGTGGCATGGCTGCTCTGCCACCACTGGGTGCTGCAGCTGCCACCAAACCCGTATGGTGGCCGTGCCACATCTCGATAACTATTGACGGGTCTTGGGGGGGGTAGACCCGTCAATAAGGTAGAGAGCGTGGGAATCCAGCACCCTTATGTAAGCAGCCATCAGCCGCAATTGATATTGTAACTCCTCAGTCCCATTAATAGTTAGGGGTATTTTGCTTAATAGGAATCATAGTTAGGATCCTTATGTCTAGTTCCTATTAACCAGAATCAAGAAAAAAAATTTTTTGAGAGAGTAGAAAGCCCAACAAGTTTTTCCTGTTTTTTGAGTTTCTACACTCTTTTTACAACTGCTGGCGCAGTTTCAGGAAAGTGCGCACAACATTTTTGCCACTGCACAGCCACCATGTGACCTGCCACGTGACCGGGCCGCCTAGACATGTGGTGTCCGCATGGCCCCTGCATGGCTTTTGCACACTCTCTGCTCTCCCCTCCACTCATTCTCAGTCACAAACATGCCTAAGATGTCCAAGGCACAGAAAGCAAGACAGAATAACCTTCAAAATGCTCGAGACTCACACAAAGCCACTGTAGAAGAAGTCCCCGATGAGGGGGACATTGTGCAGCAGACTTCAGACAGCGAGTATGATACTCTCCACAGCAACCACTTCAATGATCCTTTTTACCCTGAATCTGACACCTATCAAAGGAATTTGAATGTGAAATGGCACAATGCCCAATAGAGAGACACAGTCATTCTATTTCGATGAAAATCATCCGACAATGCCAGGCTGGTTTAAAGGCATGGAACAGATCCTCAAGGAGCGTGGGCTGTGGAGGGATGATTTACGTGCGGAGTGCCTAGGATTCAAATCCTCAAGGAGCTTGGGCTGTGGAGGGATGATTTACGTGCGGAGTGCATAGGATTCAAATGTGAAGCAGGAAAACCTGACTGCTGTTGCCGCCGAATCCTTTTTTGTCAGCCTGATTTTATCAACCAGAAGTCAGCTCTTGAAGAACTTGTGGAAGGATGAGGTCATATTTGTGACTTTTATCCCAAGTACCACTGTGAGCTGAACTTCATTGAAATGTACTGGGGAGCAGCCAAATTTCGTTACCGTACATCTGCGAGGACCACCAACATCAATGAGATGGAGAACAATGTGAGGAAATGCCTAGATGAAGTTCCACAACTATCTATCATTTGGTGAGTTGAAATAATAAAATGTTTGGGATATCATTAACTTTTGTGATCTTTCAAGGTTTACAAATCGTGCAGCACGCTTCATTTCCGCATATGCGCAGGAGTTGACTGGTGGTGATTTGATTCATGTCAACCGAAAGTTTAGTGGGCATCGGATGTTACCTCCATCCATGATTGCAGAGATAAAAGCCTCTCTTTTAACCTACTAATGTATATATTTTGTTCACACTATTTCATATGCACCCTCGTGAATTTAAATAAATAAAAAGTTGTCTGAACCTCAGATTTTGCCGTGGGAACTTTTTGATGGCTGCTTACAGAAGGGTGCTGGATTCCCACGCTCTCTACCTTAGTTATCGAGGGGTGGCGGTATTATCAGGTGGTGTTTATAGTCTATCCGAACTCAAAGATTTCCCCAAAACACGTAGTATACAGCGGAGAAATGAGATAGAACATATGTGGCTGTGTAGATTATATAACAAGATCCTACCCCGATCGGACCCCCGCGCTTAATAACAGACTTCAACAAATCGAGGTACGAGATCAATTGTTTAAGTGTCTGTCTGCGAGAGACTAATCTTTGATAGCCTCAAGAACCAGAGTTTGCCCAGTTATCATGGTCTTCAATTCATTTCAAGCTCTTCCTTCCCAATGCTGCTTGCTATCAAGTAATATTCCTATTGTGTCTGCTTCTTGCCCATCTGCTCTCGCCGGACTGACAAAACTCTTGGTGTTGGAATGGCAATTGAAACACCAATGCACTGCCCCCTGCATATCAAAGATGACCATGCAGGCAGGCACCATGTGGAAATTATGTTGCTCTCTCTTGTTCTCTGTTCGTTTCCTTGCTACAATCCCTGATACCATATAGATGCTGTTCATGTTACTTATGGTTAAATTACTTGCTGTTTTGTATTTAAGCAGTAGCCTTTGAATCGAGACCTCTGCACGTTTGCAGATGGTCACTGGGCTTCGCTTCGTCCCTAGGCTCAAAATCCAACACTTGGAGCCACTTTTAATGTTCCTGAATTTACACGCCCATTAGGCAATGTGCGATGGCGATAACATGCTAGCATGCATTGATGCACACTAGTCCAAGTATCTGACTGCCAGCTGATTTGACCACTCATTTCTCGTGGTCCTCGCGCTAATGGAGTCCATCCGAGTTGGCTGCTCTTCTCTGTGCTGACTGATTTCCCCGCTGCCCATGATGCCCCTTTGGAGGAATGACTGTTTGGGAGTTAGTTTGAGACCGGTTTTCTATCGGCTTCTCCTCCCTCCACAATATGCAAGATGTCCATTGAAATTGGCGGGAGCCTATCATTTTTTCCCTCAGAACCATGTGTCCATTGGGCCCGCCCGTTTCCTTGTGCACCTGGTTATTTCCCTTCTCTCTCATTTTCAATGCCACCAACCCAGGTATTTCCTTCGTGTACTTATCCTCCTCCGTAGTTCTAGCTCTGTCTCAGCGCTCATAATGTTTTTCCCTCACAAATCTTCGCTGAGTATTAATCCACCATTCCCGCTTTGCTCAGGTGTTACATGTTACAGTTGCATTCCAGCTTGGACCATTGAATGGCATCAAACCCTAATGTGCAGTCCTTCTACCCAACCATTGCACATTCATGGTGAAAGTGCACTGTTTGACCAAATGTGCACTGTTTGATGCTCAATGTGCACTGTTTGCGAATGTGCATGCAGGGGAGGTTGTGTCAATCCTGGTCAACATGAGGCATGTGCAGTACACCACGAAATCGGAAAATGCCCTGTTTGAAGTCAAACACTGCACATTGATCGGAATGTGCACCCTTTGATCTGAATGTGCACTCTTTGATTTGAATGTGCCATGTTTGGGAATGTGTGCGCGAATAGTTTCGTTTATCCCGCACCCAGAGCCACCCAGGTGGCTCTGGGAATGTGCAAGCCAGTGGCTTCGGCTTCCAGGTGGCTTTCTGGGTGGCTCATTATTAATGGTGTATTAGATGACATTTCAGCTGGTGGATCTCTTTGCCAAACCTGAATTATGTTTACCAATGTCGAAGAGAAGGTTGGACCGTAGGTGAACTAAATGGTGGCTAGGTCGTGCCAGCAAGGGCGCTGAGTCGTAAACCGAATTCCCAGTCACGTATGCGAGATAAGAGCTCTAGAGATAGAACAAGAAAGGGGGATCACATAGCTTGCTGTAGGATAGAAACTTAGTTGCGGGTGCACGAAATCCGAGTCAAAGAGTGGGTTGTGGTGGTAAGAGGGAGAGAAGGGAGGTACATGATGGGATGGCTGCTCGCGCTCTCGTACGACACCGGAGCCCGCAAGCGAATGACATGAAACAAATATGCCGTACGTAAATTGTCCCTTGTAAATCCCTCCGCCGACGCAAATCCTTCAGCAAAACACAAACTGGGAACCTGCGCAAAGATGTGTAGGGAGTAAAGCTGCCCCGCTCAGTGCCGACTTGGATGCCCAATCCAAGTCGAAGCTCCCAGTCGCAGTCCGAGAAAGTGGTTACCTCCAGATCAGCAGAGACATTGGAACTGCTACGCAAAATGACGAAGGGATGTGCGAGAGATTAGAGTATATGGAGGGCAAGAGTAGGAGGTATTTGTAAGTGGCATAGATATGAGCCTGACCATGTTTCAATGCCAACGTGATCGGGTCCGTGTGAATTATATGATGTACATCTTGGCAGTGGAAGGAGGCTAGATGTGCTCATGCAGCTGCAGACTATATCAGGACTGTAGAAAGAGAATAAAATGTGTTTAGTACTAAAATGGATCAGGTGAGTTTGATAAAAGGATAAAACAAAAACTAGACGTGTTGTGATGCTTTGTTTGCTCGACACGTTCAACCGGCCCGGAACCGGAAGGCAACGAGCTCGGCAAGTCGCACTTCCACACCGAGAATAATTGGGCCTTGAGCAAAGTCCTGAAATCCTGAGAAATCTAACAGAGACTATCAACTGCAATGAAATATCATTATTCCACAAATTTAATTCTCTACTCAGTGTGAAAGGACCTGCCCCTTGCTCAAGTACTGTAGTCGGAGCCAAACACATAGAGGATTGAGGTTCTCTCCAGAAAAATGAGAAAAGAGGTTCATTATCTGCTTGTAAAATCGACATTCCGGTTACTTTTCGTGATACCAAGTATCTCCCTGTGCGTCTATTGCTTAATAAAGCGGAGACGGCCAACGAGTGGCAGGGGCTGCTACCAGTTCTTAGGTTCTCAAAGATTCCAGCTCACATTAAAAGAACATTGAATTAGCTGGCTCAAAAGATAAGACTACTTATAAAACTATGTACACTAAGAGTCCATGAATGAGTGTCTGATTATTTGAAGGGAGCAGTGAATGAAGAAGCAATGAATTTCTAGGCGGTGTGAGTCTTTTTGGATGGGGGAAGGTCGGCACTATCAACAGCGGGGTCACAGGCTCGCTTGGAAGGATGCAGCGCAGTCCTGTCGTCTTTGGTGGTGTGGTCAACAGCGCTGTGCTCAATGAGCAGCTGCACGACATCAAGGTGGCCGCTGAACGACGCGAGATGCAGCGCAGTCCAGCCATTGCTTTGGGCTTGGTCGACAGATGCGTTGTGCTCGATGAGAAGCTGTGCAACGCCATGGTGACCACTCTGCGACGCGAAAAGTAGTGCAGTCCAGCCATATTTGGTGGCTTGGTTGACAGATGTGCTGTGCTTGATGAGCAGCTGCACAACGTCGAGGTGGCCATTGCGCGACGCAATATGGAGTGCAGTCAAGCCATTGTTTTCGGCTTGATCAATAGATGCGTTGTGCTCAATGAGAAGCCGCGCAACGTCAAGGTGACCACCCTGCGATGCAAAAAGTAGTGCAGTCCAGCCATCTTTGGTGGCTTGGTTGACAGATGTGCTGTGCTTGATGAGCAGCTGCACGACGTCGAGGTGGCCATTGCGCGACGCGATATGGAGTGCAGTCGAGCCATTGTTTTCGGCTTGATCAATGGATGTGTTGTGCTCGATGAGAAGCCGTGCAACGTCAAGGTGACCACCCTGCGATGCGAAAAGTAGTGCAGTCCAGCCATCTTTGGTGGCTTGGTTGACAGATGTGCTGTGCTTGATGAGCAGCTGCACGACGTCGAGGTGGCCAATGCGCGACGCAATATGGAGTGCAGTCAAACCATTGTTTTCGGCTTGATCAATGGATGCGTTATGCTCGATGAGAAGCCGTGCAACGCCAAGGTGACCACCCTGCGATGCGAAAAGTAGTGCAGTCCAGCCATCTTTGGTGGCTTGATTGAGAGATGTGCTGTGCTTGGTGAGCAGCTGCACGACGTCGAGGTGGCCATTGCGCGACGCGATATGGAGTGCAGTCGAGCCATTGTTATAGGCTTGATCAATGGATGCACTGTGCTCGATGAGCAGCTGCACGATATCGAGGTGACCCCCCCCTGATGCGAGATGTAGCGCAGTCCTCCCATCTACGGTGGCTCGGTCGATGGATGTGCTATGCTCAACACCCCCACCACCACCGCTTGTGCAGCCTCCTCCACCCTTGCCTCCTGTACCGTTTGGGGACAGGAGATCATGATGCTGACGTCCCATTTAACTTCTTGACGCACCAAAAATATTGACGGTCTTGGATTCATTGCCCTCGCCAGATATGGTCATAATGGATCGTTATAGAGCTGATCTTCTGTTGGTGGAACACTATGTGAGCCACAAGTGAAGATTAGACAGCTGAAAGAGCCGCCCACAGAAAGTATGAGGAGGATGTATTCCAGTGCAGTGGACGTGGAGGTGGAAGACAAGAGTGACCCCTGGCACCTTAAGCGCCTCGTGAGGAAGAGCATGCGCTTTCGCACGATGGGTGTCCGAGGGGATTGGGGCCCTCCGAGCCGGCGACTACGGATGAGCCGGTATGTCAACGGCTCAAATCTGTGGTTGAATTTCAGAAAAAGAGATCATTCCAAGGGGTTTAAATCCCTGAGGCTTCCGAGCGTGGTGAGCCACGCTTGGAATGGCGGGGTTGCCCAGGAAGAGGGCGTGCTTCTGCAACGTGGGGTCCCGCGTCCATGCAAGGTTGACAGCGAGTCGGAAGCAAAACTGGATACTCCTTTCGGTATAAAGTGCTGCCGTCACGGGCGATTCGAGCGGCAGACTGATCTCTTTACCGCAAGAGGTGCGTGAACCCTTAATACGCCGCACAGCCCTAAATTTCGAAGCAACATAAATTAGTTTTGAAATGGAAATTATTAGGTTACGTATCAGATTAGTCTGAAACTTGGCTAGTTACTGGTGTTGTGGGTAGATTCATAAGCAAAATAATAAAATCCCAAAAAGAAAAGAGGGAAGGGAAGGGAAGAAAAGAGAAATACTACCAATTTGAGGTAGAGATGAGAATCTGACCATATCTACATAACTGTCTCTTTACAATATTTGTTTCGGGCCTGGGGCCCTTAGCCCGGCTTTATCCGGGAACCTGTCCAAAAAATTGTGGGGAATTGCCATTTTCGATTATATGAACCGGTACCTGGGTGTTGCCGCTGCCGGTCCGGTAGTTGATTGAGATGCTGGCAGCCTCAAAATGGTAAATTCAGCGGCAAGATTCCGGCGAGCTCAAGCTTGGACAAACAACACGTCAAATTGTGACTTTCTCGTTCGCGTACTACGCGTATCCCACGCATATCCTACGTATACTCGAATATTAATCGTCAACAGGCTTCATTCAATGCATATTTATATGGCTACTTTGTCAATGACTGCAGTCCAAAATTCTCGGAACTCCAAAAAGTACTCAGCCTCAACTGATCTTCCGAGATTTAGAGCGGCGGAGTTGGGATGCTTCACATCTTGATAGTTTTGCGTACAGAGATGCCCTGTGTCGAGTCTCCCTCGCGTCAATTATCTGCGGTGGAACTGTACGAGATTTCCAGTTGATTCCAGCTGACTGGTTCAATAAATAACCTCCGCACATTTGATTCACAGTCAAGGTTACAGCTTAAATACCACCTCGGACAAATAGTGGCAGGTAATTTACCATCTTCTGAATGAATCATAATCTCTCTCTCGATATCTTGACATGACCTGAAAATTTCCATACCCAAACCCAGCAAGCAGAGCCTTGAACTTTGTTTTAGGACATTTGTGCCTCCGTGATCTCATTCCGGTGGAAAGAGGATCAAGTGAGGGTACTGTGACTGGAATTACACCACAATTCAGGATGTAACACAGTTTATTCATGTACTAGTGCTTGCTGAGGTATTAAAGAAGGACGCGCATGTTTCGGCAGTGGCTCCGATCCGGATTCAGAACCCGGAGGATTAAGTTCTCAGTTGGGAGGAGACGAGATCGCTGAACGGTTTACCACAGTTTCATATTCTCTCGAGTATTCTGTCTCGCTCGCCGCATGCTCCCATTCTCCTTGTATATTTTTACTCCGGTTCATTGCATTGCCTCGCTCCTGTTCACCATTAGAGAGTTTGTGATAGCCACCTGTAGCAACCTAGGTGGCTTCCGAGGCATGTGGAGCGGGGTGGCTCCATTGCAGCCAGGTGGCTTTTCAAATGACATCACTCTTGGTTCTGTCGGTGTGAATAGATCCCTCAGGTTCATATCCTTTGGTGAAAGACATGCAAAAATGCTTGACAGGCAAGAACAGACAGGAATGCACACATATAAGTCTGGCAAAGGAGAATTCAGCATCTCGTGGCCCTCCAGAGCAGAAGGAGACAGCAATGATGACAAGGGGGCTAAGGACAACAGCATTGAGGAAGAAAACAATTGAAAGGAACACAGGGTTACAATGGGACAAGCCACCTAGAAAAGCCACCTGGAGCTGGAGCCACCCCGCTCCACATGCCTTGGTAGCCACCCGGGTGGATCTGCACAAACTCTCTATTTATTTGGCAATGGTTTCTTGTACCTGGTTCAGTTATATTTATTCTTCCTCCACTTTCTCTGTAGTATATATTTTGTACTCTTTCCATGTATTCTACACAATATACGATCCCGATTCACGTCGCAGCTCAGCTCGTCATTTTTCCCACCGCCTTCGTCGTTGCTCTCGCTCTTATCTACACTCGTCCTCACCGTCTCCCTATGTTCTCACACCACCTACCCTACCCGAAAATAGAAACCGATCAGAATATGTGATACCATCATATCACGTATTCTGACATGAATGATTTCGAGCGTTCTTCTTACCGTCAACTAATACCTCCACAAACTCCTGGCCAAAGACTTTGTACAACGAGCTCCGTGCCGTGGATATGCCGAATGCCATCATCGGGTCCCTCCCCGTTCTGTCCCGACATTCCCGAGCCCCGCTGTCACTGTTGGCGGCATAATGCAATATGAATGTTAACACCACTGCGCCCTGCTCCCGCCCCCGCCCCGCCATGCCCCCCGCCCTCCACCCGTTTTCATTCATCCTGCCACCGACCAATGCTACTCCGCTGTCACTGTTGGCAGTATGATGCACTATATTGTTTTTGATGCCAATGTTGACACCACCGCGCCCCCGCCCGCTCCCGCCTCTGCTGCGCCCCCACCCTCCGCCCTTTTCATTCGTCCTGTCTCACGTGCCTCCTGACTCCTACCAATGTTACTATGCTGCCCTCAACACACCTTTTGTCCTCCCCGCAACACTCACACAAACTTTGTGTTGACGCTGTGCGCCCACTGTCGGCGTCGGCCTTGGCAATGCTGCGCACTCATGTCAGAATATGTGATATCCCACATTCTGATCCGTTTCTACTTTCGGGTAGGGCGGGTGTTACTCCGCTCTTCTGCCATCTCTATTAATTAGCCGATGCACATTCCGACTGCCACTGTCAAAGAACCCTTGGCAATTACTTGGCTAACACATCTTCAGCATTTCAACGTTGGTGTTGCATCTCCGCACCTGCTCCCCTCTCCCACCCGCGCCTCCTCTGGTACATAACTTTGTACCATATTGATCTTAATAATCTCATATTTTTCGGCCAACGTGTCATATTCAAGATCTACGCAACAGGAATATACTGTCAGAGTGTCAGCGTCGGCCTTGGCAATGCTGCACACTCATGTCGGAATATGTGATATCCCACATTCTGATCTGCTTCTATTTTCGGGTAGGGCGGGTGTTGCTCCGCTCTCCTGCCGTCTCTATTAATTAGCCGATGCACATCCCAACTGCCACTGTCAAAGAACCCTTGGCAATTACTCGGCTAACACATTTTCGGCATTTCAATGTCGGTGTTGCATCTTCACCCCTACTCCCCTTTCCCACCCGCCTCCTACTGCCTGGTACCCTATGCCTTCCCACCTCCTGTCCGCACCACCTGCCCTTTCCCGCACCCTCTGTCGTGTATTTCTCGGAATTTCACCTCATTCATTCGGCGCCATTACTCTTGTGCATGTGTTTGGTATTCGCGGAAATGATAAGAATAATATCCTACAGTCCCGTTCCGTCTTCCTCATGCCTTTCTCCCTTCTGTCCGCACCACCTGCCCTTTCCCGTACCCTCTGTCGTGTATATCTCGGCATTTCACCACATGTATTCGGCGCCATTACTCTCGTGCATGTGTTTGGTATTCGCGGAAATGATAAGAATGATAGCCTACAGTCCCGTTCTGTCTTCCTCTTCCTCGTTCGAATCGTTCAAATTTCTCAACTTCCTCCTCCTGGACCCTTAGCTCTGTGTAAGATATTCTCTGATAAACCCTGCTTGCATTACCATGCCTGATCTGCTGAAGCAATTCAGTCTATATCTCTTCCTTTCTGTGACAACAATGAAAAGGCGTAAAGGCCTCTCAGTTGGCCACAAGGTCTCATATGGATCGAGTCTCTCCTCAAAGAGTATTCCTATCAATCGTACCAGTGCTCAGATACAACAAGAGCAACAGAATTTCAACGAGCAGTTAGCCAGTGAGCTATCAATTTTGCAATTCTTAGCATTTACTTAATTTCAGTAGCTATGGCCTACACTCAGCGCCAGGAAGATGTCAAATGTGCCTGAATATTACAACGCTGCTGATAGCGACCAAGACGACTGGCAGCATATCAACAGTGATGAGGAAGATGCTCTGAGACAGCCACCTCCGGGTGAAGAAGGGGAATTTCACAGCCATGCTGGGAAGGAAGCGATCTTCCATGAAATCTATGAAAAATGCAAACTGGGGTTAGTCGGGATTCCCCTTTTTGCTGTGATGTCTGCTAATCAATCAAAGTCGAGGTGATTCGCGTAGGCGCTCAATGCGCGTCCAGCAAATGGTGGATGCGTGGAGGAGCTCTATACCCTCGATGGTTGAAGCATACCTGACACTAAAGATGAGTGGACCATTAGATTCCGACAACAATCCCAATGCCTGGACAGTTCAAGTCGTTGGTTTTGACGGTATGTGCTGACATATTAATCGGATTACCTCAACTGATTTTTTTAGAATGCACCACCCATCTTTTTGTCCACTCCGACGATATTCAGTCCACCAATGCAACTCTCATTCTACATGGATACATTGGTGCTAGTCCACAAAAAGTTAGCCGTGCCTTCCCCATTCGTCGAGTCCGATAAAAGGAACTTATTTCCTCACTTGGTAAGTTAACTTACCACTGTAACTTAAGTGGGCCGCACTTAACTGAACTTTTCCCACGCTTGGCTCACTTAACTCATTCCGCACGGCTATCCACCCGCACACATATTCTCCCCTGCCCTTAATTCCTTCTAGGGAGGCCAATTGTTGCCTTGCTATGTATGTGGTTATAATCATCTTTAGTACCCCCTCGGACATAGGTACTGCTCAGACAAACAAGTGTTTCTCCCTCGTTTCGCACCCGTTTCCCTTGGTCTCTCGTATTCTACCATACTTATTATTCCACCTGACTGTACCTACCTTTGCACTGAGAATAAGATATGCACCGGTGTTTAATTTGAAATAATTCAGCAGATAGGGTATTGTTGCATCCCAGTATACTTCAGTGCCAAGGACATCACAGGACACAGCTGAACTGGTGGACACTACACTATTGGACATCCTTGCAATCTTTGTGGTACGACATGACCATGTTCCGTCACAATTTAAAAAATACCATATTGCAAATGTAGAGCCCGTACCATTATTGCAATGTGGCCAGTCATGACAAGGTGCAATAATGCAATGTGGCCAATGTCCCACTGGCCAGTGAACTATAGCTGCAGTGCATTATAGCAGCAAATGCCTTCCACCTTCCAAATTGGGCTGCGTTGGGCGAAATTTTGGTTTTTTGGCTTAAAAAATGCCGGGAAAATGCCCTTTTCCAGTATCCCAGTTTAGGTTTCTCTTCGGCTCTTTTGATGGCCTGATCCCTCCTTTTATCCTCTCCGCATTTGGGTTACCGCTGATGGTTTTTAATGCAGCCGATGGCGTTGATCGGCCCTGATTTTCTTTTGATGGATCTACACACCCGCACGCAATTTGTAGCATCTGATGTTAAATGCGCTCGACCTATAAATATCGTGGCACCGACCCCGATCGCGGTGGCGGTACCTGTCCCGCCGCGCCATCATTTGCACTCGTTTATGATGGCGCTCTGGTCCAGCCATCATTCGCGCTCGTTTATGATGGCGCTCCGCTCCAGCCATCACTCCTTCTACTACCCCTTACATCCCTCAATCATTCATTTTCATATCATCATCTAGACCTCCTTTCTTCACTTCCCTTTTCGCAATTCCGAATAGAAGCTATTCGAAACTGCTTTTCTGCGATATTTTTTTGAAAATTGGAGTGGTTGATCTTGAAAAACTAACCGATGTCAAGTGGTGGAGCAGGCGGGAGCGCGGTCACCTGCTCGGAGATAAATCCTAATGAGGAATAGAGCGAGGTCATTGGCAGGTCGTGAATGTGGTAGAAAGATCTTTGGGGCCGAGAATGTGCTCATAAAGAGACCTATAACCTCTTGTCTTGCTGACTCCACGTAATAAATCCTAGAACCCCCGATCCCAGCAACATGCATGTTGACGACATGAATTTAATACTGTACTATTTCAACCAAACGTTCAGGTGACGAGTGACACCCGAGTTTTGGCATTTTGAGCAGATATAAGGTGATTCTAGTGGGTAGTCAGTGCGCATTTACTCATACACACTGATAGAAGTCAGCTGTTAAAGTTCACCAATACACGGCTACTCTAGCGGCTGGGTGTGCCTTACGACCAATTTATACTTATAAGTCACTCTCTTTAGCACTCTCCGTCTAATATTTAACGGCGTGTCCTCCGAAGCCGTTTAACGCTCCCTAATCTCTGCCTCACCACTCGCAGAACTTAGCTTAGACTGCGGGGTAGCTTATTTAATGAATGTTTTTTATACGCGGTATAAGTTCAGGTTTAACTTCATCTGGGGAAATGCCTGCAAAATGAGCGGCTCGGTATGTCTGTTTCGGGTGCAATGTGCACTATCAAATGTACACTTTCGGAAGACGTTCAGACATGCCGCTTCCGCATGCAACACCATGGAAGGTACGGTAAGCATCTCAAATGAGCTTTGTTTTGACTTACCCCTTTTGCATCGCTTGAGGCAGGGTAATGTTGCCGCGACTCCAAAGTCGAGTCGTCTTGGAGTCGAGTCGCCACAAGTCGCTGGACTCGACTCAACCTCGGAGTCGAGTCGAACCAGATCGACTCAAGTCGACTTCAGGTCGACTTAGTCGATGAAGTCGAGGTAGTTTTCTTTCTGATTGCTTCCGTAAGCCATAGGATAATGTAGAGCTCTCGGGGAGACTTGGGGTAGTCAGAAAATCGTTGTTTGTCCCGGTACACATTCACCACATTGCTGGGTAATTATAAAGGTACAGTAACGGCAGCGATTTGGGCTCAGGGCTGTATAACTGAGTAACAGGGTACTAACCTATGTTCACATCGAGTTCCCGGGAATCCCCAATGATTGTGGTGGGGGAATAAGTGCTTGACTTGTTCAAGCACCCTGTAAATGCAATCTCCGGGGTGGTCAATCTTTTCATTTCGCTTGGACCCAAATTTTTGGATAATTCTATTGGGCAACCCCATGTATTTGATAATCCTCAATAAGATTAGCTGGCCCGGCCAGTCATGTCACGTGACCACTCAACGTCTCTGCCTGCCACAAATGTCATGTATAAAATTGAACAGCCAGATGGCACGAAGTTCTAGGTAGCCAAAAACTTTGTTTTTATGTTTAGAAGGCTTCCTCAAACTCAGTTTTTATTCATTTAACAGCCCAGGAGGGCCTGGACCAAAATTATGAATAAATAGTGGTCAACACAGATCGTTGCAGAACAAAATTTAGCCAGTCATGGGACACAATCCTAGTTAGCCAAAACCTTTCTTTTATGTTTAAAAGCCATCCTTAAACTCCGTTTTCATTCATTTAACAGCCCAATAGAGCATGGACCCAAACTGAAGATGATATAGAACTGAAACTGGAAATATGCGCTTTGCATTTGAAGCCAACAAAAATTGTCTACTGCTATGTTCTCTTGTTAAGGGGGCAACTTCTGCGATTGTGACCCGGTTGATGACCCAAATTTTTAACCTATCCCAATCACAAGAACATGAGGCACTGCTTGATTGCAAAGCAATTCTATCAGTATCCATCACATTCTCTCCGGCATGTCAGGAAACATGGTGTCAGCAAAGTGACAAGCGCAGAATTAGCTACTCCGAAGTCTTACATGTGAGTGAAGCAAAGTTGTGTGCATGTCCCCCAGTACCTGCGACCTGTATGGGTGTTGGATGAAGATTGGAGGGAGCAGCGTCCTGAGGTTGGTTAGCTGATTGACGAGTAACACGATCGCCAGCTGCCTCAGATGATGGTACGGCATCTTGGTTAGTGTTTCTTTGAGATCCTCTGGGTGCCATGACAAGTATTGGGATCGTTAGGAGTCGATAGAGACGATGCACTCCCAGTCTATAAGTAGGAATCGGTGCGTCTGGTGCGCCTGGTTTAGCCCACTCAGGTCAAGATCAGCAACAATAAACAATGAAAATCGGACTTGATACTTGTACCTGCAGTCCGTGGAGTTACGAGAAATTTTAATGTACTGGACCTTATGGATTCAGTCGAAAATGGAACACGTCCATAATAGAGAGATTCCGACTGGCTTTCTGAGTTCTTAAGAGCCAACATTTCGATAAATGCCAGCATTCCTGCCGGCAAAGGTGACTGCGGCGGGAGTCAAAAGCCCGTGAACACAAGAAGCAAGGTGATTTGCCCAAGATATGGATCTGTGTTTGACAGGCGAGGAATAATGCCATGTGTAAGTTGGGAAGTTGCCAAACCGGCAACCATCTGGGTGGCTAGATAAGAGAAAGATCAGATGTAATGGCTGAACGTCATCTCAAGTTGAGTGGCTAGATAAGACCATGAATAATTTTGGTTGATATTAATTAAGTTCTCAGATTGCATCCTGCACTCAGAGATTGAACATTGATTAGAAGATCCCATTCACTGAAATCACTACCCAATATAGCGATCTGTGTTTGACAGATGAGGGAAAATAAGTTGTGTGGTTGCCAAACAGGCGATGACCCAAGTGACTAGATAAGAGAAGGATCGGATTAAGTGGCTGAACAGCAATTAAAAGTCCCAGATTTCATACCACTTGGAGTGACAGATTTCATGCCTCCCTCGACATTAAACATTCATTAGAGAAGGATGTTTGATTGAAGCGCAGCATACCAATCATGAGCTAAGCAATTGTTCTCAGGGTTCGAGCCGGGCTTGGTGCGTATCATGGACCAATATTTTATTGGCGAAACGCGCATTACAGGTGCCAATCTCAGTCTATTTCAGTAGCAAAGTCGGCTGCATCAATATGTTCCAGATAAAGGAGTTCAAGTTCAACTTCGCGCCGAAGCTAATGCTCGATGCTAAGGGTCAGATTTGGGGTCTCAAATGATTGTTTCACGCAGGTATGCATGTTATCTACTCCACTTTACCGGTCTAAATGCCCGGATGTACCTCTATTAGTGTCCTAAAATGTATATGAGCAGAGCTTTGCACCGTGTTTGCGTGCATTTGGGCATCACGCAAATCCTGTCGTGCACCGACCGACCAGAGTCTGTTTTGTTGGTAGTGGGTACTTCTGAATACTTAGAGAGGTGTTATATACACTATGTATCTACCTACCTGCGCACCCCGGCTTCTTTCAGTGTCTTGATATCGGTACGAGCCTATGAGGGGGCTTTGCCCTGCAACAACTTAATAAATTAAGGTCTAAGGAGCTACGAGGTTAATTGCTTAGTTCTTAGTATACATGAGCCTCACAATAACCGACTCAAGTCGACTAAGTCGACCCCAGGTCGACTTGTTCAACTCCGGAGTCGATGGGAGTCGACTCTATCGAGACGACTCGACTCGACTCAAACATCGACTTTCGAGTCGACTTTGCCCGACCGAGTCGGAGTTTGCGGCAACATTAAGGCAGGGCAAAGATCATGGGATGCGCAGATCGCCAAGAGATTGGAGCAGGTATAGCGCACTAGCTACGCCCGAATTTTTGTCCACAGGCCTCTGCATACTGTTTCATGATCTTTATCATGCCAGCTCTACGGCAGTGCCGACTTCAAGACACGAAAAATCGTGGTTTCTCGTGTCCATCCACCAATCAACCGCAATCTGTTGAATCCACGAATGGCAACACAGTCACACTTTAGCTTTTCTAGAACCTACATCGTCAATCCGGTTCTCACCCTGACTGAATAAAGCGTGCAGTCGACCCTGGTATGTCCATTCTACATTTGGCGAACCCCAATCCTTGCGACCGAGATTCATTCCAGCGCTACGAGAGACAGGATCATGATGTTGATTGGCAGGGTTTTTCCTCCAGCGCTGCTCCTGGCCTTGACGGTAAATTGCTAGCTACTCGCGCGCCATCATGGATTCCTGCGAACCATCCATTACGCCTGCTGATTTTGAACGAAGTTTGACCGATGATTGTTCGGCATTTTAAGAAAGACCTGGGAAAACCGGATTAATATTCGGGCGACTTCAGGGACGTCTTATATCTGACCCTCTGACACCGGTTTTCATCTTGATGAAAGGAAGATCAAGGAAGGCCCAGTGCAGGGGCGCGTGAGTTGAATTTATTTCACGAATCAAGATTGTTATGCTGGTAAACATACACACACTCCGCCCTCATATGCAATGGTCTCCTGACTGCATCAAATCTTCCCTTTTGACCCTCCAATGTCGACTGCCCCCAGGAAGAACTTTTTGTTTCTCCGGATTCCACTAATACATGGGCTGTCGCTTCGGTATGGCTATGCTCCTCGTCCCCCCCAAGTGATGGTCCCCCAAGGCAGAGACCTTTCTTAACGGTGACGGCGACTCTGTAGCTAAAACTGCACCAACTGTTCCTTACTAGTGTCTTGCTCCAGGTGCATATTGCATCATGATGGCCGTCTACGTTCAAGTTATCTGGAAGCGCGGAATGGCCCGAAATTCCCTGCTCGTTTTGGCGACGATTGCTCTCTTCGTCCTGAACTGTATTCTCGTCCTTGCGACTGTTGCAACATCGAGTCGCGTGCATCAGGCACCTGGACACCTCACGAGTGGTGCACTGTTATGGCTGCAAAAGTGATTCACCAGGCTTTCGTGGCGACGAACGTAGTATATACCACTGCCAAGTGTGTGTCTGTTGCTGTCGCGGTTTATTGCTGGTTGACGCACTTGTGCTACCCAAGTGCGCTAGCGGACACCATTTTTTGTCCGTGAATCCTCGTCCTATCAATGCCTCACTCTAATACGGTATATGTGCTGGCGGACGACATTTTTTGTCCGTGAATTCCCGTACTATGAATGCCTCACTCTAATACGACACAAGATCCTCCGGTGTTATGCCATTTGGAATTTCCAGAAAAATATCTTTGTCATCCCTATTCTTTTGACATTGGGGTTGCTGGTTGGGTTTTCTGTTTTTGTAGCGGTTGAGGCTCATTGACGTTTCAACAGGGATCGGACTGTTCAATGCGTCGTTGATTACCTTGTCCGGATTTAGTGTCGCCAGGTCCAGCGAGTCCTCATCCTATATATCCATTGGAGTCATCAGGAAAAACTCTCCCGTCCTAATTTAGGGGTAATTTGGATCCCCCAAGAAAATTAGGCTAATTTGACCGAATTCTCCTAATATGCCTTAAGGGAGGGGGATTAGCTACTTTCGCAGGAAATCAAGTACCAGAAGAACATGACTACCCAAATTTCTAACCAAGGAACACAAGATAAACGAACCAAGCAGCTTACACTTCAAAGTAAAATTGTATCTTGGGCTCGGGTATCTCGGAGTAGACTTTACGATGAACCACCTGCCAAGTGGGCTTTTTTTGGTTGACTAGATATTTGATGCACTCACCCCGACGCTACAAAAATTTTAATGTTGTTGACAATAATTTTTTCTTGTCCGACTCAGAGAAGAAATTCTGAAGTCCATAAACAACCGGCCCTAAATTGAGTCTGTCGGATCAAACCGAACCACGTGAGGACAGGAAAATGGTTCGTTTTGATTTGGCCACAACATCGTCAAACACTACACTCTTCTTCCTTTCCCTGCATCCTCTTCTTCGCTCACTGCTGTTTCCCCGCTCTCTAGCCTCCGAACCTTTTGATTCCAAGCACCTATCATCCACCTATCCTATTCCCGCTCATCTCTGCTGTGCGTCCTCTTTCCCCATCGTTTCACCTGATGACCAGTTTTGTTTTTTTGTAGTGCAACCGCGGGCCTTAGTCCTTGATGAGGTTTAGGAACATATTAGTGTTGCGGGCATGAACTTGGGTGAGCCCACCACGTTCTGGACTTCTGCGCGCTTTCATTAACGTCGGGGCAGAACGACATTTATCCCCCATCGCCTTCAAGCTCCGGCTCTCTCATATCCGCTCCTATGACAACGCTGTCATCCGGCATCATACCCCTTGGCCCTACTGTCTCAACTCTCGTCTCTGCTTCCTCCCCGTCATCGACACTTCTCTCAAGCCTCATCGCAACATGTGTCTAATTTATCCCCTCGAACCCTTCCTTCCTCTCTGTCTTTCCTCGGATACGCGCCCGCAATCGTCATCGAAAGCTGTCAAAACTCGCTGCCTGCTCACACGCCTTCTAAAAAAATTTCACATGCCGCCGCCCAAACCACACACGCTGCCAAAAACCACACCTCGTCATCGTCGTGCAGTTCCCCGTAAGCAGCGAACTACCAAGTTCCAACACCTTAAATCCCAAGCCTTTCATCCCAGACACGCAGACAAGTACTATTCAACACAATGCCGCGCCGTCACAAACGACACACCATCAAATCTTGAATAACGCCCGTCGCACTCTCGCCCTTCCCCGCAAGCAGTGGAGCATCAATCTCCAGGCGGTCAAATCTGGTCAAATGCTCCATTCATATCATTCCCGCCATACAAACCACAAGGCCCTGCAATTATCCATCAAGACACACGTTCCACAATGCATCCCCCTCTCTGCGATGTCGACCCATAGTCTTTTCTTATTACCTAGCAATCATTATACTATCCTTAGCCTATACCTTCCCTTGTATCATTCTACCCAGTCCATACCTGTGTTTCTCCAAGGAATCTGTCGGATAACCTGAACCAGAATAAACTGAAAGCAACCGAAAGCTGTAGAAGGTCTGTCAAATGTGCCGCATATCTGGGGAACCGGGGGTAAATTTCCCCTAAATTACTTTGAGAGTCCAAAAAAATGAAATGAACCTAAGACGGAAAATTCGGTCGGATTACCCCAAAGTTTGGACTAATCCGACCGAATTCCCAAAGGAGGTGTTTCCTGATGGTGCCGCTTTTTGGAACTTTCATTTCCGGCTTACAGGTCTTGTTATCTTCCATATCACCGGCTACTGAACTACCTTCGGTAGGACGCATCTACATGCTTGCAAGCACAGCTCCGCTAATCTTGGGAGCCGAGCTGACCGGCATGTGTACGTATCACGCTGTATGCGCTATGATGTACCCAGCGTACTGTAGAATTTCATTCAATTCGGCATAGGGTGTGACCCGTGACCGAAAATATCGATTCGGCACTTCGGCACTGAACAAAATTTGGTGTGACACCTACAAAATTCCGGCATTCAAGACAGAAAATTTTCGAAATTCTGCCTTTTTTGCAACTCCAAGAGAGATTTGGCCCTGGTGTCATGAATTTTACATTCGGCACTAGGTGCTGTGACCCGTGACTGAGACGAAAATTCGTCGCGGCACAGGGGGTGCGTGACCCGTGACTGCCGAATTGAATGAAATTGTACAGTAATTTACTGCCTGCTTGGGACATAATTGTTCAATAGTCTGGAGTCCGGGCCCTATAGCTGTGAGGCGGAGTCGCTTTCATCGCCCTCCAGGGTTTTTCACCATCGGTGCCGTAAGACATGTCTCCACTACCAAGATTGATACGATACTAATACATTCTCCTCGAATTTATAGTCGGGCGAGGGCGTTGTTCAGGCACAATGGGTGGTAAATTCCGGCCATTTTTGCCGGCCAACTGTATCGTTTATTTCTCACAGGGAACTTGTCCAACCATTATTGCAGTGCGGGTCGCCCCTTGAACAGAGCATCGAAAATGTGAATGGCTTTATCGTGCCGAGGCCTCGCGTGCGTTCACCGTTTCACCAGGTGGGAAACAGCGTCGCTGGGACCCGGTGGGCGATGGAGTGCTCTACATCCGGCCAGAGAGCGTCAAGGTCGAGGCGGTATAGTGATCCCAGAGGACATAGATTCTTCATTCCTACTCTTAAGCCTGTCCGACCCATAATTTAAACTCCATCATCAACGCTCCGGCACCGGCCAGACTCTCGCGAGCGCTGGCTTCAATTCTACTTCACTTCTTGAAACGAGAGGCGCTTCGCAGCTCGCCGCGCTCTTGTACATTGTTAAATTGAATTCAAACCATCATGGGCTAGTGACGACTATTAAGGGGCTCGTCTCATCCGAACAAACCGCTGTTTGCATATGACATTTCATCAAATGTTGACTTACGGCGCCTATCTTCTCAGCTGATTCTCGACCGATTCACTTGATTATGGGTGCGTTCAAAGGTGTGATGGAATTATGTACTTATTTATTATCCTGTGCCTTATATTTAATTCGGAGCCTCCATGTATTTAAATTTTCGACTTTGACTCGTTCCAAGCTACCATCAATCGACAACTGATCGCTACATTGATTGATGGTATCTTTCCCACGGTTTAACCTTGAACAAGCGACGCAACCGCTAATGCTATGCTAATAGTGCGGATCCGCTGATGCTGTGTTCAAAGCTATGATTCAGAGTACAAGTGAGTCATATGGTTCTGACTCACTTATGACTCACTTCTGTAGTATATAGGGGGAGTCTCTGCCTCTTGTTGAGACATCTTACTTACTTTGACAATACATCCCCCTGAACCAAACACATCTGTGTGACCTTGAGTTGAGCCACTAAGCTCGATTATCAACCTCTGTATCTACTGTATTGTTGCTAGACTCTACAGTATCTCCAGAACCCTCTGATCGCTGTAACTTTGCTAGACTTTGCTGCGTATTAGAGTTATCCTCTATTTGACTATCAGGTTGCTAGACTTGGTACATTAAATAGTTTACGGTGTTAGAACTTATTGAAGCTATCAATTAAGTTCCTTACGTCTCGGTTGACTGATTATATAAGGGTTCCCGAACTCGGCTATATTCATTCTCTGGTATTGCAATTACGCAACACCAACTCGCTCACTCATACACGTGTTACGTTCTCTGCTAGTAACTCGTATATTTCCCGTTTCTCTTACAAAAGGCCTTGAGCAGGGCTTCCATTTCATACCATAAAGGGCAGGTGAATGAGGCGAATGATATCCACTAAAACCCACGGGCCACTCTGCCACAATTTGAATTGCGTGTACTGTCCAGTGGGTTCCTAACCAATTTGAGCCATTCTGTATCGGTTTGGGAGTTTCGAGCGGGTCTACACCTAGAGCCTCAGGCCCAAATTTGAGTTTTTGGGACCAGATCTTGACATGAATAGAAAGCCCCGCGTAAACGCTTCACAACGCACCAAGAATTAGATGAATCTGACCAGAATTGACGGAGACATGAGCATTGCAGTTACGCTCATCAAGGTTGTTCTTTCTCATCCAAAATTGGGTGCCATTATAGATGCAAATAGCTCCAAGTACGTACGTCAGTTCAACTTGAGAGTGAGAACCGTCATTAATTTCTCGGAAAATTGCGTTCTTCTCAGGAAACGAGGATGATATTCGCGGCGGAAACTTTCATGCATGGCATGCCTCGCTTTATTCCAAGGCAAAAAGGGGTGACGTGTAGCGCACATCGACCCCCTCAGAACCTCGTCTAATTTCAATCATCGTCCTCATCCAAGCTTTTTTGCTGAAGAACAAGCGGCTGCTCGGCCGCTTCGCGGCCTCGCATCCCCTTCCGTGATAGCGGAGTTTCAAAGCATAGACGGGGTAATATCGGATCACCACAGGGTCCACTGACCAGCGGAGTTTAAAATGGCTTCAGACAGAGTGGCTTAATTTAATAAAGGGGTGATTTGTGCCTCTTCAAGTCTACTATAAAGACCGTCAGCTATGCGTACAGTGAGATGGCATCTAAAGGTTTCTGAAGGAAGCACCAAGGGCCAAAATTATTACACCTTCCGTAAGCCTTCGGGCGGATCCGAACCGGCATCTATCTCTCTCTTGTACTGCGTGGAGCGGAGACCCGTTATTATAGGCTGAGAGTGAGCTAGCTCCCTTGCTCTACGTAGGGTACTGCTTGCCGTTCTCTCACCCTGACGTGGGAAGAACATGAACCACCATCTCTTCCTTGTACTGTGCTCGAATCTGCGTTTCATACGCCAAGAGCAAGCTGCCTTGCTCCACAGGACCTTTCGTCCTTTTCCTTCAGCTCGTAGTTGTGGGTTCTCGTCCTTCACTGCGCCCTTGCGTTGCGGTGGAAAAATTCGTCCTCGACGGAGAACGAAACGAAAACGGCCATCCATTTATTTATACGACATATGGATCGCTCCGAAGGTGGATAAATTCTAAACACCAAGTGCGTTTGGAAATCCTCCCCACAGGCGGAGCCAATGAATGAGGTAGGCCAAGGGCAGCTGTTCGTTGCCCAAATTGACTTTGCACATTCAAGTCCCGCGGCAAACCTGATACCTAACTTGCATTGAGGTTGCAGTTGCGCAGCAAACAAAGAAAGATCCAAGCCGAGGTGCGTCTGCACAGAATAAGTACCACGCGAAGACGAGGACGAAAACGAATTGAATCAATTAAGAAAGCAGAATAATACTCCGGGTGCCAGTCATGGATTCAAACCACCACCGACACTCACTGCATTCCGGCGCCCCATAGCTGCATTCCGGCGCCCCATAGCCGCACTTACGGCAAGCTCTTGCTAGCCGAGGGTAGCTGTGGCTATGCTTGGGCCAGGCCTGGCTAGTCGCCTAGACAGCGTGGATTAGCCACACGTGATGTTAGCTCTTGCGAGCTATTGCTAGTTCCCCGACGCAACCCCGACGGGGAGCTGTGGGGAGGTCTGGGTAGGTCCGGGTAGCTTTTCGGCTAGGCTGCCAGCCATATGCGGCTGGCCGGCTCGCTGGGGCCATCAAGGCCCTTCGGCTAGCTCCGGTGGGCGGATGCTTTGGCTAGAGGGCGTCGGAATGCAGTGACTCCCAATAGAATCTGAATCCGATGCCGGAGTTGAAGTCGCAGTCGAAGGAGGCCAGCGTCTTCTAGCTGTGGCTCCGATTCATAAGTACCTGGCTCCGGAGGATGCTGCAAATGAGAATGAGGTTGCCTCATTGGCTGGGAAGTGCGCGCCGACACACTGGAGGAAAATGGATCATTCGGAACTACCTATCCGACCGTGAGGGTTGCGCCGCAAAGGGAATCTACAGTGGCCAGGCAGATCGTTTCGAGCTGAGAATCTCGTGCAGAGCCAAAAAGAATAATCCGGTGACGAGGAAGAATATCTAAGGAAATTCATGGCAGCCGGATATGCATGCAAAGAGCATCGAGACTCCGAGCATATAGAAACCAAGAAAGACGATACGGACCGTTTGCGACTGGCAAGATATTGAGGGACAAATATGTGTATTGAAGGACTGAGATCAAAATTGCCCAGTGCGTTCAGCCAGAAAGGGGAGCAAACAGGTACGAAGAGCTGAAGCAATATTGCTCGCGAGATAATTCGTTTAGGAGATGCTGATCACAGGGGCTGCCAGGAAGAGACGATTGAACGGGCTTGGTGCTAGGGCGCGACGTCCAGAGCTTGGAGATGGGAATGTTCAGAGATTAAGTAGGAAGGCAGAAATCCCAGAAAGAAAGAAGGCAATCCCGGGCTCGGTCTTGATTTGAGGACAGGCAGTAGATTGAGTGTCTGGGGCGCGAGAGAAGTGGGCGAAAAAATCAAGGGTCCGACGAACACGAAATTCTGCCTCCTTATATCTCGCTGGGACACGAAGTACGTGGCCTGCCGGCTTGATCACAATCTTTGGGCTGCGCTGTAGGCCATAGCTGCTGCGATGAACAGCATTGTGAGGAACTCCGGTCAGCTTTCGAGCGTTATGGAGCTTCCGAGTGTCAAATTAAACTGCGCAGTGCGCACGCCGCAGAATGGATAGGAAGAAAGAGAAAGGATATAGGCTCATTGAGGATGTGCGCAAAGAGATACGAAGAACCGCCGAGATAATCGTTAAAGAACGGTTAATTAATCGGTGATACGGCCACAGTGAGGATTGCGAAAGGATGGTGACTAGTGTTGCACAGGGCAGGGCTTCGGCCCTGAAGCCCTGCCCTGCCCGGCGCGGGCAAGCCCTGCCCTACACAGGGCAGGGCCAGGGCTTTTGAGGGCTCAGGGCCGGGGCTCCGATTCTCTGAGGCCCGCGGCCCCGGGCTTCGGCCCTGGTAAGCCCTAGTGTGCCGAGTGGCATGCCGATACTTACACAACATCCGGCGCACCTTTTAATTAGATCAGAAACTGCCTGTTGATGCTTTGCCGACACCCCGCACACATTCTTGAGGCCGGAACTGGGCGGAACTGAGCATGCCGATGGCAGTGATGGCTATTCATCTATTGGAAACAGTGACTCTGACACCACTAAGGGATGATTTAGACTTACTTGGCCCTTCCTACAAGAATGACAGTGCATTTTACAGAATATAGTCTTATTTTTTTCACTGTTCAAGTTGCTCCTGAGGGAGAAAAAATAATCAGTTGTGGCCCAGGGCTCAGGCCCTGAGCCCTGGAGGGCAGGGCCAGGGCAGGGCTGAGGGCCAGGGCTTGGACTTTCTCAAAGCCCTGGCCCTAAAAGCCCTGCCCGAGCCCGGCCAGGGCCAGGGTAGCCCTGCCCTGAACATCACTAATGGTGACCGCGGCACAGTGAGAAACCTGCTGCCGGAAACTGCAATGGTCTGGGGATTAGGTAACAGATGGTCAGGCGAGTCCTTTGCATCGGAAGATATTCATTTGCAAGGCCAGAAGCCGGATGCGCTCGAGTAGCAAGCAGGCGTGTGGTAGAGACAAGGTAGAGACGGCAATTGAGAGACAATCCCCGAAAATCAACAACGACAAGCAGGCGCACAGCCACGTCCCTTTTCTTTCTTACCGCTCCACCGCGCCATTCACGCCAACGACAACGCAATGCCGTCCGGCTCCGGATCGGGATCCGACTGGGACCAAGGCGCACCATCTGTGGGTCCTTCTCTTAGCTTGCTAGACCGATGCTTATCGAGTAGAAATAGACGGAGGCTCATGCACGCCGTGGACAGGCTGGCCTGAAGACGAAAAGAAAGACGGCGCCGCTCCCCGTGTCGGACGACTGGGAAGAAGATGATGCCGGTGACGATGGGGTGAGGATCGAGATGGCGATGGGGCGCGGAGGGCGAAGGATAGCTCCAGTCAGCGGATACGGTGAGTCGCTCTTGCTCGTCTACAATTTGTGGTCTCTAGCCATCCCTCGCCACCAGTCGTCGCTTCCAAAACTCGGTTCATGCGCCCGCCAAACTTGTCTATGGAAAACCTACTCCCTTCTCGGAAAGTGGGCGCTGGTCTTCTGGGATGGGGTTGGGACCATCCTGAAACGGCGGTCCTCTGCGCTCGTGTAACCCGGAATTCTGGGCGGCATCACACTTTGGCTTTCTGGTTCCTTTCCTTTCTCTACGTGCTCTGCGATGTGCGATCCTCCCGTCTCTCCTCCCACTTCCACGCGAGTGGGAATTTGTGAGTCCTCGCGGCCTAGAACCCGATGCGATGCGGGGGAGATGACAACCCGCACTTGTTGCGCCGACGTCGATGTAGATGCTGTGCTCTTGCCCAGCGTGTACTTTCTCCCTCTTACCCCGCTGCATCTTCCTGTCTCTTGGCTCGGCTCCGCCTGCTTCATGACCGACTTGGGCTTAATTCTGGGAATTCCTTTTATCGCTCTTCATGCGCCTTGTCTTGGTGCGAATGTTCCGAGAGGCTTATATCTCGCCGTTGGAGATACTGAACCGCACATGTCTCTTGGGCTCCCATTCGTTCTCCAACTTCGAAGGCGCTCCGAGGGCAAGTGCACCCGCACCATCGTACACCCTTCGATTTTTTTACTTTCTTGGTGCTATCTGCGCCGCGTCATTATTTATATCGACTCTCTGCGATGCGGCCGGGCTTGGGTTTGCTGGCAAGACGCACCGGCTGCTAAGCATCGAGCCGCCGTGTGCTGTTTCTACAGAGAGTACTGTGCCCGAGCTGGGGATGGCGGGAGGCGGTGTACTCAGATGTCAACGAGCGCCGTGAGCGGGTAGGTTCCTCGAACGTCTGCACAGGGTCATGAGTGCAACGTCGCATGACTTGACTCGCCCGTTTTTGAGCTTCTGTTCTGTTTTGGATTTCGAATCCGTCTTCCCATTTGTCTCGCTCTCGCTCTCGGGCGAGTTTGGGCATATCTCGTATGCTGACTCTCTACATGCGGGCACTCCGAGCCTCTTGGCGCTGCGTCGCTCGGTTTGTGCTGCCTCGTCTTGTGCTCGGCCCTTGTGGGACTAGTGCTATTTGCTAGAGCGCGTGCGCAAGTTTCTCGGTCCAGGCGCAAACAGGTGTCGTGTCCGTGTGCAGCGTCCTGATGGTCTTGCATTTTCTTCAGGGTCGAGCGAGAGACGGAGGGCAAGAGAAAAACAGGATAGCACAACAGACAAGAAAACAAAGCTGAGAGGATGCACGGTTGCTTCTTGAGCGAGCGCTACACTGTCGATTCAAGCTATCTTAGTCGGTCGCTAGCGCTTCAATTCTCCCCCTGAGATAATCCCGGGTATCAAGTTAATGCAAACCGAGCCCTTTGATAAAGAGCATTGCCCGTCGTTTCTTTCCTTCCTTCGGGTTCACGTTGGTGATCGACTTCTTGAGGTCTTCTGTACGCAGATTCGATATGTGATACCGAAACAGCGCCAGCGCCTCGTTCGCATCTGGCCTTTGTGCTGCTTTGCGGCGGCGAAGTTTCCGAACAAATGAAATGAGAAAGTCAAGCCCAACGTATTCCTACTTCGCAGCATCTCTCCAATGAGGCGCACGTCGACTTTAAACGGGTCGTATGGAATGGTCTCGGAGATCTCGGGCAGGTGTTTGCGCAACCGGCCACACTCACCAGTCACCAGACTCCGGGTTTCGTAGCTGGGAAACTGCACGGAAAGGCCAAAATCAATAAAATAGTACCTCATCGGCGCGGCCTGAGTGCGGGTTTTGATGTGATTCGGGACATGCTCATTCCCCGTGTAGGGCAGGAGAACATTCTCACCGTCACCTGCCAGTGGTGAGTGGATGAACTGGAAGCCTCCTGGAATCATGTGTGAGGCATCCATGACGATGTTCGGTGTACATATATCACTGAAGAAGGTCGTTGGTAATGCTAATACGTCGGGCAGGAAAGTCCACCAACCGATGCGCGATGTTCTTGCAGTGCAGGAATACAAGGCCCTGGCATAATTTCAATACACAGACATTGGACCAACGGATTCCTCACCTCGAGGACCTGCCGAATGAGTTCCACGATCTCACCGATTGTTTCAAATGCGGGTTTAGCGCAATCGTGCATGCGAGCCATGACCATGATGGAAAGCTCATCATCGACTGCGAGCAAGTCGAGCATCGGCACGCAGTGCTCGTGCGCCCCTGGTTCGTTGGCGAGGAACCGAGCAACTTCGGTTTTTGCTGAAACGGGTTCGACAAACTTGAGTACCACTTGGGCTCCATCAGAGGTGCGCGTGGCGTCGAGAACTCCCCCTGGACGCATGGAGTTAATTGCTGAACCTTTAGGTTTGGCTACCTTGTAGAACTTGGATTTGGAGCTACGGAACAAATAAACAAATGTCATTCTGAATTGGTCATCATTTAAATTGCTGGTAAATGGGAAGGCATTCAAAGGTTATTTGGTCATTGAATGACAACAGCCTTGATCTTCACCCCGATGCTCACTTTTCTCCTGTTTTATCACAAATATGCAATTTATTGGCGTCGAAATCAGGTTTGTTGGCTTTGTCATTTTCATTGCGTGTTCTATCTGGGCTCCCGGACCGTGGGCCGGACATCGCTACCATGTGAACGGGATCAAATGTCATGTCAACGCAAAACGCCTCTTGCTTCGTACTCCCATGCCGCCCCCCTCTACTTTCTGCAATATTGCTGTGTCTGCTGCGTTCGACGGCCGTGCCGCTCGCTCCTCTGTCTCTCTGGATTGGATAATGGCCTCTGGGGTTCGGACGCTGAACTCTCATATCTCTGGACCGCTGACGCTGCCGAGTAGTACGGGTGTCGTCTCTGTTGGCATGAACAATATTCCGGTTGCTGCTTTCTTACCTTTTGACCTCGTGCTTGGCTTGGATTGGCTCCTATGTGTTCGCAACTCTATGGGCTCCGATATTATTCTGCACTTGGTTTCTGGGCCACTCGACCTGCGATGCCTGACACGCACGGAAACAGAATTGTTAGTCTCACAAGGTATGTCATCGGTTTCCTATTCACGGTAAGGTTGCAATATTTATTTTCAGGCACTACACCAATATTCCGAGGAGATGTTTGTGTGGACCGGCCGTCTTCCTCTCCTATGGCCCGGGGCGGCCTAGGTGTAGTACCGGCCCCCTCATTGGTATCACATACGCGTGATGCTGATGCAGTAATTGCACCCCGGACACACAGTGATAATGTTGCGCCCCGTACACACAGTGATGATGTTGCACCCCGTACACACAGCAATAATGATATGCACCTTCAACGTTCAATGATTGATCATGCACCATCAGTGGTTAACAATGATCCTTTTGTGCGTACAACTATTAAAGAGAAATCTGTGGTTGTTCACTATCTGGTCTTCACCCAACACGTTGATCTTCTCACGTTGAGAAAGATGACTGCGCGTCATCAGCATATGTCTTCGAGAAGCTTGAACAAAACTTGGAAAACTGCAGACACTCTGCGGGCTGAGTTCCTGGTCCATAATTGTACGGAAGCATATCTGATACTACGGTCTGAAGCTTCTGTGGCTGGGCTGGTATCGAGCGTGATTCCTCTTTCATCCAGTGAACTTCACGAGTGCAACTTGGTCCTTGATATTCGATCCCGCCCCCAGAAAAGAAAGGCTCCATTGCCAGCTGGTGATTCTAACAAGGCTCCCCGGTTGTCTTTCGAGACCTCCACTCCAAGTGTTAGTTTTCCAGTTGTACTGCTTCAGAGCGAGAAGGACCAAATTGTTCGTGAATTCCGTGGATCTACCGACAATGCGTCGTTGAAACAATACGAGTGCTCGTTTTGTGGTAAATTTGAACATGCCAATTTGATCAAAATGAAATCAGTCGACAGACTTGATATCTCCCTTCTCAATGAAGCCGTTCAAGAACTTCAAAAGTTGTGGCAACAACCGCAAATCAAGCCGTTCAATCCTTCCACCATTATCAGTGATTCGTATGTGCTTTGTCACCTTTGTAATTCTTCCGTCAGTAAAAATGCTTTTCGTTCAATTCCGCTGCGCAGCTATGCAAATGGCCTTTGGATCGGAACAGTTCCGGAAGAGCTTCGAGACTTGACATTTCTTGAAGAACAGTGCATTGCCCGGGTTCGAGCAACAAAATGTATGTATAAACTTGCGTTGGGTCCCTCCGGTCAACTTGCTGCTCGAGGAAATGTCTGTATCTTACCTCAAGACTCGGCTTCCTTTCTTTCGGCAATGCCTGCTCGCTTATCTCGGTTGCGAGACGAAATTTGTGTCATTCTAGTCGGCTCACCTGATGCGGAAGTAACGCAGGACATGCTTCGAAAATCGCCTTTGCTAGTGCGCCGAGAGAAATTGAAAAATGCATTATTCTGGTTGATTGCACATAACCCGCTGTACAAGGATCTTGACAAGCAAGCTGTAATCGAAAATTTGGAAGAATACCTCATGGCCGATTGTCCTCTTGCGACCCGCGATTTTTTGCGGACGAACTCTGCCAATAATCAAGGGTCATCATATAACTCTTACTCAGATCAAGCAAATACTGAATTATTCGAGAACTCCGACACGTTTGAGCTTACTTCAACGACACTTGTAGACACAGACAATGTTGAGAGTACATACAAACAGAGAAAATTAGCTGCACTTCAGCGATTAAAGAAGCAAGACACAAGTTTTGTCAAGTTTCCCTCAGGAAATACACCCTTGTCAACGTCGAAGAATCCCAGAGTTTTTGGGTGGCTGTGGCCCACACTTTTTCCTTATGGCGTTGGAATGATGGACAAGAATGTTGATGTGTTTACCCATGACTTGGGCTTCCGCGATGTTGATACTTTGACGCACATTCAACACCTATTGACAATTGCCGATCGACGATTTCAGGTCCACAAGTCGTTCATATTCATCATGAATAATATTATGCAGCGGCGGTAGTCATCCTTCAAATGTCGCCTTGCTACAAATCGGTCATGGTTTCCGATTGTAAAGGAGCTCATTCAGCAGGTTGATACAGAGGCTATGAACAGTTATCAAGCCAAGTTGGACCAAAATGCATTTACAAAACCAGTTACTGAAGGAGAGAAAGCAGCGGCCAAGCTGATGAAATACCTCAGCTATGTATCTGATCATATCCCGGGGTCCGTTGGCGACATGAACAGCATGAAACAGCAAGATAATATGCGATGGCTTGCCGCATATTTTTGGGACCGTAAATCCCGCCGAGTCTCATAATCCGATCACCCAAGTTCTCGCGGGAAATGACATTGATCTAGACAAGATTTTCTCGACCCTAGGTCCCGCAAGTAAAGAGTCTAGTGCACGTGCGAAAAGTTTGGCTGAAAATCCGGTTGCAGGAGCTCAATTCTTTCATTTGAAGGTCACGAAATTTTTAGAGATAATCCTCGGAACAGATAGAATCTCAAAGATAGGAATTCTTGGAAAGGTAAAAGGGTGGTACGCAGTTGTTGAAGCTCAAGTCCGTGGCTCGCTCCATCTTCACATTCTAATCTGGATTGAAGGAGCACCAGCTTCTCCCCTTGACATGAAAGACAGAATGAACGCAGATCCAGAATTCAAGCGGAAGCTGGCCGAATGGTATGATGACATAATTCGTCAAAGTTTTCCCAAGAGTACAGTGCCCTATGTTGCCGCCGAGGGTGATGCTAAGCAACGACCAGTTTTGAGTTGACCTTTGAATCCTGATGAAGACGGTTATGAACAGAGGCGTGACCAACAGCATCGTGATTTGTGTGAAAACACTGGCCTCGTTCATGGACGTAATGCAACCTGCTTCAAACATATCCCCCGTCGCATACACTCTCTCATTGACCCCGATAATGATTGCCGATTTCAACTGCCACGTCCCCTTGTATCAGAAACACATTTTGATGAAGACGGAGACTTGGTGATCCGATGTGAGAATGGACACTTGAATGGCCACAATCCGACAGCCACACTTTGCCTTGGATGCAACACGGACATGAAACAAATGGCTGCCGGTTCGGTTGCAATGTCTATGGTCGAATATATGTGCAATTATACCGTGAAATTGCAGTTGGATACCTCCATCGTGTTTTCCGCGCTGTGTGCTTCCATTAAAACCTTGCAAGAGAACCCGCCTCAGGACATTGACGGCGCAGTGGACAAATCCGAAATGAGTCGCTCGACGATGGTCAAGGCCACAAATAAACTTGTGGGGAAACGAGAGCTCAGCGGTCAGCAAACAGCCAGTCATTTGTTAGGTCGAAAGAATCGCTACACATCTGATGAGTACCAGGAATATTGGTGGTCGGCGCTTCTGAGAGACGTCGCTCGAGACATATTTGCCCAAGAATCGAGAGCCGTATCAGATGTCCATGATGAGGATGAAAGTTTCGACGAGGATGCTCAGCGTCTAATCATCCCCGATGATGAAGACGACTCACTGATAACACTTCTTCCCGGAATGTTCGAGTCTGTTGGAAATGAGGTTGCCATCGCCGAGAAGAGATACTCGCAACTATTCAATGACTATTTCTTTCGACCACCTGAGCTCGTGACCATGTGCCTCTGGGATATCTTGAGAAATTACACCAGAGAGAAAAAGCCGACATCAAAAACACAGCGGAGTACATACCTCAATTTTAAACCTGGACATTCTCAGCAGACTTCTCACTGCCTAAAGAAGCGTGCAATTCCTGTTATACCTGTTCTTATGGGTTATCGCGTCCCTCGAAATGATCTAGAAGCGGATGAATTGAAGTACGCAGTGGTTATCCTAGCATTATTTCAGCCCTGGTCAGCAGTGAAGTCCTCACCCCTCAAGTCTCCACAAACAAGCTGGACTGATGCTTTGAGCAAATTGCAAGAGTCTATGTCACCGGAACATGTTCGAGTGATCTCAAACATGCAACTGCTGTATCAAACTCGTGACGCCAAATTCGACAATGCAGCAAAGCGTGGAACGAGACTTGCAGAATTAATTCGACAAGCAAAAACTTCAGGAATAGCTTCCGAAGACGAAAGTGCGGATGATTATGACCCAGTGTGGGAGAATGCGATGTAGACAGCCATTGATCCAGAGGAGTTGGGTACTCCAGTTGTTGCGAAGAACACAAGATCAACCAGAGATGCAGAGATAATTGTGTCCCATGCTGAGCAAAGTGGTTTCTATTTCGCGATAACCAATCCTAGCACCAATTTGATAGCCAAGTTCACTGATAAAAGACGAAACGGCAACGAGGACGATGTAATCAAAGCCAGCATAGCCAACAAGGATCTCTTGACAGAAAGAACGCAATTATCAAGCATCGTCTCCGTGCAGCCGAGCAAATTGAAAACAATCCTCGCCATCTCCGTGCATCATCTGAGCGAATCACACATGCATTGTGTACAACTCTTCAAACCGAGGCGAAAACGGCCCAGGAATTGTATGAATACTTTCGCAGCAAGTCAGCCTCGCACTCACCTGAGCCGCGATGGCCGTCTTTATTCCCATACCAGCAATTGTGCTTTGCTCTCGTGATTAAACATACCTTGAACGACGAGCAAACAAGGGCCTTCCTTCTGTTGGCTGATAAAATTGGACGAGAGCTCCAGACTGGGACAAAAGAGTCACCAATGACCTTGCTTTGCACTGGGCCCGGGGGCAGGGGAAAATCAGTCATATTCCAAGCCTGGAAAGAATTCTACGAGGTTACTGGGCACCCCGAGAGGCTACGTTTGACTGCACCAACCGGTGTTGTTGCCAGTGACATTGGAGGCTGTACAATCCATTCTGAAGTAAGCTTGCGAATTTCTCCTGCAAAGATGAAGTCAACACCGAGTTTACGTGCTAGTCTCGAAGAACGAATTTCACCCCTAGAGACTTTCATCTTGGATGAAATATATTTCTTAGGCGCGGCAGATGTGGCCCGAATTTCTGAATACCTGTGCATGGGAAAGGGCGTTACTGATCACCTGTGCGGAGGACTCAACTGGGCAAGCTGTGGCGACCCATGCCAGTTACCTCCGCCCGGCAAAGGCGTGAATTCTCTGTTTGCCCGTGAGCTTGTTCGATGTCATATTGATAACCATTTAAACGACTTGAATGAACACATTCGCCAAGATGTCAAAGGAATTCAGATCTGGCATCAAATCGAGCATGTTGTTGTCTTGGAGAAGATAATGCGACAAAAGGACGACCCACTTCTGATTGAAATTTTAAAAAGGCTTCGCAAAGGGCTTTGTACCGAGGAGGACAAGAGCACATTGCGTTGCATTTGAAGCAGAAATGCTTGTTGTTCAAACAGAGACACAAGTAGCAGCAACATCATTGACATATATGATCTCAACTGAAAGATTAGGTTAGGGTTTTATCCACTTGCATTTTCTTTTGTTTCTGTCGGTTGTGATTACTTTTAACACACTTGTCACGAGGTGTCATGAATCGCCCGGGTTCTACTTTTTTCGCACGCGATGCGTCTGTACCGCATACGGACGCGTCTGCGTCACGGGACTCTCATGACGCGACCACGGGACCTTCTCACGGTTGAAACCCGATCACGGGTTTCAACGGACTTGGACAAGAGAAGACGTTAAGGGTTAGGGAACCCGCACAGTCGATTCCCCTAACCCTCTGACACTACATACAGGAGCCCAATCGCGGGCTTCAGGGACCAAGATATTAGAAGATGTTAAGGGTTAGGAATACCGCACCACCGGTCCTCCTAACCCTCAGACGCTATGGTGATAACACACAGGGGACAGGAGCATCACACATTAATGCTCCTTAACGTTGCTACACAGGAACTGATCACGATCACATTAATTTATTTGTAATGTATATAAACACGGTAGAATCTCCTTGGACAGTAGAGTCTACCTCGTCTAATCTCAGGCTTCTGCTTTGGCTTGACTTAGGGACTGTCTCCACCCTGTCCCACTTCCCCTCCATTCTATTGCGGGTTGCATCCACACCCCGGGTATTATACCTGAGTGGATATCATACCCTGTTCGACTCGTTCCGGGTTCCACCTCACATCCCAACCCACAATATACGGCCTCCTAATGAGGAGTCTGTTCGGTTGGTCTTGCTGCTCGGGGATCGAACCAGTTATTAGCGGCTGTCGGGTTTCTCCTAGTTGGGGTTCTTGCCAGGTTGCTTGTCGTTTAGCCGACCCAGAGGCCGTTGCTGACACGAGGTCATGTGTGTGTGACAAGTGCACACAGGCTGTCTGCTATATGCGAGGCGTCACATACAGATGACTTGGTCACACTTTCCTGCAAACCCCTTTGCACCCCTCAATCTCTTACCACTTGAACACTTCCTCAAGCTGAGTCAATATCATTGCAGATATCTGGATTGACATTCTCAGACAAGACCAGCTGCCACTTCACTCTGGCAATAAGGAAGGATGAAGAAAATAATCTCTTTTCTACATACAATACCATTAGAAAGAAAAAAAGAAGCGGGACGTGGATAGCCGAAGTTGGTCTCCCAAGGCACAAATGACACGGAGAATCAAATGAATCAACTCAAAGGAAGTTTCAAGGCATATCGACTCGAACCCGCAATCAGGGCCCACGGTGCTGCATTCCCGTAAGCACACGCCTCATGGGCAAATAAATATTTTATCTGTCATGCGTGGCTGTGAATGTGTTTTGTTGGGTCACGGAGCACTTTGCTTTCTTCACGGATGAACGTAGGTTAGAATTACACCAGGTTTGAAGCTGAAGATGATTTTCGTGGTAAGAAAGGGTGAATAAGTGATGCACATTGACGCGGTACTGACGCGCACTGCTGTGCAGGTGATGCGCATTGACACGGCATTGACACGCATCTGCCGCGGCACTGGTTCTCATGTTTGTAGGAGTAGAAGGCTGAAATGACACTTCTCCGAGGCTGTTTTGCTATCTAAACATGTTGAAGGTCAAAATACTTGAAATTCTGGAATGTTTAACTCAATACTGTCCTATTTCAACCGTAAGTTCAGGTCACACGTCACCAGCTCAGTGAACTGAACCTATTTCATTTCTGTCACAGGTCACCAGGCAGGTTGAACCAAGTGACATTTGGGGTCCTGCAGGGTGTTGAAATTCAATTTTTTTCCTTGACTCTCCTGCATAGATTTTAGCAAGATTTTGGTAAATGATTTAATTGCAGTATAGAAAGTGCAGTTAATTTCTCCACTTCTCTTCAACTTATGACCCTGATCTGGTGTAGGAATAGTTTATTGGATCATTGGATGTTTCTGAGCCAAAAAATGGTGAACCAAGAAAAGGTGTAAGGATAGTGGTTGTATCAGCCTGTGTTTGAAAAATAGAACCCAAAAAAAAATAGAACCAAGAACAAAAATGTCACACCTCCCAAGCCCATCTGACTATAGCAAACAGAGAACTTAGGTGGTCACACGTCACATAGGCTGAACTCATGGTTGAAATAGTACAGTATGCTGACAATGTAGACCAAAATAACCCAATTTCTTGTTCTAAAGATTGTATAGGTAGTTTAGACAGTTTCTATAAACATTGTGGGGATCTAGGGAAGATCATGGAGCACCCAAAATGACATCCCATCACATGACTGACATGGTTGACATCACGGCGCGTCAGTGCATGTCACTGCCGCGTCAGTCGCGTCATTTTTTCCGGGTCCCGTTGTTCCGGGGTCGTCACTTTTACGATGCTCCAGCCGTCCTGTCGTGCCTGCGCAAGAACCTCATGTCTCAATCCCGGGGCGTAAGCACCGCTGTCTCACTGAATACGAGCATTTGTGCAGCAGGAGCATGCACGCGCTGCAGCGTGTCTGTCGAAGAGATTGTTGAACCCGACGAGCAGCGCGGAGCACCTCCTCTGTTCCACTCGAAGTACATTCTCCTGCCGGCTGACGAAACGGAGGACTCGCCTCATGCTGGTAACTCTTTTTGCTCCGCAACTGTCTCTCGGATGATGAGCCCTGGAGACAACGGCCATGACAGGTCCTCTATCTCACCGCGCCTCGATGAGGCGAACCTCCCCGGCCCTCCGGATTTCAGTCACACGTTGCGCCAATGTGCGTCCGTGTTGGGAAAGCGCCCAGCGCCTACCGAACGTTTGTCGAGATTACACGGAACATGACTCCTGGCTGATATTCGTCGAGCACCTGCTGCCGTTGCACAGTCGCCAGAGCCCGCCGTGGTCCAACTCCTTCCTCCTTCCGCGAAAGCCCTCGGAAAACGGCGCAGGATAGAACCAGGTATGTTGTTAAACCCGCTCGCAGCATATCGTTAACGTCTCGTCCAGATGTCATTGCGTCCCCTGCGGAGGTAGGACGGTCGGTGACGGGTGTGTTCGGCGGCGCCCAAAGTCCAACCTTCCCACGCGGTGATATCCGGCTCCCCAGTGTTCCGCAGCGTCCAATGTTCAACGTGCATAATGCTCGACCGTCTGGCAGCGGTTCCACACCCGATATGGAGTTTGCTTCACGAGGCTACGGATATCTGTAACACCTGTTAGCCTTGTTGTCCTACCGGTGCGGTTGCAGGATAGTCCGGTTACGGAGACAGGAGAGTATGAATAGTTCGTGTCAATGTATACTTAGCCTGAATAAGATCAATGTGTTAAAGTCCAATCAGCGAGATCTTGGCTCCGCAAGGGTTGTGGCTGCGAGTTGTTCGGACATCTCCCTTTTCGTGAGACATTTCATGAACATGCCTCCCCGGAGACTGGCTGAGGTAGCAGTGAACCACGGCCTGCAGGCATCGACCTGATCGGCAACGCTTCTGGCAGCAATCACAGCGCATGATTGCACGCCTGAGTGTTCCGGGTACTCCACTGTAATGTTTTTTGAGCGACTGGACCGTCCGAGAACCATGCGCGTTGAATCTCAGCCTGAATTGCACATAGTTCACGACAATCAGCCCCACGACGACGAAGCGGGGTCGGTCTCGGCATACACCTTAAACAAATGTTACGAGTTCAAGTATATTGGGGTGGAGCACGACATGCGCAACCAGTTCAATTCATCCTTCGGACACATTATGTGTTCCTCGTCTATGACGGTATTTATCGTCAAAAATTATTTACATGTTACGTAGTGCACTCTGTAACTCGCGTGCACGCCTATTTCCACACAGGTACAACAAAAATGTACAGTGAACACACAACTTAAGGTGATGAAGTACAAAGTTGTGCCTATCATTTCACTAACTAGAATGCAGATATCAGTATTACATAGCCAACATTGTGCTCTCAACATTGTTTTTGTAATATTGTACGTTCTAGTCTGCAATATTGTACTCGGCACTTGTTGCTGAGGGACAATCTAATCTAAGTTGTTTATCAATAATCTTGGCGTTATTGCCATCATCCCATCGAGTTTAGCCGATCCCAATCCCCATCATCCCATCGAGTTTATAGCCGATCCCAATCCCACATCACCACCCACATTGCAAGACCGGTTCCCAATCCCAACCCACTCCCAAGCTTGGGGTCTCAGACGGCTTTCTGTTGGTAAAAATGATGTGATTGCCGAAGCGGCGAAGCGCACGACTTTGCCTTTAAGCAAAAGAAGACACCTCGACACAACTTTCTTCTCTCTTGGTTCGCTTCTCTCCCGCCTTTCTGTTCTACTATTGTTCCACTATCACCTCGTCAGTCAGACACTACACTACCCAAGCAAATGGCGTCTTCGGGTATGAGATCTCATTATTACGCCCCGAATGGTTCTGCTTTATTTTATCTTTTTATCGAAGATAACACCAACCCATTCATGGGCTTTTTCACGGGCATGATGTCCCAATTCATGCGCGATGCGATGGCCAACGGTTCTCTGCCTGCATTTCCCATCAGCACTTTGAGCAATACTCCCGTCGCCACTAACCCGCAACCACTGCTCCCTACTATTTCCGTTCCACCTGTGATCCCGTATTCCAGCCTGCGTCAGAGTATCGCACTTCCGGCCGCACCGACTGGACATCCCCTTCCTTCCGGTAATCTGTCGACCTTCAGGGCCACACAACCCATGCTTGGGATGAGTGGACTCGGTATTCCGCTTGTTCCGGGCCACTCCAACAATGCTCGACTCCGCCGTACTCGTCGCCGTGTTCGGGACCTCAGCCCAACGCAAATCTCTGAAACCAACATTGCCCGACGCACTGCTGCAGCAGATCATCTTGGTCCTGCTGGCGCTGCGCTTCAGCTTCGAAACCGGCGCGTCCGCGGAAATGCTATTCGCGGACCCACTCTTGAATCTTCGGGGACCGGAACTCTCTTGGAGCAAGTTTCCTTTGTTGATGCGTTGGGCGTCCACCAGATTAAATTGACCACCATGGTTCAAGCGTTCCAGGCACGTCACTCTTCTTCTGTTGATCGTCCACTTCTCATGCTTCTTTCAGCCTGGACAAGAAGTTCCATTTTACAAGAACTACGGGTCATCGTTCGGCCGCTACCTTGAAGAATCCCAGCTTTCGTTTCCTTACACCGTTCCGGAAACCACCAAAGTCACTACAATTCTGGAGATGACTGCAGCGGCCATGCGAACAAGCCCGTGTCGTTACTCGTTCGGACCCATCCCTTCTGGTCCCAGTACGACCCAGCAGCACGAACGGCTTGATCTACAAGTCCTTGCCTTCGTCAATACTGGCAAGAATCGGGGGGCTGGCTCTGCGCACTTGCGCCGTGCTACGGAGGTCAATGTGACCCTCGCCCTAAAGGATGTATTCTCCCGGCCCTGGAAGAACCTCTTCACGGTACCTACGCTTTGCATTCAAGACGGTCGCCTCGTTCTTCACGCTAGTACGTTCCCTGGTCTGTCTATTTTTTTAGCCAACTCATACGCTGCATCACTAGTTGTCCGATACGATGGCATTAATTTTGTCGAAATGACTGCCAACCGCTCATTGCCGCTGAGGCACCACTGTCTTGGCACTAGGCAGAACCGACAGTTCACGGAGTCAGTTGAGATGAATGTTAATGATAGTGACAGCGCGGCATCTGAGACCTCGGGCGGTGTGCCATCGGATCTGGAGGACGATGATGAAGATATGCCCACAGCGCCGATAATGCCTGCACTCACTCAGCCTTCCAGGGGAACACAGGCAGCCCATCGTGTGTGTCTATCTCTCTGCTGCTTTTCCCTCAACTAATACCCTACCTCAGTCCGATCTTCAAGCCTCCTCGGTGTGTCGCTTTCTTCTTTCAATTCCATGATCACTCAATAGTCTCACAATACTTGTGTCAGTCTGCCCCAGTAGCCGGTCAAGTGCCCCAGCGTATGGTAAGTCGTTCCAGTTGACTTGGTGGGCTCTATTAATTCTCCTTCAGGCTGCAGGTTCTCCTCTTGTCCCAGGTCGTCCCACCACCCACGTTAGTCTCCCAAGATCAGATCTTCGTGTGTTAAATTTTGTTCAGATCGTTACACCGGAAGTGCCGGCCAATCCTGTTCCCCAAGTAAGTCGTGTTTTCCCAAACGAACATTGTTTTCGTCGTCCTCATGCCTATATGCACCTGCACAGGCAACTACGACCATCACACCACCTTGGGGGACATCTACCTTCATCGCCCCTGCGCCTGGTCCCTACCGCGATCTATTTGATTGTGCAGATGTCCCCGCCGCTATCTACCAGGCCGTGGGGGGGACAGGCCGATTGGAGCTCCAGGCAAACTCTCTCCATGACTTGGCAATGCTCTACATCGACCGTGTCCGCACTGCATCTGCCATCAATGACTTCACCTCGCTCCTTTGCCCACGCCGCAAATTTAAAGTGCAAGTCAAATTTCGCTTTGGCAGAACGTAGCCTGACACTTGTTATGGTAGCTTGGATCCTCAGAATCCGTCAATCGGCATCGGTCTGGAGCGGGAGACAATCCACACCGCGCTGAATATGTTTCTTGCAGATGCTGGGCAGTGGTTTGTCCCAACTGATGAAGGTCGCTTGACCCTTGTGATATCAATGCCTGCGCACCTTGCATCCACCATTCCCCCCAGCCGCCTTGAACGATTGCGAGTTGTTGGCGCGCTTGTCTCGCTCTCACTCATCAGTGGGAAACCCCCAGGTTCCATTACCCCCGCACTCCTTCAGTATGCTCTCAATGGTCGCCGCCTTGAATCATTGACTCCAGACTTTGTTGCGACTTGGCATCCGACCGTGGCTCGGCTGGCAAGAGCGATGCAAGCGGTTGGACCCCACGGAAGTCTTTTGCCATTCCGGACTGAGATTATCAACTATCTAAACATCCAAGTGCGCAAACATTCCACTTTTTCTATTGATTCAGTAACTGTGTTCTTGTGTTACAGATCTCGGCGCTTTCTCAACGAGACGAGAACCAACACAACACGTTGGTCACCCAAGTTGTTCACAATGCTGTTCTTGGACCAGACATCAACGGCTTGGAGGCTAACGCCTTTTGTGGCGGTGTTGAGTTGCACTGTGCCGATGGCTTCTCCTTCATAAAGGCAAGTTCATTTTTTAGTTCATCCTCTGAATGAAGACTCACTCACGGGCCGGATTCCTTACAGCTTGCCCACTCATATCCTGGAGGGATAGACTTCTACCTCTCCCACGCTTGGACCGGGCAGATTGTCGACTTTCTCTCGGTTGATCGTCTCATGGTCATCAGCGAGCCAAGCCAAGAGCAGCTTGTGCGCGAATTCGGCGTCATTGCTACAGCCCTGGATGCGCAGGGCCTCTTCCTTGACTTCCTCAAGGGCACCGGTACTCCTTGCCCTCTTCTGCTGGAGGAGGGCAAGTCCCACTTTGACGCTGCTGTGATCGATGAACTATTGAACATTGACTTAGTGTCCTTCCGCCCTCGGATGTTCTGTTGGGCCACCACGGGGAGCCCTTTCCTTGATCCTGATCCCGAATTTGATTCACATGACCCAATGTCCGTGCATTTCGTTCTCCCTGGTGACGCATTTTAAAACGATGACCCCGCCACGTCTGCCACGCTCATGGCGCAGGGGATGATCTCCTTTCGCACCTGCTCCCGTGCAGCTCGTATCCCAATCTCAATGCTCCTTGAGCTCCATTCCGTCACCTATCCTACGCCGTATGCTGCCACATTCACGGATGCAGTGGATAGTTGGTTCCTTCTGCAAATTGTGAACGCAATTGGTAAAGTTTCAATGCTTTAATGAGTCAGTCCCATTCATTTGTATTAATCCAACCCCGAACTTACGTTTTCATCACAGTCCTACAACAGATCATCATACCCGTCCTTCGCTCTCCACAATCTCTGCACAATTCCCCGTTCGCCGTGCTCGCTGCCTCAGTATCCTGGCTAATCATGCCCACATTCTTTTTTACTGATACCCTGTTCTCATCGCACTGTTCTTGCTGCCCCCGTGTCCTAGTTATTCATACAATATTTTGTTGTCATCGCTATCCTAGCTGTCTATAGTCATATCATACAGCTGCTCTGCAGCTTATATTTAGTAGATTTATCTAATCAGACTCTTGTTTCTACGATTCTCATACCTTCAAGTCCCTAGCCGTTTGCAACTTCACTAAGGATTTGTGACTTAGAATGAAGCATGCTTTAGAGCTCTTTGAAATGGTGCAGACAAGGACTCTATTACCTTTCCATTTGAACGATGCCTGTTGTCGGGCTTAATATCGGAATTCGACTGCAGGCTGGCATAATCGCATATCAGAATCCGACCGCAGGCTGGCGTAAATCCAACCACAGGCTGTTGGCATAACCGTATATCGCACTCCAACCACAGGCTGGCGTAACCGCATATCGGAATCCGACTGCAGGCCGGTATAACCGCATATCGGTATTCAACTGCTTCTAATAGACTTTTCACCTTTGTGGTCCAGCCAACCACATTCCATAGGCTTTCTATATCCCATTTACAAGCAATTGGAGACCTGTGTCAACCTTAGAGCTCCATCCTTCACACACAGGCCAAAGGATTTTAGCGAGTGACTCGGAGTCACAGGTGTGACATCAGGTCACGGCCAACGCGAATACAGTTCATATTCCCATCACACAAGTGGTCCACCCAAATACAACCTATGTGCCTTCTAAATCCTCTTGATGACCACTTGTAGGGTTCACCAGGGGTAGAGGTAGAGGTATGAATCAGTGAACCTCTACCTCTACCTCTCAAACCCTTACCCTTGTGAGAGGTTATACCTTACCTTGCCAGAGGTATTGTAGGGGTATACCTTTGTACCTCTCTTTGCAACCCTCCACAAGGTTTTGCAAAGGTTTATCACCCATAATGTGCACCAGTTAGCTCTAAGATCAATCTTTTGATTATAGAGCAGACTGGAGCACAAAGAATGATCGCAGAGCTACCTGGGGCACATGATGAGGAGGTCCTGAGGCACCTTCTGGGCATGATTTTTGAAAAATAGGGGTAAATATAGGACTCTGTCAGGGGAACCACCCGTCCGTCCGTCCGTCCGTCCGTCCGTCCGGCTCCGGCCCATCGCACCGCCCCACTTCCTCGTCCGATTCTTCGTCCAGCCTCGTCCGTCCGTCCGACCTCGCCTGACCACCCGGCCTTCGGTCCTATGCCCCAGCCTACGCCTCCGTCTGGAACGTCGTCCTCCGTCCTCCTCCGACCCCCCGCGTCCGGTCGCTCTCACTGGCACGTGCTATGCGATCAAGCTCGAGACCACTGCCGATCGATCCGGACACGTGCTACTGGCTAGTACCTACAAAAACCTCGCCTAGCGTGGGAATCCTTATCCTTTCTTCTCTTCGGATTCTCCCGCTAGGTGCGTATTCTAGAAACCTGTATTTAGTACTGTCAATTGAGTTACTTCGGATTCTCCCGCTAGTCTCCCGCGCTCCCGCTCCGAGCTGAGGTTGCCCTTACAGACTCTAAGACCTTTGATCAAGTGAAAACTGCGGAAAGAGGCATTTCAACAAGACAGATGCTGTTCAACTGCACCAAGGAAGCTCAGAAGAGATCTTGGTAGTGGTCGTATGGGATTGGGTGCCAACCTACACAAAAGGTACTTGACCTCTGTGTACCTTTGAACCTTTGGAGGTTGGGAAAGGTTGCTTCAAAGGTATGAATGTGGTAACCCTTACCTCTACCTTTCCTATACCCCTCACTGTACCTCCAGAGGTATACCCTTACCCCTGGTAAACCTTAACCACTTGATTGCCTGACTTGGCCTTAGAGCCGAATCCTTCACATAGAGGACACTGATTTTAGCGAACGACTTGATAGCAAACAAATTGAGTCACACGCCACATACATTATCTATGAGGGTTCTATATCTGATAATTAGCTCAGGCGGTGCTGATCTGATTTAATGCGGGATGCACTGGCAGATCAAATCATCTCAACCTTGACAATTTGATGCTGCTATCATTTTTGATTTTCAGCCAAGAACCAAGAAATTATAAACTATGACATTGACAAGAACTAGGTATAGGCGAGTGCCAACTTCTGATCGGCACTGATTCTTCGTTTCTTCACCCTGGGCTCCTGAGTCGGTATGTTGTCAGTCGCCTCTATAGATTTCCCAGCACGCTCGTATCCGATATCAATGACTGAGAGTTTCTTAGCAAGAGACTTGTTCTCTTTTTCGGTGCGCGATCGTTTTGACTTGCCAGGTTTGTCCAGAGCCGATGTCACACGATTGAGGCCGCGCATGACGCGGAGCTCGTGGAGTCTTGGTATCTCAGGATCACCTTTGCAAACCGCAACTCTATTAAACATTTTAAAAAGTCTGATAGGAAATTGAGTCATGGGACCGCGTACCAGGGCAATCCCCCAATATGCACAATATGGCCAACACCACAATATTCCAAAGGCCCAATCGACACCTTCAATGTATTGGTGATAATGTATTTGATCAAGCGAGTAGTCCGATCGGTCCCAAGTAATTCACGCGGCATTGTTGCGAGTATATTGGCCTGCACCCTGGGAAGAGATATCAGACCAAGCGCACAGCATGATGCAGGTTAAATATACTCTGAATCCGCAGTCCAGTGGCTACTTGGTGGGAAACTCCGAGTGACAGACCACATTTCTTTAGGATTGTGGAACGCGAAGGTGGGACGATGTGAAGAATTTTTTCCTCTGAACTCAGCATCAGGAAGGATCAAGGGCGAATAGAAGTTGGTAGGCTTGAGCTTTGTTGGAGAACCCAAGAGGTCTGGAAGGTATTAAGTGTGCGACACAAAGGCATGAGAAGGATATTTCGGACACTCACCATATTTGCGATATAAAGCAGTGAGGGGGTCGTCGTTCTCTGAGAGTTCACCACCAGAAGAAAGCCACGAGTCCTGACCAAAGATCAGATGACCGAGAGTTGGCTTTGCGCGCAGGCCCGCAGCCAAAAATGTGGGCTCGAATACGTCGAAAAGCTCGACATCCGAGCGGCTCCACATACTGTCTAATCGGCTCAAATCTTCCAGCATGCTCTATGCAGAACAACATAATGGTGAGTGACGTGGAAGAATCAAAGAAAAAGCTTACATTGTACTCGTCCACCAATGACGCCATCCGAAGGGGCATTGATGTCCGGTCTTTTGCCCAGACATAGAGCCAATCTGCGTATCGCAGCCGCTGCTCCGTAGTGGGTGCCAGTATCCCATCATGGATACATGGCTCAAGAAGTGACCTGGGACGAGATCAAATATAAACACCGAAGATTGAGGTTGAATCATACCACAAATCGCGTTCGCTGCGGTCAATGTACGAATAAAAGGCGAGGAGGAAACGAGCGGCACGGGATGGGACACTGAAGACTTCATACAATGTTAAGAAAGGTGATAACCCTGTTGGAGAGCCGGCGTAAGACATGTGAGCGCGCGGTGCGACAGAATGGACGAACCGGCCATAAAGAATAGCTCCATAACTGTGTAAACACCGATACCGTAGAATATATGGTTGCAATCACGGATTTCATCGCAGGCCCTGCCGAAGTGGGGTTCTTGAAGGATTCCCTCTATCCAGTCGGCGACAAGATCTAGGAAATCGACTGTTGAAGTATAGATATTCGGAGGGATATTGAAATCGTCGAGAGAGGTGGCCCAAGTGGGCTTTTGGAAGGTGAAAAAGTCTCCCCGCATTGAAAAAAAAACATGGTACCTGAAAAACCAGGTCGATGGAAGGGAATGCCAATACATGGTCCGAAAAAATGAGGGCCATACCGATGTTGAATTTCCGGACCTGACAAGCAGTGGTTCATTATGCAAGAATCAAGCACCAATTGGACTTACAGATTTGCTAACGTGACAAATTGACTTTTCTCAGCGCTCACGAGGATAAAACTGAACGGAGGTATGGGTGAGATATTGAATCTGTGGGACAGAATTTAGAAAGGGGTACAAGCAAAGGGGATTGCGAAGATACCATGAGAAATAAGGTTCCAAAGTGTAGGATGAGAGCTCGATGTGTGTAGGTTATCTTCTCCAGCACAAGCGTACTCAGGGGAGGCGGATCGGGATTTTTAGTTGTGACACGAAGTTGTGGTGGATAAACGTGAGTCTGGTGATGATTTTGGCCTCGTTTTATCGCGGACGTCGCATCCAGAATGTAAACAAGGCCGTCCTTCGCCTCTCGGGATGCATCGGAACGTTTGGCCTCAGCTTTAGTTGCGTCGACAGCGATGTTTTCCAATACAAAGGACGCGCCAGCAGCCTTGGCTGTCTGATATTCCATTTGGGCCTGCTTTCCGGAGCCAGTGGTTTCTCGAGTTTCCGGCATAGACGTAGACGCGAAGAAGATGGGAGTCGGATTAATCAATGTCTCGTGCCAGCGCAAATATGCCCAAATGGAATCAAGCCGATCGGAGATCCGAACATCTCGCACCTGATTGCGAAAGGGGAAGTCCGCACATGTATTCTCCCCAGCAACCAAGTCTTGTCTGCAATACTTCCCCTCCTTTATTAAAATTACATGTCTCCTTCTGTCTGAAGCCATTTACGCTCTGTTATCAGTGCCTCGGTATATATAAGACCGCGGTGGGCCGACCACTTTGGTTAAGGAAGTGAACTCGCCAGCGTTTGAATGAGCGCTAAAACGCGGAGGTGCTGATAACGGGATCTAAAATGGCAGACGTATATGACGGTCCATGTGTCACATTAATGATTTCCCAAAAACAAACTCAAGGCTCCGAAAAACAAACTCCTCAAAATTCAGAATGCCTTTATATTGCATATATACATACTATGTGGATGGTAAATGCTTAATCTTGAAAGAATAGAGCCAAATCCAAGCGGAACACGGCCAGAACACCATTTCGGACTATTTCGGTCCAGGCGGCCGATGGTGCATAGCCACTGACTCCGATCGACAGCTTCTCTTCTCACATACATATACTGTTATCCGTCTACGCTAAGATTGCGAACGCCTGTATTACTCAACAGTGACTCTACATACGAAGTCCACGCGCCTGGAAACCAGCAAGGCGAAGTTATCTGGATCTGCCTTGCTCGGCCTGAAAGCTAGCTCCCTTTTGATCTTGAACTCCCGAAGCGAGTTACTTGCCAGAGAAACGGCTGAAGAACGTGTCTTGAGGTCAACAGGACAGCTTGAGATGCGATTTGGGGGATGAAACACACAGGATACCGAACGAGTCAAGATCCCAATAACTTTCCCTGAAGTTCGAGGGATCGTCGCCTGAGTACGAGTTTGAAATGAGAAGGTGGGGCGTCGAAGAGCTGTAGCTGAGATGACTTACTGATGGTGTATTGATGCATGATTTTGACCGGTACGTGAATCAAGGGAAGGTGGTCTTATTTTCTGAGCATATTCACCACACAAGCATGGGTGATTCGCGGAATCATGACAGTCAATAGATCGTCAGCAGGTTCGGTTCTTCCTCGAGGTAGAAGGATAGAGCGCGATAGTAGCTGGAGGAATATAAATATTGGATCAGTTACGGAAGCATGCGAAACATACATCTCGAGGTTAGCCACACGGACGATCAATCGATCATGTCCTTGAACTGATTGTGTTCCAAAGCATCAGCAGACCGTTCAATCATGGTCACAGCAGCTTTGTTCTAAAAGTGGCTGAGTGAGCCACAGGACGACGCAAAAAGTTAAAATGTACCTATTCGTCGTACTTGATGTAGAGGAGCCACATGTGCGCTTTCTCTGCCGCTTTGAGGACCTGGGTAGAAGCAGTTATTTCAATGTAAATGTTACCCAAGTCAATACGTACCTTAGGGATGTTGATACGGGAGACGTACAGATGACTCGATGATGATTTTCTCCAGGAGCTCGATCAGCTCAATCGGAAGGTCGGCCTGAATAAAAGCTTTGACTGTGATTGAAACATCATTGGGGTCCGTGCATTCAGAGAGAGCGGTGGCGACGATCTAGTTCACTGTTTTCAGTGTGCCTGAAATTGAAGAATGAGGAACCTTACCTGATCAATCAGCTGGTGACGATGAAGATCGCCCCCGGCGGAAAATCGCGCCCAGAGATCCGGCTGGCATCTCTTGACGAGATAACGAACCTGCTGCTTGAACATTGAGCTCTCGTTGGTGATCGCAATGAGTTCATCGTTGCAGAACCCTTTAGCATAGGCAGTGTATGCGAGGTAGGGATCGCGCTTCTCGCAGAACTTTCCGACCACTATGGGTCGTACAACTATATCCTGGGATGAAAAACCGGCGACAAGCTAGCAAAGAAAATGCATACGTTGTTGTCCTTCAAGAACACCTCAGGGTTGTTGTTGCTGTCAATTTAAATCTTGGCAATAGTGTTGAAGACCGCAGTGTCCTGGCTTCCTGCTTGAACCCAAGCCTCAAGCTACGGCAGAACCAGTTTCAGCCTGTTGCGTTGCTCGACTTCGTGGACGAGCTCGTCGATGGGGAAGTTTCCAGTGACGGATGTGAGCAGGCTCTTGATGGTGCCCTTATCACAGTCAACGTCGAGCAGTCCCCAATGACCTGAGGTGTGTGAACGGAGCTGACCCGTTGGACGTAGATCTCGATGAATTTCGTGAGGCCGTTCTGGTACAAGTAGAGGACCAAGTCGTGGCCGAAATCGAAACGGTCGCAAAGAATGATGAGAAGAAGCTGGTCTGCCAGTTTGGCCTCCTTGAGGAAATTCTTGACCTTCTCGGGGTTGTAGTGGTTGCTTTCGCGGCAGATCCGCTCAACCTCGGGAATTTGACTGGTACGTGTAGCGGCCTGGATGTACTTGAAATGAACTTGAGGATCTTCGCTGACATTGACCACAGAGCCGAGGTAGTAGTAAAGGCCTATTAAACGAGTTAAAAGGCAATAATAGATCGCGAGAAAAGTGATACGGACCTTCGAAACTCTTGAAACTCTCAAACATCTCGATGAGTTTGACCGGTTGAAGGATATCCAGTACTTGGTCGCAATCTGGATGACGCCCTGCAGGTTTTAGCGGATGTTGATTTTAAGCATCTCCTGCATGCATGCCATGGACTGCTCGGTGGTGAGGTTGCTGAAGTAGTTCACGAACTATTATATCACAATCAACCATAGTCCAGAGCGAATGTAGACGGAGACTAACCTCAGGCTGAAGAGCAGCGGTAGGGACAGTGGCTCGCTTGATATCAGCGAGATCCTCATAATGCTCCAGGGCCTATACCAAGGTCAAAACAAAATGGAAGAAACAGAGAACCATTCGCACCCGCTGCAACAAACCGGCCTTTTCGCAAAGGTTGGCAATCCGAGGGCGATCATAGTGAGTAAACATCTCATTCTCAAGATGGCATCTGCGACTTGAGGAGTACGCAAAAGATTCATTTCGAGGAGACGCGTCTGGAGAGGACCCCACTCGGGCTTGTTATCTTTCAGGGCATCGAGCAGGAACGACTTTGCGGGCTGAATCATGTTCTGAGACATGAAAACATCGACAACCTGGACGCAGGGGAGATACTCCCTCGACGTCGACGAGCGGGCCCGATTCGCCATTGACGAGCTGAGCTGCGAACTCGGCACCTTTCTCTGGGTTCGTTCGCATGACATGCTGCAACAACGCAGAGTCACAGTCCGGGCTGTACCTAATCTTGTTCGAATACAAGACGATCTTCTCCATCTGACCAGTCTCTGCCAAACAAGCAATGACCTTGTTGGGGACGTTTGCCCTCAAGGGTCATGTCGTTAAGGCGGACAATATCACCGAGTTCTTCACTGCATGTAAGTTGTGACGAGATTAGTAGAACATTCAGGAAGATGAGATGCACGGAAACAAACCTTGTTATCTTTGAGCCACTTCTCGAACAGTTGCGTAACATCCCGAAGTATTGCAATATGGGCGAAAGACCACCAGGTGGTGCAGGGGTGCTTTTGGAAGCCTCAATGACTTGAACAGTGTGCAAAATTCCCTAAAACAATATTTAGTCAACGCGAGGATGCTTGCATGGAGATAATATACTCGGAGGGAGTTGGCGGCAATCTTGGCAGCTTCTCTGAACTGCCTGCTCTGGAAAATTTGGTTGTATTGCTGGACGTGCAAGGCTGGGGACTTCACTGTAGACATAATTGGGTCAATGTCATAGAGTTTATAATTTCTTGGTTCTTGGCTGAAAATCAAAAATGATAGCAGCATCAAATTGTCAAGGTTGAGATGATTTGATCTGCCAGTGCATCCCGCATTAAATCAGATCAGCACCGCCTGAGCTAATTATCAGATATAGAACCCTCATAGATAATGTATGTGGCGTGTGACTCAATTTGTTTGCTATCAAGTCGTTCGCTAAAATCAGTGTCCTCTATGTGAAGGATTCGGCTCTAAGGCCAAGTCAGGCAATCAAGTGGTCATCAAGAGGATTTAGAAGGCACATAGGTTGTATTTGGGTGGACCACTTGTGTGATGGGAATATGAACTGTATTCGCGTTGGCCGTGACCTGATGTCACACCTGTGACTCCGAGTCACTCGCTAAAATCCTTTGGCCTGTGTGTGAAGGATGGAGCTCTAAGGTTGACACAGGTCTCCAATTGCTTGTAAATGGGATATAGAAAGCCTATGGAATGTGGTTGGCTGGACCACAAAGGTGAAAAGTCTATTAGAAGCAGTTGAATACCGATATGCGGTTATACCGGCCTGCAGTCGGATTCCGATATGCGGTTACGCCAGCCTGTGGTTGGAGTGCGATATACGGTTATGCCAACAGCCTGTGGTTGGATTTACGCCAGCCTGCGGTCGGATTCTGATATGCGATTATGCCAGCCTGCAGTCGAATTCCGATATTAAGCCCGACAACAGGCATCGTTCAAATGAAAGGTAATAGAGTCCTTGTCTGCACCATTTCAAAGAGCTCTAAAGCATGCTTCATTCCAAGTCACAAATCCTTAGTGAAGTTGCAAACGGCTAGGGACTTGAAGGTATGAGAATGTAGAAACAAGAGTCTGATTAGATAAATCTACTAAATATAAGCTGCAGAGCAGCTGTATGATATGACTATAGACAGCTAGGATAGCGATGACAACAAAATATTGTATGAATAACTAGGACACGGGGGCAGCAAGAACAGTGCGATGAGAACAGGGTATCAGTAAAAAAGAATGTGGGCATGATTAGCCAGGATACTGAGGCAGCGAGCACGGCAAACGGGGAATTGTGCAGAGATTTTGGAGAGGGAAGGAAGGGCAGCGAGCAAGGTGAACAAGGAATTGTGGAGAAATGGTGGAGAGGAAAGGACATATAGGTAGAGCACGAGGAATATAGTTCAAAAGAGTGTTAGATGAAGGTGAATTAAATGGGCAACAAAGCCAATTAGAAATGATCAAGGAGGAGGCAGTGGGGTGAGATATAAGGTGCGAAATGCCGCGCTCGCTACTGCTTCAAGCCGACTTTGGGTAAGCGAAGCAGCGACGCACTCCACAGCATCTGAGGAAGAGTGATTGGGATCATCTCCACTATAAATCGGACCAACTGGGGACCACAGGTAGACTGTGCCCTGCCAAGTGTCGTATTCGTCGCGATCTTCATGTCCTATTTATGAAGTTTCGTGAGTTGCTTCATTAATTTGACTATTTGCAAAACAACAAACCATTGGGCGGCACGTCCCCGCGCCAAGCCATCCGGGCTGCCTTCTCTGAATTCTGATATTGAGAGTTCTTGTTCCCATAAGTACTCAGGCTCCAACCGCAAGCGTTGTTCACTGCTTTATATGTCAGACTGTGGGTCAGAGTGTTTGTGTCCTTGAAGGTGTGGGTCTGGGAAGAACCGAGACCACACAGACGGAGGAGAGTCCCCATCGCTTTATGGTTACGAATCATGCCCGACAAGGTACTATGCCGTCGCACATACTTTGCATCCCGCAAAACCGTTTCGGGGACGACCGGGGCAGGCAAGTGGACAGGAGCAAAAGGATTTTATCTTCGGTGGAAACAGAATGAGACCGGCTCCGCGATGGAACCAAATACGGTGCAGCCCTTGGAGCGGCAGAGACTACTATTCCACCTGTCGCAGATAAAATGGGATCCCCTGCGCCGAGGGGGGAAACGGGATATATGGACCCGGAATGAGCCCAATCGGATATTTCCGACCCGGAGGTAACCGCCGTTCCAATGCCGTCAAACAGGTATGGGTCGAAGTCGGAGGAGGGCAGTTCCGTGTCAGAAGCGCAAGAGAGAATACTGTAGACATCCGAGTCTGAAGATTCAAGACTTTGGGTAAGAATGGGCGAGGTTTCACGAAGAGTGAAGATCAGGATGAAATGGGATTCGGGAGTGATATTCATCGGCCGATATGCGGAGAAAAATTCGGTAGACTTGGAAGTAAGAGCGGCAGATATGAGCTCGCCAGAGGTATAAACAGATGTGTGTTGGGTACAATTGGCAACAACATCTGCATTGACCTGGGGGAGCTGCCCGAGAAACTGATATCCGCTGCTTGCTTCTTTATATACATCCCCTAAGAAGTTGGGGATGCGTGTGGTACTGACACTGACGAGGCTGGGACAGTGAACCGTCCCAGTAATAAGATTCGAAAGCAGTGGCTCCTCGATGTGGAATTCTTGGAACTCCAGTCCAGTGCGCAGCGCGAGGATAAGGGAGGCGATCCTGATGGAGCAGGCATCTTCGCGGGCAATTACTTGTGAATCATTGATCACAAGTCTGGGGATGACCTGTAATATAGATCCGTGATTTGGCTGGTTAACGAAGAGAGAACAGCTGATGATTCTCGAGGCCAGCTCCACTTCCGTGTTTGCGTCCACTGTGGTGTGACGGTGAGGGATGAATGGTAATTTTGATGGCAATGGTTACACACCAAAGGCGTCCGGGGTCGAGCCGGTAGGAATTAGAGCCATAATCAGCTAAGCTATTCAGTTGTACGTTGTGGTAAAGGAACGAAAAAAATGGATTGTGACTGTGACTCTGAGTTTGATCCGTCCTCCGTCCTCCAAACCACACACCACGACACTGACTTTGTATGGCTCTTCCTGCACAAGATGTATCTCTACTGGAAGCCTTTCGACTACATTATAATCGCTTTCAAGATGCTGTTGCCAACATAATCCAAATGCCGACCGATGCTGTTGTCATCGCGCGACTTGGGGATGATTTAGATGAATACGCACATTTGGTCCAACAGGCACGTTGATATTCCTCATGTGTAAATTGTGTCTCAGTCTGCAGTAGAATGCCACAATCTTTGAGCCAGCAGAGCTCGCAACCATTCAGACCAGTCTTACTGCAATGCAAACCGACGTGCGGCTGGAATACCGCGATGCCACTGATGCTTCACATAATGGCTACCCAACAGTTATTGAGACCATTGCGACAGGAGCAGTTGGGCGGCCACGGATTCACATTGATCCAGACTTTTTGCAATGGGCGTATTCGCAGCGGTCCACTGCGAGCATACACAGATTTCTTGATGTGTCACGAAACACTGTTCGTACCGCGCTTCTTGAACACGGCATTGCGGCTCCCCAGTCCAACCCCTTCCCACACGAAACTCTCTCCGAGTCCTCCAGTGCTGGTTCTAACTCGGACGGCGACGACGATGATCTTCTTGAACCTGATATCCCAGGTCATGTCCGTCTACCACCGGACATCGTGTCTTACACTGGGCCCCTGTCCAATATGTCTGATGCTGATTTGGACTTGCTCATCCTCCGGCTCCGTTCGCACTTTCGCCGTGCTGGGCTGGGCATGCTCGATGGAATGTTGAGACGCCTGGGGCATCGCGTTCAACGTGAGCGAATACGCCAATCACTTTTCCGGATTGATCCAGTGCGCCGGATATTTGAGCGCATCCGCATCCGCCGTCGAGTATACTCAGTTCCTGGTCCAAATTCTCTGTGCCACCACGACGGCCAACACGGTAAGTAGTATTAACTTCCGGTTGAACCCTTCATTAACATGATCTTAGGGCTCATTCGATGGCATATTGTTATACATGGCTTCATTGACGGATATTCTCGGCTCATTACTGGCTTACGGGCCAGTGATAACAACTCAGCCAGTACTGTTCTCGATATTTTCCTTGCCGCCTGTGCGGAATTCGGTGTACCCTCACGCGTTCATGGAGATCACGGGACAGAGAATTTGTATGTCGCAGCATGGATGGAGACACATCGCGGCAGCTTACGGGGTTCATATATTTGGGGAAGGCGAGTCGGACTGAATAATGAATTGCTTCTGAACAACACACTTACCCTCATTATTAGGAGCGTCCATAATGTCCGAATTGAGCGCCTTTGGGTTGATATCACAGCCCAAGTGGGCGCTGTCTGGGCCGAGCGCTTCACGAACCTCGAACTTCGCCATGGGCTGGATATCAACAACCTTAATCACATCTGGCTCCTCCACTTTCTCTTCCTGGCCACGATTGATAGCCAGCTCACTTTCTTTGCCCAGAGCTGGAATCAACATCGCATCCAGATCAGGAATGGTCCTAATCGCTCACCCGCTGACATGTTTGTTTTTGACATGCTTGTTAACGGTGTGCGGGGAAACCAACTTCCTGAAGAAGAACCGTTGAGCGAGGAGGAGCTTGAGGTCTATGGCATTGACTGGTCGGGCCTCTGCGAGGACGACCTTCTTGCATCACAGCAGGCCAACAACCCGATTGGTGAGGGTGCGACTTCATGGATTGGGAGAGTTGGGCCGCCACCGCTTGGCGATCTCAGCAATGTTGTTGTTGAGCCACCTGTTGGTCTTTTGCAGGCGGGACAAGATGTCACCCTATACAACTCGGTGGTACATTTACTCGGAAGTGCTCAGGATGAGGACTGCTTTAATGTATGGACGACTGCCCTTGTTTATTGTCGTCATATTCGGCCGGATGTATTCTAATCCCATTAAACTTGTGACATTTTATACAGCCCTGTTTAAAGTTTTATTATCTGTTTTACGGCCAACTAGGGCTTGGATAAAAAAGTGGTACATGAATATTGTAACCCTCAACGAGCTCTACGACATGGTGATGACTTTCCTTTTGGGCCACAAACATTAAGAAGAGAAGGCTGATAATGTGGGGTGGTGGTTCAAAGTTGAGAGCGAAAATTAGTGGTATTGCGCGAAGCCCTACATCGATGCCGACTTGAACTCCAGCTGATCGGAAATCCCCGAAACTTATAATCACGAACAGATTTGGCATGTCCCCCCTATGTTACAATACTATCAAACGCGCTCAGTCGCAGTCGTAAACTCTCCTCCCTAACATTAGTAACAATTCTCCCCGAAGGTATTTGTAACCGCTGTGCGCCTGTGATAGCTCGGGCCCCACTACTCAGTTGATGAATCACTGTGGGATTCCCAAAGGTTGGGAAGTGGGAAGTGATATCAATTGCTTGCCGGAATCGGTATTTTTAGAACACCCACTTCCATCCCAAGGAGTGGGATCGGTTCGGCTACCACTGGACGTAGGATTGATGTGGGCTTCCCACAGATTGCAGCGGGAATTGATACCCGAGTGATGGGTTTGAGTCAAGATTCCCAGGGTTGCATCCATCTGTTGAGTGGGGACAGATAAGATCTCTAAACCCCAACGGGAGAGCTCCATAGAGTGAGTTGTACAAATGTGCACTGTACATTGTAGTTTTAATACATTGAAGCACTCTTCTCTTGTGTAGGCTGCAGCCAGTGGTTTGTGCCGAGTACTGAGTTCCACAGTGTAATTCTGGCAGTTGGAAGCACAGTGTACAATACTCAATAAAGTGGTTCATCTCAAGCACTGAACGTACATTCTGGTGGTTCTTGTTCACGAAGGAGAGCCAATGCACTAATATAACTGTGCATGCCATCTGTTCTTTGTTGAACTGCTCTTGTACATAATTTTTGACGAAAAAAGCTTTTATACTCGTCGCACTGGGGAAATTCACTAACAGGTACAGATTCATCAATCTGAAGGGCCTTGTCTAGATTGCGCAGGCATATCTCATGCAGTGTGAGCTCAAGAAACCTGCGCTGTTACAAACATTGTCAACGCGTGTTTTTTCCGCTGCGTGCGATGACCTACGTTGAGATTTTGCCTGTATGATGTTCGCTAGAAAAGAGGATTTCCCGGTCCACGGTGTACGGGTCAACACGGATCTTCCTGAGGTGCCGCTCGCCAGTACTATGGAAGATTTCGGTGTCTTGCCTATTGTAGTTGACAACACCGTCCCTCTGGATTCTAGAGATGGTGTCGAATATCTGTCGACATACCTGCTGAACGACACTTATGACTTTCTCGAGATCGTTTCTGACGTGTCTCTGCGGACCATTCACAGAGACGACATAGGAACCAAGTACATTGCAGCCGCCTTCGTTGCCGCGTATCATCACATCACCATCAAACAGCTGACGACGTTGTGTGCATTGCATGGGCTGGGCACCGCCCTCAAAAAGCCTAACTTGCTTATTCTTGTGATGGGCCACGAGTGCAACACCTCCTGTGCTGGCAGTGGCATCGTCTTCTTGTTTAAACCCGCTAAAAAGTCCGAGAAAAGACCTACGCCGTTAAAACCGTTGCACTAATCAGGGCCGAAGAGGCGACCCGTCGAGCCGCCCATGACCGCAGGGTCGACGCAAAAGGCGCTGGAGCTGTTCCACTAACAAAGCTACCTTCCAAACAGGCCACTGCGCAGGCCTCCAAGAGGCACGGGATAAATTTCCACAATTGAACACGCCCGCTTTCTGTCATTCCATCGCAACGGAATGGCAATACGAGATGGACCCTATAAAGTGGCTGCCTGAACCATGCGCCATCTGCGGCCGCAGAAACTTGCCCAAGGAGACATTGCCGACATCATATAATCTGGATGCGTGCGAAGGTGCGATCTTGTGACCCGCTGCCTGCAGGACCCCACCTGCAAGTCCTTAACGCGTTGGCGAATTTCCAGTATTACGGAAGGGACGAACTACCATCCCTTGTCAAAGCAGCCTTCACCGAAGCGTATTTATTTGACATGATGATGACAGCTTACTCCCGCTGTACCAGAATCACTTATTGGTTCCGTGAAAGTGCTGGGGACAGGACCGACGAAAGTCGCGCAATTTCTCAGAGGTTCTCGAAGGGAAATGTCGCTATATTTCCTCAAGACGTTGCTACCCTCCGCTCTGTGCTGCCACCTCCCAAGGAAGAAATCCATGAAGCGATGTGTGCCTTGTTCATTGGACAGAACACGATTCCAACCAGAGAGAACATTAAGGCGCTGAGGTCTGTTCTGGTCTCAAAGACAAGGGTGCAACTGATGCTGGAATTTCTGCTTAGACGCAATCCGTTCTACTCATCGGCCGGGCTGCTGTTTACCAAAGAAAACCTCGATGGTATTTTTTGACGGCCTTGGGGACGAAGGCGTCCCAAAGTGGCGTCGAACCCTGCTGTTTACCTGATTCGGCTCTAGAATCAGGTAGATATGCCGATCGCAGTACCAATCCGGACGAGGAACTCGGCGATGAGGCTCCCCCAGGGGAAACCACCATGGAAGCTGTTGGTTATGTGCTCGTGGAGCGGTCTGCCAAGGACCTCAGAGATATGAAGGCATCTGCTGTGGCATGGTATCTTGACAAGAAGAACTATGTCCGTATGCAATCCGGGTCGAAGTTCTTATCCGACCGCGACCCGGGATTCCTCACTTGCTGTTTTCCTCACCTGGACCCTGGGGGCATAGGAGGTTTCCATGACCCCAATCGTGGAGAACACCAGCAGATTTTGTTTCAATGTCAGGTTGGGGGCCTGCTGCTTTAGCGCGACGGTGCCTTTCAAAGAGACCCGAACTTTGCCTATGTTTGTTGGAACATAATCCAGAAAGCCGAGGTCAATAAGCAAGTCAATTTCCGTACGTCTCAGAAAACACAATCTGTGTTACATGAGACTATTATAAATAAGCTCGGCCGCCCGGGACTCCGACACGGCGGTCCCGGTGATGCCCGGAGGGCCCTTTTGAATGAAGGATTCACACAAGGGCCAATACGCGGTTCCAGGGGATTTTGCCGTCAAGTGCCGCCACTGCCGCCACTGCCGGCAATTGGGCGTCAAAAAGGCGGCAGTTCTGAACATTGCTCACAAGAATAGCAACATGAGAAGGCAGCAGGAGGTGTAGCATATGCGACCTATGTGCAGGACTATTAGACTTACATGTACTGCTAATTTTGAGATATGTTGGTGGCTCAAAGTCCATTTTTGGTTAGAATGTTGGCGGCAGTTGGCGGCAGTTTGCCTTTTCTTGGCGGCAGTGGCGGTAGTGGCGGCGATTATGGGCGGTAAAGTGGCAGCAGTATGGCGTCAACGTGGCGGCACATGAGTTTCCTTGGCGGCACTCTGGCGTCAATCTGGCGGCAGTTGAAAGTGTGACTTGGTGGCGTGTGACATGTTGGTGGCAGTTTTGTGGCAGTTAGTTTTTTTTGGCAGCTATTTATCGTGGAATTTATATTTCGAGATATCTATCGTAGCAGATAGTGCGAACTCCGTAAAATATGGTCATGACGGACATTCCATGCGATTATATGTGCAAATTGAGATATCTAAAAAATAGTGATTTGTCGGGACATCAGACTTTTTACAAATATCTTGTGACCTTGTACAAGGCCAAACTTTAACAAGGTCGAAAAAGGCCACAAAAGGCCACAAGACCACAAGGCAACAAAGTTAGAGGGAAATCTCACAAGGTCACTCGTTCGACTCTGGCCAAGGGCGTAAAAGGGCGCGAATTGTGAAAATCAAAATGCTTATAGGTACCGCATAGTCACCAAAATTTTTGAGAGGACTCCTCACACCTCTCACACCCTGCTCCGCTCTTATTTGTGCACTTTTTGGGAGATTTTTCTCGCACTTTGAGCTTGTGAGCTTGTGCCACAAGCTTAGAAGGGCCAAAAGGCCACAAGATTTTTGTAGAATTGCTAATGGATACTCTTCCCACCCGGTCGCTACCATCATGTTGGGTTTCCAAAAGCCCCTTTGAGGCTGGAAGCTGGTGGGAACACTATTGCTCAAATGAGATTGATTTCTACTCAGTATCTTGTCTTGTGGTTTCAGAAGTAGCGGCCTGCGGCGTCAATCGAGATAGTTGGACTCCATATGCCGATATACCGTATGAGTGGAACCACGAAGACAGAGATGACGAAAGCAAATCAGAGTTGCAGGTCTGTCCTATGCACGTTGACTTACTTTGTTGAATGCATTAGTTTGGGTCAAATTATACTCTCCCCAACATTGACTCAGACACAGAATCCATTGCGAAATTGGTTCGAGCGCCGAGCATCACTGGTGGGAACCAAAACCCGCCAAGAGGTCATATGGGGAAGTGGACGACATGGACGATGCGGCAATTAAGCGTGCTGCTAAACGTGGTAAAAAATGTATCCCAAAACCAACGGCTGTCAGAGCACATCAGGAAAATTTTTTGAGTTGGCGGAGCTGGCGCCAGCTCCGCCATCAACCCAGAAATTGATCTGGCTCCATAAAAAGATACCTAGCGCCAGAAAATATTCTGGCGCCAATTGATTTTTCTGACGCCAAAACACTTGCCAGTTTGGGGGGCCAGCTCACCCAGTATTAAGCCATTGAAGCTGTATCAAATCAATTTGCAATAAGAAAGCAGAATTTATTAAGCACTGAACACTAATACATGATCAGGTAAAGAAAGAATCCATGCACCAGTGTGGTCCGCACACACAACGCGCACGGACGCAGACAGTGCACAAGACAACACTAAGACAACACTCGCCTGTCGGCGGGACGGCGCAGTGCACGTCCTTCATCTGCAGGAACGACGAGGTTTGATGATGCCTGTGATAAGCTCAACGACCTCGGTGTTGCCAAGGCGCAAGAGGATGGTGCTGGGCGAGCTTGTTACCGAAGGCGGCGGGCGCGAAGGGGATGCCACGGCTCAGTGCGGATGTGTTGATGACGTCGTCGTGTAGGAGGGACACTACCTGGATCATCTCGACAATCTGGGCGAGGCGGTGCTCCATCGGGAGCAGGGTGGGCGTGAGTTCCGGTTTCGTTAGCGGCGGCGGCAAGAACGCGGCCGGGAGCAAGGAGTGCGGGGGCGCGAATGTGAGCAGTATGAGCGTGAAGACCGTGGCACGGCGGAGGCCGTAACAATCGTAACAAAAATAAGTAGGCAGCTGGGGTATTTATTTTATGTAAAGAGTCAATTTTTGGGTTCATCGGTGAGGGGCAGAGCTATAGTGTGTCCAAAGAGCAGAATGTGCGTGGGCAGCACTTGGCGGCAGTTTGGCGGCAGTTGTGTGACCAGGTGGCAGTGTGACCAAAACTGCCGCCAAACATAGCAACAGTCGGTGGCAGTTTGGCGGCCATGGCGGCACTTGGCGGCACTTTCACCGTGCCCCAATATGCGGATGGCCATTATTTGCTCATCGTCAAGATTACTCATGTGAAGTGCAACACTCCGGCGTTCAAATAAATATTACCGAAAAAAGATAGGCCCAGTGACCATGGCGCATCATGTTGCTAAGGATAGAGCCGGGTAATTTCGAACACATAAACAGTTAGATCGCCGAAACACACCTGATAATACCGCCACCGTACGGGTTTGGTAGCAGCTGCGGCACCCAGCGGTGGCAGAGCAGCCATGCCACCCAGTAAATACCTCCTATTGTTTGGTCGCTTTTTTCGACCAAACAATGCCACATATGCCACGGAACCGCCATGCATGCCACAGAACCGCAAAATGGGCTGGATATCGTGCCATGGGTGCCATGAGGCCACTGACCCAGGGTCAGTAAAATTTTGTTACCCAAATAGTGCCATGGGTGCCACGAGACATTTCGACTTGCGATCAGTAAAATTTGTTACCAAAATAGTGCCATGGGTGCCACCCGACATTTCGACCTGGGATCAGTAAAATTTGTTACCAAAATAGTGCCATGGGTGCCACCAGACTTTCTGACGCAGGATCAGTAAACTTTTGTTACCCGAATAGTGCCATGGGTGCCACCAGACTTTCTGACCCAGGATCGGTAAAAATGTTACCCAAAATAGTGCCATCGGTGCCACCAGACTTTCTGGCCCAGGATCAGTAAAAAAATGTTACCAAAAGTATGCCATCGGTGCCACTGGACCTTCTGACCCAGGATCGGTAAAAAGGTTTCCAAAATCGTGCCATCGGTGCCACCCAGGATCAGTAAAAAAATGTTACCAAAAGTGTGCCATCGGTGCCACCGGACTTTCTGACCCAGGATCGGTAAAAAAGTTTCCAAGATAGTGCCATGGGTGCCACCAGACTTTCTGACCCAGGATCAGTAAAAAATGTTACCAAAAGTGTGCCATCGGTGCCACCGGACCTTCTTATCCATCAGCAAAAAAATGTTCTGGCTAACCATCAGTGCCATCAAACATTTCAGCCCAGGATCAGTGAAATGTTTGAATGTTCCTTAGAATCGTTGATGGTTCTCGACTGGTGATAATTTCACCTGTGCTATTGCCTTGCTGTGGATGCCATTCCTTACTTCACCCATTGGCTTGTTGCACGTGACATGCCATCGGTGCCACCATCAATTGGATTGGATCTCAAATGGACTAGGGCCTTCTCAATGTGGTGCCACGAATGCCATGGGACGCAATTCAACAACTTTTTTTTTGTTTGGTGGTGGTACATTACTAAAACATGCGAGACTGCAAGATATTTCATGTGTTTTTAAAAAAAAACACCCCCTGCAGCAGACAGGGGGTGTTTAGACAAGCACAGCGACTGGAAGGCGTGGACGCCGAGTTCAGCGGGCCGGAGCGACAACAAAGTGGGCACCGAGTTGAGCGGGCCACAGCAAGCAGGAAGGAGGAAGAAGGTGAGAAAGACAGATGGAGGGGAGGAAGCACACACTTTGACTACCCATCCTCTTCAAAGCTGGTGTTGGGGTCTTCATTGATCTCCTTCAAAGACTTGGACTTCCGCTTGGGCTTGCAACCTTTGCTGCCCATGCCTGCTGCGTGTTTCTTCGCCATCTCCTCCGCGTTTTTGGCATGGATGGCTGCTGCTCTGTCCTTGTCCTCCTGGCGCTTCTGCCGCGCTTGGAGCACCGCTGGGGAAAGACCCTCGTTGTCATCGTCGTCGTAGCCCACACCATCAGCGTCACCAATGGCCTTGGAAGAGCTCGCAGTGGGCTTGGTGCCACCGGGCTTCTTGCTGGCACCCGTGGCACCCTGCTCGACGTCGGAGTCTTCGATGAAGGCGACACTCTTCGGAGTCTTCTTCGTCAGCGGCAAGGGCTGTAAGCATGCGTGTTTAGAGGGCGGCTGGTCCTTGGCGTCGTCTGCAGTCTCCCTCTTCCGCTTCTTCTCCTTCTTTTCCTTCTTCGTCTCCTTCCTCCCCTCCTCCGACTTCCGTGACCTCTTTTCCTTATCTTTCCCCGCGGCCTCCTTCCCAGCCTGCTTCGAGGGCGCTGCCGTTGCGGCGATTGCCACCGGTGCCACCGACTTGGCCTTCTTGGGGGTCGGGTCTTGGTCCTCGGTGTCTTCCTCCTCGTCCTCCTTGTCAGCCGGCCGCTTACGCTTCTTTGATGTGGGGGGCGGGGACTCTTCGTCTTCGTCATTGTGGTCAGATGGGGTCTCCTCTACCTCATCCTCGCTCTCTGGCGTTTGACACTTCCTGCTGCCCGATATCTTGGCCTTTGGCTTGGACGTCGACACCTTCTTCACATCGCCCCTCTTAAACTCCTTGAACTCCGCCAGTACCGCCTGCCGCTCTTCTGGGTCTGCGTCCACCCACTTGAGCTCGCCAGTCTGGATACGGTTGTACAGCATTTGGACAACGGCGACTGCGTCTGTCTTCATGTTGGACGGTGACATCATCTCAACGCCCTCGGGCCAGCCTTCGAGCTGGACTCCGAGCTTGCCGATGCACCCCCGATGGTAGTTGCTGTATTGCATGGTGGCGGTGGCCACCGTGGTCTTCTCCCCTGGATAAAAAGATGTATTAGTACATAAAGAAAATAAGGGTGTGCTTTGCGCGACTCACGCAGCGTCCTCTTGAGGTGCTTGTTGACATAAGACCTCCTGTCCGTCGCTGTCATCTTGACACCGTCCTTCGGGGCCTCCACCTTGATGGGCTTGAGGGTGATGTTGGGGTTGGGCTTGTTAATGGGCTTGACGGGCTTGCTGGCCCACGCATTGTAGGACAACCCGAATGTGGCAGGGTCGACACCATGGATCTCCTTGAAGAAGCCGAGGCTCCGGGAAGAGCCCACGACGGCGGTGGTGATGGTGTCGGACACATGGCCCGCGCTGAAGACAGCGAAGGCCTTGACATTGGTCTGCTTCTCAGCATGATGTAACTTCAAACAAATCAATTGTTAGCCATCAATGCCACCGATGCCAGCAGGGTAAATTGGAACTTACATCTTTCTCGAAGCGATTTGCGAGGGCGGCGATATCTTGGGTGGCGGAGAGGTCGTTGGCGCGGGTCTCCGACTCCTTCTCGTTGTACTCGCCGGACTTGTCCCACTTATGGAGATGGACAAGAGCCTTGCGGCACTCGTCCTCATCCAGGTGAAGCTGCGTGGAGAGGTGCGTTGCGTGCACCTCGAGCTTGGCATCCCATTCCTGCACCTCTGTCTCCAAAACCGCCCTCACCTCGGTCACCACCTTCAGCCTCGCCGTCGCCGTCTTCGCCTCCGCTGTTGACTTGCCCTTGCCCTTCTTGCCCTTCTTCGCCTTCTTCTTGGTGGCGCCCTCACCATCAGACTTGCCGTCGGTGTGGGCATCAGCATCCGAGTTGCTGCTGCTGTCGCTGCTACTACTGCTGCTGTCGTTGGCGGAAATGGACTTGATGGGCGAGATAGAGGCGGGCTCTGGGGAGACAGTACACGAGGGCTTATCCTGCGTGTCCTGAGGTGGCACTGGTGGCACTGCCGTCTCCTGTGCGGGTGAGCTGGATGGTGGCACTGGTGTCGTGGTCTTGTCCCACACGGAGGGGCTGGCAGGTGGCACGGGTGGCACTGTCTTGTCCCACGCGTTGTTGATGGGGGCCAGCAGGTTGCACCACTTCGTCTTGCGTGTCATCGTCACAGTGGTGGGCGGGCGGCTCTGGCAGCACCGCGTCGCGTGATTTTTTGGGAGAAGGCGATTTTTTTCTAAGAAGCTGGCCTGCCCCGTAGACGAAGATCCTGCGGGCTGGCGTCTTCATGACCTTGTGGTCTTCGTCCCCAGAGTACTCGACCAGTGGCTCAGTACCAGGAGTGGGGTCTTCACAGTTGAACTCCTCTCGACCTTGACTGGGGGTTTGAAGCTCAGGGACGAACTGGGAGGCCTCCTCCGCTTGATGGAGGTGCTCGAGCTCAGCTTCGGTGGGAGCACGGTCGACGTCAGGCATATCGGGGTCGGAATCCTCGGGCTCGGACGTAGGTTGGGACACGGATGGACCTGTGTTCGAAGAGGGGGCGGCGTTGGAGGTCCTACGCGAGCTGCATCGCGCAGGAGGAGACACTGTTGGGGAACTCTGGGTGGCATTGGTGGAATCATCGGTTCTTTTGCCCCTTGTCATCTAAAGAGTCAGCTAGTGAGTGAATTAAACCATTGGAAAATTTTAAGCTATACTTGCCTTTGAAGTTGTTGTGTGGAAAAGAAAGTGGTGGTGGCGAGGAAAGCAAAATTACAAGTCCCGATCAAGCACGTGACCGTCGTTTTTGACACAGATGCCGCACTGACCCCCAAATCCAACCAACCATGGCACTGGTGGCACGGTACAAAATTATGAGGTAAAATGCATCAAAAGATGGGATCATTTTTTTGGGGGCTGACTTACTTTTCTTCTTCCGCCACCATCTGCCCTTTCTTGCCTTTGAGGGAGCCATGCCGATTAACCTCGACCTCCAAGGTAAATCCCATCTCTCCTTTCCATCTACTTCTGCTGGGGAGCACAGACAGCCACCGGCTTTGGCTGGCTGCTGAGATCGGTGCCCGGAACTCGCGCCTGCCTTATTTCCTGTCGCTGTACTCCTGTGCTTTAGCTGGTGCTGGGATCCGTGCCCAGAACTCGCACTTGCCTTTATTTGTCGTTTTCCCTCCCCTTTTTCGTTTGTGGTGCTCTTCCTGGGGAATCCAGAACCTCCATGGTACTCCTGCTGGGGAACCATGCACTGCCGTCGAGATTCGAGCCCGGAACTCGACGGAAATGTGTCCCAATGAATGAGACCCATGCCACCCGTGCCACCCATATCTCGACTTATAGAACTTCGAATGTGACAGCCATGGATGCCATCACTGACCCTCTCCCTACCAGGATCCCCTCAATCGGATCGCTGCCACCAGGCTTATCGGGCTCCGTGACAATGATGGGTGCACCTACAGGCTGCGGGACTTCTTTGGGGATAAGCCCAAAGTTGAATGGAAGGTGCGTCGTGCTGTGTTCTCTCTTTTCTCTCTTGTCTAACATAATTTCCTCCAGCACCGCCCGCCCTATTGTAGACTTGGACGGGAAGGTCTGCACTCTCGATGACGGCATGCCCAACGACAAGGGCTTTATGACCGACGTCCATGACGCCACTGGCCACACTCTGGAGGAGGCTCGGGCCACGGCCTCCCTGAGTTATGAAAGGCTGCACCATCGCAGGAACCTTTCCCAGATATCGGGCGGGGACTCGCACGGTGGTGGACATCCCTACCTCGGGGCCTTGGTCAACAGCGTCTTCAATGCCACAATCTTTGCAGCACTCATTGGCCACCCTGCCTTCACATGGCTCGAAGGTTTTGCCACTGGTACGTGTGTAGTGTCTACCTCCCTCCCTTCCCTAAAGGATTGCTTCCAGAGGAGGCCATCTCATCTTCTGGGACTGCAAGCTTATCCTTGAGTTTCCACCTGGAGCCACCGAATGCTGGGGTGTAGCACACATGTTTTTCTTGAATTTGATATCATATGCCACCAATGCCATGAGGCATAGCACATCCGCTTTGACATGTTTTTTCTTCAATTTAATATCATATGCCACTGATGCGATGGACTCCTTGTAAGAAATTGACCGAGTTTGTGAACCATGCCATAAATGCCATGGAATAAATTGAGCGGTGCCATATAAAAAATGGCTGGTGCCATCGGTGCCATCATATAATTTGGCTGTGACACCGTGATCGCAAACTCGTCCCGCTGTGATCGCAAACTCGTCCTGCAGCAAAATCTTTGCTCAACTGATCCTAACCCCCTTACCACTCAATCTGAGTCGGCAGAATCAAAGTACCAGTTCATTTGAATGTCCCAGAATATTTTTGTATTTTTCTTCCAAGCCTGTGGTGTGATATATTTTGGAACATAAAACAACTCAAAATGTGCGCTACTTCCATATAGGTACCCCACCTCTCAACCTTTACCACAACACCAAATTTCCTCAACCTTGAAAAATTTACCCAGTTCACTCAGTAAGCATTTTCCTTGTCCATCTGGTCTACCCTCACCCCCTGCTGTCCATTTAGGATGCCAAAGAAGGAGAAACACTCCACCGTGCCACCGGTGCCATCACGAAGTGTACCTGCCAGACGGCTCACTTGGGCTAAATATCGCGAGAGGTATGTCTGAAGGGTCAAGTAACTGCAATCCATACTGATCTGACCCAGCCACAAAGAAGAAGAAGCAGAAAAAGGTAGAATTCGGATGGCCCGGTACGTCGCAACAAAAGTTGTTTGATATCTGAATGAGAGCTTCGTAGATATAGGGCCGAGATGGAGACCAATCCGGAGCATCTACAGGAATGCAAAGAAAGGCAGAAACTCGCAGATAAAGCTTACAGGGCAAAGTAATTACTTTAACTTGCAATCTCTTACTTGGACTAACTCAACTTTCTCAGAAACCGGGCATTTCTTGCATTTAAAAAACGGGAGAAAAGGAAGGAAATAAAGGCCAAAAAGGGACAAGCCCAAAAGGATACTCCGAAAGAAAAAAGGGATTATGCCCTGGAATATGCTGTTTGGACTTGCAGAAAAAGGGATGAGCTCCAGGAAAAAGTTGCAGACGCTCTGTGGAGGGATAAGGATGGCTACTTGATATACGACGGCCAGTAGTCTGTAAACAGGCTCTTTGTTTATGAAACTCGTGGCATGTGTGGCATCAGTGGCTGCGGCTCAAAAAAAATTATTAGGTGGCAGCAGTGGCACCGCCAAGGATTTCCGGTGGCACGGTACCCGGGAAAATAAGGATCAAGTCCCGTGACTAATATCAAACGTGTTCTTCGCTCTCACTGTCATCGCGCTTTTGATGCTCGCCACCCTTCCACCCTGAGCCCGGTGCTGCCCGGTGCTACCCGAGCCCAAGCCCCTTCGTTCTTGCGCCAGGTCTATGCGCTATGCTGAAGAGGTGGACCTCCTTCAAGAGGAGATGCGGGGTGTACAGTTCTTGGAGTGGCGAGCAATTTGGTGGAGATCGCAATTGGGTTTTTGCATATGTCCCACCGTTCTCACAACGAGCCATTGGCTGAGGGACACAGTGTATGCGGAGAAGCAGGTGGGATACATAGCAGGGCTTCACGACGCTTCGCGGCTACTGGGCAGTTATCGCACCACTACTGGGCAGTTATTACACCACTACTGGGCAGTTATTCCACCACTTCTTCTCACTTGCGTCTCCGCGGTCGCCCTCCGAATTAATCGGAGCGCATCCACTTTGAGGTCAGCAGCAGCGGTTATGATGGCCTCCCGCTTCCGTCTCACTCGCGCGATCGCCCCCCAAATTAATCAGAGCGAGTCAGCGCCCCTACCTCGACTTCCCGCCGTCCCCCATGCCGCTTTGACGTTGGTACAGCAGTTACGGGGAGGTATTTAACCTTCTTGCCACCTCCCGCTTCTGTCCCACCCACACGCTCGCTCCCCAAATTAAGCGGAGCACATCGGGGGTGGGCGCGCCTCCACCCCCGACTTATCACAGGTCCGCGGTGGTTTCGAGGTCGGCGAACCGGTTATGGGGAAGTTTTACACCCCCCGACCCTCTCCCGCCTTCGCCCTACCCGCGCGCTCGCTCCCCGAATTAAGCGGAGCGCGTCGAGGGGCGATCGCGCCTCCACCCCCGACTTATCACAGGTCCGCGGTGGTTTAGAGGTCGGCGAACCGGTTATGGGGAAGTTTTACATCCCCCGACCCTCTCCCGCCTTCGCCCTACCTGCGCGCTCGCTCCCCGAATTAAGCGGAACGTGTCGGGGGCGGGCGCGCCTCCGCGCCCGACGCGCCACCGCCCGCCCTGCTATTTCGAGGTCGGCAGACCAGGTGCTGGGGAGATTTTACACCCCTCGACCCGCTCCCGCCTTCGCCCCACCCACGCGCTCGCTCCCCGAATTAAGCGGAATGTGTCGGGGGCGGACGCGCCTCCGCGCCCGACGCGCCGCCGCCCGCCCTGCTATTTCGAGGTCGGCGGACCAGGTGCGGGGGAGATTTTACACCCCTCGACCCGCTCCCGCCTTCGCCCTACCCGTGCGCTTGCTCCCCGAATTAAGCGGAACACGTCGGGGGCAGGCGCGCCTCTGCGCCCGACGCGCCGCCGCCCGCCATGCCGTTTTGAGGTCGGCGGACCAGGTGCGGGGGAGATTTTACACCCCCCGACCCGCTCCCGCCTTCGCCCTACCCGCGCGCTCGCTCCCCGAATTAAGCTGAACGCGTCGGGGGCAGGTGCGCCTCTGCGCCCGATGCGCCGCCGCCCGCCATGCCGTTTCGAGGTCGGCGGACCGGTTGCGGGGTGATTTCACACCCCACCACTCGCTCCCGCCTCCGCCCCACCCGCGCGCTCGCTCCCCGAATTAAGCGGAACACGTCGGGAGCAGGCGCGGCTCCGCGCCCGCCGTGCCGTATCGATATCGGCAGACCGGTTACGGGGTGATTTTACACCCCACAACCCGCTCCCGCCTCTGCCCCACCGCGTTCGGACGCACGCAAGCGCCTCAGCGCGGCTTTCGGACGGCGGCCCGGACTCCGGCCCGGAATTCCCGGATGGACGGAAACTACCGCCCCTGCTCGCGACAAGGGCGGCGGCGGTGAGGGCGACGTTTGGGAACGTCCATATGTCCGTTCGGCAGAGTCCCCCGCCAAAATTGGACGCCCGCTGCTCACCGCTGAATTAATAATCAGCGCAGAGCGTCGTTTTGGCCCACAAAACCCCACAAAATCCCCCCCTCAACCTCTAGATCGGTATTTTGGGGGTGCAAGACCCCGGACCCTTTTGGGTGACCATGGACCATGAGCCCCAGCTGGGTCTTGCGTCGTTTTTCTGGTCTGGAATCTTTGCGTATCATTGATTGTCATGGCCTTGTGTTTTTTCTTCTTGACTCCTGCCAGCTGGCACCACTCATTCACCACCTCCACCAGACACTTCCCTCCCTCTCCTGCAGGCTTGTGGGCTCTCTACCACTTCTCTACTGCTCTCATCCTGCCTTCTGGGTCTTTCTGTCCTGTCCAGCACCCAATGGCATTGGTGGCAATTCTGCCAGTAGTGCTGCATCCACTCACTCTGTGCAGTCTCCTGGACCTTCCTGGCCTCCCTTACACTCTCTGGACGTTTTTTGGCCTGTTCGGCGCTGCTCCCATGGCTTGGTGCCCAATCCCGTGCGCGCACCGCTTCGTTTAATCGAAAAACCGCTGAACCGTAGCGCCAGCATCGCGCAGAGGCAATTGCGTGCTTTTCTGAGGTTCCGTATCCGCCACCCATTCAAATTAGAGGGTGGTGGCTTCATCTATGTTCTGGTGGAGATCCCGAACGACGTTCTGAAGCGGTTCGAGAAGGGTAGGGTGTCCGCTGCGTACGTCCTGAGGCGTAGCGCTTTGAAAGCCGGCCACACGAAGGACCTGGATCGACGCTGCAGGGAATACAAGAAGTGCGACGGCGGGGATACTACCCATATCTGGGTTGGGTACTACAAGGTGGCACGGCGATATTTCATGGGTGCGTTCTTCAATTTATTTGCATGGGTTTTCATAAATTGGAATTAATTCTTTTTAGAACGGTGGCTGCACCTCCGGCTTTTTTGCGCAGGAGGCGTTCACGTCTCGTTGGACGTCCCGTGCCACTGCCAGGTGTGCCACTGCGAATACATGGAGTTCTCGTCAGTGGGGGGGTTGGCGGCCCTGGACGAGGAGATGCGGGACATGGGCAATTCTGTGGGGAAAGGCTCCCATCCCACCGGTGCCCTTTTCACCGCCCAACATCACCCTGCCACCGATGCCATGCTAGGAGTTAACAGATAGTCGGACTTGAGAATATGGTGGCACCGATGGCACGAGGACTAGGAGCCACTTAATCCAGAAAATAAATGTATATTCCTCTTCGTCTGCAACCTTGGATGCCACACACACTCTTTGCTGAAGGTTGTCCGACTGATCTTGGGTTGGACAGGGTGTAACACTCATGGCATTCTTTGACATTCTTTTTGGATCCTGTGAAGAAATGGTCCATGGCATGATGGTATTATTTGGGAAATATTTTCCTAATCCTCAAGCGAAATGGCTTGTGGCACAGATGGCACGGTTTGCGTAATATTTCCCCCCAGATCCCGGATCGAAATGATCTGTGGCACTAATGGCATTGTTCGGGTAACTTTTTTACTGATCCTGGGTCAGAAAGTCTGGTGGCACCAATGGCACACTTTTGGTAAAAATTTTTTACTGATCCTGGGCCAGAAAGTCTGGTGGCACCGATGGCACTATTTTGGGTAACATTTTTATCGATCCTGGGTCAGAAAGTCTAGTGGCACCGATGGCACTATTTGGGTAACAAAATTTTACTGATCCTGGGTCAGAAGGTCCGGTGGCACCGATGGCACACTTTTGGCAACATTTTTTTACTGATCCTGGGTCAGAAAGTCTGGTGGCACCCATGGCACTATTTTGGTAACAAATTTTACTGATCCCAGGTCAGAATGTCTCGTGGCACCCATGGCACTATTTGGGTAACAAAATTTTACTGACCCTGGGTCAGTGGCCTCATGGCACCCATGGCACGATATCCAGCCCATTTTGTGGTTCTGTGGCATGCATGGCAGTTCCGTGGCATATGTGGCATTGTTTGCTCAAAAAAAGCGACCAAACAATGGCAGCTATATACTGGGTGGCATGGCTGCTCTGCCACCGCTGGGTGCCGCAGCTGCCACCAAACCTGTACGGTGGCCGTGCCACGTCTCGATAACTATTGACGGGTCTTGGGGGGGTAGACCCGTCAATAGTTATCGAGGGGTGACGGTATTATCAGGTGACCCGGTGGGCGATGGAATGCTCTACATCCGGCCAGAGAGTGTCAAGGTTGAGGCAGTGTAGTGAGCCAAGGTTTCCTTCAGAGGGAGGAGATCACCTGGTGCATCGTCATGATCGAAGAGTATCAGTAACACGCTGAAACACATATTATGCTGATTGAATAGTTGTATTGAATGGATTTTGGAGGCGCACAAGTGGCTGCTCGGCCACTTTGCGGCCTCGCATCCCCTCTTGTTGGGCACAAATTAATACACACTATGAAGTTGCTGTGAAGTTCAATGTGCCTTCTGAGGTATAATTAGTCATGAAGCTTAGTGAGCAAGAAACAAATTGTCAAGTTGTGCCGGCAAGTGGTACCGGAGCGGCGATAGCGGAGTTCAAATAGGCTTCAGACGGGGTAATGTCGGATCGGGGCAGAGTCAAAATTATCAGCGGAGTTTAAAATGGCTTCAGACAGAAGTTACTTACTACCCTTTACCTTACTCACGGACATATTACCTGTAGAACTTATATTATTTCTCTGTCTACAGGTACAGTACAGACTCGGAATACAGTCGTTTACCACATTCGGGGACCGACTGAGAACTCATATTATTTCTCTGTCTACAGGTTATGGGCCCTCGTGTGTACTGAATACACAACGACGAAGAGGCTGCTCACCCCCTCTCATCCACTCGAAGTTTGCCATATCACCAGCATGCACACAGCATTCATCATACGAGATCACAAAATGTATCTTCTCGCCGTCTTTGAGCACTGGTGCGATTTCTTCGAGGGTTTTATCGGCATATTGGTAGCAGAATCTGGGTTTTTCATTCATTAAGAAAAGGCAGAAAAGAGCCAATGTGAAGAAACGCATGGTGAGACCTGGAGCAAGGGGGCGCAAAGAATAAATGTTGATAGGACGACGCTACCCCCGGTGGGGTGGGTGGGTGGGTGGTCAAATCCATAGAAAGTGAAATTTTGTCTGTTTTTGTGGAAATTTTGTGTGGAGCTGGATTTTCCTCTGGCGAAGGCCAACTGAAGCTCAATGAGCCTAAATTGTTCCAAAATCGATCCCATCAAGATCACTGTTCTTGCCAGTTTCCTTTTCCAGCACTGGTTGAAGTATTCAAGTTTTTCACCATTTTTCGAGCAATGTGGTAAACAATTTGTAGCGGGGGGAAAACTAATGGGAAAACTCATGAGAAAGGTATAAAATTTTCGTCAAATCTTTAATTGAAAATGCAGGTAAAAAACTCATATAAATTTTCACCCATATTTCCCTGAAAAATGTGAAATGCTCAACCAGTGCAGTACACAACAAGTACATAAAGCCTAAAGGCACAATGAAAATATGTGTCAGTTCTCCATTATAAATCTTGCTACCAACTTCAAAAGCTTGTGGGGAACCCCACTCTGCGCTGCAACTCTTAGCTCTCATGATTGCCGGCTGCCAATTTGGCTCAAAAAATCACTTGTCTTTGTGAGAATTTCTCTCTAGCACCAACCGACGAGAAGGATTCAATTGATGTCTGTTGGTGGGGCAAACACATCTGGATAAACATTCAAATTATTGCTGAGAATGCACCTGCAAGTCACCTCACACAAATACCCAAATTGATTTATCTCGAGCTGAAAAAAGAGAAGGTTGCAGGCTTAGCAGCCAAGAAAGGAGCAAAAGGAAAGGATGATGCAGAGCATGAAGGTTGCGCATTGTCACATATTTTGTAAGACATTACGTTCTAGTGATGTGTGATGGCAACAATTCCCTGATTTGGAGGGGTTTGTGCGTCCCCAAAGCTCAGAAAAAAATTCTCAAAAAATAAAATCTGAGGGTGTAGGGGGGGTGGGTCCCCAAATTCACCTGATGTTGAACAAATGGAGCATTGTCCATTCAAAATTTTATCCCTGCGCCCCCTTGACCTGGAGCCATAAATATTCAATGAACTTATTCCGGCTTTCGACAACGTCTGTCGGAAAAATCTTGAATTGCACGCAACGGCTCCGAATATATTGGAAGCCGTTGCAAGGTCATTTGATTGCAGCGCGGATGTCAGGTTCTTGAAACCAGTTTCAAGCCACACTTTGGCTCTCAAGGTGTCTGGAGGTTCCCTGTGCCAAATGGTCCCGCAAAGCATCTCAAGGTCCCGAAAGGGTTCTGCCAGAACTAATAAAATTCTCGTGCTTCCACGTCCTTCTCTTCAAATACGAGAAGTAATCAGCTAAGGAAGTAAGTTGATCAGTAAGGCAGGTAATATAGTAAGTCTACTAATCTTAGTTCGAGGGAGTAGTTAACCACACATTGTATGAATGCGTAAAATTCCGAAGGACATGACCAGAGTTATGTACCTTGCTCGGGCCACCAGGTCGACACTCCAGCGCTCTCCAGCGGCTCCACCCAGCTCCACACCTCTCGGCAATCTCGAAATAACGCCCGGTAAGATGTAGGTAGGTAAATACAAGTTCCATTTGTATGAATTCAACCCGCATGTATATCTACTATTTTTTATCGGGTAGCTGGCCACCTAAGCATTTAGGCTTGGTCCTTTCCCTCTGTAATCCACTGATCCAGTCCGAACCACGTAATATTGAAGGCATGCATCCTACGAACAATTTGAGCCCACTCTCATGAAAATATCGGGCGCGTTGATGTCACGGTGAATTTATTTCGGAGGCAAGTCCAACATGACCAAATAACCAGCTAGCTGGCCACCCAACGAATTAATCCGCTGAGCCCTCTAGGTGCGGCCGACTCTATCAGGTATCATACATAGGATGCATATGAACAATTCTAGGACGTTGAACGTTAAATATATGCCATATTGTACGGTGAAATCTCGGCTTCCGTCCGCAAGGGAACACCGAAAATGGTGATTTTTGAGAGACCGACACTATTATCCCGGAAGGAGTAGGTATCTGCCTAAAATAAGCTGTGAATAGCTCAATGAGACGTATTGGGACTTGCCTCGACAATGAACTCCATACTGAGGTGCCGGAAACCCTCCCAGAAATTCCGTCTTTCGGTGAATGCCGATTTGGATGGATTTGGGCAAAGGCCTACGGATGGAAGGGAGCTGAGGAGTCAAAAAATCGGAATGCATCTAAGAGGATGCTACAAAATACAAAGAAGCGGTATGACAAGTTCCAGGGTGCTAGCATCTTGGTGTCGCGCAGCGTAGGGTCGGCCAGCATGAAGACCCCCAAAGAGGTAGTAACACTGTCTTGCACATAATGGAGGAACACAACAGACGGATAGAGGTCAGATTACATTTCCAATGAAATTCAGGCATCGCAGGATGATAACGAGCCCAGAAGCTTGCGGAACGACCAAGAATTGGTTGAGAAACGCTCGAGACAAGAGCGGCAAGCGGTGCAAACGTAACAAAATGATGTTCTCACCTTTCGGATCGACCTTCGGCATGGCGTCATTTTTGATCAACTTATCACTCGGCTTCCAAATTTGGTCCGAACCTTCATCATACATCGTACTTCGATCCCCCATTCGCAGCCCGTTCCAATCATCAAGCCTGGTGCGTAAAACTCTCAAGTGGCCAGCTAGGCGATACAAAATAGTAGGCGATATACTGTCCAAAAATTAGCTGAAGTCCACACGGTTTGGCAGACAACTCGTAATTCAAGCCAGCAACTCGGAGGACACCTTCCCCACCTTTGTTGCATTTTTCGTTCAGGTCACATTTTAACATGCGATTACAAACGGATCAGCAATACTTGTGTTTCACTCTGATCCGCCAATCCCTTGGCTCTCGGCATCTCCACCAGCTGCTTGAATGTGAACCCTGGCAACGCATGACGAGACCGGCAACAACCCCTTGGATTTGTAACAACCTTCAGAACAATATGGATGGGATGTGAGTCAAATGTTTTAAAAACTGGTCAATGTACGACGTTTGAATGAATTAATTTCCGTGATCGCGACAAGGGTGTGGAGCTCATTTTCGTTGGATAAAGGTTGTAAAATACCGCTTAGAATCGCCTATAACTACAAGGAATGATATTTCAGATCTAACATACTACTCCCATACAGAGAACCTTGCGACTTCCATTTCTGGATCTTCGGCAAGATATAGCATCATTGTTTCCATCAGTGTGATCAGAAATTCAAAAATCCCTCAAAACCAAGCCCACCACATTTCAGGTGTAACCTACGGAAATGGGTGAATGCATCCTACATTGAGAGGTGTGGACATGTGAACCTTTTTGCGCTTTTCTAGCGAGGTGCCACCGAAAACACTGCAACCATGGTGATGTGAACTTCGAATAAATTTTGGACACTATATGTGCCATGAGAAGAACATATGGAGAGGCTTGCATGAAGGATGAAGAAAAATTATTATACATGATGGTCAGGGCTGATCGACGAACGACCTTCCACTTGAATCCGTTTTGCGGATAGCCGTATATGAGGCTATCAAATATAGTTGGTTGATTCGGAGTCTCTAAAGTCGCACGAGTCAAGGGAAAATGAAGGCAATCCTATTGCCGAAAGCCAGTAGTCTAGGACTCGGCTAACAGATAAGTAGAGCGAAGGCGCGCACACGCGGAGGGAACATGGGCACGTGTCAAACTCAAACTTGACGCAAGTCCTGTGTAGAAGTCCAAATACGCGTGATATGGGGTCAGAAAAAGAATATGAGTGTATTATTTGATGAAGAAGTACGTAAAGTCTTCAGATGCCGATATCCATAACAATCAGTCAAGGCGAAAATAAATTTAAGTAGAGAGATGCGACCAAAATCACCCTCTTTGCTGTGTGCATACTGGTGATATGGCAAACTTCGAGTGGATGAGAGGGGGCGAGCAGCCTCTTAGTCGTTGTGTATTCAGTACCCATGAGGGCCCATAACCTGTAGACAGAGAAATAATATAAGTTCTCAGTCGGTCCCGGAATGAGGTAAACGACTGTACTATATCTGACTGGGCAACCGGCCACCTTAGCACTTTGATCCTCTAATGCAGGTATATTGTCAGGTGGGTGTCGAGACATGGGTTGGGAAAGGAAGATATGCATCCCAAGAGTGATTTAGGGTGCTCATCCGAATTTTTGTATCCTGATTTCGTCGCTTGCCAAATTTATTTCGGCGATAACTCCGAAATGGCGATAAACGGCCTAACCGGCCACCCCGTCAAATCCTTTGTTCGTGGTCGTACTATTCACCCCAGAGCATCCCAAATCTTTTATAAGATGCTAATATATTATTTCATACACTCAAATTGCATATCTGAGGTGTTTTTGTCCCACAAGCACCGCACTTTCTGGTCAGATTTGATGGGTTGAATTGGGGTGTCGACGGAATGCCTTGTCCTGTGAAGTGCACAGCTCAACAACATCCCAAATTGAGGTCCGGACGACTCCATAGGAAGTATTAGAACATACCGAAGTGCAAATTATGCCCACTTTGTCGCGATAACCCCTCCTAAAAAATTCAACTTTCAGGGCAAGTGAGATTTGGTAATTCTGGCTGATAGCTCGCTGCGAGCCGGAAAGTGCACACCAAGGAACCTATAAACCCGATATAACGCAGGGTTAGCCGTCTCAATCATGCCAGCCAGGCTCAAGATCCGTCACAGATGCAGGTGGTTTGCTATAAGAGGGACCAGTTCGAGCCACTCCAGATCAGATTGAGGTCTCATTCGAGATACCAGGAGCCCAGGGATAGACATTTCGGCAGAAGGTGTGACCCAAGATCATTGGCCCGAACTCAACGATGAATACAAGCCCCGAAACTTGTGGATTGGTGAAGATTTCGTGGAGAAACAAGCGCGACACACTGTTCGGAGATAAGGAATGACGTTAATCTCCCACCATCTTGATCAAAAACCTGTCACAGCTCTCGATCACGACCTTCGCTTGGGTCCAAATGTGGCATACAGCGTCCTCCTAAGTCCTGTACCATCCCACGGACACAATAGCCCAGGATTTCACACCACACCCGTTTATATAATGCAAGTGGCCGGTTGGCTAGTGTGGCCGGTTACCCAGTCGGAAATAGTATTCCGAGTCTGTACTATACCTGTAGACAGAGAAATAATATAAGTTCTACAGTTAATATGTCCGTGAGTAAGGTAAAGGGCGGTAAGTAAACAAAGCACATACCTCAGTCGGTCACGGAATGTGGTAAACGACTGAGGAGTGCGAGCGTCCGAATTGGGGTATATACATATCCTAATAGGAGTCCGGGTCTCCATCCCGACAGTAACATGGACATTTCATGAATCATGGGGCTACAATCTTCGGGTCAAATGTGAGCGGCACTAGCTCCTGGGTAATACCTGCTTGTGGAATCGAAGTTTGTGCACTCGGTTTCTCGTCTTCATCATCTTCATGAGGGGTGCCGAGGCTCTCTGGGAACGCGAACACGTACCGCCCCGCTCCACCCCTGAGCGGACCATACCGCAAGCGGATCTGCCGCGTGCTCTGGGAGAGATTGACTTCATCCAGCTCCGAGTTCTGCGTCGCCGCGAGGAAATCGGTGAAGGCCGCCGTCGCGCCGAAGCGGTTACGCACGAGCGCGAAGATGCCCAGGAGGTCGCACAAAAGTGCGAAGCCCAAGCCCAGCCCATAGATGAGCCATAGCCGGCGCGCGTCGTAGGCAAAGTAGGGAAGACTGTTGGAGTGGATGCAGGTAGTGGGCGCCATCTGGGACGCATCGATGGTGAGCATGGATAGAGTGATGTTGGCGAGAAGGGATTCCATCGCCGCTGCAGCGTCGCCCCAGGCTATATTCCCGTTAGCAACGGATGTCACGAGGGGGCTCTGGGTCACTGCTAGAGTCAAAGGTTCATAGTCGTAGTCGAGGGAATCACCCTCGTTCTTCATCGTGATGTCGCCAACAAGAGAGTTGTATAGGCTGGATAAAAGGGCATAGTAATTCGTTGTAGTATTGAACCAAGCAGAGTGGGGCTGTTCACTATCACCGCCAATGAAGTCCGGATTGTCGATGGTCCAGGTCCGTTGTGTGAGGTTTCCAAGCAGCAACTGGCTTGCCGGTACATCAAGCGCAACGTGCACAATGGAAACCAATGAACTGGATCCAGTGAAATTATACTGGAGATGATACGTCGCATTGTATGCGACACAGCTAAAATTGGTTCCCCCAGATACAGGAAGGAAATTGACGGAGTCCGCATAGTGACTCGCAAAATCCCAGCCCTCATAAAAGTACAAGGGCGGGGTGGCGTCAAATTTCGCACCAACGTATATTGGGGGTAATTAGTACTGGACAATCCCCAAGTCAAGTCGTTTGTGTTTGGAACACCCGCCGTGCAGGTGAATGCTGGAGCATTGATGTTGGTAAAATAGGAGCAATTGCCGGTACACGGAGAAGTAGGAGAGAAGGGCTTCCCTCCCAACAATGTTGTGCCGACGACCCGATCCGCCAGGGCCGAGGGCCGTGAATACTCTTTCGAGGCGCTTGTTAGCTCTGTCCCGAAGGAAGAAAGTCAGCAACCAGTGAAGGCGGGACTCGGAAGAAACGCACGGTCGTACAATGTAGAAGATCCAAAGTTAAAGGTGGGAACATTGCATGCTTCACTGACAGGTCTAATCTGGCTCTGCACGCTCAAAGTTCCGGGGCCAAAGGTGACAACGAGTGGAAAGGCCCATGAAAGTCCGGCGACGATAGCGACTCCACGAGCTGATTTCCAAAAATCGAATGTGAAGAAAGCAAGTGGATTGTGGGTCGCTGACCAGAGCGCATCGAGGCCGGCCAAGGTGAAACTCCGTCTTTGAACAACTCCCCAGGCGGACTGGATGAAAGCAGTACCTGCACTGATACGGAGGAAAGCGGAAACGAGGAGTGAAAACATGGTTCCCAGCAGAGAAGCCCCTGCCTGTGAGTGGGCACCATAAATCCCATGGCCCCCGTCCACTGGACTGCGACCGTTCAGCGAAACGTTGAATGCGTGGTGACCTCCGGCGACGGCCCAAGCCATCAACCAAGCGAGGGTCATCTTGAGCAGTGGAGAGACATAACTGGAGGAGGTGGAAGAGTAAACAGCTGGTGGCATGGTGAGGAGGGGGATATGGGAAGATATTGTTGATGAAGGTTCGCAAATAAAGAACAGGGTGGAGAGGTCACGGGTAATTGAAATCAGGCCATGCGGTACAACACGCAGTGCGGAACAGCTGATGATTTTCGATGTAGCTCACACGTTCTGCCTGAGTCTCGCGAAGCCACCTGCGCAAGAAAGAGTCCGAAGCTTTGAAATAGGAGCCATCCGTCTGACAGCGGATGTTGAATATTTCTGGTGCTTGGTCGAGGATTGTCGCGACAAATAATGCGAGAACAGTCACCAGAGTCACGGAGACGCCAATATCCCGTAGACCCTTGATTCTATGAACAAGAAGGTCCGCTAAATCGGGGTACCGAGACTTGGACGAGACCGGGTTGAACGAAGACAGGTGGCAGACTAAAACGTGCAAGAATTCCACGCCGACCTCCATTTGGATGACCCTGGAAATCCCCCCTCTACGCACGCTCAAGAGCAGCATCCTTCCATTTCCGATGGCTAGGATCGCTTCGGTAAATCCGCATCCAGGTCTAGATTTCATGGTGATCCATTAATCAGAAATTGTATTTTTTTCTTATCGCTATCCCTAGACTTATATCGACACGAGCTTCTGAGCGCATCCGTGCATGTGCACAACACACGGTCGCATTCATGGTGATCCAATAATCAGGAATTGTATTTTTTCTTATCGCAATCCCTAGACTTATATCGACACGAGCTTCTGAGGGCACCCGTGTATGTGCACAACACACGGTCGCGTTCATGGTGATCCATTAATCAGAAATTGTATTTTTTCTTATCGCAATCCCTAGACTTATATCGACACGAGCTTCTGAGCGCATCCGTGCATGTGCATAACACACGGTCGCGTTCATGGTGATCCATTAATCAGAAATTGTATTTTTTCTTATATCAATCCCTAGACTTATATCGACACGAGCTTCTGAGCGCACCCGTGCATGTGCACAACACACGGTCGCGTTACGGAAGATGAATACCTATTCGTGCACCTATTGGGTCTCGTTTCTCCCCGGGCTTAGGAGGTCGATCCATTCGTTCTGAAGATTGACGGGGAGGTAATGAGCAGGACGAAGAAGTGTTTGCGCCGAGGGCGCGCCAGTGAGGTTTGGCGTCGCCCGGGGGTGATTTTTAATACCAAGATTCTTGAAGAAAGCGCTAGACCGCGGAGCAGCCCTTAGAAATCTACCGACGAAGGTAGATCTTGATGCTGTAGAACGTGGGACTTGCGCTTATTGGTTTCACAGGAAAATTGGAGACAAGAGAACTTTGAATGAGACGTATTGCGAACGCGGTTTCGACTTGAGATCCAACGGAATGAGCTCAGACGCAAATCTTGATTGAAGAGAAGAGCCCAGAGAAGATGGAGTGCTGGGGAACGAGGACAGATCATGAAGTTCGTGGTCAAGCACTGCATGACTGGGCAGATTAACATACACTGCGAACGAGAAGCCTGCGTTTATTGAGGGAGGTACGGGTATCCAAAGGGACTGACCGAATACATTGTTTGAAACAATGTATTCAGCTTAGTGCTGGCCAAAAATACGATACGGAAAAATATATTTTGAATATATTCAACTAAATACAAATACGATATGGTCCCCAGGCCTCTTTCCGAATATGAATATGCATGAATATGACTATGATACAATATGAATATAATATGATATGCAACCAGCATACTCAGTTATATTTGAATATGCCTAACCTGTGTTTTTTTGCTGCTTGCGGAGCTAACACAGATGGTCTGACCTTCAAATTGTATCCCAGGCCACTCGATACTTTTTGCCTTTGCCCCTGAGCCTTTTTGGGACGACTACCTTTTTGGGATGGCCCGGCCGAAACTTGGCATCAGCGGCATTCAGGGCTGACAACGCCACGCATTCCCGTCCTCCTGCAGGCCGACCTCAGCTTGGTGCCCATTCTTCCTTGCTCTCTCCTCAATGCTAGGGTTTTTGCCAAGAAAGCTTGTACCTGTAGCTATATGTAGCCATTGTACCTGATGTGTCAATACCAACGGAAATATTTTTTTGTGCCTCTACTTGGGGAATGTGACTGGACGGACCAGGGGAACAACAGCTTTGTTTCTCTCCACCTCGCTGCTCGCTGCTCCTACTTATACCTTCTACGCTCGACTTGAGGTTTTTTGAAATTGGGACGGCATTTCGGCACCGTTCTGACTGCCGTCTTTCGGCCGAAGCATCCCAAAAAGGTAATCGTCCCAAAAAGACTTAGGGGCAAAGGCGAAATTTTTGCAGCTCTCCCAGGCCACGCAATCGGCTCCATCAACAGTATAGGGGAGTGTAGGGCCCAGTGTCCATTCATTCGAGCTGGATGAGGAATGTTCAAATGTCATGATGTTGATGTGATGAAAATTCACAACCAAGATCACACACCAAATTCCCCATCCCACAGCCGGTGTGCAGCACTTACAGAAACTATACTCTATATTTCTGACTCTGAGAGCATGTTCCACCAAATTTCAATGCCTTTTCCTTGACCAAATCCGTGGTGAAACATATTTAGATATATTCGAAATATATTCATATTCAAGTGGTTGAATATGAATAAGATACACTAAAAATACGATACGGGCCCCAGGGAGTGAATATGATATGGATATGAATACGATATGGCATTTTCCGTATTTATATCATATTTGGCCAGCACTAATTCAGCTGCGCAATTTGGCCGAGTCATCTCTGCGACCGAACCGAACCTTTGAATTGTCTATTTGGCTGATCCACGAGCGTCACGTCAAATATCTTGACGAACATGTTTTAGTGTTTTGTCCGCAGGAAATTAGGTGAATCACCTTTCTCTTTCATCGTCCTGGTGAACGCTCCCCTCGTGAAATCTCCGATGCCTTCTCATTAGCTCGTTGCTTTTGCTTCCGAGCCCTAGCAAGATCCTTGGCACGCTCTTGTTTGGCGCGCTGCACAGCATCGGAAGCCTGTCCAAAACCTTGGCCCTGCGTGAATGTGTCATCACATCCCTCCAGCTACAAGTCTCTTATGTGTTTCTTGTCCGTTTCGGTGGTAAGTTTGGTGAAAAACTTGAAGAGTACCCCCTTTTGTTCCTCCCAACCGCTTCGAATGGTTGAAGTGACTACTTGTTTCGGCCTTTTCTTCGCTGGACTGGCGGGCGGCGTGGAAAGAATGCACTTTAGTCTATTTCACTGCATTCCGAAGCTCCCTAGCCACGGCATCTACCCAGCGGAGCGAGTCGAAGGGCATTGATGGCCCTAGCTAGCCAGCGAGCCGAATATGAATGCCAGCCTAGCCGAACGGCTACCCAGACCTACCCAGACCTCCCCACAGCTCGCCGTCGGGGATTGCTTGGGGACCTACCCAGAGCTACCATCACGTGTGGGTAGTCCGGTCTGGATAGGCGGCTGGCCAGGCCTAGCCCAAGCATAGCCACAACTAGCCTCACCTCGCGAGAGCTCGCCGCAAGTGCGGCTATGGGGCGCGGGAATGCAGTGTTTCTGCTGGGGTGAGATCGAGGAGGAGGTGCGACGTCCAAGAGTTCGGAATCGCTGCGGCTCCTCAATGATGGATCTCGCGGATCCTGGCATGGTTTAACTGTACTCTGCGGAGACTGCGGCCGGGAGTAAGGCGGAGATGATGTACTAGACGGGGGATCGAAGGTGTTGAAGGCGTCAAACAATGGCGATGAGAATGTGGGAGGTGGAGGCCGTGGATTTTGAAATTCATCTGCATCTACGGCTGTGAGGACCGTGGGGAATTCGGAGTCGTCGGAATCGCGGTTGAAATCATCAAAACATGAACCTGGCGTTGATGGAATGGGAGTCAGGGGCATATCGGACTCGGCGTCCATCAGAGGTAAGTTGTGTTGGTCGTGCTTCGTGTATGTCGCCTGAACAGCTTGGGCGGCGGCAGGGAGTTGGGATGCAAAACTAAATGAAGTCTGAAAATCGAAAGGTGCCGGTTCTAGTTATGGTGACCGCAGCGCGTCCTCAATTTCGCGTTGATTACAAGCCTAATAGTACATCCGGGTTTATAAGTCGCTAGGAATTACTGAAATAGATGGGCTCACATCAATATGTCGGTTGATTATTTGCATCATCATCCATCTCTAGTCTGGCATCTGCCGGACCCTTTCCCTTTACATCAATGAGAGGGTACTGCTCGGGGAGGAAATGATGGGCGAGGGCATTGTGGGACAGAATTCCGCAATTTTGACCATCCTGCTGTCGAGGAACTGCGAGACCGCCCACACTGAGTTCCTCCAACAGTTTGAGCTTCATGTGGAGCAGGCAGGGTATTCCCCCAACACGGCAAACACGGGCTATAATACCTTTTTGATTGAGCTCCTGGAGGGGCTCGTCAACCACGAGATCATTTCCCAGATCTACCTGGGAGGGATGATATTGCCGACCACTTATGCCGAGTTCAAAGAACGTCTACTTCAGATTAACGGGACCATGCAGAGAGGAAAGATCCGCCAGGGTGGAAATTTGTTTTGGACACCTGCTAAGACGCTGCTGGCTAGACCCCCGAAAAAGGAAGAGAGGACGCCGAATCTGGCGAAGCAACTCGGTCCCAGCAAAGTTGTGCCAATGGATGTGGACCGACAGGGACAGAAGGGGAGTCCCTTCAAATATTACAACTGTGGCAAGTTTGGCCACATGAAGCTGGAGTGCCCCGAGCCCCCCAAAAATAAGTTTAACCTCTGTGTGCTAGTCACTGAGGTTGATGCCGAGGATACCAACCAGGAGGTCCTCAAGAATCTCGCTGCCAAGCTGCGCGAGAAGGGTTTTTCAAGGGGCCCCCGCTTACGGCCAAAGCGACGCCCTTGGACACATCATATGGGCACTTTACTGCACTCAATACTATTGATACTGCAGACAAATGTAGTTGATGATGTTTATACAGAAGAAAATGCTAGTCTACGAAAAAGTATACACAATTTCCTTGTTGCTAGTGTAGAAAACAACCAAAAAAATGTGTATCTTGGAGAACCAGAATCGAAAATGTAACATAAAGAATCAGAGAATGGACAAAGTAAATAAGCGGTGGAGTGCATTCAAAAAGGCCCCTGGAACCAAAACCGGCCAAACAAATATTGGAACACAAAAAGGGAGTGATCACACCAGAAAAGGAAAAGTTTCATTAAGGTTAAAAAGTCTATATGAAAGTAGTAATATCTGTTGCCAAAATAATTCCACTGAAAGTACCATTTTCAGAATTCCTGAAAGAGGAACTGCACGTGAAGCTTTTATAGTCCCTTTCAGGACTGCTGAAAGCCCTGAGCTATTTATGCTATTGGCTTGCTATTTATATCAACCAATGGCAAAATTACCTCAGGGCTTTCAGCGGTCCGGAAAGGAACAACGAAAGCTCAACTTTCAGTTCCCCTTTCAGGAATTCTGAAAATGGTACTTATGGTAGAATTATTTTGGCAACAGACATTACTACTTTCAGATAGACTTTAACCTCAATGAAAGTTTTCCTTTTCCGGTGTGAATGCTCTGGGGGCTCAATCCTTGAAAAAGGAGGAAACACCTAAGAAGACATGGGTGCCGAGAGTTGTGCGCTTCCGGGAGGCAGAGGTGAGACAGAAAGCACCAAAACCAGACAAGCTCGCACAGGAGCTGAAGGATTTCCAAAAGCAGAGGAAACGTCACGAGATGTTTGTTCTGGTGATGCTTATAGCACTAGATATGGGAAAAACCCGATCGGTCCGGGCTCTCCTCGACAATGGGTGTACCACCACATGCATCGATCGAGATCACGTCAAGGCTGAGGGTTTGAGCAAATGGAGCTCGATGTGCATATAATGGCATGAAACACAGATGGAACTGAGAATACCAAGGGGAAGATCACTCATTATGTAGAGTTGATCATGAAAGTCGGACCACACCAGGAAAAGCAATGATTCCTGGTGACCAGACTAGGAAGGACCCGAGTCTTGATCGGTTACAGCTAGTTGTTCAAACACAATCCCGAAGTAGATTGGAGATCACAAAAGATAGTCTTTGGTCGATGCCCACTGGAGTGCAATATGAAAGGTACAGAATACCGGACCAGAGGGAGAGAGGAGGATGTGATTGAGGAAGGAGAGTTGATCCTGCTGGTTGATTTTGCTGAGGCCGTAGACCTCCGCTTAAAAGATACCTAGGCACAGTGTATGGCGGAAGGGGCGGAGAAAAACAAGGAGAGGACGACAGAGGACAAGATCCCAGGACAATATCGGGACTTTGTTAAAGTATTTGCCAAAGAGTCATTTGACTCACTACCGGAGAAAAGGCCGTGGGACCATGTGATTGAATTAAAGCCAGATGCCAAAGCTGTTGATGGCAAGATCTATCCATTGTCCGGAGACAAACAAGAAAAATTAAATGATTTCCTAGAAGAGAACCTGCAGAGTGGACGGATTGGACCATCAAAGTCACCGATGGCCTCTGCATTCTTTTTCATCAAAAAGAAGGATGGATCTCTACGGCCAGTACAGCATTATCGGAAGTTTAATGAGATGACCATTAAGAATTGGTATCTGTTGCTGCTCATCTCGGAACTGGTCAATAAACTCTGAGGTGCAAAATACTTCTCGAAACTGGAAATCCGGTGGGGGTACAAAAATGTGCAGATCAGAGAGGGAAACAAGTGGAAGGCTGGATTCCGGACCAACCGAGGACTCTTTGAGCCACTCGTAATGTTTTTCGGTCTTACAAATTCGCCGGCTACATTCCAAACCATGGTGAACAATATCCTCCGAAATCTTATCAATGAATGACATGTGATCGTTTATCTGGACGACACCTTGATCTTCAACGAGCAAATTGAAGTGCATCACCTAGTTGTTCGCTGAGTGCTTGAAACCCTGCAAAGCACAGATTCTATCTCAAACCTGAAAAGTGCGAGTTCGAACGCACGGAGATTGAGTACCTTGGGGTTATCATACCACACAATTCGATGAGGATGGACCCAGTAAAGAACAAGGTGATCATGGAATGGCCCAAATCCAAAAACATCAAACATGTTCAAGCATTCCTTGGTTTCACCAACTTCTATCGGAGATTTATCTGGGGGTACAGTGAAGTGGCAAAGCCATTGACAAGGTTGAATGGGAAAGAAGCATGGTCATGGGGAGAAGATCAGTGGAGGGCGTTCTAGAAGCTTAAAGAGAGAATAGCCGAGGATGCAGTCTTAGCGCTACCAACAGACGATGGGAAATTCTGTCTGGAGGCCGATGCGTCGGAAGGGGCCGTGGGAGCCGTACTTAGCCAAGGACAGAATGGCGAATGACGACCGGTCGCATTCATGTCACATGGATTGAATGAGACAGAGCGAAATTATGAGATCTATGACAAGGAGATGCTCGCGATAATGCTTGCCCTGGAAGAGTACTGGTCAATGCTTATGGGAGCAAAACAGATGTTTGAGATTCTGACGGACCACCAAAATCTCGAATATTTCAAGAAGCCCCAGAAGATCAATCGAAGACAGGCCTGATGGATCACGGAGTTGTCGCAATTCGACTTCACCCTACAGCATCAACCAGGAGCGCTGAACCGAAAAGCAGATCTCTTATCTCGGAGATCGGATCATGATCAGGGAAAGGACAACAACAAGGACATTGTCTTACTCAAACCGGAATACTTCCGAGCCAAAGGTATAGTGCTGGAGGTGCCGGAGAAGGAATGTTCTTCGTTGATTGCATAAGGTTTCAGAAATGTCCAGTATTGGTCAAACGCATACACATACAATTGCTCATTTAGATACTTGGAATGCATGCTCGAACCGAATTCGCCCTTGAGCGGGGAAGTAGCACATCGCGAAATCCGATTCGAAGTGGTGTGGTAAACAAGTGATGAGTCATGGGTGGAACAATACAACCTTTAGAGTGCATTCACGACACATCCGCTTGTTTGGGCTGTTCAAAACATCTATTCCAAGTCACTCCCCGAGTCGTCAGCCCCGCCAATACCAGGGCCATGGACGTCCATTCTCACTGTGTGCTCAGTGGCGCTTTCTGCTTTCACTTCTGTCTCCGCTGCGTCAGTAGAATTATAATTCGAGTTGAGGAGATTGTGCCACTTGTTGACCAACACTCCGGCACGGTCACGAAAGCGGAACTCGTCATCCCAGGTGACTCTGTTAGGGAGTCGGAGGTGGATGGGGCGCATAACTTTACCGATTTTTGACGACTAGTAACATGATGTGAGGCAAGTCAAAGACAATACGAAAACAGTGCCAGCCGCACATTAAGATACCCGATATTCATCCCTCCATACATCTCCAAAACGTTGAACAGCATATCTACCACCGGCATATCCTGCATACTCCGTCAACACCGCAATGGCAGCATAAGATAGAAAATGTCACTCACGTCCTCCTTGGGCAAGACTGTGCTGGACAGAAACGTCTTCTGTAGCTTGTGCCGCCACTCGCGAGCCTTCAGCGCCCCCGTGTTCAACTCCACGCTTTCCGTTCTGTCTTGATTTTCAACATTCAAATAGAGCGCTGCCTGGAAAGAGGAACGCACTGAGGGAATCATCAGAACGACACACCTTACCGTCCTTACTCACTGTCTGCTCTCCCCTTCCACGTTCTTGTTCAGTATCCATCATCACTTTCCTTTTCTTGACCCCGTTTACCTCATTAACGGATGTCGGAGCATCCAATGGAAGCCTCGGGATGAAATGGTTCGCTAACCAGTGCACATCTTGCTTCAGGTGAAAATCCAATGCTTTCGTGAAAACATCGAGACAGTGTTTATTGTTGGGGTTGGTGGTGGAACGCCCAATGTTTCGCTCCAAGTACCAGCCAATCTGAGTGAGTCTGCTCGCCATCTGGGTGATATGAGGATACTGAAGTTTACCCTTAGTGATCGCTACGACCCATATTTTGCGATAAAACGGGATGTATTGGTGTTCGGGTTTTCCAAGCGCGTTCCCTCCCTGGCATTGATCGTAGGGCAACGGATACGGAGCCTCGCTAGCGCGTAATCGGCTCCACGAAAAGGATGGCGATGCGTGACTGGAAAGAATGCGCTGGGCGTGAATTGGGGAAACACTTTCCTCTGTGAATCATTAAAAGGTTGCGGATCAATTGCGGATCGAGGAGTGTTGCGCCATTCTCCCAGCAGCGAATCTGGATGCAGTAGACCTCTGCAAGGGCATCTATATCTTCGCATGCATCGGCTGTTGGTGAGGATCAATCAGGAAAATGACAGTGGAAACGTGACATCACAGAGGCGGTCACAACCTTGTGCGGGCCTTTTGCACACACCAAATACTAAAACCAGATATCTGAGGAAGCAGAAACAAAGTTTGATGATGAAGGAATGGTGCAGGGAGAGGGAAATTTTAATCCCGAAACATTTCAAGAGCTGAGAGAAAAATCGGAATCTGTTATGTAAGAAAATACTCAGCTACAGTGACAAAGATTTGGGAGTCATTAGATTTGTTTCTAATGAAAATGCGGATTGAGTCACATTTGGAGCACAGCCACTAGTGAGGCTTCAAAAATCCAATGATTATTGTGCACCACCACTAAAAGTATCACTGTTGATAAATTGGACCGTAAAAACGCGTGCACAAGAAATGGCGGTTCACAATAGTCTCGGTACCGACTGCCACGACATCCCAATTTGGGAACCCTTTCATGACAGTCTGGAATCTAATCGGGAACTTAGCCGGACCCTTGCATTCCTATTTTCGTGATGTTAGGTACTCTTGTTTACGTTTTTGTTGAGCAGGTGAGGTCCGTTTTTGCGTGGATAAAACATTTAAAATCAATCTAAATAGTTTGGCATATTCAGATTTCTGTTGAGAGCCACCTCAACGCCGTAAATGCCCTACAATTTTGGGGCTGGCAGTGCACATGGTGTGTGTGTTGTACTTGATTCATCGTTGTTGCATTGGTGAAGGTTCAAAATTCATGAAAAGACATTCATAGAATGAAGCTACAGCATACACTTGGGTGGGAGAGCATGTGTCGGCACGAGAGGAGAGGAGAAGCTATAAAACAAAGTTTGACGGTGGTTCCGATAAACTCGGAACGCAAGGGTTTGGCTAAGTTCCCGATTAGGTTCCAGACTGTCATGACAGGGTTCCCAAATTGAGATGGCATGGCAGTCGGTACCGAGACTAGGTTCACAATTATTATGAATGATTACTAAAGTACTCGTGATTTGGATGTGGCTGTACTCAGCTAAGGGGGTGGGGGTGCGGAGGGCCTTAATCCACTTTTCCGACCTAGTGTTGGGAATTTTAAGGGTGCCCACCCCTTGACCAATGGACTGTGCGACTTTGGTGACGTGTCACGATCACAGTGGGACTCAATGCATCTTTCCTTTCCACCACCGCCATCTCTCCTTCCTAGCATCTTCCTGTCCTTTTTTTATTTTTTTTTATTTTTTTTAGATCAAGGTTTATTCCCCTCTGTGTTCTAGGACACATGGTAGGGATAAAACAAGCGGTAGTAGTACGTTCGGTAGGTAGATTTGGGGCTGTCGTTGGGATGTAACATTAACCTAAACTTTGCGACACCGTGCAGGACGGGTGCAAAACGGAAATTCCGCAATGGCACATAATTGTGCTAAGGACATGGAGGAGTGTAACCGATGTGAGTGTCAGCCGTGGGGTACGTTGAATCAAGGAGATGGATCAGAGCTGATACTTGGTGGCCCGACAGTGAGCACCAAAAAGGAAAAGCTCACACTGCGCAAGTAAATGTTTTGCGGACCCTTTCTCCGTGAAGGCGAACTTGACCGAGAGGTGGTCTTCATCATCTCAGCTCCGTCCAGTCTTCACCATAGGATGGTACATCAGCACCTCCTTGTCGTAGCCCTGGGAAGTGAGCTCCGTCCAAATTTCTGAGCCTACGCCGTCCATTACCCCCCAGAACGCCTTTGCTGGAGAACAACCCAGGTCCACTTCTCCCCAAAGCCACCAAAGCTTCTGAAATTTCCCTTGAATGTGTCGTCAAAGCGGGGGAACAAGGGAGTGAGCTGTGTTGCCAGGAAAGGTGCCCGGGTGTGGATAGCCAAGTGTCCTGCCGGGGTCCACGACACACCTTGTATGCGTGATGCAGTGTTACCATCGGAGACCGAGCGCTCCAGGACTCTGACAATGTCGAACTCCGGAGGCCGTTCCGCAGAGAGAGGGGTGCACTAAGCCACCGATAAATGGCGCGATGTGGTGAGCGCTGACGTGCGCACCAGCGGGGCGAACATTTCTTGAAAGGGGGATTGGCGGTATGAAGCGGAGCGGAAGGCAAATCCCGGTGATGGGGACTCGGTCCGAATACCGTGATGCGCGGTACGCGGAGGCGGTGTAGTTGATCGCGAATCAACAGGCGTCGTAAGCGGTGCAGCAGCTGCCACGCTGGCAAAGGTCGTTGTCGACGCGGGGGGCGACAGGCTCGCTCGTGCGCACAAAGTGCGGACAAGGGCCTGAATGGTGGGGGGGTAGCCCCTGGACGCATAGAGTTAATTGTTTGAAAATCAACGGAGGAGTCGACGAACCGTTCCATACAGTGGAATGGCGCTTTCGGACCCCCATGGACCGGTGCCGGGCGGGAGGGACCATCCGGGGCGGTAGCGCGGGCGTAGCATGTAGCCCCACGCCTCCAACTGTGGTTGTAGATGAGCCCACACTTGCTCCATCCCCCCCAGTGTATCCCACCCAGGCAATTCGAACCGCTGTGGGAAGAAGACGTACTCGGAGGGTTTTTGGGAGGAGGGGTCGGACATGGTCATGTCTCATGGCTGCCATTTGCTTTTGAATACATCCTCACTTGCCCCTGTCTTACATAAATCGCCGCACGTCAAGTAGAATTCCGCTGGCCCCTATCGTAATATGACAATTGATGCCAGCAAAAAACGTCGGAACTCAATCTCCGACCTAAATAGTTGAACTGTGGAATCAATACTGTAGCGTTTCGACGAACAAAGTGTCACCCCTCACGGCATGGTGAAAGTGCGGCCAGGTATGGGCGGGACGGTTTTGCCGACAGTAGTTGTCAAGCGGAATTGATCTCCACGGCTGTCAAGTCTTGGCACGTGCCGGCTAAGTGCCGCCAGCCGGCATAATCATTTGCCGCATCTGCATTCAACATGGCCCAGGCACCCCTGGAACCTGAGGGACCGCACCGCATACCTAATATAATTTGAAGGATTCACCAGGGCCAATATGCGGATGGCCATTATTTGCTCATCGTCAAGATTACTCATGCGAAGTGCAACACTAGGGGTGCTCAATAAATAGTTCGAACTCGTTTATTCATTTTTTTAATTAAATAAATGATGGATCCGTTGATCTCGGCTGAGTATATCCCAATTGTGATGCAAGGCACAGACCCAATCGACCGTCATTTACACTGCAGAGGATCATGATGGCCGTAAGAACTTTCTGGAGATAATGTATGGCGCAGGCAGCAGGAGAGACCATATATTGTGGACTAGGAAACATGTGTTCTCCCTGCATGTAAACATTAGAATGGCCCTGAGAATGGACATTTGAAGGAACAAACTGTATAGACCCGCCATATTCCATCTTTCACCACGCGCTGTGGTGTCCCATCAAGTCGCGTCGCGTCGCGCATCGAAGTATTGAATGTACGTGTACGTACATACGTGAACTTCGATGAGGATGTCAAGATAATTGACGGCTATGGCACTAGAAGACCTACTTGAGAAACTATGGGGCCTAGATGGAATGTAAGATGCGCCAAAGTCACAAGCCTGTACAAAAAGAAGGTCACGAGCTCATAGATTGGAGTATCGGCGATCAACGGATCCATCATTTATTTAATAATAAAAAATGTATAAACGAGTTCGAACTATTTATTGAGCACCCCTACTCCGGCGGTCAAATAAATACTACCGAAAAAAGATAGGCCTAGTAACTGACCATCGCGCAACATGTAGCTAAAAATAGAGCCGGGTATTTTCAGGGGTTGGTTTGTACGATGAACACAAAAACAGTTAGATCGCTGAAACGAGGCATCAGGAGAGTCTTTGGAATCAACTTACGGATGACCCTTTGATTAATATAGCTGACTCTGCCGCCAGGTACAAAAAGCAGGCCTTTTTCTTGCAGAGGCCGGATAGTCACAGCTGGACACTTGCGTCGGCAAAACTCAAGTTTCGCCCGTGATAGACGCTTGGGAAATTTAAGCCACCTGAGAATTATGGGCAAACGTACTGCGGCCAAAAATACTCGTCACATGCCGGTGGTAATGAGAATCATTTTGCTGAAATTATTGCGTAGTCACGGTGTCCAAGAGTGTCTGTCATTGCGCAATCAGCAACAACTGGGCTGCAGATGAGATTGCCGTACTTCCGACTATAACACATTGGAGAATAAGCAAAGCGTGGGCCGATGTATGGGAACTAATGAATCAATGTGAAATTTAACGCACATGAGAATGCGGGGAATCGGGAGTCGTTTGTGACTACCGCTCCGAAATTTCCATGGGCGCTTCCTCGTTAAAGAAAGTGACACAGGGTCAAATGATAATATAGGCATTCGAATATTGCACAACAGAGACACATAGCGCAGTGCTACCAAGATAAACAGGTTGAGTCATTGTGTTTCCACTACAGAAATTCATTTTGTCCGCCATGTCATAAGAAGATCGATGAAAAGAATTGTGAGACCAATGAGTTGGACAGGATCTATGAATAAAAATATTCCAGCCTTCGAGAAGCAGAGGTCATCGCCCAGCCACCATTCGCCACCTGTTTCGCTTCGGGGTCCGTTGCAGGGAACAGGGAAGGCTAGTCGGGGGAGAAGGTAATCTGAAGGGGAGGAGGGAGGACAGGACGACCCGCTTCCGAAGGAACAAAAAAGAAACTAGGAAGCGCGGTGGGGGGGGGGATTGAAGAAGTCAACAACACAAGCATGTTGACCGACCCTCTCCCGTAACATGAGCGCGTCCGAGGCCTAGAGGGTCTTTGTCATTTGCAGAATCACCCATCGGTGAGGGAAAATGAAATGATGCCACCCTTAACACACTGATCTTGATGTTGAGATCACCCAGGAATCTTGCCTGTAGGTATCACTCCTGTGGGTCGGCACCATCTCTGCCATTCAAGAAAGTTGAACCTTAGCGGATTCATTTGACTTCACTGCACCTTTCAGTCCCCGATCATCTTTTTTTTCGATATGCGAGGCATACTTTTTCCGGCTCTGATCCTGGTACCTTCTACTTCAATCTATGCGTCAATTCATTCGAGTCCGCGCCACCTTCGTCACTCCGTCAGTTCGGCTAATTTTGAGAAAGTTCGTCACCCTGTGTAAATTTAGCACATTTTAGGCATTCTTCGTCAGTTGGGACTCCAGGCTGTGAATTTTCGTCACTTGAGAGTTCCTGGCTCTGAATCTTCGTCAGTTCACTTCCTTGCCGCGAATCTTCCTTACTTCAACCTTTCCGTCACACCGTGACACGGGGAAGCATGGTTGTTCACTCCTTGCTTATAGCTACATCGCTTTTCTCAGTTGCAATCGGCAATGTGCGCGTTGAAACTCAGACCATTATATCCCCCAACCGGTGGGCCATCCCTCCGCCAATTTGATTGAAAAATCGAAACGCTATCTGGGGTTTTGGCCCGGCAAGTTGATTCGCTGAACGCAAAAACTAGATTGTATCATGGGGGTAGGTGGTAGCTGATAGGCTATTTACAGGGAATCTACAGAGTCCGATAAAAGGAACTTATTTCCTCACTTGGTAAGTTAACTTACCACTGTAACTTAAGCGGGCCGCACTTAACTTAACTTTTCCCACGCTTCGCTTACTTAACTTATTCCGCACGGCTATCCACCCGCACATATAATATATTGTCCCCTGTCCTTAATTCCTTCTAGGGAGGCCAATTGTATGTTGCCTTGCTATGTATGTGCTTATAATCATCTTTACTACCCCCTTAGATCATGTCCGACATATCTACTGCTCGGACAAACAAGTGTTTCTTGCTCGTTTCGCAACCATTTCCCTTGGTCTCTCGTATTCTACCATACTTATTATTCCACCTGAATGTACCTACCTTTGCACTGATAATAAGATATGCACCAGTGTTTAATTGGAAAGATAGGGGTATTGTTGCATCTCAGTATACTTCAGTGCCAAGGACATCACAGGACGCAGCTGAACTGGGGGACACTACAGTATTGGACATTCTTGCAATCTTTGTGGTAGGACATGACCATGTTCGGTCACAATTTAAAAAATCCCATACTGCAACCAACCGGGGTGAAGTCTGTATCCAGGGGAAAGCTTGTTCAAGGCATTGCAGATGATTGAGAAACAGTGACAAGGATGTATCAAGGATGATTCATATCAACCTCTGTGGCATTCTATGCTGTGGTTTCATCTCCAAAAATTCAACATTCCGTCAATATCCAGGAACAGGTGATGCCGGTATATGAGTGGAGCATGGTTCTACGGACAACCAGGGATTTCAGAAATCATTGCATTTGATGTGAAAACCTTTAAGTAGTGTCTCAGCTCACTCAAATGAATCCAACTCCGTCATGTTGCAGGACCTCCGAGGAAGTTCCCAACACATCACTGTTGTTCCCACAACACGAGGATCGGTCCAGAACCCGGTATACGCCGTTTGGACTGGAAACTTGTGTTTACTTGCCTTAACTTAAGTTCACTTGCCGCAACTTAAAGGTACTTAAGTTCATTTATGCGCCAAGTGCCATCACACAAGTTCACTTATGCCATCAGATGGCATCAAAAACTTGCACTTTCCCTTGCGAATCACACTTAGCCTGCCATAAGTTAGCCCAAGTTAACTTTGGCAGGCTAAGTGAAATTCAATAAGTTACTTAGTGAGACATTGAATCTACAGAAGTATATGTGAATGAATGAGGTACATAGCTATGTGTGCAGTAAGTCTGAAAAGTCCCAAGATATTCAACCGTCATCTATTCATCCGAGGCAGGACTGCTCAAAGATACTGTAGATATTCTTCCTTGAATTCATCCCAGTGATTTCGAGCATAGTCAACAGCACTCAGTCATACCGCATCATGCTGTACGCCCCACCCTTTGAGTGGGCCAAGATCGATGGTTAACAAAGTTACTTGGGCAAACTAACTTAGCCTTACAAAACTAACTTTGCTTTACTTGTGGCAGACAAGTAAAGTAAAGTAAGCAAAAGTAACTTAAGTAACTTGTAAGTAACTTCAAGTAACTTCAAGTTAGAAGAAGTATCAGCACACTAGAGTAATTTAACAACTCTAGGGGTCATAACAAGTGTCAATTCATGCTCTTGTGACTATAATTTGACGAATTTGGCGGGATTTGATGCCATCTGATGGCATAAGTTACTTTGTCTGATCACATTGATCTAACTTGGCGGGGCAAGTTACTTCCAAGTAACTTTAAGTAACTTCTAGTAACAGTAAGTAAATGTGTAAGTAGATGTAAAAAAGTGGACTGAAGCAAGTCTATGTCTTTTTCTTCACCCATATCCGAGCCATTCAGCTTTCGCAACTAGTGCTTCAGCTTTCTGCACCCTACAGGAACCGATCGGTCATTGCACGTCCCAGGCTGTGCCAAGATGCGCCTTATATTCAAACTCAATTTTCTTTCACAGAGAATGCAAGTTTGGCCATCCCGTGCTATTAGCTAGTCTCTCGTAGACAGACTCTTTATATGAATGTTCGTACCTCACTATATAAAGTCTGTGATTACGCGCGGGAGTCTGATCGGGCTGCTTCCTTATTATGTAATTCGGAGCTACCCGTATCACGTGCAACTCGCGTCTTGAGACGCGTCCTCTCTCCTCCGCGTGCCAGACACCCCAGCCGTCCATACTGCCTCTCAGACACAGGCAAAATACCTCTTACACTCGACTGTGACTATTATCTGATCACTTCCATAAACTTCACACCAATCTTTCGACGTTCACCAACAATTCACCACAAACTTTTAAGTTTTGCACCGGTTGGCCCTGGCGATTCTGTCTCCAACCAATAAAACAGCCATACAAATCATAGATACATTCTGGGAAAACAGAATCACAGCTATACTCGCATTCCCTGAATTAACTAGAATATTGACAAAAGAGGCATGTGAACAAGGGAAAGCGCGCACCTGCTTTGGGAGAATGTGTGTGGCATGCATCCCCCGGCAATGAAGACGTGCTCAGACGGAGAACCGCGATGTGACGCATTACCCAACTGCCAATTCTTAATTAAAGCCATTACAACACGCAAGCTGCGCAAACGTAATGTAAATGGTCAAACTTGTTGGGCATTCTGAAAACGTACCGAGGTATCGACTTGCTAGCGACCTAATGCATGAATTCATCGGGAGATGAATTCTTAAAAATGAGAAATATAAGCAGGGGATCCAAACCTCGAATAGCAGATGGGGCCCATCTGCTTCTCGTCAATCCAGCCGGTGGTTGTGTCCACAGTGTCTTTACCCAGCTGAATGTACAGTCGCGCCATATCTATATCGCTCTCCTGGGGAATTACAAGATCCGTTCCCCAAATGTATCACGGCCTTGTGGCGGATGTCTGCGGTACCATATCAACTGTCAGGTAGAAATACCGCTATTGGGAGGGTGTCACACCTTGCCTCGCACTAGATTTAGCATATTTCACGAACCGACTCCCAAATGTAGTTGATCTTCAATCACTCCATGGCGGTGGCGAGTTTCTTCCGGACAGGTGGGGGTGCAAACCACGTTGCAGATACAGATTGGGCGTAGATGTCCGTTTTCAGAGTTGATTCAAAAAGCCGATGCAGAGGCCGTGCGAATGAGGTCAAGACAAGGTCAAAACAAATCCTAGTTGTGGTAGCCGAGAGCACACTTGAAGCAGCAGACACTTGATTTTGGCAAGTAGATGCCGATCCAATGATATCTGCCGGATATATGGCGCGTAAGAGCGCAAGCAGAACAGGATTTCCTTGTGGGGTGGGCGAGAAAACGCGTCGAGAATGGCAAGCGAAAAGAAGCCTGGCGGAAGCACGTGCCACGGCAAGCTCCGAATTACATAATAAGCGCGCGCCTCAATCAGACCCCCGCGGCAAACAATAGACTAGCTATTAGCGCCCTGGCTGCATAGTTGAGTTCTAATACTTTGGTCAAAAAGGTTTCAATTATGTCCGGGCGATCTTGGATTTCAAGCTAATTGGGGTAATGCTACAACGGCGCCAACAGATGGTCATAATCAAGTCATTAATTGTCACGGGCAGCGGGACGGTGTCGGCGCCTCCGCAGAGAATAAGAGTTATTATTTGGGCTGGAAAATAGCCTGTAATAAATCCTATTAGCATATCTTTCAGTAAGCACCTGATTAACGGTCATGTTGGGCTGAAATACACGCACGCAGGCAATGCTGGGCACTTTCGCATTACATTTTGAGTATAACACACTTTCTTTGAACTTTTTTAAGTGGTTCCACCATTGGGAAAATGACTGGAATCTCACAATAAATTTTGTTTAACAGTATAATTGGAAAAAAGATACTCAGGATTGGATTGGGTAGAGGCGCTTGGTAAGCGAGAATGCCTTCGTGAGTGGTCCAAACCACTGAGGATTGTCATTCCAATGTTAACAGAGGAGAATGAAATTTAGTATAACCCCTCAGAAAGTGGTCAAAGTGCGCGAAATTTGTGTGTTTACCATTGACAAACCCGTCACTCATCATAACGGTCAATGGCCATAATTCCATTGAAAACCGTCCCGTTACCATGCCGTCAAAATTTTTTCAGAACCCTCGACAGAACGGGTCGGCTACCCGTCGCACGGAACCCGTAGAACCGTCGCGACGGGCACGGCACACAGCCTTAGCAAAGTGAAAATGATAACTAATAAGGTTTAGAGTATTTTTCAGGTGTTGGGAAGCATCTACAGTGGTCCTTGTATTGTCTTGTCCGAACCGTACAAGTTAGCCGTCAACAAGTTACTTTTGTCAAGCGTGGGAAAAGTACCGTAAAGTTAGCTCCGCCAACCCAAAGGGGCGATTAACCGTTCTTTAAGATTTTGCTCGCTCGGCTGTGCTCTTTCCCCATATATTCAGTCTCCTTTTGCCTTTTCTCTGCTCTTTCTCTTCGGCTAACCCCTTCCATCATCAACTTTCTGTGCTTCTCAGCATGGCCATTTCATTTCAGACGGAACAGCTGGCCTGTGTGTAGTCCTTTCTTGACAGGGCGCAGCAGATCGCTGCTGCTGCTGCCTACGGCGCAGTGTGAATCTATTCATCCCGCCGTGAGGCCACGTAGCCCTCCCGGCAGATTCTTGACTTATAAAAGCGGCGCTGTTGTTGTTTGGAATGCTATTCTTTTACCCACTTTTCTCGTCCTCAAGCACTGCTCTGTCTGATGCTCAGTTCCACTTTGATCTGCTCCGCTATTAACCATTCTTCAACGAAATAGCTTCTCGGCTGTGCTCTTTCCCCGTGAAATCCATGCTCTTAGTCTCCACTCATCCGGTTCTGTCCTCAATTTTCTGTGTTTTTGCCACTGCTTGACTGACATTTGTCTTTCCATCTGGCCAAGTCACCGCTGCACTTCCGCCTCTCGTGCTCCTGAATCCCCATAGGTCCATTCAACTTTCCACTGTTCACTGCCTGAGCTGTGCCACAGTATGCACGACCCTGATTCACTCAGCTGACCAGCCCGCAGTTCTTTTTTGGTAGGTCGCATTTCATCACAGCAATTTCTTCTTCCTGCTCATTTCCGTTCCGTAACGTTGATAGGGCGTGTACCAAAACACGCACGAAAACACCAGTCTTTATTCGATTTCCGAACTATCAGTAGAGATGAAGTGAGGTCTTAGCTTTGAGGGCGTGCACCCGCCCAGGGTGGCAGGCTACACTGTTGATGACCGAAAGCTAGTGGTTAAGCATTATTAGCTGATTGACTTGACAAGGTAACTCTTTCGAGTTACTGCGGCTCAATTGAAAGGCATTATGCTAGGCTATGAGTATGGTCTATGGCCATCTACTCTATGTGTTGGAGGTGAAATCACAATGGGAACAACCAATGATCATTGATTAGGCTGCAGATCATGCGGCGGCCACAGTAATTCTATTAAGAACCAAGAAATACCTCTAGAAACAGAAACCGGACAACCATCCAGACAGTAACAAGTGTGGAGCCGCGGCATAGAAATATGCTAGTGGCATTATAGTTGTGAAGCTGTTGGATGGTCTGAATAAGACATTGAGTTAGGAAATTGCCTCTGGCGGTCAGAGACCTGCAACCGTGAGAGCAACATTGAAGCCTAGTTGCATTAGGAATTGGATAATGAAGATGACAGATATTAAATGCCTTAGTAAAGATAGACTTAGATCGCGTAGCGACCAATGATGCGGCCGCCACACTCCTGTGGTTACCCGAATTATCACATGGAATCTTTGTCCCACTCGTGGCAGCAAGAGAACAGAGAAACTAGGAACAGTCTCTGGTGGCCAGAGATATGCAGCTGCCAGAGACAGGAAACATTGGCACCAGAAATTAGATACTAAAGATAAGATATCAGCTATCTTACTAAGGATCAGCTCGGACATTGCAGTGGCTCGGTCATGCGATCACTGTGTACATGTGATTATTCAAATTATCACAAGGGACTCGGTCCCGTTGGAAACCACTAGAAGAGGAGAAACCAAGAAATGGTCTCTGGCGGCTCAAGACATGCAGCTGCCCGAGACAACTCAAGACCTCATATCTGTAATGGTATAAGGGGCAGGATAGGAACGCAGGAAATAGGAAGGGCCTACCTAATAAAGTTGGTACCTGATCTACCAGCACACACTATGGCGTGCTCAAGATAGAGCACATGGAATAGCTCCGGCGGGAGCAGTATTGTGAATACTCAAAATCTAATTGACTGTCCACCCGCCAGAGCCTTGATCCTAGAGAATTCCGAGTATCCCCTTTTATTATCATAAAGTGTATATAAACCAGCCATACCGTTTGTATTAGTAGTATACTATCCCCTAGATATCGGGACAATATAGTGGATTTGAGATCAGTAAAGATATCATAAGAACTGCAGAAGCAACAGATAAGAATAGAGGATACGGGACACTTGACAATACCGTCTCGGACGCCAGTTTAAGCGCCGGCTCAACCCTTTGAAGTGAAGATCGTATAGGTGCCGGGTGCTGAATCCTGTGCAGGCTTGTTCCCAGGATACACTCCTGCTGCCCTCGACATAGGTAAGGAAGTGGCACCGCCGCCTCCCGTACTTGTACATTTGGGCCCTGCCCTCCCACTTGTCTTGTATAAAAGCCAGTGTTGTTGAAGCTGCTGCCAGCTGCTCGTTTGGACCGCTCCGGGTAAAAGTCTGTCTGAGGATATTCATCCTGCACTACTTTGCCTCGGCGCGCCAACAGTCAGTGTCAGGGTCTGTATGCTCACAGACACGTGAGATTCTTGAAAGCCTTGAGTTCATTGTGGAGTCTTTGATCCCTCGAACGGGTGAAGTCCCTGCTCTAGCATAACAAGTGCTCAGATCACACAGTTATTGCCTTCCTCAATTACCCCTGTTGCACACCCTTCTTGAAGGGTGATATGTACTCTACTTCCCCGAACAACAACACGAAGTATTAGATTGGAGTTTGTGATATATTTTGATTTTGGGTTAGTTGGTGTTAGTGATTCGTCGCTTCGCTCTCTCTCTCTTATTATTAGATTTCACGGCTGCACGCTAGTGCACCGTTTCAACGTATCCTTCCGAGCATAAATACCACAGTTTTCCTGACCCTGAACCCCGCACTTTTCGACCATCCTTATCCATCCTCAAAACCACTGGGCACGACCTCTTCTTATTGCTGTACTATGGCTCGGGTCACATCCTGATCTGTTGGCTTCCACTGTATATTTGCTTTTCTGCTTTCCTGCTGGATTCAATACGCCGCGGAGGATCATCGATCAATATTCGACCAAGTTCCGCTGCAAATTGGATGCAGTTCTGAATTCTCGCGTCGGGCTCGGTTCCAAGACTATATCAATTCCCTTCATCTTTGTCTGCACAATCTGATCTCCGACACCTTCCTCGCTATTGATCCGCCAATACTACGGAATCGAAGGTGCAGTGATCTGAACTCAATCTAATTGCTTCTCATTGATTTTGGCCTCCTTTTGGTGAGATCTTCTGAAGATCTTTAACAACTCAATTTGCTGTCCCCATCTCGCAGTCCTATCCATCCAAAATGCCGCTGTTTTGTTCAAACTGCTAGGACTCGAGCATGTTTCCAACAGAAATCGGGCAATCCTTCTATTTCTCGTCTTCGTATTTCACACCCCGGCGGTTTTTTCTTACTTGCAGTGTTTTATGTACTCACGACTGGAATAATCTATTTTGTTATCATGCAAGTTGCCGGAGCGAAGCGGCGGCATGTCTTGTCAAAGTGAGAGTTAGCACTTACAAGTTACTTTTTTCACTCTCGGCCAAGATCGAGTTGTTTCCGAGGTGGCTGAGCTGATATTGGTTTCTGAGACTCAATTACCCTTGAAGGTCCAGCGGCAGCAACAATTTCTAGACCTGTGAGAGGAGAGGCAAACCAGAAAGCAAAATTCATACCTGATGTGTCGTCTGGGACGAAGGTCACGGTTTCGGATCGATCGGTGGGTTCTGCGGAACAATATTTAATGATAGGTGAGCAGATAATTGTGGTTGTTCCAAGTCGAAAGACTTGTTGCGCTTCCGAAGCCGCGAAACGCGCACACGCCCAGAAGAGTTTGACTGGAGCCTCGAGCGTCTGACCCCGACCCAAATATTGCTGGAAGCATCAGCGTCGCGGATGTGGCATAGCAGTTGGTCGAAGGAATGTGGTGGTTAGTTGAGGGAATGTGGTGGTTCGTCGAGGGTTGAATGTGGTGGTCGCAAAACAAAGCAGGTGGGTGACGGCGCCACATGCTTCGTATGACAAAATGTTGAGCTGACGAACTTTCACAGCGGAAAATGTGGACTGACGCACATTCACAACCGGGCCTCGCAAGTGACGAACAATCTCGAAATCTGCTAAATTTATATGAGGTGACGAACTTGCTCAGATTTAGCCGAACTCACGAAGTGACGAAGGTGGCATAGACTCAATTCATTCGCCTTCAACCCGAAATGATTCAACCATTGATCGTGCGATTGAGGCATTGAATTCATTTCACTTACCTTCAACGTTTAAGCCAGGAATTATTGACCCCTCAGTAGGATCTGGGTCATTTACGGGCCGATAGTTTGTTCTACATCGTCGATTGTCAGAAATTCCTCGGTAAATATGCCTCTTTGTTTCCGTTGCACCTTCGAAAGAACTTCATTCGAATTCCTGTATGCAAGACCAGAGTGTAGTTGATTCTGTACGGATTTCGGTGCCTCGGATTAATTGATGGTTGAACCCATGGATATCCGCCGGTTTCTCCCCAAATCCCGAGGCAGATGGAATTATGGAAGCCATTCACGAAGCTAGTACGCATTCAACAATTTATTTTCATGTGTTGCTAATCCCCGCCACAAAGTCGAGCCATTGCTTATCGTCTTCGCACAACCCCAAATCGTGCTGTTGTCCCCAAGTGTAAGCCCCGAGAATAAAGCTCGAAAGAATTTGAACCGATGGACCGTGCGACTTCTTTTGGGCTTAAAGCGACAGTACTGGACAATTCAATTCAATTCGTCGTTCATGGGTCACGATCCCCCTGTCGAAGTCGAAATTTGAACCTACGTCACGCCGCGACGCGTCACGGTAACTGGTGTCGAATTGGCCAACCGGTTCTAGAATATCTTTTAAAATACCTCTGTGGTCGCAAAAATGAATAGAGGATTATTTTGTTCCTCCATAACTCAAAGAAACCTCAAAAAACCTGAGTGAGGGTATTTCTCAACTTACTGACTGAAGTTGAACCAACTTGGACTTAAGTCAACCTACCAGAGGGTGCACATTTGATTTGCCAAGAGGGATATTTTTCTACACAATCAACTGCTTTCAAGAAGCTTTATTGGGCTGCAGAATCAACAAGTACTACAGTAGTAGAGAAGGAAGATGTGCATATGATGGACGATTGTGTTTCGCGAGGACGTCATGTAATAGAGAGTTTGCGCACAGCCATCTGATGGCTCAGATAGCTTTCGGTTTTGGCCCTAAAGGACAACTCGGTCCGTGAATTTGCTACTATCGGCCATATTTTGCGAGAGGTCTCTCAGCCCTAGCAGATCCCTGGAACGAGTCGTCCTCTAGGGCCAAAACCGAAAGCCATTCAAGCCATCAGATGGCTGTGCGCAAACTCTCTAATTTTGCCAGATCACAATTCCTGTAGCATTTGAGGATATTTTCTGAATGTGGGTCCGTTGAGTAGAGAACATAAATCACAAATGGTGTGACTATCATTGGTGCAGAGTCACTGGAACAGTATTCAGCAAAAAGGGTGAATAATCTGCTGCAGACCTTGCGAAGCGTCCGCCACAAACTCTTTACCCAATTGGAACGACGCCGGTAAAAATCTGGGTATTTGTCGAAAATTTTCGCGAGGTCACGGTCCCGCCGGCAAGGTGTATAATTGTCGAACTGGTTTTTTTGGTCACGGGTCACACCCCCTGTCGAATTGAATTAAATAATCCAGTAGGGACCTTAAGACACGTCTCTGAGCCACTTCGAAACCATTCAGATCCTATAGATATGGCAGACATGCCCCGGATTACCGGGCTGGTGTTCACTCGAATTCGAAATACAAGTACATTTTTTTCGGTTTTTCGCGGACTCTTTTCTCGTTTTACGCCACGACTCAATCCATCCATCGATTTGTTGCATTCAGCACTCGGGCAGTTCACCTATTCAAATGAGTCATGGAATCATTGACACTGGGAGATTGTTTATGCTCACCAAAACATGAGGTCGCGACAAGTGAATCAGACACGAAGCAGTTCACCGTTCCGGACTTAAGGGTGATTGTGGTCCTGTCCCAGCTTCAAGGAGATATCAACGTAACGTGCCGCCACCGGAGAGGAATACATACATGTCTCCGTCCGCACCTATGGTCCAGCAGGAAAACTTGTGGGTCTGCAATTATTTGAGACCTCAGACTATTCTTTTTTTGGAAAGAAAAACGATGTAGGACATACTGTCCCGGCGGCGAATTCGCCAAAGATTGTACTAGCAGCACTGGTGCCGGCACTGCGTCTGCAACGGGCGAGGTTTCCGGTAATTTTGCAGTTCACAGCACGCTTCTCTAACACAGGACTTGTAGCTGGGACAGCGGAAGAGGACAGGGCGTAAAGCGCGAGAGTGACGAGGGTGTGCGAGATGAACGTCATTGCTGGAGATGAGACAGTCGAGCAGATGGCCTGGGTTTTTATACCATTCGTAAGATGCTTGGCTACTATTTTCGTCTCACGAGGAATACTGAAATCCTACCGGAAGCTTGGATCGGAAGCAAATATGGTCAAACCTTTCTCCAGAACGGATCCAAGTCAGGGCTCGATAACAATCGATTTTCCCTCGAATGCCAACTTGGAACTGTGGAGGATATACCAACGCCGACACAGCGACACGCCTTGTATTTCCGACACACGGCAGAAAATCCGACACACGGTAGAAAATCCGACACACGAAGGTGATATCTCACAAAAGCCGACACATTTGTGTTGGCTTTCAACAAATACGACACGGCTTTCAGCAAATCCGACACAGCTTGTTTTGGAAAGGTGGTTGAACCCTGTGTCACAGTGTGACCCGCGCTCTTCCTCTCTCCCACCACCATCCGCGATGCACTAGCGCCGGACCAAACCCACAGTACATTGTCACCTCGAGCAGCCATTTCAGGGACCTGCGGTACCTCCATCCTTTTGTGTCTAGGCCGCTTTCCCCGCATGTACCTGGTGCTAGCCCAAAGAGCGTTGCTGCCGTCAAGCAACACATGACGCCTTGCAACAATAGCAACGCATGCGGACTCCGTAGGAATGGGTAGCCAGCGCCGTCTCGGCGTGCCCCTTCCCATCGCTATTCGGAAGCACTTGGGAGGGCGACGGGGGCGACGCGCATTAGGCGGCGGCACGGAGCACTCTGCGGATGGTCTTTCCGGTAAGGCTGCCTTTTGAAGCGCGCCAGAGGGAAGGAGAAGTGCCGCACGAGGCTGTGATTGCAAGGGCAGTCTGGAGATAATTTTTACCACCATCCGCGGGCTGAGTGGCGCGAAGCGGCTGCATTTGCCTCTGGGGGTCGCGATCACTGCGGCTGATTGTGCATCTCTTGCATGTTACATGTATTATGTCCCTTTCAAGTTGTAATATCTAGTTGCCATTCAATGTGAAAATTTGGCCATATTCATCGCGTCTACGCCGTGGGTTAGTGATCAAATTGAACAGTCGCAATAAAGCTACTCTGCGTGGTTTCGGTGTGTATCAGCAAGGAGTGGACCATGTAAAAAAGGCTAGGTTACTGGAAGTATGATCCCATCACCATGAGGATCGCGATCCGCGAGCTGGAAGTAAGTCGAACCAAGTACGAAAGAATTTCTGAGAGAGTGCAGGGTTTTGTGAGATATCAACACGGTGTGTCGCATTTGCCGCAGCGTGTCGGATTTAAAAAGTGTGTCGCTGTGTCGGGTTTTAGGGAGCCTCGAACTGTGCTCAAAGCCTTGGCAGATGTTTATCGTTACATCTTCTACCTACTTACCTACCCTTGAATGCCCGCTTGCAACTGTGCTCCAAGCCTTGGCAGATGTTTATCGTTACGTCTTCATTTGCGGAGCCCTTCCATGGACCCTGGCATTCTCCAGCACTTTGTTGGGCAGGAAGAGACTCCGTGGGCACCGGTAGAAAAATGAATCAAGGCTCAAAGGCACAGAATTTTCATGGAAGCCATTTCCAAATTATTAGAGACCTTGCGGTGCGCCACCGCAAGGCCTCTATTGCATCCGAAATGAGTCCAATCTGGTGCTGTCAGCGAAACAATATCTTTGTACTTGGCAGGCCGTGAATGTGGTAGAAAGATCTTTGGGGCGGAGAATGTGTTCTGCCCGTGATAGAGTAGGAAAAGAGACGGCCATGGATGAGACTGTGAATCCTTCATCCCAAGTGATACAAATCACCGCATTGCATTATCGCTTTGCTCATACAAAGACCTATAACCTCTTGTCTTGCCGACTCCACGTAATAAATCCCAGGATCCCCGATTCCCAGCAATATACATGTCAACAGAATGGATTTAATACTGTACTATTTTAACCAAACGTTCAGGTGACGGGTGACACTCGAATTTTGGTATTTTGAGCAGATATAAGGTGATTCTAGTGGGTGGCCAGTACGCATTTAGTCATACACACTGATAGAAGTCGGCTGTTAAAGTCCACCAACACACGGCTACTTGGGCGGCTGAGTATACCTTACGACCAATTTATACTTATAAGTCACCCTCTTTAGCACTCTTCGTATAATATTAAACCGTGTGTCCTCCGAAGCCGTTTAACGCTCCATAATCTCTGCCTCATCACTCGCAGAAACTTAGCTTACATAGACTACGGGGTGGCTTATTTAATGAATGTTTTTACACGCGGTATAAGTTCAGGTTTAACTTCATCTGGGGAATTTGGGAAATGCCTGCAAAATGAGTGGCTCGGTATGTCTGTTTCTGGTGCAATGTGCGCCATCAATTGTGCACTTTCAGAGGACGTGCATAAATACCGCTTCCGCATGCAACACCATGGAAGGTACGGTAAGCATCTCAAATGAGCTTTGTTTTGACTTACCCCTTTTGCATCGCTTGAGGCAGGCAAAGATCATAGGATGCGCAGATCGCCGAGAGATTGGAACAGGTATAGCGCACTATCTACGCCCGAATTTTCGTCCACAGACCTCTGCATACTGTTTCACGATCCTTATCATGCCAGCTCTACCGCACTGCCGACCTCAAGACACGAAAAATCGTGGTTTCTCGCGTCCATCCACCTATCAACCGCAATCTGTTGAATCCACGGATTGCAGCTTCCAACATTCGCACTTTAGTCTTTCTAGAACCTACATCGTGAACCCGGTTCTCACCCTGACTGAATAGAGCGTGCAGTCGGCCTTGACATTTGGCGAACCCCAATCCTTGCGACCGAGATTCACTCCCGCGCATGATCATGATGTTGATTTGTAGGAGTTTTTCTCCAGCGCGGCTCCTGGCCTTGGCAATACATCGCCAGCTGGCAAGCTGCCCTGTGCTTCCAACTTGCGATTGACTCGCGCACACCATCATGGATTCCTGCAAACTATCCATTACGCCTGCTGATCTTGAACGCAGTTTGACCGATGATTGTTCGGCATCGTTCAAAGTGTGAATTGCCGTCCCGCTCATTAAAGCCGCGGAACCCACGACTTGATACTGACAGAGAAGGTGACTTTGTGTAGAGCGGCGCAGTTTGCCGAAATCGGGCCGGCATTGAGCCGAACGTCTTCAGGTCAACCTGTTGAGTGACGAAGATAGCCCGGACAAAGATCTTTTATGAAGCTGAGCTCAAGAGGACTCCAGTGTTAAAGTTCACTTCGTGTGAAGAAGTGAACGGTGGTTTGGCAAGCGGATCCGAGTTCGGACGCAGCAGAGCTGTCGGAGCTTGAAAAGCTTCAGACAGACAGACACGCTAATTTTATGAAGAGGGAGATATGTAATTCACGCTCCACGGTCAAAAAATGGCATCGTAGTTTAACCGACATGGCCCCAGGCGGAATCGAACCACCATCTCTTCCTTATACGGTGCTCGAATCTGCGACTCATACCCCGAGAGCGAGATGCCATGCTCCACAGGACCTTTCTTCCTTTCCCTTCAGCTCGTAGTTGTGGGTTCTCGTCTTTCACTACGCCCTTGCGTTGCGGCGGGAAAATTTGTTCTCGACGGAGACGGAGAACGAAACGAAAAACGGCCATCCATTTACTTATATGGCATATGGATCGCTCCGCAGGTGGATAAATTCAAAACACCAAGTGCGTTTGGAAATCCCCCCGAATGATGTAGGCCAAGGACAGCTGTTCGTAGCCCAAATCGACTTCGTACATTCACAACCCTGATACCCAACTTGCATTGAGGTAGCAGTTGTGCGACAAACAAAGAATAATCCAAGCCGAGGTCCGTCTGTACAGAATAAAAGGACCACGCGAAGACGAAGACGAAGGTGAATTGACCCGAGAAGGAATTGAATCAGTCAATCAAGAAAACAGAATAATGTCCCCGGGTGCCAGCCATGGATTCGAACCACCACCGACGCTCCCTCTGGAATCCGAATCCGATGCCGGAACTGAAGTCGAAGTCGAAGTCGAAGGAGGCAAGCTTCTACTAGCTATGGCTCTGATTATAGTTATCTGGCTCCGGAGGATGCCGCAGATGAGAATGAGGTTGCCTCATTGGCTGGAAAGTGCGCGCCGATACACTGGAGGAGAATAAGTCGTTCGGAACTATCTGAACGTGAGGTCCGGCGGTTGCGCCACAAAGCGAATCTACAGTGTTTTCCAGGCAAATCATTTCGAGCGGAGAATGTCGTCCAGAGCCAAAAGGAAAAATCCGGTGACGAGGAAGGATATCTAAGGAAATTCATGGCACCCAGATCTGCAAAGAGCATCGAGACTCGTAGCATTTAGGAACCAAGAAAGATGATAAGGACCATTTGAGACCGGCAAGATGTTGAGGGACAAATTTATTGAAGGACTGGAATCATAATTGAGCTCAAAACAAATGCCCGGTGCGTTGAACCAGAGAGGGGAGCGAACAAGTGCGAAATTAGACGGAGAGCTGAAGCAATGTTGCTCGCGAGATAATTAATTTAGGAGATGCTAATCACGATGGCCGCCAGGAAGAGACCGAACAGTCTTGATGTTACAGACAATAGGGCGCGACGTCCAGAGCTTGGAGATGGGAACGTTCGGAGATTAGGGCGACAGGAATCCCAGAAAGAAAGAAGGCAATCCCGGGCTCGGTCTTGATTTGGGGACAGGCATTAGATTGAGCGTCCGGGGCGCGAGAGAGGTGGGCGAAAAAATCAAGGGTCCGACGAACAGGAAATTCCGCCTCCTTATATCTTGCAGGGATACCAAGTACGTGGCCTGCCGGCTTGATCACAATCTTTGGGCTGCGCTGTAGGCCACAGCTGCTGCGACGAACAGCATTGTGAGAAACGCCGGTCAACTGTCGAGCGTTAGGGAGCTTCCGAGTGTAGAATTAAACGGCGCACGCCGCAGAATGGATAGGAGGACGAAGAGAGAGCCAACTGAAAGGATATAGGCTCGTTGAGAATGTGCGCAAAGAGGTGCGAGGAATCGCCGGGGTAATCGTTAAAGAACGGTTAATTAATCGGGGAGACGGCCACAGTGAGGATTGCGTACTAGGGATGACCGCGGCACAGTGAGAAACCTGCTGCCAGAAACTGCGATGGTCTGGGGATTGGGTAACAGATGGTCAGGCGAGTCGTTTGCATCGGACGATATTCAGTCGCAATGCCACAAGCCGGATGCGCGCAAGCACGCGTGTGGTTAAGTACCATGGTAGAGGCGACAATTGAGAGACAATCCCCGAAAATCAACAGCAATAAACAGATGCACAGCCACGACGCTTTTCTTTCTTGCCACTCCACCCCTTGCGCCAAGACAACGCAATGGTCCGCCTCCGGATCAGGATCTGACTGGGACCAAGACGCACCATCTGTGGGTCAGTCTCCTGACTTGCCAGACCGATGCTTATCGAGTAGAAATAGACGGAGGCCCATGCACGCCGTGGACAGCCTGGTCCAAAGAGCAAGACGGCGCTCCTCGTGTCGGATGACTGGGAAGAAGTTGATGACGGTGACGGTGGGATGAGGATCGGGATGGCGATGGGGCGCGGAGGGCGAAGGATAGCTCCAGTCAGCGGATACGGTGAGTCGCTCTTGCTCGTCTACAATTTGTTGTCTCTAGCCATCCCTCGCCTCCAATCGTCGCTTCCAAAACTCTGTTCATGCGCCCGCCGAACTTGCCTGTCGAAAACCTACTCCTCTCTCGGAAAGTGGGCGCTGGTCTTCTGGGATGGGGTTGGGACCATCCTGAAACGGCGGTCCTCTGCGCTCGTGTAACCCGGAATTCTGGGCGGCATAACGCTTTGGCTTTCTGGTTCCTTTCCTTTCTCTACGTGCTCCGCGATGTGCGATCCTCCCGTCTCTCCTCCCACTTCCATGCGAGTGGGAATTTGTGAGTCCTCGCAGCCTAGAACCCGAGGCGATGCGGGGGAGATGAGAACCCGCACCTGCTCCGCCGACGTCGATGTAGATGCTGCGCTCTTGCCCAGCGTGTAATTTCTGCCTCTTACTTCTGCTGTATCTTCCTGTCTCTTGCCTCGGCTCCGCCTGCTTCATGACCGACTAATTCCGGGCATTCCTTTTATCGCTCTTCATGCACGTTGTCCTGGTGTGAATTTGCCGGGAGGCTTATAACTCGCCGAGGGTGATACTGGGCCGCACATGTCTCTTGGGCTCCCATTCGTTCTGCAACTTTGGAGGCGCCCCGAGGACGAGTACAGCCGTACCCTTCGATTTTTACTGTCTTGGTGCCTACCTATCTGCGCCGCGTCATTGTTTATATTGACTCTCAGCGACGCGGCTGGGCTTGCGTTTGGTGGCGAGACGCACAGGCCGCTAAGCATCGAGCTCCGTGTGCTGTTTCTACGGAGAGTACTCTGCCCGAGCTGGGGATGGCGGGAGGCGGTGTACTCTGGCGTCAGCGAGCGCCGCGAGCGTGTAGGGTCCTCGAACGTCTGCACAGGTTCATGAGTGCAACGTCGCATGACTTGGCTCGCCCGTTTTTGAGCTTCTGTTCTGTTTTGGATTTCGAATCCGTCTTCCCATTTGTCTCGCTCTCGCTCTCGGGCGAGTTTGGGCATATCTCGTATGCTGACTCTCTACATGCGGGCACTCCGAGCCTCTTGGCGCTGTGTCGCTCGGTTTGTGCTGCCTCGTCTTGTGCTCGGCCCTTGTGGGACTAGTGCTATTTGCTAGAGCGCGTGCGCAAGTTTCTCGGTCCAGGCGCAAACAGGTGTCGTGTCCGTGTGCAGCGTCCTGATGGTCTTGCATTTTCTTCAGGGTCGAGCGAGAGACGGAGGGCAAGAGAAAAACAGGATAGCACAACAGACAAGAAAACAAAGCTGAGAGGATGCACGGTTGCTTCTTGAGCGAGCGCTACACTGTCGATTCAAGCTATCTTAGTCGGTCGCTAGCGCTTCAATTCTCCCCCCTGAGATAATCCCGGGTATCAAGTTAATGAAAACCGAGCCCTTTGATAAAGAGCATCGCCCGTCGTTTCTTTCCCTCCTTCGGGTTCACGTTGGTGATCGACTTCTTGAGGTCTTCTGTACGCAGATTCGATATGTGACACCGAAACAGCGCCAATGCCTCGTTCGCATCTGGCCTCTGGGCTGCTTTGCGGCGGCGAAGTTTCCGAACAAATGGAATGAGGAAGTCAAGCCCAACGTATTGCTACGTGACTGTGTCAGCTTGACCATAATGGAAGTGAGCACCCACTTACCTGAAGGAACTCGCTTCGCAGCATCTCTCCAACGAGGCGCACATCGACTTTAAACGGGTCGTATGGGATGGTCTCGGAGATCTCGGGGAGGTGTTTGCGCAACCGGCCACACTCACCAGTCACGAGCCTCCGGGTTTCATAGCTGGGGAACTGCACGGACAGGCCAAAATCAATAAAATAGTACCTCATCGGCGCGGCCTGAGTGCGGGTTTTGATGTGATTCGGGACATGCTCATTCCCCGTGTAGGGCAGGAGAACATTCTCGCCGTCACCTGCCAGTGGTGAGTGGATGAAATGGAAGCCTCCTGGAATCATGTGTGAGGCATCCATGACGATGTTCGGTGTACATATATCACTGAAGAGGGTCGTTGGCAATGCCAATACGTCGGGCAGGAAAGTCCACCAACCGATGCGCGATGTTCTTGCAGTGCAGGAATACAAGGCCCTGGCATAATTTCAATACACAGACATTGGACCAACGGATTCCTCACCTCGAGGACCTGCCGAATGAATTCCACGACCTCACCGATTGTTTCAAATGTGGGTTTAGCGCAATCGTGCATGCGAGGCATGACCATGATGGAAAGCTCATCATCGACTGTGAGCAAGTCGAGCATCGGCACACAGTGCTCGTGCGCCCCAGGTTCGTTGGCGAGGAAGCGAGCAACTTCGGTTTCTGCTGAAATGGGTTCGATAAACTTGAGTATCACTTGGGCTCCATCAGAGATGCGCGTGGCGTCGAGAACTCCCCCCTGGACGCATGGAGTTAATTGTTTGAAAATCAACGATGGAGTCGACGAACCGTTCCATACAGTGGAATGGCGCTTTCGGACCCCCATGGACCGGTGCCGGGCGGTAGGGACCATCCGGGGCGGTAGCGCGGGCGTAGCATGTAACCCCACGCCTCCAACCGTGGCTGTAAATGAGCCCACATTTGCTCCATGTCCCCCAGCGTATCCCACTCAGGCAATTCGAACCGCTGTGGGAAGAATACGTACCCGGAGGTTTTTTGGGAGGGGTCGGACATGGTCATGTCTCATGACTGCCATTTGCTTTTGAATATATCCTCACTTGCCCCTGTCTTACATAAATCGGCGCACGTCATGCACTTCTGAGTAGAATTCCGGTGGCCCCTATCGTAATATGGATATGGAAATTGATGCCACCCGCCGCCGGAGCCAACGAATGATATAGGCCAAGGACAGATGTTCGTTGCCCAAATCGACTTGGTACATTCAAGTCCCGCGACAAACCTGATACCCAGGTTGCATTGCGCGACAAACAAATAAAAATCCAAGTCGAGGTCCGTCTGCACAGAATAAATCCATCACGCGAAGACGAAGACGAAAACGAATTGAATCAATCAAGAAAGCAGAATAATGTCCCCGGGTGCCAGCCATAGATTCAAACCACCACCGACGCTCCCTCTGGAATCTGAACCCGATGCCGGAGTTGAGGTCGAAGTCGAAGTCGAAGGAGGCAAGCTTCTGGTAGCTGTGGCTCGGTTTCATGGCTCCCTGGCTCCGGAAAATGCCGCAAGTAATATGCGGTTGTCTCATTGGCTGGGAAGTGCGCGCAGATACACAATGGAGGAAAATAAGTCATTCGGAATCCAGTCCAGAGCTAAGAATAAGCCGGTGACGAGGAAGAGTATCTGAAGAGATCCATGGCAGCCAGATCTGCAAATAACATCGAGCCTCCTAGCACTTAGGAACCAAGAAAGACGGTACAGACCATTTGAGACCGGCAAGATATTGAGGGACGAATATTTTATTGAAGGACTGAGATCAAAATTGCCCAGTGCGTTCAGCCAGAAAGGGGAGCGAACAGGTGCGAAATTAGACAAAGAGGGGAAACAATATTGCTCGCGAGATAATTAGGTTGGGAGATGCTGATCACGACGGCTGTCAGGAAGAGACTGAAGAGTCTTGATGTTATAGACAATAGGGCGCGACATCTAGAGCTTGGAGATGGGAATGTTCAGAGATTGGGACGACAGGAATCCGAGAAAGGCAATCCCGGGCTCGGTCTTGATTTGGGGAGAAGCAGTAGATTGAGCGTCCGGGGTGCGACTCGGAGAGAAGTGGGCGAAATAATCAAGGGTCCGACGAATAGGAATACTGCCTCCGTATATCTTGCTGGGACACTACGTACCAGCCGGCTTGATCAGAATCTTTGGGCTGCGCTGTAGGCCATAGCTGCTGCGATGAACAGCAGTGTGAGAAACGCCGGTCAGCTGTCGAGCATTATGGAGCCTCCGAGTGTAAAATTAAACTGCGCACGCCGCAGAATGGATAGGTCGAAGGACGAAGAGAGAGCCAAACGAAAGGATATGAGCTCGTTGAGGATGTGCGCAAAGAGATACGAAGAAGCACCGAGGTAATCGTTAAGGAATGGTTAATCAATCGATGATACGGCCACAGTGAGGATTGCGAAAGGATGGTGACCGCGGCACAGTGAGAAACCTGCTGCCAGAACCTGCGATGGTCTGGGGATCGGGCAACAGAAGGTCAGACGAGTCGTTTGCATCGGCGGACTATATTCATTCGCAAGGCCACAAGCCGGATGTGCGCAAGCAGGCATGTGGTTAAGTACCATGGTAGAGGCGACAATTGAGAGACAATCGCGGAAAATCAACAGGAATAAACAGATGCACAGCCACGACGCTTTTCTTTCTTGCCACTCCAGCCCTCGCGCCAAGGCAACGCAATGCCGTCCGCTTCCGGATCGGGATCCGACTGGGACCAAGGCGCACCGTCTGTGGGTCTGTCTCCTAGCTTGCTAGACCGATGCTTATCGAGTAGAAATAGACGGAGGCCCATGCGCGCCGTGGACAGCCTGGCCCGAAGACGAAGAGAAAGACGGCGCCGCTCCCCGTGTCGGACGACTGGGAAGACGACGATGACGACGATGGCGATGGCGATGACCGGGAGGTTGTGAACGAGGACGAGGATCGGGATGAGGATTGGGCGCGGGGTGCGGGAGATAACCCCAATCAGCGGATATGGCGGGATGCGTGCGTCGGCTTTGCTCTTCTACTCGCGCTGCGATGGTAATTATCACCCACCCTCCTTGTAGCAATGCCCAAGCGCCCATGCCCGCACTCATCCTGTCTGCGTCGTCCACGTCCAGCACGCACCACACGCCCGCTCCGCCCGCCGCCGCGCTCCAGCCCGCCATGCGCATCCTCAAGCGCCCGTCGCCCACCGGGCCCGTCGTCCCGGCGGCGGCTCCCGTCGCCGGGGAGACGCTGAAGGAAAGGGAGGCGAGGTATCAAGCTGCGCGGGATCGGATATTCGGTGAGGCGGACGCGACGGGCGCGGCGAAGAAAGACAAGGCCGGCGGCGTGGTCCGCAACCCCAAGGGCCCGGACACTGACACCGATGGCACGACGCCGCCACGCGGATTCGGCACGCGCAATCCTCCTGCGCCTCCTCGGCGTACCCCGTCGCACGACTCGAAGCCGTGACACCACCTCCGCCTTCCGTCAGCCGCGTACGTGCCACGCCCCTCGCCTTCCCGTTAATATGTGTCGACCTGCTGCTTACTTATAATCATAATCAACGCATTCACGCTTCACTTCACGGAAGAGTTCGCGCATGGGCGGGAAAACTCTTCGTCTTTATCACTTATCACTCTTCAGCTTCATCTAACCATCCTTCCCTCGTATTCTGGGTCCGTCCGCCGACCATACTTTTCGCTTGAGACCTCCGACTTGAAGAACCGCAATCCGTCCAGTCCTGCTGGCTTGGCGGTGTACGCACCATCACCCCACCCTTGGCACGATCACCAGCGCCCGCCGCCTTCCTCGCATGCCCGCCCTCGATCTCTCGCCTTCGCCTTCGCTGCCCCCGTCGTCCGTCGTCCGCAGGAGTCATTAACTACATCTTGAGTTTCGTGTTGTTTTCCTTTGCCAGGCAGCGGCGCGCCCTCACTTTATTCGCGGTTCCCATGAGTCCGAGGGAGTGGCCTTCGTTCTTTCTTGTTATCCCTTTCATCTATGCAATACAAGCAAAGGTGTAAGCACTCCTACCTACATTCAACGTGCAACCCGTGCATATAAGCGACTCGGTGGCGGGCGGTCCGCATCCATCATTCTTGCACATCTCCATCGACGTGAGCTGGAAGTTGCCTGTTCGACTCAGGCCCGAGTCATGGTTCCGGCACATTTGTTTGTTTTCTTGTCTGAACCTAGGACCGAGTCGTAATATGAATACTTATCTGCAGCGGTATTGGATCGTCCATATTGTATACTTATTGTATTATTTTTGATATCCCTTTCCGTTTCTACTGTAAGCTTGAGTCCACAGTAGACGGTCTACTTGCCCGTAATTTTTTTTTTTCATTTTCCTTACCTAATTCGAATCGAATATGGTACAAGTAATATCAATACTGAGCCTGCAGCGCCTTGGTGGTGGGCGGCCCCGCGTCCACAAATCCTGATTTCTGCGTCGACCGTTGCGCGTGGACATGCCCGTTCGACTCGGGCTCGAGGCAATTCGTTGATACCGTTTTTTTGCTTGGGTTGGCTCGGCACTGGGCAGTAGTCACTCGTAGACAGACATTTCATGTACCTCGGTATATAAAGGTGGGCAGTCACAGTGGCATCGCACAATAGTATCAGCCCGCTAATTATTAGCAGGTCTGACCAGTCTGTCTGAGGGACTGGAATGCGAGTCTACCCAACGGCGAAATGCAGCCTGAGGTGCGTATATCCACGCCCATGTGTATCTATGTCTTTTCCTTCCTCTGTAGTTTCCTCTATTTGAAAGAAACGGCTCAACATTTGGCGACACAGGTCCGCTTTATAATTTTATCCTTGGCGCGACGGCATATCTGATCAAATGTATACAATAAGGCAGTTCAACCTTCAACCCAAGCAGCGACCCGGTGGCGGTTGGTCCGCATCCACAGAACTTGAGTGATTCACCATCATGCCCTGGGTGAACGTGGAAGCTGCCTGTTCGAGTCAGGCCCGGGTCATGTTTTGTCCGCGTTCTTTTTCGCTCCACGTTGAGTTGGGTGGACAGGGGCGAACATTGGCGATACACAATGTTATTGCTGAGTGCGCAATAGTTATAGCGCAGAAGCCCAGACAGGTAGACGTATACACTTTCACTCAAGTGCGAATGCAGATTTGAATGGTAGCAAATGTATAGAGTTGGGTAGTTCAACCTTCATCCCTGGCAACGACTCGGTGCAGGGTGGTCCGCATCCACGAACCTTTCGCCAGCTCCAAATCTTTCACGGGAACTGCCTGTTCGACTCAGGCCCGGGTCATGTGTCTTCAAGGTTTGCTTTTAATTTGAGTTTGTCGGGTTTCCGATTAGCTGGGCAGGGCAAGTGGGACCGAACTCATTAATAATAATGTCGCCAGTCCGATGAGGTTTGACATATGGAGTCTCTCGTGGCGAGACAGGTGCCTTTCTATCCTTTGCTGGTCAAACCCAAGCCTATACAATTGGGAATCAGATACGGGTATAGGGAATACTGACCTTGCAGCGACTCGGTGGCGGACGGTCCGCATCCGTAACCATTACTTCTTCCCGCAATTCACGGGGAAACTGCCTGTTCGACTCAGGCCCGAGTCATAGATTATAAACGTCCATACTTTTCTTTTGCTCGGGAGCGGTGAGTGCACGTTCTTCTCCTTTCTAGGCTACGGTCCCACTTGCTGAGGCGTAGTCCGTTTTCACTGCGGGAGCTCATTTCTTTTCGAACAGGGATGATGATTGGGGCGGCGCAGAGACACAAAGGTTCTTATTACGCTTTTATAATTCGAGCGAAGCCACATTTGAGTGGGATGAGATGTATATACTTCATTCGCAGTTCAGTTTGGATGAGCTTGATATAGGTGGTGACCTGGAACGCTAACTCGTTATCCATTTCATTTTGATAATAGGGAAAGGTGCATCCGCAGTCCTACATTCGCCCTTCAACCACCCCGGACAGCGACTCGGTAGCGGGCGGTCCGCATTCCCGAACCTTACTAAGTCAGCCTTCCGGTGGGGGGACTGTCTGTTCGACTCAGGCCCGAGCCAGTCGGGGGATAGAAACGCTTTTTTGGGTGAGACAGTGGTGGGCGCGCTTTCTTTTTCTACTTCCCAGGCTACGGTCTCACGGCGGAGCTTGCTTGGTTTTCCTCGCTGGTCCGGGGACACGGCCTCTTTTGAACCGGAATGACGGTTACGCCGCGCAGAAATAGAGGTCCGGGCTTGGCGGAACGTGTGTATTCCTCGAGCGAAGGCGGTCATCAGATTCAGATAGAAAGTTCTCAGCCTCGCAGCGACTCGGTAGCGGGCGGTCCGCGTCCACGGAATATTGAGTCAAGGGGATACTTTTTTGTGAATGGCGGAACATACACTGGTTTTTGAAATTTTGAGATTTTCTGGAGCTGGCGCACGCCTCCCCCACTCTGACTTGCCTTAAAAGGAAAAAACCGGCTCAGATGCAGGTCTAGGGGGAGGGTAAATGTTCATTTGTGTCGGCGCTATGGTTGAGTGGTTAGCTTCCTCCTGCCATGTTGAACGGCATTTGCGGCGGTCCATGGTTCGATTCCCAGTGTGTGCTTTCGATATCCCTATGGTACAATTGTTTATTTTATTTTTTCTCAATTTTTCTTTATAATAGAAAATAAAAAATTCTTCACCACATATTGGCGCCGGCGCTGTTTCAACCGGACTTCGTGGTCCCTGGGGAAGGTCGGGGCGCATCTTCCTGACACTAGACTGATAAATACTGAAAATTGAACTGTGGGTGGGGTATATTTGGCTCCACAGTGACTCTGAGAGCCTACAAAGAGTGAATGAATCGCCTACCTAAATTGGTGCTGAGAAAAGCACTTCCCTCAGTGCTCTCTAATACTTAGCATCACTGTTTGACTGTTCAAAATAAAAATAAAAATCATGCTTTGCTTGGATTTAAAAGCCCATTAGGCAAAAGGAACTTTATTAAATCCAATTCTTCCAGTTTCCCTCAGCAATGAAATTTTTATGAAAGGTATACCCCACAATGGGCAACTCTGACAATTGTTGTACAGATGTGTTTACATCACATGATGGGAAAAGGTCACGTGCATGTCAGAGGTGGGGGAGGCCAACGGTTGTTATTTTCTGGCAACCAACCAACCATGTCATACCATGTGACTTCCATATAAGGCAATTTTGCGAGCACGTTATTTGATGGGACAGGCACTACCGTTGCTTTGATCGGCAGTTTTGTCTATCTGGGCTCAATCAAAGTCTCGGTTCTTATATTCCGTTAGGTAGCAGCCCTCTGGCAAAAATTCTCTGTGCATCCCATACACACTAAAAAAGGAAATGTTTCTTGTTGCATGAAAACAAACTGCGAAAGAAATAGTAACACTTTCAGTTATAAACCTACCTGAAAGTACAAGTATCAATGTGATATAGAGTGAAATTTAAACTTGTTGTTTCACAAGCCCTGTCAGCATTACAACGAGTGCTGCTTTCTTTGTATCCTGAAAGGCTTATGGAAAGTCCCAGTTTTGCTGTACCTTTCAAGGCCACTAAAGGAAGTAGTTTCAGGAATCAAGAAAGGCACATTAAAAGAGTGTCTTTCCATGTGCCTTTCAAAATCATTGAATGCATGAGTTTCAGGCATAAAGAAAGCTGCGGCATTTTTGCTATTGGTCCGGCATTGCCCGGACCAATGGCAAAAATAGCGCAGATAATGAAACTGGTCGTTTCGGGGTATCAGAAAGCCGCGCTGAAAGTGTTTCTTTCAGTCCCACTTTCTTTATTCCTGAAATTGGCTATTTCGGGGTCCTTGAAAGCTGCAATGAAACTTCGGATTTCCATGAACCTTTCATGATACCAAGACACTGCCTTTCTTTGTGACAGTGAAAAGTCTTCTGAAACAACATGTTTCAATTTCAGTTTATGTTACAATGATACTAATGGTTTTAGCCAGGATAATAACTTGAATTGATACTATGAGTTTCATGGTGGGTTTTCATCCTACCAGAAACATTTCCTTTTTCAGTGTGATATAGCTAGCCACCCCATTCATCCTCAAATACCAGTTATTCCCTTCAATTCTTGTAATTACTTAGTTGTTTGCACTGAGTCCGGACTCTGAATGACCGACCAAATGCAGAAACAGCAGTGTTCTCGCTAAGGGTTAAGCCTTAACTTCGCTTAAGCCTTAATAAGACCTTAAGTCAAGGCCTTAAGCACAGTCTTGAATGAACTGAAGCCTTAATTAAAGCCAGTCACATGATATTTCGGCACTCCAAGCAGACAAAACAGGGTGATGAGTGGTGGAAAAGCTGTGAATTATCCATAAAAAAAAGTTTGTAGATCCCCTCTGCATTTTTTTTTTGGCAAGGCACTGGCAATACTCTGACACACCAAGTAAACAATGATGGCCAACCGGCTCAAAAGAGGCACAAAATGCAGTCTGAAATGCCCTTACTCGCAAAGAATTGTGTATCTCACAGTGGACAATGTATTTAGCAACCTTTTTGTGTCATAAACCTCAGGTTATGGCTGTTGGATTGAGGGTGGGAAATTTTATCTTAACCCTTAATTTGGGCTTAACATTAAGCCCTCATTAAGCCCTAAGGCCTTAATTAAAATCACTACCCTTAATAAGGCCTTAAGGGAGAACACCGGGAAACAGGGCAAGATTACACTCAAAGATTGTTGTGGGTGGACGGTAGACATTGTAATCAACTTACAAATTGTTCAGAATACAATTCTGAACACCGGTGAACATCAAAATTTTTCCTACCGAAAAAAAAAAATTGGGCTCCACCGGCCGACCAACCAACCAGGGTACGGTCCGGAATTCACGGGCCGGCACCCCCTTGTATTGAGTGGCAGTAATTCGGAGTGCAGGTGGAAGTTGCCTGTTCGAATCAGGCCCGAGTCATACGTATAACCACAGGTTTTTTTTTTCTTGGTTCAATTTGAGGGAATCGTGAACGGCGCAAGAACACTGAACAGAGATTTTCCAGAGCCCGCGTGGCAACAGACTGCAGTTGCCAGCGCACTCGATCGTCGGAGAAGGAAAAGCACTAAGATGGACACTAAAAGAGTCGACGGTTCGGCTCCGAGAACGCACGGGCCTTCCTTGAGTACCTTGCGAAGGTGGTGGCCAGAAAGCAAGGAGTTACTTATCCCGAAATAATTTCGAATAAAAAATCAAAATCAACAACGATAAACTCCCGCACAGCCACGTCTTCTTTGTTCTCTTCCCACTCGGCTTGCTGGAGCTCCGCCCTTCCTGCACTCTTCCGAGGTTCGGGATGGCTATGAGCACAGAGCGGGGGCGCGGACAATAACCTGCATCAGGGCTAACCCGTCTTCCCGCTTCCCTTTTGTGGCCCCGGCCTCTCGCGCTCGACGATGCTGGTCTACGATGCCGCGCGCCGAGATAGATAGAAAGATCAACCCTAACGCCAAGCTCTGGAAGATTATCATACATACGGCAAGCCCGAGAATTGGATTGGAATCTGTGCGTGCGTCTAACACGGACGATTGTGAAGACGACGATGACGATGTAGGTGCCCATGCGGACGAGACTCGGGATTAAGATGCGGAAGGAAATCCGAACCAGCGGATATGGCGGGATGCGTGCGTTCCTACTCTACTCTCGCAGCGCTGCGATGGTACACCCTCCTTGCAGCAACTCGTACGCGCCCATGCCCGTGCTTCCTGTCTCCTCCACATACAGCACGCACCACACGCCTGCCCCGCCCGCCGCCGCGCTCAAGCCTCTGGGGGAGACGTTGAAGGAGCGGGAAGCGCGATACCGCGCGGCGCGGGATCGGATATTCGGCGAGGTGGAGGAGATAGGCGCTGGCGCGGCGAAGAAAGCCAAGGCCCGCGGCGTGGTCCGCAACCCCAAGGGCCCGGATACCAATACCGATGGTACGACTCCGTCCCGCGGATTTGGCGCGCGCAATCCTCCTGCGCCTCCTAGGCGTACTCCATCGCACGACTTGAAGTCGTGACACCACCTCCGCCTTCCGTCTTCACCCTTGCGCCAGCCGCGTGCGAGCCACGCTCCTCGTCTTCCCGGTAATGTGTCGACTTGCTGCTTACTTATAATCATAATCAAAGTTTTCACGCTTCGCTTCACGGAAGAGTTCGCGCATTGGCGGGAAAACTCTTCGTCCTTATCACTTATCACTCTTCAGCTTCATCCAATCATCCTTCCCTTGTTGAAATTCTGGGTCCATCCGCCGACCATACTGCGCGGTCAGTAGACCTCCGACTTGAAGAATCGCAATCCGTCCCGGTCCTGCTGGCTTGGCGGCGTACGCACCCTCACCCTCACCCTCACCCCACACTTGGTACGATTACTAGCATTCGTTGTCTTTCTCGCATGCCCGCTCTCGCTCTCTCGCCTTCGCCTTCCCTGCCCGAGTCGCCCATCGTCCGCAGGAGCCATTAACTACATCTTGAGCTTCGTGTTGTTTTCCTTCGCTAGGCAGCGGCGCCCTCCCTTTATTCGCGGTTGCGGTGGTGAACTTCGTTCTTGTTATCTCTTTCATTTGTCTCAATATAAGCAAAGGTGTAAGCAGTCCTACCTACAGTCAACGTGCAGCAACCCTTGCCTATAAGCGACTCGGTAGCGGGCGGTCCGGATCCATCATTCTTGCGCATCTCCATCGACGTGAGCTGGAAGCTGCCTGTTCGACTCAGGCCGGAGTCATCATCCATGAACAAGGAAGCTTTGTTTTGTTGCGCCGGACGATAGAGCGCATCAGCCTATTCGCATTATCCGCACCTTCGACTCTGACTCTGATATGATGGAATCTGCAATTAGCAGGGAGGTTTACATTTGCCTACCGACGAGATGCAGTTGGGTATTCCTTGCTCCCTTCGCGTTATCGACTCAAGCCCCCGAGTCATTAATTGTATATGTGCAATGCAGCGGTGCGTCAAGTCGACTGTTCAAAGCTCTCGCCGCCGGACGCCAATAATTATGAGATTAATTATTTGCATGAAATGGACACTATCGATGAAGCTGCCAGCCTGACGGGATGATAATATGTTTCTAGTCACTCGATTTATCTACCGCTTTACGCCGAATGAATCTTGAGGCCTGAGGGCTGAGCATCCGTCTCACCCATCCACATGTGAATCCCGTCCCTAGCAGCGACTCCGTGGCGTCCACAATTAATTCTCATGTCGGCTTTTCACCTCTTCTCTTTGTCAGGGAAGCCGGGTCAACCTGTGCGACTCGGGCCCGAGTCCGGTGTCTTCAAGCTTTGCTTTTCAACGATTTTTGATTTTGTGCGGTTTTGGATTGGCTCGGCAGGCCGAGTGGCACACTCATTAATACTCGACGACTGACATGGTGGAATCCGGATCCGGACTCAGTAGCGAGAGGCAGCTGCATGCATGGATATGAGTTTTACCTGCCATGCGCCATCCGATTCACAGTCAAATACATACGCGTACGGCTACAGGCGGTGCGACGACTCAGGAGTCGGTCGCGGGCGGTCCGTAAGGGTCCAACCTTTTTCGTGTATAAACGTTTATACATGGTTTTAAAATGGTTATAACCGTTTTCGTGTACAGTTCGGCTCAAACAGTTTTTAAAACCTTTTTAAACGGTTTAAACGGTTAGACAAATCTGTTCCACTGACTGATGAAATTTCACAATTTCTATCAGCTACAAATCCCTTGCCGATTTCTCTTGCTACCTCAAATCATCCAATGAGGAGATCCTGGCCACGGTGTGCCGGAACCAGCCCAGAATGACGGGATTCATTCCTGATATAGTAATTGTTGGCGTGATCAATGCTCGGGATTGATCTTGTTGTGCCGCTTGCTGCTCAACAATCACCAAAACTATTGTGCAGTCTCCCTCATGTATCTTTGACTGAAATCACCACACAACGTCATCAAGCAGATGTGCAATGACTGCAACGGCAATCAAAATTTGCACCAACGACTTATATCCGGCTGGTTTGTTTCCGTCGCAACCCAACCTGAATGCGCAGCACTGGGCGTAATTAAACTGGAATGGACAGTGAATGAACTATGATTCTGGTATGGTCTATTTTTTTCACTCCCAATCATCTAACTGATAGCACTTTTGCACCCTCCCTGCAGAAAACCTTGTATAAACTGTTTTAAACTGTTTTAAACGGTTTTGTAACCGTTTTCGTTTATTGTACGGATTTCCGTACACGAAAAATAAAAGGTTGGAGCCTTAGCGGTCCGCATCCACGAATACTTATTACGGGACTTGTTGGGTGAGGCCACCGCAGGGTGCGTGGCGCGACTCGTACTTCAGATTCTTCAGATTTTTATCGTGGTACGGGTTATGGCCACCGTTCGAGCACACATTACATTTAAAGTCATTCGAACTGGGCATCTCCGAGTCAGTGAAAAATGTAAAAGTAAATAAAGTGCCGCTTGCATTTCATCTATCCGTCCTAGGTCCCGTGCCTGAGCCCACAAACAATACTCAATTAATTTCACACGGAATCCGAGCACTGTTTTTAGCCATAAATGTGAATTGAAGCAGCATGACAGTGAGATCCAAGAGGGAAAATCAACCGAGCTAAACCGGTCCAAACAACCGGAGAAATCATCGGCATCCCCGAGCCGAGTAGTTGACATGATATACCGGCATGCCATCATGCCGAAGTCTTCTCCGCTTCTCGAGCCTCGTGCACGGCTGTCTAATTTTTCCTCTTGCTCTCCGCCACCATCCATACCACATCCGGTCCTCAGGTAAGCCTCAGGATACATCTTGTTAGCAGTAACGTAGAGCAAGCGGAGAAACACTTCAGCATGCAGGGGCAGAGGAACTACCAATGACGACGCACTTCAAGGCGGCAGAGACAAGGCAGAGACGACAAGTAGAGATTGGAAACACATTTTGATCGGGGGGATAATTTTTTATATGCAATTTGTGAGGCGAGACCTTGATGTACTTGATAGCGAGAGTGTGTTGCTTTTATCAAAGTATGCGTTTGCTGATCCGTATCAGGGACGATGAAAATCGACGCGCATGGATCGGGCCGGCTTACCCTCTGGATCTGACCAGACTCCCCGTTCGAAGTGACGAGCTCCCTCTGCAGTACCCGAGCCTCAGTATGCTACTCTCTCCACAGATGTACGACTTTTCTGAAACATTCACAGACGTCGGATATTCGTTGAAAGTCGTCCCGTTCATGAATTTGGAGGACCGCGCCGCGCTCGAGGCGAATGTCGAGAGGATCCTTCTCAAGGAGAAAGACGCAGCATGGGCGCCGATTCCCTGAAATGGTATATCCACTCTAAATATCTGTACGCATTTACGCCTATCCGATTTTGGTTTTGGATTCAAGCTAATACCTATAAAACGGCTGCCGAGAGGTCTCTCGAGTGGCTTTTATAATTTCATGTTCGCTCCCCTTGGTGACGAAAATACGTCACTCAAAAGCGACGCTCCTCACTTCGCGTTTTCTGTTCTACCGCATCAAGTGAACCAATAATCAGCCTCCTTCGCAGAAACTATCATTTTGAAGTTCCACCAGCTGCGCGCAACATTCGTCTTCTTCTAGAATCGGGGAAGAATCGGCTGTTGATAACAAACTCAACTCCAAGTCAGGTAGGATAGCTTACGATTCTGGCACTGGGGTGATTATCGATCAGATTTCAACGCGAACGAGGTAGCGTCTTTGAACAATGCAGATCCCAATAAGAAATTGAACAATACATGACGAAATAATCCAACCTCACCAGCTGCCCCCGCGAATCGAACGGAAAGTTCAAGATTGCCGGGCCTGCGACCATTGAGTCGTCCAACACTCCTCCGTTCTGCGCTGTAACCACACAGAAGACGAGCCCGAGCAGATCACGAGGAATCACTACTTGGTTGCCCTTCTGGATCGGGATGAATACTGGTGCAGCGATGCCGGAGATGAATACCGCAAAGAGTTGAGAGGAGGCATTTGGGTTGGCAAAGGTGAGAGTCGCGGTACTCCTTGGACGCGCGTCGGGGGAGACGGTGAGAGCCGGATACGGAGCGAGCGGGAAGAGACTTGGCGTTGGCGGTGGGGCACGATGTGATGAACGAGCTTGCGAGGCTGTAGACTTGCATGAGTGTGAGGGCGGTCTGGAATCCGGTATCCCATGCGCTGTGTCCCTCAGCGGCAGAGTTGATCCATGCTGGGGAGATATGAGGCTGATGATTGAGAAGAATATCATCACCCCGAACCTTCGTGGCGCGCTTCGACTGCGAGGATACTGGCTGCAGCGGTGGGATATTCCTGGGTTGAAGAATACATCGGGACAATCCACTGAGCTGCGAAGAAAACGTACCTTGCTAGCGACAAGTTAAGCACCACCTGTATACGCGGCTGTACCAACTGCTTCCAAGACCATACTGGTGTCGACAAACAAACGGACGTCAGTGAAATGGCCGAACTAAATGTGTGAGCCAGACACAAGAATAGGGAGACGAAGATTCGAGATGCTCTGAGGTACTAATGAGTTGAATCCTCCGCCCACATAGTCGGCAAAAACTCGCCCAGGGTAAGCGCAAATTTAAAGTTGAGAACTTCTGGATCTTTGGGCGAGGTGAAGATAACGGCAAAAGCGACACGGCGAGACGACACGTCGCGCCTAGTCGGAACGGCGTTCGTGACCGTAGCAAGGGAAGAGGCGGCCAGAACAGCGGCGATGGTGGAGGACTTCATGATGTAACATTGATGTTGATGAGAAAAGAGGCAATGAATGTGGTGGTGGAAAGTAGAAGAGAGAGAACTGGCGGGCTGGAATTCCTTGCGCCCTTTATATAACTTTGGCGGACCACGTTGTGCGTTGCCGTCATCGATCGGGGCGTTTAATGTTCAAAGTCGCGATCGAAATTGTACAGTGCACGTGAGGCTCGACAGACTAGGGTAAGTAGGCGCGTCATTCCTAGAATTTATGCTGCTGTGCGACAACGGCTCACTATGGGAGCCTATGGAAGGCTTTGTATATCAGAGAATCTCTGATACTCTGACAGAGATGAGCTTGCAGAGTATGTTCCTGGTCAGTAGCTGCATACATTGTACGGAGAATTCCACGGGGACGGCAGCTCAGATGGAATTGGTAAACTCATATGAAAAATGTGTTACTCCGAGTCCTCGGTTCACAATTGTCTCATATTGTGGATACCCAACACAATGATAGTATTATAGATGTCCAATACTAATTGCTCCACAAACAATTGTTCCAACATGGGACTACTGCCGTCTGGAAGTCCACTCGGCAGCAAATTTCTTCCGAATAGCCTCGGGGAGAAGATAAGACGCGTTCGAAGTGACCAGACAAAGTTCGCGTGTAGGCCGCGAGCGATCCATGCTCCCAGATAGCCTGAATCCGGACCACCGTGCGAAATTGGACCGTCTGGATGGTATCAGTCTCACCGAATCCAAACGCAGGTGTGACATTGGAATGTATGAATTTTGATACTCCAATAAATGAGCTTGGAAAGGAATTGATTCCAAGCTGGAGTTTCGGGGAAATGAGAGCTGAAGCGTGACGTCACACAAACCGTGACAACATTTTGCGGGCCTTTTTCAGACACCAAAATACCAAAAGCACACATCTGAGGAAGCGAAAACAAAGTTCGGGGACGAAGGAATGGTGCAAGGAGAGCAAAATATTAATACCAAAACATTTGGAGAGCTGAGAGAAAATTCGGAATCTGTTACCTAAGAAAATACTCAGCCACCGTGACGACGATTTAAGAGTCATTAGATTCGTTTCTAATGAAAATGTGTATTGAGTCAGATTTGGTGTACAGCCACTAGGAAGGCTTCAAAAATCTAATGAATATTGTGCACTGCCACTAAAGTATCACCGTCGATAGAAGCGGACAGTAAAAACGCGCGAACTAAAAATGGCGGTCCACAAAGATTATGGACGATTACTAAAGTACTCGTAACTCGGTCCCAAATGAGAAACTGCTTGTTTGACTCAGGCCCGAGTCAGTCACGCTTGTTTGTTTTCTTGTCTGAACCTAGGCCCGAGTCGTAATATGAAGATCTGCAGCGGTATTGGATTGTCCATATTGGATATTGTATTATACTATTATTTTTGATATCCCTTTCCGTTTCTAAACATGAGCCCACAGTAGCGGGTAGACGGTCTATTTGCCCGTTTTTCCTTACCTGAATCGAACCGAATATGGTCCAAGTAATACTGACCTTGCAGCGTCTCGGTGGCGGGCAGTCCCGCATCCACAAACCTTGATTTCTGCCTCGACCGTTGTGCGTGGAGCTGCCCGTTCGACTCGGGCTCGAGGCATTCAAATCTCAGCAGTAGTCTCTCGTAAACCGACATTTCATATAAGCACTCGTACCTCGCTATATAACGCTCGGCAGTCACAGTAGCATCGCACGACAGTATCAACCCGCTAATTATTGGCAGGTCTGACCAATCTAAGGGACCGGAATACAAGTCTACCCAACGGCGATGCAGCCTGAGGTGCGTATATCCAGGCCCTTGTGTATCTATGTCTTTTCCTGTCTCTGTGGTTTCCCTGTATTTGGACAGGTCAGCTTGTATCCCTGGCGCGGCGGCACATCTGATCAAATGTATACAATGAGACAGTTCAACCTTCAGTCCACGCAGCGAGCTGGTGGCGGTTGGTCCGCATCCACAGAACTTGGCGTGGTTCGATGGTGTTCGAATGTGGAAGCTGCCTGTTCGAGTCAGGCCCGGGTCATATTGTCTCTACGTTTTTTTTTCGCTTCACGTTGAGCTGGGTGGGTAGGGGCGAACATTGGCGATGCACAATATTATTGCGGCATGCGCAATAGTTATACCGCAGAAGCCCAGAGAGGTAGAGGTATATACTTTCACTTAAGAGTGAATGCAGATCTGGATGGTAGCAAATGTATAGAGTTGGGTAGTTCAACTGTTCAACCGTCATCGCTGGTATGGGAGACATACTGTGTCAAAAGTATTTGGACAACTTGCATGTTTTTTGACTAAAAATCAGGTACAACTTACATGTTACCGGAGCGCAACTTTTTTGGCCCACAACTTTGTCGGTGGCACATTCATCTTGGTGCAACTTTTATAGACACTACTTCAACTTTCTCATGGTACATCTTCACCTGTGGCATCTTCACCTGTGGCATCTTCACCTGTGGCAACTTGCTTTTAGCCACAACTTGACCTTGACCCAACTTTGCAGAGGTGCAACTTTGTGTAGGTCAACTGGGAAACTGGTACAACTGTTAAACCCACCAGGTGCAACTTTGGGATTCAGAATAATTATCTGCAGTGCTGGTACAACTTCAACCTGCCAACAACTTGGTCATAGACAACCTTTCCAACTGTAAACACAACTTATTAGAGAGCTTGCGCAGAGCCACCAGAAGCCACCTGGTGGCTCATCAGGCATGCACAAACCAGTAGCTATATCATCTGGTGGCTATCTGGTGGCTAATAAATTTTGCTTTCATTCTGCATGAAGCTCCTCCTTGAACATGTTGATGACCTTGTTTGAGTGAATTTTTCAGAACCTTATTCTGTAGTCTAAAATCCCCGAACAAATTTGGGCAACACAATTAAAGCAAGCCCACAGAGTTGAATACTCTAGCTCATCCTTTCAGATCACTGGGGAGATACTTTAGGTCAAAAAGAAAGAGAATCCATTTACAGTATGTGTTTGAAAGCGAAACTAGTTCAGCCACCAGCCACCAGTTTGCGCATGCCTGATAAGCCACCAGGTGGCTCCTGGTGGCTCTGCACAAGCTCTCTATTTTCAGCTGGAGACAACTACAACTTGATGTGAGACAACTTCAATCATGAGGAGACACAACTTTGCCTCAGACAATCACAACTTGTGTCTTGATGCAACTTTCAAAACTGCAACTTGAAATTGATCGTGAGAGCATCACATTCAAACTCCGACAATGCCATCAGCTCCAAGTGATCTTATTCTAGGGAAGTAACTTGTGCAGAGGCAATGTGGATGGTGACTGAATTGATCATAGAGAGGGAGGAAGAAGCACCAAATCACATCCAGTTAGAGTAAGCAACGAAGATGAAGGAAGTGGGAGGGATCAACGAACACATTTCCAATCACGTGTGGGGCTAGACTCTCACCGCCACTGATGGGAGCGCGGATCCGTCTCTCTCAAGTTGTATTTTGTCTCTGACAAGTTGAGGAACAACTGAGCGTAGTTGTATTTGATGGCTGGGGAGTTGTATCCATGGCTTTTGGAAGTTGCACCCTGCTGAATAAAACTTGTCCCCTGGAAGAAGCATCTAAACCAACAGTTGTTTCTAGGAAACTTGTATTCATTTGGCATGTACAACTTGAAAAGTTGTATAATATTTGCCATGCAGCAAAATAAGATGAAGTTGTCCTACTATGTGAGTTGCTACAGGATGAAGTTGTATTTTGATAAGTTGCTGGTTGTGTCCATCAGATTAAAAGTTGCACATCACAATGTGCCAAGTTGTACCTCCTTGCAAATTGGTTGTGTTTCCGGGAGTTGTGAAATTTAAACTTGTCCTAATCTACAAGGTGTGTTTCGTTCTGAGTTGTCTTTTTTTTTGCGCAGATTCTCGAGTTGTCCCCTCCAAAAGATGTGATTTTTTCCAAAGTTGTGTCAAATAATTTTGACAGACTATACTATTTTTGACCTGGTACTTGGCCACCTAAGCATTCGTGCCTCAGTATCAAGCTGTGGCGTTGTTCCCCATGGCCAAAACAGTGTCAGATGAAGGGCAGACATCCTCCGAAGAGGTTAAGCCTACTCCCACCCAAATATATGAAGACTTGTCCTGGCAGTGAATTTTTTTCGGACGGCGGTTCAACAAGGCCAAATACCAGGATAGTTGGCCACCTCCCCAAATCAAGCATTGAAGCCGGAACTCAGCGACCGGAGCCATCGGGAATTGCAACTAAGGCATATATTCATAATTAGAACATATATTAGTCTTCATGTGGCCCATATGCGGGGTGTAAATAACTGCTCTTCCGACTGGGAAAAAGCCCGGACTCAGGCTGCCCAAGCAATGCCATGTCTAGCGGAAGAGGAAATTTTGCTAGGCCCCAAATTGAGCTTCAAACAGCACGAAGGAAAGGTATGCAGCATATTTGCATCAATAACTTTGTACCGAGGTGCTTGGAGCACACCAAAAAAATCCCATTGTTGATACAATCAAAATTGTGTTGTTTGCGGCAAAGCATTGCACTGCGAAAGGAGCTGAGCAGATAAAATTTTGAAGTACATCCTAAATTGAAGTGTTGGACTCCAAAAGCCCTCGTGCCAAGTTAGAGATGGGTAGCTTCACAGTGTTGTCTTATACAACGTCGGCCAATATGAACAACTCAAAAAAAGCAGCTGTGCCTTCAGGGGAGAGTAACAAAGAAATTTCTGACCCTAACACAGCGGAAGTCGTAGGAGATGATTCGCTAAGACCAGGGGAACAGAACGAGCCTACGAAGTCCCGGAATGGCCAAGAATTGGTCGAAAGGGAGCTGAGAGAAGAAAGCCGAGCCGCGTCAGCAATAAGAAAATGATGTTCACACGTTTCGGAGCCCGATGCGACATGTCGTAACTGTCCATCAGCTCATCACCCTAACTCCAAATTCGGTTCAGGCATTCGTTATAGGTCCTACTATCATCCCTCACTATGCCAGGTTATAAGTGTCAAGGCTCAGCAAGCTAGCTACCAAATGGCCAACTACGGGGTCCAAAATAGTATCGCCCATACCCTGGCAACGATTCGGTGAAGGTTGGTCCACATCTACCAACCTTTCACCAGCTCCAAAATTTTCACGGGAACTGCCTGTTCGATTCAGGCCCGAGTTATGTTGATGCTGGAAAACTGTTTTTTTTTTTCGCTGAGCAGTGGCAAGTCTTCCTAGGCGGCAGTGATTCTTAAGCTCTTACTGCTGCCAGTCCAGGAATGACGAATGCCGTTGAGATTGTGCCTCGCAGACACCAAGACCAGACAGGTGCGTACACTTTTACCTATCCCTCGAGTGAAGACTGATCCGAATAATCAAATGTGTATCCACTTGAGCAGTTGGACGTTCAGCCTCGTAGCGACTTAGTGGCGGGTGGTCCGCATCCACAGAGCCCGAGTCCTAGGTCTGAATCCGAGACTGCATTTTACTTTTGCTTGCACTGACTCGATGGTATGTCCTTTGCTCGTTAAGCGCCTTCACCCGATTCAGGATCAAATACGGGTACCGGTACAGGCGGTACCAGGGCAATCCTGACAGCCACTCGGTAGCGAACGGCATGTATCCACAACCTCGTGATTGTGAAAGCCTGATGTGGGAGCTGCCTGTTCGACCCTGGCCCAAGTCATCAAAGCCTTAGGTGTTGCGTTTTTGTTTCTTGCGATCTAGTCTGAATTCTGTCAATAGCCTCTGGGCAGTAATGCAAGACACTTGGTAAAATACCGAACGTGCGCGCAGAAACTTAGGTCCGGTCCGCATTTTGTTCTTGACATCTCTTTCCGTCGCGGCTCCGCGCGTATCTGAACTTGGATGAAGTATTCGACCGTTGTTCCCTGGCAGTGGCTCGGTAGCGGACGGTTCGCATGCACGGAACTTTCGACTCGGGCCAGAGCCATAAGTTGACGATGTGCATTCTTTTGCCAGGCAGCGGTGAGTCAACCTCACAGTTCACGACACCAATAATGATGGGATTAATGGGTCACTCAATTTAATGCTTTATTCTGAATGCTGGATATCCGTTTCATCCAAGCTCATTTGAATACGCGCCGTTTCAGGTTTACATCTGCGTATGATCAATACTTGGTCAGCTCAACGTTCAACCTCGCAGCGACTCGGTGGCGGGTGGGTCGCATCCAGGAATCATACGTCGAGCGAACATTATGCTCAGGGAAGCTGCCTGGTCAAGTCATTCTAAGCGCGCATGGTAGAGTATCATTGATGGCACAGAGAAAGAGAGAAGGGGGACCACAAATTCATGCGAGCGCATAGGAGATGAAAATTCGGCAAATTTGACTTCGTTGTATTCGGAATACTGTCGGGCGCTGGTTACCAGCGGTGCAATGTCTGCAAGTTACCTACGCACACCTGGGCCTTGGCAATGAGGCTCGCGCGGAGAGGTGGCAGTCCTACTGTGCCGCCTAGGCGCAACCCATAGCACGACTCGAAACCGTGACACCACCTCTTCACCCTTGTGCTCGCCGTGCGTGGGAGCCACGCCCGTCGCCTTCCTCGACTCCTCCTTGGCCTTAATATGCTGCGGCCTGCTGCTTACCTATGATCTTAATTCGATGTTTTTCACGCTTCACGCATCACCGTCCATTGGAATACTCAAGCTCGGGCTCGGGCTCGTTCGAATCCACCCGCCTTCCTTATCATTTTTCAGAATCCATTCATTCTTCGACGGTAAGAGTTCTGCGTCCGTCCGCCGACCATCACCCCAAATCCAAACTCAGTCTGCAAGTAAATCTCGGCTGAGACTTGAGATTCGCGGAAACCTAACCACAATCGCAATCGACTGCTCTCTGTCCTTGGCTTGGCGGCGTATGCACCCCCACCCTTGGGGGGAGTACTCATTATTCGGCATTGTCCCCCTTGCATGCCGCCCTCGATTGTGATTGAATCTCGCCTTCGCCCTTGCCGTCGTGTGCTGCCCAAGTCCGTCCGCAGGGAAGGTTTCTTCTGTTTCAATCATGAATCTTCTGCTGTGGCAGGGTCGGAAGGCCGGGATGTGGAAATCCTTCCACATGCTCATTTTCAAGGGGGGATCAGGATTAAAATATCGGATATAGGGAGGGGTGGGGGGGGTCCAGGTTGAGCTGAAAAAAACTTTTTAGTTCATAAAGTTTAGAAGCTCAAAACGGCTAATAGAGTATAAGAGAGGTGTTAGTTGGTTGTAAGAAAGATATACAAGTGTGCCGGGAGTGTATACAGAAGATTTATCACTCTGAGCTCACACCTTCCGTGATCCAAGCCAGAGTGAAGCCAAGTGCAGTGGGTTCTTGGGTCAGAATTTATTGAGCTGTTGGAGTGTGGAGTGTTCAGCTTTATCACTGACACTCATTAGATGGTAGAAAAAAGCCTGATTCACTTTAAGGAGGTGGTTGGAGGTGAGTTGAAGAGCAGCGGCTGGACGCGGAAGAAGCGGCCCGGCCTAGGGGTGGGAAACTCTTTCCCTATAAGGTAGGAGAGGGGGGGGCGTCAGCGTGGGGCTGGAAAAAAAAAATCGGCCCTATATCCGATTTTCAAATCCCGACTTCCCCTTGCTCATTTTGATTCTTTATTACGCACCTATTTTACATCACATCATTTGTTTATAACGTAAATAATGCCACGTCATCACCTTTCTTCCACAAAACACGACATCTGTGACCAGTGTAGGGCCGTCGCCCAGAGGCACCATCAGAGGTCCTCGCCACCAAGTCAAATAAAGTCACCAGTGGGTTATTTAGCCACCAGAACTCCTCGAATCTCGCATTACGCCTTCACCGTCTTCACACTGCATTTTCGCACTCTCACACTCTGTTTTTGTACCATTCTCGTACTCTACGGCAGGGACTCCATTCTATATTTGTTCCCCACCATTTGCTCGACTGCTAGACGGACTACTGACCCTTTCGAACACCCTACAGGCCGGGCGATGTCCTCTTCCACACCGCCGGCCCACGCAAATTCACCCTCTCCGACTCCTCGCGCACGGTCGGCTGATCGGGACGAAAAAAGAAAAACTATTATTTCTCTTTCTAGCCCTTTGCAAGAGTCAGATACAGGCCACGACTCGGTAGTGGATGGTGTCCATCCGTGAACCATTGTCATGTTTTGAGCATTTTGATCCGATCAGCGCGTGTGAAATGCCACACGTGACCCTTGTGATTTCGCCCTTCCGACAATCCTGATGATTGAGGAAGTTCCCAAAGAGATCACGCCATAGCTCCATTGATGCCACTAGCTGGGCTTGCCACACGCGGTCTCATTGCGTCTTTATTTAACTTTGACACGGAAACTAGGCGCCATCCACGAACATCATGTTCTTAGTAATGGACACATGGTTATCGAACGGACAATAGATATTTATTGTCAACTTGACATTGACGTGGGAATAGTGGAGCTATTATCAGCGACTGCCTAACTGGCCAAGCTAGGTAACCGGCCATTTGGCCGGTAAGTGGATGCCGTTGATTCATTCTGCCTCGAGCTTGGTTATATGTTGGAAGACATCTTGAGGTACCCCTAAAACCGAAATTTGAAGCGAATTGATGGAGTTGACATGTTGCTGTGCCGGCCTTCGGGACTGGTGTGGTTGCCGTCCACGTGTTTTCTTATTTTGGCATTGGCATTGCTTATGAGAAATCACCTCGTTCTCTGTGACCTCTTCGTTCTTCCACATCTTCTGGTGCTCGTTCTGTTCGGCAGATGACTGGCTGCAACTCAGCACCCTCTACGACAAATTGGCTCCTATCTACCTATTCCTATTCACGAAAGCATTGGTACGAAAATGCCAAAATTCATCTTGAACGCTGTGTTCTCGTCGCCACTGTATCTGCTTCCATCACCGAACTACAATTGTGAAACTTGGCAAGGGCCGTGTTACATCCCGTACCACCCAGTACCTCCTCCGGTGGAATCCGGCCTACCGGCATAATACGCCGCCCGGCTTACCACCAATACTCCGCCACTACGCCGGACTTCCTCCGGCTTATATTCTCTGATTCGCCGGTCTTCGGGCTAGCGTCCGGCCTTTGGCCAAAGACGGGTTTTCACGCAATGAAGCCTTCTGAGCGTTTCCCGTTTATCCGCCTTCGCATGGATCTCCATATGCTTCCCATCTACACGCCCCCATGCATTGTTCCCCATCTGTATGTTCCCTTGTACTCGCTTCAAGGCTATGTTCTCCTTTTGCTATATTCCTTGTACTTCCCAATTCATAATTAAATCCGGCTTTAGTATTTAAACCACATATCTACTAGCATGTACTTTAGATTAGTTATTAACGTCTTTGGACTCATCGTTCATCATCTAAGTCGTTCCTCCTCCACTGGCCTGTTACATCCCGTACCACCACGGACTCATCCGGACCTAATCTGACCATTTCCGATATACTCCGGTATACATCCGTTCACCCTCAGATAACCTCCAGTCAACTCTCGGTCAACTCCCAGCCAACTCCCGGTCTACGCCGGTTTACCTCCGGCTCACTCCGGACGACATCCGGACTACGACCGGATGACTTCCAGTTATCTTCCGTTCACCTCTGTCCTCTTACGGCTTAACGTTCCGGTCTTCTCCGGAATGCTCCGGCTCATATCAGACTTCATCCGGCCCTTTGGCCGATGACGAGTTTTCACGCAACCATCTATCCACCTTAGCAGCAGATCTCCACATGCACTCCTGTTATGCACACATGCTCTATGTTCTCAATCTGTCACCTCCCTTGTACTTATACAAGAAGCTGTGTTCTCCTTTTACTCTTACCCTTGTTCTTTAATCAATTTCCTTATATATACTTACTTCAGCTATTACTATAAAATGTCTAGATTACGATCATGTACTTTAGATTGATTGTTAACGTTCATTCCGGTCTCAAACATCATTTCTGTCTTAACGTTTATTTCTGTCTCTAAAGTCAATTCCGTTTCTAATGTTGTTTGGCCTTCCGTCTCTTGACTCTTCCTCCAAATCCGAGTACTCCGGCCGACGGACTCGACTTCCATCTCACGTCCGACAACCGGACTTGTCGAAACCTTATCCCGGACTTCCGGACTTATACATCCGTGAACTTCCCTACTTGTCGGACTCCACCTCGGCCTTCGGCATAACATCCGGATTACCGGACATTGCCCAGCCTTCGGTATATCTCCTCCGGCTTACCTCCGCCCGGCCTTCGGCATTTCTCCTCCGGCTTACCGGCTTTCACTTCCGGTAACCCTCAGCCATCTCCCTTTCCCTCCTCCTTCATTCCTAGCCAACCAGATAGTATGCTCACCCTTAAACCTAGCTGTGGTCCTCTCCCGTTTACTTCCGTTGACCTCCGGCATTCCTGAGCCCGGTCATAACTCATCCGGAACCTATCCCCTCTCCTTCCTTTCTCCTCTCGACACAGATATAACACGGCCTACTTCCTTCGGCTGACTGGCTCATCATCCTATTTTCCGGCTGGTAGTCTAGCTCCCCCAGCACCTCTGTGGCGTTAGCGTTCCCCACATCCGTTCACCTTCGGTTTTTGGCATTCTTACGCTGACCGGCTTTCCTATCCCGACCAGCTTTCGTTCACCGGCCGGCTTATCCGGCATAGCCCTTCCCCGCGGCTTGGTATATAACGGGCTGTGAACGTGCAACACAATGCCCGGATAGTCTCGATATGAATTCATCGATTTTATTGTTTCCTCATTGCAGCCCACTGTGCCGAACGGCCATTTTAGGCGACAGCCACACTTTGAACTTTTTCTGGGAGATGGACGGTCTCAGTGGTGGAACCAGCGGTTCAGGTACATTCAGATAACTTCATCAACACCGAAACCAACTCATCTTGATGTGCACTCCATTTTGACCCCGTACAGGTATTCGCTATCGGGCACTATCAGGCTGCTTTTAATGTATTCCCAACTGTAATTCATATTGATTCCCCCATTTCTACATGTCTATTTCCTCCTCGATAATATCTTTTGCCTCCTGGAATGTTGTGATTTGGCACCTGAGCCTCTCCTTCATCGCTTATAGCTGCGATGGGGGCCACACTTTCTATCGCATTTCTGTCAGCACATTCACCATGCTCACTCGTGCGAGACTTCGTTTGAAAGGCCCTGACCCTTAGAACAATGTTACACCCATCGCTACCACTCCCAACGAGCACGCGGACCCCCTGTCGACGAGGATGACATGGAATATCTCCCAGAGGAGAAACATATTCAACTCGCTGTTGCAGCTGCACACACCAAACTAATTAATGTCTGGGCAAAAAGTGGCTATTTAATATTGTGTCTCTCAGACCACTGTCCAAGATCATATCAACGGGGCCCAGACCCATGGCGAAGATGGAGGAATACCTGGCGCACCGTGATCTCAATGACCCATTACTCTTATCTAAGCGTAAATTCCTTATTAATAGTGCACTGAAGGCCAGTGATGTGTGGTTTTGGTCATCCTAGAGGGCCCTTGTATCCGCTGAACAACTTTCTTGCATTTGCAATTGTGTGAGAATTGCAGAGCGAGGGCGAAATTTCAGAGAAAAACAATTGATCAATAAGTTCCCACGCCTGGCCGGTTGCCTAGTTTTGGCCGTTTTGACACTTGCCGCGGCAAAATATTCATCAATCCGTCATGAAATCCGGCGCCGCTGCCCACAATCGACTCATACAATGCTAGCCTACATCATGCCATACCACAACACCTGGCAGGTCAATGAAATGGCTCTTTAAATATGAAAAACCCTTAAGGTGGCCGGTTACCGACTCGCCGATAATACACCTCACACGAAGGCAACGGTTGATGCACGGAACACATACGGTACCGAGAACAATTATGCATGGTAACCACTGGAACAATAGTAGTTGTAATAATAGTAGTTAGGTATTACACGGTTTTGTTTACAGTATTTAAGCAGTAGCTAGGACGTAGTTTATTCTGTACCTCTCCTAGCGTTTTATTCAACTTCATTGATAATTCCCAAAAAGCTACCGACGTCGATAAATTATTCAAATTACGAAGTGCGTTAAAGAAAAAGCCCCCGGAACCCGGACTGGTGTAACAAATGGGGATAAGGAAAGGGGCGCCAAGCGTGCGAGGGCTCAATCCCAAGGGGAGGAAGCACCCAACGTGTACAGACAAGAGGAAGTGTGACCGGCCTCTGGAAGGTCACTCACATCCCTTTCGGCCTCAAGAAGATGGAGGCAGTGAGGTGGCTTGCTAGACGAGCCCTGGGATATTCGGAGAATCGGCTCCGACAGGAACTCCGGGAGTTCCAAGCGCAACGTGCTTGGCAGGAGATGATCATCTCAGTAGAGCTAGAGACACCGGAAACTGGAAGGATGTGCTGGGTCAACATGTTAATGGACAACGGGTGCACGACCACATGCATGGACCAGGACTATGCCAAGGCCCAAGGGTTCATAATGAAAGAACTCGATAAAGCCATTGTGGCGAGGAACGCAGACGGGACCGAGAATACCAAGGGAAATACCACACACTATGTGCAGCAGATCATGGGTATCGGTCCGCACTGTGAGAGCCAAAAGTTCCTCATAACGGGTCTCGGGAAAGCCTGCGTATTAATTGGATACGATTGGTTGTACAAACACAACCCGGAGATCAACTGGCAGGACCAGAAGATAGTATTTAGTAGATGCCCAGCTGAGTCTAATATGCCAGTGCCAGAAGTCTAGACTAGCGTTGAGAGGGAGACCATAGAGGAGGAAGAATTGATCCTGTTGATTGATTTCATGGATGCAATCGAGCTGTGAGCACATGGCTCGCAGGCTCAGCAGATGGCCGAACAGGCGTCAGCCGGGAAGGAGAAAATGACCAAAGACAAGATGCAGGAACAATATAGGGATTATGTCAAGGTCTTTGCCAAGGAGTCATTTGACTCTTTGCCGGAAAAAAGACCATGGGATCACGCAATCGAACTCAAGCCCGGATCAAAAGGCTGTAGATTGCAAGATCTATCTGTTATTGCTGGACGAGCAGGAGAAGTTAACGAGTTCCTTGAGGAGAATTTGAAGAGCAGACGGATTAGGCTGTCAAAGTCGCCGATGGCATCTGTGGTTTTCTTTATTAAAAAGAAGGATGGGTTGCTTTGCCCGGTACAGGATTACCGGAAGTTAAACGAAACAACCATAAAAAAATAAATATCCTTTACCCCTTATTTCGGAACCGGTCAATAAACTTCGAGGGGCTCGATACTTTTCGAAGCGACATTCGTGGGGGTTACAATAACGTCTGTATTAAGGAAGGCAATGAGTGGAAGGCTGTGTTCCGAACGAATCAAGGGCTGTTTAAGCCGCTCGTTACGTTCTTCGGACTGAGAAACTCGCCAACCACGTTCCAAATGATGATGAATGATATATTACAGCTATTTACGGAACATAGGGCGCGGCCTGTTTTTTTTTTTTTTTGTGAGTTTTCACGAGATCGGCTCCTGTGAGCTCAATTCTCAACCGTTTCCCTTGGAAGTAAGCTCATTCGATTTGGACGGAGAATACGGATGCCTTGACGTTGCCCGATTTTTATTAACCGCCTTAAAATCATTTCGTGGGTCACATTGGGCTGTTTTTAGACCTCTGGGCACAGAATGAGTGCCAGAGGACCATTTGTGATTCAATTACCCTAGATTCTTAATATGATGTACTTTAGTGTATTTCGGAGTGCTTCACATACCGGTATTTTCAATGTGAGCTGTACTTCAAATCCACAGCTCACATTCTTAGTCATGGGAAATTGGTCCAGCTGCAACTCACCATATATTTTAAGTACAGGTGACATTGGAAATCACGGTATTTGTATCCCTCTGGAATAGTTTCATGTACACCATAACAAAAATCTAGCTCAATCGGAGCACTACTAGCGCTCTGGCACACATTCTGCTCTCACATGTGCAAAAACACCCCAATCAGACCCCACCAAATCATTTTGAGCCTGTTAGCAACAATCGGGAACCGTCAAGGTATCTGTATTCTCTGTCCACATAGAATGAGCTAACTCTCAAGGGAAACGGTGTAGAATTGAGCTCACAGGACCCGATCTCGTGAAAACTCACAAGAAAATAAAATAAACAGGCCGCGCCCTATGTTCCGCAAATAGCTGTAAGAGATTTCATCAACGAGGGGCACGTGATCGTCTACCTGGACGGCATTTTAATTCATACAGATTCCCTGGAGGAACATCGGAAAACCACATGCTGAATCCTAGAGATGCTTGAAAAACATAAATTATTCCTTAAACCGGAAAAATGCAAGTTTGAGAAGGCCGAGATCAAGTATGTTGGTGTTATTATTTCACAAAACTCCATGCGGATGGACCCGGCGAAAATCAAAGGGATCATGGAGTGGCCCGTGCCAAAGAATGTCAAACAAGTACAGGTGTTCTTAGCCTTGGTTAATTTTTATAGGCGCTTTGTGCACGCCTTTAGCAACATAGCCCGGCTGCTGACTAAGTAACAGGAAGCGGTGTTCCAGAAGCTCAAGGAGCAGATCACCGAGGACGTAATATTGATGCTGCTAACAGACGACAGGAAATTTCATCTAGAGGCTGACACATTGGATGGGGCGACTGGAGCTGTGCTCCGTCAGGAACAGAACGGGGTCTGGCGACCTGTCGCATTTATGTGCCATGGACTGACCAAGACCGAACAGAATTACGAGATCTATGATATGGAGATGCTCGTGATCATGCTTGTGTTAGAAGAGTGGAGGCAGATGCTGCTGGGAGCATGGTGGACATTTGAGGTTCTGATGGATCACCAGAACCTTCAGTATTTCAAAAAGCCGCAGAAGTTGAAAAGGTGGCAAGTGCGCTCGATTATAGAACTCACGCAATATGATTTTTTATTACGGTATCAAGCCTTAAATAAACAACCTGATCTATTATCATGACGTGCAGATCACGACCAAGGGAAGGAAGACAATCCGGATGTTGTCTTTCTTAAATCCGAGTTATTCCGAGCAATAGAGATAGTGCTCGAGGGCGCGGAAAGGAGTGGATGGAGGCGATCAAGGCTGAGCGCCAGATCGATGGAAGTGTGTGGAGCGCACAGGAAAAGAAGTTGCCGTCGTGGAGGAAAGAAGACGGTGTTATTTATAATAATGGACTTGTCTATGTTCCAAGAAACAAGAAACTTAGAGACAAAATTATTGGGTTACACCATGATCCGGCTATGGTGGGACACCCCGGGGAAAACCGGACACAGGAGCTTGTGGAGCCAAACTACTGGGGACTGAGGCTTGGAAATGGAGTTTCCGAATATATTAAAAGTTGCGAAGTGTCAGGGGAACCCCCCGTCCGGCTCCGGCCCATCACACTGCCCCACTGCCTCGTCCGATCCTTTGTCCGGCCTCACCCATCCGTCCGGCCGTGCTCGCTCGTCCGGCCTTTTGTCCGTCACCTCAGGCTGCACCTTCGCCCAGAACATCGTCCCCCGTCCCTCCGGACTCCGTTCCCCTTCACCCCCCTGCGTCCGGTCGCTCACACTGGAATGTGCTATGCGATCAAGCCCAAGACCACTGCCGATCGCTCCGGACACGTGCTACTGGCTAGTACCTATAAAAACCTTGCCTAGCATGGGAATCCTCATCCTTTCTTCTCTTCGGATTCTCCCGCTAGGTGCGTATTCTAGAACTCTGTATTTAGTACCATGAATTGAGTTTACTTCGGATTCTCCCGCTAGTTCCCGCGCTCCCGCGCCGAGCTGAGGTTGCCCTTACAGCAGAAGAAAGGATCTAAGGGATCAACTGGTGAAGATTGCGAAGTTTGGTGTAGACTCGCACTCGGACCGCTACGCTAGCGCTCCGGCCTCCCCTACTTCCAATCTCGACCCCTCCTCGATGGATGCCCCGACGCCCAGGAACGGGGCCGCGCAACCTGAACTCCCGGATGTTCACATCCCGGACCCGGCTCCCGACCCCGAAACCCGGCTGACAGCAGTCGAAGACTCTCTTGCGAACATTGATGGCTTACTCCACCGCGTTCTACACAACAGCCAAAATCCACCCGCAGCTGCCCCCGTCCCTGCCGCTCCGGCTCCGGCGGTAGGTCCAGACTTCACCACCCTCACCCCCGCAGCAAAATTTGTTCTTCGACCGAACCCTCCGGCCGTTTTTGACGGCGACTGGACACAAGGACGGATGTTCCTCCACTCCGTCCTCACATACCTCCGACTGGTTCCGGAAGCCTTCATGGTCCACGGACAGGTCGTCGAGGAAAAACTCGTGCAGTACGCCATGTCCTTTATGGCGCGAGACGCGGCCGGACGATGGGCGGAACGACAGTCCGCAATCGTTCCGTTCCCGTTCCCGTCCTGGGCGGAATTCGAGTCCGAGTTCCGGCTCCGGTTCGTAGAGGAAAACGAGCAAGACCAAGCTCTCCTCCGACTGGAAACCCACAGCTACTACCAGGGCTCCCGCGATGTCTACTGGTACACGGATGACTTCGAGGAACTCGCCGCCACAGCCGGATACACGGACCTGCTCGTCCGCGTCACGAAGTACCGCGCAGGGCTCGATCCTCGGATTAACACAGCGATCACCACGTCCGGGACCGCTCCGGCACTGCTGGACTACGCCGGGTGGCGTCTCCGCGCCTTCCGCCAGTACGACGCCCTCGCCCGTGTCTGACCGGGAGCACCCCCGACTCGCGCCCTGGCTCCAGCCGCATGCCCCCGCACTGGGACGTTCCTCCCAGTCCCCTCCTTCACTCCTGCTCCTAAAGCCGCGCCGTCGCCCGCCCTTCCGCCTGGCATCCTGATGGATGTTGACCAGACCCATGTGCGCTTCACGCCTCGCGCCTGCTTTCGTTGCGGTGCGGCCGGACACCTCGCCCGAGACTGCCCGACTCCCTCGAATGTCCGACACGCAGACGTCCTGGACGAGGTTGTCTGTCAACTCGGTGACGACCTCCTTGGAGAGCTCTTTGCACGCCTCTCCACCACCGCTGGGCTCCCGACCGAACCGGAGGCCGGAGACGCAGAGCCGGAGGGTTTTCCGGGCATGGTCGAGTGAGCGGTGCACCCTCGGTTGTGTCCCCCAATCGTTACTCCTACTTGTACAAAGATATACCCAATAAATCAGCAGTTGAAAAGAAAGACGCACCCCCTGTTCCGGTTTCCGCCCCCTATTCCCGCCCTGGAGGCAAAGACAGACCCCCCTTCTTCCATTCCCTGCGTCCGCCGCCCGAGGTGGGAGCGCAAACTACCCCGGCAGTACGTTATTGATTCCATCGAGGGCCGGAACTCCCTGCACATTCCGTTGGAGATGCAATTGGTGGAGACTGCAGCTACGATGTCTGTGAAGGGTCTGGTCGACTGCAGAGCGACCGGAGACTTCACCGACTCGGAGTACGTGATCTCCTGTAACCTTCCCGTCTGGAAGCTCTCCCAGCTCATTCCGGTCCTCAACGTCGACGGTACGCCCAATGCGTCCGGAGGCATTTCCGGCGTAGTCGATATGGTCGTCAACTACAAAAGGCACTCCGAACACATCCAACTTGCGGTAACACGGCTCGGGAAGCAGCACGTCATCCTCGGTTACTCCTGGCTCCAGAAGCACAACCCGGAGATCGACTGGGAGACCAAGGAAGTCCGGATAACCCGTTGCCCGACCAGTTGCAGCACTTGCCGAGATGAGCTCCACGCTGTCCGTCGCAGCGCGAGAATCTCCGCTGTGATCCTCCGGCAACTCCGCGAAGGTCTGTTCTGTCTATCTGCGCCATTGACTCGGGGGAATGGCTCGGAGACGACGGGTACGACCCAGATGACGACGGGGACAACTTCCCAGCCCGTATGGTCCGTACTTTTCAAAAATCAAGGGTAACTAATGTCACGGGCTTTTGCAAAAGCCCAGGATAACCTTTATCTTCCCCCAAAAGGCAGGCATTATCTCTTATCTATGGCTGTTATCTACTATCTTGTCTGTGCCGTTGCCTGATTGACCCTACCAGCCTCCTGGATTCCCATCATCCTGATCCAATGATCCAGATCAGCTTAAATGAATATTTTAATTGAACAAAATAATCATTTATCGCCGGGTTTGGCCGAGTATTTTGCATTTTGCGCAGCAACCAGGGCACTGATTACAAAACGGATTTGACAGTCAGATTGAGCATTTTTGGCTCTACAACTTTGATTTCAAGTCTATTTTTGGATTTTTTAGTGCATCGGGGCCTTCCAGGCTGACAAATTTCCTTTTTTGGCCACTACGCCTTTCGCTCAAAAAGGGAATTCCTCGTTTTCGCCATTGCTTGGGCGCAGTTTGGCCGTTCTTCTTGATTTAACTTTGCAGTTGTCATGATATGTAGGTGTGGATCACGCCTGAATCACATTTTGAGGGAGGGAATCAGGGGAAAATGAGCATAATGTCTGAACTTGCAAAATTCGATCCTGACATTCCCACCTCACACACAATCATACCTAACTCTCATCATTTACAAGATACTATCATGCTATCATTGGACAGTGTGTCCACATACTTTTCTCCTACCCTAGGACTCACACAGATGAACTTTCAGCTTATAGAGATTTCGCTTTTTTAGTGTAGTCCTTACCTTTCTTTAATGTAATGTGTGTCTCCAATGGGCCTACATCACATATGAGATGTACAAACCTGTTTGTGGAACTCTGATTCATTCTCAGTCTACTACATATTGAATTTGGTGGTGTTCAGGCTTCAACCAGATATTTAGGTTATTCAGGCTCCCTTGCAGTATTGGAACCAGATCCAAACTCTCCTATGACTTAACCAAGGTATGCCACTTTGTGTGAGCCAATAATCAAGGTGGAATATTGTCCTGAACTTGAGATATGTGATGTGAAATTTTCTGATCATTTGTCAAGTAGAGCCTTAAGCGCTGCATATAATGCAAAGAAAACCATCTAAACAGCATTTTCTAATGTAAAGGAGCAATATTCAGCTTTATTTGAAGGAATTTCATCAGGTTTTCACCAGATGGTGTTTTTGGGCACATGGGTTTCACTACAAATTATTGCCTGCAGAGTGCGCACTGTCCAAAACACAATTTCCTCAAATCTTGACCAAAATGAGCGAAATAAAGTTTAGGATCGTTGTTTTACCTTGTAGCTTCTCACTTATAACATTTATTTGGCCCTAGGTGTCTTCCTTGGGCCCCAATTGGTAAATAAGTGGGGAACTGACATTTCATAATTCTCATGGTTCTGACCCTACATTGGTGCAAATTTGAGCCTCTAAAGGTTGGCACATGTTATTGCAAATGTCCTATTGATTTGGATTGATAGTCAACATGCTAGGACAAAACAGATGGGGTGAACATTTATGTTTTACATCATTTCCTCTAATTCCAATGTGGTTGATTGTAGCATGGCTAAAAGGTCCATCAGAGGTTTCTGCATACCTTCTAGATCAAGTAGGATGATAGATCCAGCCAGCATAATGTTTGGTACCTACAATATAATGGGAATATTGAAATTTCCTATCTGGTCAATAAATTGTGTATATCCCAGTTAAACACTCAGTAAAGCTATCCAAAACACTGGGATAATCCATTACTATGGAGGGAGAATAACCTGGCTTGGCTCCACTCGTTCTGTGTGAAGTAGTAATGTCAGGATTGCAATTTTGCAAGTTCAGACATTATGTCCATGTTACACTGATTCCCTATCTCAAAATGTGGTTCAGGCCCCCATCCACACCTACATAACATGACAACTGCAAAGTTAAATCAAGAAGAACGCCCAAACTGCGCCCAAGCAATGGCGAAAACGAGGAATTCCCTTTTTGAGCGAAAGGCGTAGTGGCCAAAAAAAGAAATTTGTCAGCCTGGAAGGCCCCGATGCACTAAAAAATCCAAAAATAGACTTGAAATCAAAGTTGTAGAGCCAAAAATGCTCAATCTGGCTGTCAAATCCGTTTTGTAATCAGTGCCCTGGTTGCTGCGCAAAATGCAAAATACTCGGCCAAACCCGGCGATAAATGATTATTTTGTTCAATTAAAATATTCATTTAAGCTGATCTGGATCATTGGATCAGGATGATGGGAATCCAGGAGGCTGGTATGGCCAATCAGGCAACGGCACAGACAAGATAGTAGATAACAGCCATAGATAAGAGATAATGCCTGCCTTTTGGGGGAAGATAAAAGTTATCCTAGGCTTTTGCAAAAACCTGCGACGATAGTTATCTGGGGCTTTTGCAAAATGCTGACTGTATGTAGTGGAGTTCCCGGGCCTCACTCCAGATCCCGATGACGACAACGATGACAAGCTCGAGGACTGCGACCGGATCCTCTACACCGCATTTGCTCCGGCCGAAGAGATCCGCACTGGCAGCACAGTTTCTCAGCGGCTTGCGGAGGCCTTCGCCTGGAACTCGGCCCCGCCTGGGCCTTCGGTTCTGGCCTGGGTCGAGGATTTCTCCGACGTTTTTGACAAGGAGTCGTTCGACGCGCTGCCGGAGCGCCGGATGTGGGACCACGCCATCGAACTTGTCCCGGACGCGAAACCGGCCAACTGCAAGGTCTACCCGATCTCCCCCCTCGAACAAAAGGAAATTGACGTGTTCATCGAGGATGGGTTGAGCACCGGAGGGATTCGCCCGTCCAAGTCCCCAATGGCGTCTCCGGTCTTCTTCATCAAAAAGAAGGACGGAAGCCTCCGGTTCGTCCAGGACTATCGGGCGCTCAATGTGATGACCGTAAAGAACCAATACCCACTCCCGTTGATTAACGACCTCATTAACCGCCTGAAGGGAGCTAGGTTCTTCACGAAACTCAACGTCCGGTGGGACTTCAACAACGTCCGGATCCGAGGAGGCGACGAGTGGAAGGCCGCGTTCCGTACCAACCAAGGGCTCTTTGAGCCACTGGTGATGTACTTTGGCCTCACTAACACCCCGGCCACGTTCCAGACAATGATGAACGACATCTTCCAGGACCTCATCCTGTCCGGAGACGTCATGGTATATCTCGACGACATCCTCATCGCTCACTCTGACCTCGCGTGCCACCGGGAGATCGTCCGAGAAGTTCTCCGACGGCTCCGGGTGCACAAGCTTTACCTCCGGCCGGAGAAGTGCGAGTTCGAGAAGTCGTTGATCGAGTACCTCAGCGTCATCATCTCGCACAACCACGTTGAGATGGACCTGGTCAAGGTTGCCGGAGTCGCTGCCTGGCCCGCTCCAGAGAACAAGAAGGACGTGCAGCAGTTCCTTGGCTTCACGAACTTCTACTACGCTACTGGGGCCGTCCTGTCTCAACCGGATCCGGACGGAAAGTGGCATCCGGTCGCATTCTACTCCAAGAGTCTGAGTGATGTCCAGCTCAACTACGAGACCTTGAGGACCCCATTGCACTTGTCGCGCAGGAACTCCTCAAGAACCGGAATGTTCGCTCCCCCCGGTCGTCTGAGTGGCGTATTGCGGAAGGGCTCCTTCACTACCGCGGTAAGATTGTTGTACCGCAGAATAAGGACCTCCGACGCCGGATCATTGCCCTACACCACGACACTCGGGTCGCCGGACACGCCGGGCGCTTCAAAACCCTCGAGCTCATCGCCCGGAATTACTGGTGGCCCCAGCTGTCCCGTCACATCGGCCAATATGTCCGGACCTGCGAATCGTGCAACCGGACGAAGGCGCTCCGGAAGCTACCCCACGGAGAGCTCCACCCGACCGAGATTCTGGAAGAACGCTGGGACACCGTCTCGGTGGACTTCATTGTCGAGCTCTCGGACACACACGGGTTCGACGCGGTCATGGTCGTGGTCGACGTCCTAGGTAAGCAGGCCCACTTCAACGAGTGCCACACTGGCCTTGGCGCAGTCGGGGCCGCTCGGCTCTATTACCGGAACGTCTGGAGGCACCACGGAACCCCCCGGAAATACATCTCCGACCGCGGACCACAGTTCGTCACAGAGTTCACCACGGAGCTGTGGCGCCTCATCGGGATCGAGCCGGCGACCTCCACTGCCTACCACCCGCAAACTGACGGCCAGACTAAGCACGTCAACCAGGAGCTCGAACAGTTCGTCCGGATCTTCACGAACTACAAGTAGGATGACTGGGACAAGCTCCTTCCAGCCGCAGAGTTCGCGTACAACAACCACGTCCACTCCTCGACGCAACAAGTCCCGTTCATGATGGACACCGGGAGGCTCCACCGGATGGGGTTCGAGCCCAACAGATTGTGCTCGACCATGGAGTCCGCGAACGAGTTCTGGGACCGGATCGCATCCGGGGTTTCGGAAGCCAAAGCTGCGCTCATTAAAGCCAAGGACGAGTTCAAGCTGTACTACGATCGTCGATGTACGCCCGCCCCGGAGATCATAGTAGGCGACCAAGTCTGGCTGGACGCCTCCGACATCCGGACGACCCGTCCGCCCATCAAATTCGCGGACAAACGTCTCAGCCGCTTCAAAGTCGTAAAGGTTGTCGGAAACAGGGTGTACAAGCTCGAGCTTCCCCCGCAGTACTCCCAGCTTCACCCGGTCTTCCTGGTGGTGAAACTCCAACTCGCGGAGCTGGACCCGTTCCCCGGACACCCTCAGAACGACGAACCCCCACCCGTCCTCCAGACAGACCGTGACTTTCAATGGGAGGTCGAGGAGATCCTAGAAGCGAAGGTCCGTTACAGCAGCCTCCGGTACATGGTGCGGTGGAAAGGCTACGGCCTGGAACACAATAAATGGGTAAAGCACTCCGACATCTTCGCCAAAGACGCCATTGACACCGATTATCGCCGCTACCCCAACACCCTGCGCCGGATCGCCTCTGCCGCATTCGACTCGCTCTCGTTCCGGAACCGTGACACCCACGTCCGGTTCATGCATCCGGACACCGCATTCCAAGGGGGGGTGATGTCAGGGGAACCCCCTGTCCGTCCGTCCATCCATCCATCCGGCTGGCTCCGGCCCATCGCACTGCCCCACTGCCTCGTCCGATCCTTTGTCCGGCCTCACCCACCCATCCGGCCGCGCCCGCTCGTCCGGCCTTTTGTCCGTCACCTCAGGCTGCACCTTCGCCCGGAACGTCGTCCCCCGTCCCTCCGGACTCCGTTCCCCTTCACCCCCCTTCGTCCAGTCACTCACACTGGAACGTGCTATGCGATCAAGCCCGAGACCACTGCTGATCGCTCCGGACACGTGCTACTGGCTAGTACCTATAAAAACCTCGCCTAGCGTGGGAATCCTCATCCTTTCTTCTCTTCGGATTCTCCCGCTAGGTGCGTATTCTAGAACTCTGTATTTAGTACCATGAATTGAGTTTACTTCGGATTCTCCCGCTAGTTCCCGCGCCGAGCTGAGGTTGCCCTTACACGAAGCATGCCAGCAGTCACGCGTATTATGTTATCAGCGGGGGAAGCTAAAGCCGCACAAGATTGCAGAGGGTCCCTGGCAGATCATATCTATGGATCTTATTGGCCCGCTGCCCGTCAACAATGGTTATAATGCAATCCAGATCTGGGTTGACACCTTTACCAAGATGATACATGCAGAGCCCACGAACATGGAGCTTAGTGAGGAAGGTGTTTCACGCTTGATGCGTGACTGAGTGATTAGATATCACGGAGTACCCCGAAAGATTATTTCAGACCGTGATTAACAATATATATCGGGCTTCCATAGGGAGCTTAATCGGATCCTGGGAATCGAGATGAACCCCAGTACGGTGCACCATCCCATCACAGATGGTCAGACGGAACAGATGAATCAGGAGATCGAGAAGTATCTCCGGATTTTTATTAATTACCGCCAATCGGATTGGGCGGAATGGCTCTCTCTGGTGGAGTTCTGTTGTAACAACAAGACAAACACATTGACAAAGGCGCCCTCATCTTATTTAAACACTGGCTATCACCCTTGCAAAGGGATTGAGAACACCATAGAGACCCGGAACAAGGTGGCCAAAGAGTTTACAGCCAAGATGAAAAAGATCTGCGATGAAGCAACCATGGCTCTAGAAAAAGCGCAGGCGCGCATGAAAAAATATTACGATGCAGGGCGTCGGGAAGCACCGGAGTTTGAAGTCGGATAAAGTTTATGTTGATGGCATGGACATCGCGACAGACCGACCTTCTAAAAAGCTCGGTGACAGCTGGGCCCTTACGAAGTCCTTGAGAAGATCAGAGCATCTTCTTACAAGCTGCGCTTGCCGGAGACGGACCGGAGCCATCCGGTATTTAACAACTCCGAGCTCACATTATATATTGAGCTGCCAGCGGACCGGAGAGAGAACCACCTGCCTCCTACTATTATCGGAAGCAAACCTGAATACGAAGTAGAGGAGATCCTTAAGCACTGCAACATCAGGCGAGGATATCAGTATTTGATCAAGTGGAAGAACTATCCACTTTCGGAGCGCACATGGGACCCACGACACACCTGACGCACATCAAGAAAATGCTAGAATGTTACAATCGGGAACATGGGATTCGCGTCATAGAGGCAGAAACATTGGTTGATCCGATAGAGCCTTGGTGGAAGTCGACAGAAGTGCCCTTCGAGGCGGCCAAGTGGCCGATACTTCCCAAGGGGAAGTGGGATTATTTAATTAAAAGATATAAACCTAAGGTGGAGACCTCACAATACTCGACGAAGAAGCTGTTCAATCTGATATCGAAAAAAATTATGATCGTTGGGATCCTAGAGAGGGGGGTAATGTCACGTTTTGAGCGTTTGATCCGATCAACGCATGTGACCCACGTAATACCGCTTTTCCAACGATCCCGATGATTGAGGAAGTTCCCGAGACTGCACCATAGCTCCATCGATGGCACCACCTATGGATCCCACAAAACCCCCTCTAGTTAGTAGGGAGTAACCCCGGGGTTACTCCTTACTAGTTAGAAGGCATTTTAGCTGTTTTGCCTATGATGCAATAAAAGCTGTGATAAAGGCTGCAAGAAAGTCACAATATCTCTAAGGTCTGGGAGCACATGAGAGCTAAGACATGCTAGCTGCAACAAAGTCACAATAAAGGCACAATAAAGCTTCAATATCTATGATCTAATGTAGACACATCACATCAGATTTGAGCTGCAATAAAGTCACAATAAATGTGACTGTTCACATGGAGTTCGTAGAGGGCAGTAGCTGCAATAAAGTCACAATAAATGTGACTGTTCACATAAAGTTCATAGAGGGCAGTAGCTGCAATAAAGTCACAATAAATGTGACTGTTCACGTAGAGTTTGTAGAGGTCAGTAGCTGCAATAAAGTCACAATAAAGATACTATAAAGTCACAATTGTACCTAGAGTTCAGGAACTACATATGCTGCAATAAAGCTGCAATGAAAGTGGTTTTCTCAAAACAAAGCCATAGTCACCCTCTGTTGCTGTCACTGCTAAGCACCTATCATATGGAGCAAATCACAAGGGTATATATAGGCTGCAACCAGTCTTTTGTTAAAATGATGTGGTCCAGGTACCTGCTGGGTTAAAAATGTATTCCCTTGGCCCACAGGGGTGTATTATCTTTTATCTACAGCTAATCTTCCCTGTGCCATGGCCTGATTAAGCGTACCAGCCTCTCGGATTCTCATCATCCTGATCCAATGATTCACATCACTTTAAATGAATATTTTAATCGAATAAAATATTCATTTATTGCCGGGTTTGGCCGAGTATTTTGCGTTTTGCGCAGGAGCCAGGGCACTGATTGCAAAACGGATTAGACAGCTGGATTGGATATTTTTGGCTCTACAACTTTGGTTTCAAGTCTATTTTTGGATTTTTTTGGCGTCTCAGAGCCTTTGAGCTGGTGTGTTTCCTTTTTGGGCCACTACGCTTTTGGCCCAAAAAGGAAATTCCTCGTTTTTGCCCTCATTTGGACGCAAATTGACCGTTCTTCTTGATTCAACTTTGCAGTTGGCATGCCCTATAGGTGTGGATGGGACTTGCATCACATTCTGGGGTAGGGAAACAGTGTGACATGGAGATTATCTCTTAACTTGCAAAATTCGATTCTGAGATTCCCACCATACACACCACCATGGCTAACTGTCAGCAGTTGCAGGAGAGTATTATGCTATCATGGAAAGTGTTCCCACATAACCTTCCCCTACCCTAGGGCTCATACAGATGCACTTTCAGCTTATACAGATTTCGCTTGTTTGTTGTGATCCTTGCCTTTCATGGAGGTGGTATGCATTTCCAATGGTCCTACATAATATATGGGATGTATAAATATGTTTGAAGTACTTTCATTCATCTCTAGTCTACTACATATTGAATTTGGTGATGTTCAACCTTCAACCAGATATTCAGGTTATTCAGGCTCTCTTGCAGCCTTTTAAGACGATCTAAACCCCCAGAAGAGTTAGCTAAGGTATACAAAATTGTGTGAGCCAAAAATCAGGGCAAAATATCGAGCTGAACTTGAGATATGTGAAGTGACAATTTCTGATCATTTGTCAAATAGGGCCTCAAGCACTGCATATAATGCAAAGATAAGCATATACACACCATTTTCCAGTATCAAGGAACAATGTTCAGCTTTATTTGAAGGAATTTCATGAAGTTTCCACTGGGTGGTGTTTTGGGTCATGAGGGCTGAACTGCAAATTATTGGCTCTACACTGCGCACTGTCCAAAACACAACTTGCTCAAATCTTGACCAAAATCGATGAAATAAGGCTTGGGATTGTTGTTTCACCTTCTAGCTTCTCATTTGGGATGTTTCTGTAGCAGTAGGTCCCTTTAGGCCCCAATTCATCAATATATGCAGAACTGACATTTCACAGTTCTCATGGTTCTGCACATATATTGGTGTAAAATTTGACCTCTGAAGGATGGGACATCTCATTGTAATTCTTCCATCTAGTTAGATTGCTGTTCAGCACAATGGAGCAAAGCAAATGGAGTAAACATCCATGTGCTCCATACTTTCATTAAATCTCAATGTGGTTGATGTTAACATGACACCCAAGTGCCTCAAAAGCATCTATATATCTCCCAGATGCATTAGAACCATGGATATGGCCAGCCTGCTGCATGGTACACACAATGTACTGTAAATATCGAAATTCTTCATCTGGCCATTAAATTGAGAATATCCATCTGAAATACACAGGAAATCAATCCAAAAGACTGGAATAAGGGATAGATATGAGAAGAGAGTCAGTTGGCATAGCTCTACTGGATCTATATGAAGTTTTGAGGTCAGGAGTGGAATTTCCCCAGTTCAGAGATAATCTCCATGTCACACTGTTTCCCTACCCCAGAATGTGATGCAAGTCCCATCCACACCTATAGGGCATGCCAACTGCACAGTTGAATCAAGAAGAACGGTCAATTTGCGTCCAAATGAGGGCAAAAACGAGGAATATCCTTTTTGGGCCAAAAGCGTAGTGGCCCAAAAAGGAAACACACCAGCTCAAAGGCTCTGAGACGCCAAAAAAATCCAAAAATAGACTTGAAACCAAAGTTGTAGAGCCAAAAATATCCAATCCAGCTGTCCAATCCGTTTTGCAATCAGTGCCCTGGTTCCTGCGCAAAACGCAAAATACTCGGCCAAACCCGGCAATAAATGAATATTTTATTCGATTAAAATATTCATTTAAAGTGATGTGAATCATTGGATCAGGATGATGAGAATCCGAGGCTGGTATGCTTAATCAGGCCATGGCACATGCAAGATAATAGATAACAGCTATAGATCAAAGATAATACACACCTTTGGGCAGGGAAATACATTTTTATCCCAGCCTGAGGTACCTGTGCACCACATCATTTTAACAAAAGATTTCAGCCTATACCCTTGTGATTTGCTCCATATGATAGGTGCTTAACAGTGACAGCAACAGGAGGCGACTATAACTTTGTTGTGAGAAAACCACTTTTATTGCAGCTTTATTACAGCATATGTAGTTCCCGAACTCTAGGTACAATTGTGACTTTATAGTATCTTTATTGTGACTTTATTGCAGCTACTGACCTCTACAAATTCTATGTGAACAGTCACATTTATTGTGACTTTATTGCAGCTACTGCCCTCTATGAACTTTATGTGAACAGTCACATTTATTGTGACTTTATTGCAGCTTCTGCCCTCTACGAACTCCATGTGAACAGTCACATTTATTGTGACTTTATTGCAGCTTTATTGCAACTTTATTGCAGCTCACATCTGATGTGATGTGTCTACATTGGGTCATAGATATTGAAGCTTTATTGTGCCTTTATTGTGACTTTGTTGCAGCTAGCATGTCTTAGCTCTCATGTGCTCCCAGACCTTAGAGATATTGTGACTTTCTTGCAGCCTTTATCACAGCTTTTATTGCATCATAGGCAAAACAGCTAAAATGCCTTCTAACTAGTAAGGAGTAACCCCGGGGTTACTCCCTACTAACTAGAGGGGGTTTTGTGGGATCCATAGGTGGATGGCACTAGCCGGGTGGTCTCGTCGTTTTTATTTAATTATGACACGGGAACTAGGCACCATACACAAACACCGTATTCTTAGTAATGGACACATGGTTACGGAACGGACAATAGATGTTTATTGTCAACTTGACGTTGATGTGGGAATAGTGGAGCTACGCCTCACACGAAGGCAACGGTTGACACTCGGAACACATATAGTACCGAGAACAATTATGCATAGTAACCACTGGAACAATAGTAGTTGTAATAATAGTAGTTAAGTATCACACAGTTTTGTTTACAGTATTTAAGCAGTAGCTAGGACGTAGTTTATTCTGTACCTCTCCTAGCGTTTTATTCAACTTCATTGACAATTCCTAAAAAGCCACTACCCAATCCCGCTCATCTTACTGAGTCGGGACGGCCGAGTCAGGATTGTTCTTGTAACAACCTTCGATGCTCCTCCCTCAACTTCAGATGGAACCTGTCCGCCTGTTCAACTCACGCCCCAGTCATATATCATCCTAATTCCAGGTCCTTTTGCGTGTGTTTTGCATTCGCTCGGCAGTCCAGGTGGTACCGAACAATGGTATTCGCCCCCACATTGAATGGATTGGTACCGAGCCTACTCACGGTGAAATGCAGGTGCGTGTATAAACACCAGGCACAAACAACAATGCACTCGGTTTACGAGTGCATTACGCGCACTCAACCCATAGTGCATCAGTTGATGCGACAAAGGCTTGAAAGACCTTTGTGGCATCTTTGTTTTTTCTTTGACCACCCCCAAAAACAAACATGCAACAAGGGTCATTCAAAGCTTTGTCGTGTCAACTGACGCACTACGGGCCAAGTGCGTTACATGCACTCAACTTCCAACTGCATTGTTGTTTGCCCCCGGTGAAATATAGATCCTTTCTTTCTCGGTGGTTTTCCTCTACTGAGCTGGTCCAACGTTCGACATTCCCTTAAGTTAAAATGTGCACCCCTTTGCCAGACAGTGGTGAGTCGAACTCGATGTTCACGACACCAATAATTTACCAATAACAGTGATTTTTCCAGCAACCCGACGAATTCAGTGTTGGCGGTATCAATATTTCTGGTCACTCAATTGATGATTCCCTGCGACTTCGATTGCCTTCCGTAGTAGGCGGCGGAGACCTAGATACACTAGATGAAAAGATTTACCCAGTGCACCACAAATTGATTCAAATTAATAGGTGCTGTAGTTGACTGATGGAGAGTCTCTGATGTTTTACCATTCAGATGTACTTAGTCATCTTATTCGCGTTCAAATGGGCTACAGCTCTCTCATTACGGAGCGTTCATTCCTAATGACGGGGATTAGGCCTCTCCGAAGTGGGCGGCTGAACCTGATCTTGCTGTGGCCATGTCACATTGGGATCCGAACTATAAACCAAGAAATGGACAACAATGACTAACCATTGAATATGTGACTGACTGAGTTGAAAATATTGACAACAGGAATGCGGGCAATTGAAAGCAACAATATGAAGGTGATGTGTTGAATGGTTTCACATTTTGTTGAGCCTCGTTCATTGATTTTTATGGTGTTTGATTTAGTGACCAAAGCCTGATGACAAAATCTTGTTTGTTGATGTTAGGAATTTTGACTTACCATGAGGAGCTAAACCTAAAGGTTCAGCCAATGATGCCCTGCAAGGGCCCAGTAAGCGGTTTGCGTGTTGTACTGTTTTGAATTGGTGTTCTCTAAAGATATGAAAACCGCAACACTCCTGGTGTTGATTCCGGACCCCAAATATGCAATATGACATATATCGCTGTGAGGTCGGCCGTGCCTGTAGTTCAACTGCATGTCCCGGGCATGCTTCACGAGGAAGCATCATGCTGGGGTGTTACATCCTGTACTACCTGGTACCTCCGCTGCCCGGCTTACTACCAATACTCCGCCACTACGCCGGACTTCCTCCGGCTTATATTCTCGAATTCGCAGGTCTTCGGACCAGTGTCCGGCCTTTGGCTGAAGACAAGTTTTCACGCAATGAAGTCTTCTGAGTGTTTCCCGTTTATCCGCCTTCATGTGGATCTCCAGATGCTTCCCATCTACACGCTCCCATGCATTTTCCTTATCCGTATGTTCCCTTGTACTCGCTTCAAGGCTATGTTCTTCATTTGCTATACTCCTTGTACTTCCCGATTCATATTTAGATCCGGCTTTAGTATTTAAACCCCATATCTACCAGCTTGTACTTTAGATTAGTTATTAACGTCTTTGGACTCATCGTTGATTGTCTAAGTCCTTCTTCCTCCATCGGCCGTATTCCCTTTGGCCGTCTGGCTCATCTTCCACTTCGCTGGCTGGTAGTCTAGCTCGCCCAGCACCTCTGTGGTGTTAGTGTCCCCCACATCCGTTCACCTTCAGCTTTCGGCATTCTTACGCTGACTGGCTTTCCTATCCCGACCGGCTTACATTCACCGGCCGGCTTATCCGGCATAGCCCTTCCCCGCGGCTTGGTATATAACATGGGGATAACATATACATTCAGATCTTCCAGGGGCAGATCACCCCATCGTTCATTGCCGGTCCACTTTCACATTTTGTGCTTCAGCGCATTTTTTGAAAGTCGATGCTCGGTCAATAATGTCAATCGACGTTTTCAACATGAACGAGTGCAGCGGTTTACATTACCGTCAATTGGCGGCATATTCCCTTTGATCCAAGATCAAAAGAGGATGGTTTTGAGTAGTGTCTCGCTTAGTTTGTGGACAACTATTATAGGGACAGATCTATTCTACCTCCGAGGCAGGCGCCGCTTACCCACAGCAAGACTATACCGGTGCAGATTTCCAATCCTACTGAATTATCGCACAATTCACTGGGTGCCAGATATGTGCATATGGATTGGTGTCCACCATATCTCACGCGCAGTGAACCATCTGCCATTACCAATGTAGTGTCCATCTACACAGTGAATACTGAATAGTTGGAACAGGTATCAACGGACTATGTGGTTCACGGGAAGATGGGCTGGTTGGTTATCCGACAAATCGCCACCGGGTAGTTACCACTTTTTTGCCTAATGTACAGAGGCAGCCAATACTTATGGATAAAAAATTACCCGCACTGGGGACTGTTGAGGCGCTGGGGCCTGAGGGAAGGTAGAGGCAAATTCCTGGCATTATTTCGACGTTAAATCCTGCCGGTGAGGATCATTTGTCCTGCGCCCAGCTCTGCGAAATTGACCTTGGCGAAGTGCCATCTGACGTAGTTCAACTTTCGGGAACACATCCAACGCCACGGTGTTGAACGGCGAGCAACACACATCCGGGTCCCGCAAATATCGCAGAATATCCTTGGAATACGGAGCTCAGCCCGTAAGGACGAGCAAGTTCGTCAGTGATATACGAACATGTATTTCTTCAGTGCTGGCATTCTTGGACTGCTCACAGCATCTGCGCTCGCTTCTTCCCCCACACCAAGGTGCTCACCCCCGGTGGCTACCGTCTCAGCACAGAGGTTCATGAGGTTCCAACTGGGGGACGAGTCATTCATGTGGGCAACGATGTCCACTTAATTGGTGCTGATGGAACTGTCCTCTATGTCACGCCCAACATCACGATGGCCGTGACTCCGGCGGTAGCATCGGCCTCCCCAGAGCAAAGTGGAGGGATTAGAGACCTTGTGGCAGCCACTGGAAGCCACCCGGTGGCTGATGAGGCATGCGGTGACAGGGGGCTGTGGCTGCTCCAGTGGCTGCATCTAGCACATTGAACAATGGCACCCGAAGCCTTTAAGTCCTTTTACCATCACATTTGATACCAATTTGTACTATGCCTGCATGAAGAACATGACACAGCTATGTCTTGCATCCATTGATCAAAAGATGGGGCAGTAAAGCGCAGGTTGAACACCACGATGGTATTTCCACTATATATAGAAACCAGAGAGTGGTGGTCAGTTCTAACAGTACACATGAAATTAATGCACCAGCCGCTTGCGACCGCATGCCTGATTGGCCACTGGGTGGCTTCCAGTGACTACTGCAAGGTCTCTGATGTCCATCTGTGGCCCGGAATATTCCCTTTCGGTTTCCCATGCAGGTCCCTCAGACACCCGGGTCCTATAATGGAGGGGCATAACCATGGTAACAGCTGGCCAGCGGGCTTAGCTCAGAGAGCAAGCAGCGCAGTGTTTAAATTCCAAGGGTCCTTGACACCCGAGGTTGGCATTTTGTTGGTGACAGCAACATGCTCAACATATATTTATACCATTAGAGAGCTTGTGCAAAAGCCACGTGCGGAAATCCGATCTCAGATTAGTGCGAAGCCAAATCAGTGGAGAGGTAGTCAGGTTGGGAGACAAGCTCTGGCGAGTGAAAAAATTGCATCACGGCTGCAAATGCGCCCTGCAGGACGCGAAAAGTGTGGGAAATCTGAATGGAGCCAGAGTGATGGCTGGAAAGCCCGCTTCCCCAGAGGCACATCAACCAGATATTAATTTGGGCATACGCAATAGGGTGTCACCCAGCCCTGAGAATGCAATGAACTTACAAAAACACCCCGCAAGCCCAGCAAAAACATGGTAATCTTATGCAATGCCCAAAAGCCGAATGCGGTTTGTGCGACTTTTGCACAAGCTCTCTATTGGGTAGTAGTAACCTAGGGTGTCTGGCTGATGCCTGTATCACTATAGGCATAAACATATGATGGTGCAGAAGTGAATCTGACACTCTGCCCATTAGCGGCCTATCACAGAAGTGTAGTGCTGCTAGGTAGGCTTCACATTAGTTTTCATCATGGATCCCATTCTGCCTGATGAGTTAGAACATCCAAAGTGTTTGAATCCTGAGCAAGGGAAGGGGAAAACACTGAAATTTATTTTTGGGGAAAAAGGCAAAAGGAAGTTTGTGGTTCGTATCTAAAAATACGCACAAAATTAAAGTTATAGAGCTTGCTGAGGTCCCTCTAACTGTATTGACGGTTCTGGAAAGACCCCCTGGTTGTGCAAAATGCAAAATAAATGCCAACGGCTGGTAATAAATGATGGTAAACTTGATATACAAGCCATGCATAATGTGAAAATTGCTCAGAAAATACCTAATGCCTAAGAGAGGCATAAATGAGAGGCAAATGTCAAAATTTACAGTCAGAGTCACTACTGTTCATATCCTTGATTGTCCACTAATGCTCTATCCTTTGCACCCCACTCCATCAGCATGTGGACAATATCTGTGTGGCCCCCTTGGGCAGCAGCCTGCAAGGACCTCCCATATTCTCTCCCTGTTGCATTGAGGGGAGTGCCCTTATCAAGGAGGATGCGGACAATCTCTGTATAGCCCATTCGGGCAGCAGCCTGCAAGGAACTCCCATATTCTCTGCCTGCTGCATTGATGACAGCACCCTTGTCAAGGAGGATGCTCACAATCTCTGTGTGGCCCCCTAGGGCAGCAGCCTGCAAGGAGCTCCTATATTCCCCTGCTGCATTGACATCAGCACCCTTGTCAAGGAGGACACAGACAGTCTCTGTGTGGCCCCCCTCGGCAGCAGCCTGCAAGGAGGTCCCATATCTTTCCCCTGCTTCATTGATGTCAGCACCCTTGTCAAGGAGGATGCAGACAATCTCTGTGTGGCCCTCTTGGGCAGCAGCCCTCAAGGAGGTCCCATATTTCCCTGCTGCATTGACATCAGCGCCCTTGTCAAGGAGGATGCAGACAATCTCCATGTGGCCTTTTTGGGCAGCAGCCTGCAAGGAGCTCCCATATTCCCCTGCTGCATTGACATCAGCACCCTTGTCAAGGAGGATGCAGACAATCTCTGTGTGGCCCTCTTGGGCAGCAGCCTGCAAGGAGCTCCCATATTCCCCTGCTGCATTGACATTAGCACCCTTGTCAAGGAGGATGTGGACAATCTCTGTATGGCCATAATATGATGCTACAATGATTGCTTGATTGACTGAATGCTGTGGCAAAGCTGCTCCCTCAAGCAAAGAATTTGCACTGTTCACAAGGTTTGCTGCTGCTGCAATCCATAATGCAGAAGCTCGTTGTGGCCAATCTCTATAATTCCATGGCTGAGAGTTCCATTTCCACTCCCAGGGGGATCCACTTTTATTCATTGTTTTTCTCCACCGAAAACCCCGACCAAGAAACTCCAGAAGACTTTCCCTGAGTTGAACTTCAGGCCATCCAGCAGCATGTGCCAGGCAATATTGGGAATACTCAACAAGAGGAGGTACAGTAGCCCGGTTAACGGTCCAAGATAACTTTGGATATGCATCAAAGGCAAGGAATGCGAGCATAGTACGTGTTATCTCTGTCTGTGCATCTGGGAATTTCTTGACCTGAATTTTGTCCAGGTATTCCTGTGTAGTGTAGTGGACAAGTCGCACCACCTTGAGGTTTTCATCCACAATTACAAGCCCAGCACAGACACCAAGAACAGTCTCAATGTCAAGGATGTAGTCCTCATTGAGACTCGGGGCACCTGGCTTGATAGCCAGAGCTGCTGTTAGCTCCGAGACTGTCAATGGCCGCTTTGCATTAGCAACCCAAATGAGGGTGGAGCGAGCTGTCTTTCTATCGTCCTCATTCTGGGCCTCAATTCGCTGTATTGCAATATCATAGCTGTCATCAAGAGTCTTTGGTAGTTTTTCCAAAGCTTCTCGAACAGCCCCAATTGTGTTCTTTGTGCTAAGAGACGCAATCTGGAGTTTGGCCAGAAGGAACCTAGTTGGAATTTATTTTAGTTGCTTTCTAACAATCATTCATTACCACCTACATTCCATCCACAGTACTAGTAATCTTTGCATTGATTTCCTCCCTTAATGCTGGTTGCTTCTGAATGTGCCTACGCAGGTGTGGAGACAATTTGATCTGTGCATTGGTGTATCCTTGAATATCATCTGGTGCTGCCTGAATATCCAGTCTTTCAAGATTGAGAAGGGAGGAGTCTGGAGAAACATTTGGTCGTGAAGTGATCAATAAATTCACTTTGGGGCCCAGTTCTGCTAGATGTTGGAGTAGAGTCTCCCTTTGAAACTCAGGATGCTCATTGGGATATTCATCCATGGCATCAACAATAACAAAAACTTTTGAAAACTCTTTGAGGCAAGAGTTAAGGAGATCCAGAAGTTTTTCCAGTGATGGCACAGTGCCTTTTTCTCGGTGCTGCTGATATAACTTCTTTGCAATGGGGCCAACATCCCGGCCATGTACAAGCTGCCTCCATAGAGCTGCCAGAAGCTTTGATGGTGTTTGGTCATTGGCTTCCTTGTGGTTCAGATAAATGCAAGCTACACCCAGGTTTTTGTTGTTTTCACAGTTGTCACTGAGATGGTTCACAACAATCGATCTAGATGCAGAATAATCAGTAAGTATGTCTGTAGTCAGAGCATAGATGGATATACGCGAGAACTGTCTTCCCTGCACCTGCTGTACATTTCCAATTGATCAGTACCTTAAGCAGATGGAAACAGTAAGCAACACACGGATTCCGTGGCACCAGAGTGTCCTTCCGGAACCAGATTTCCATTCTTGAAAACGTGGATGGGCTAGCAACCATTCACCTGTTCCCTTCTGCCGTACCCGAAAAATATCCTCCTGTCTTGGAAAAAAATTGATTGGCGAAAGCCAGTCAAGGAAATCAATGCGCCGGATATCTATTCCTTCTTCCTGGTCACTCCGATGTATCGCAATGTGTATGGTTTCAGCATCCAAATGCAGAGTAGGTCCATATCCGGGGCCACCAGAACCGCCCTGTCCCTGTCCACTGCCCAGTCCACCATGGCCTCCTGTGCCTCCTGGGTGAAATAAATACTGCTATGGGTATCCTAATCAAATTTTCTCGCACCATGGACTTGAAATGTCTGGGATTTGCTGCGGTGATGAGACATGACCATTCTGAGTAAGATAGCACTATATGAGTCTGGATCCAGGTGCATACATGAAAGACAGAACTGACCAAAGTGGATTCAGTGCTGCAGTAGACTTGAGGGTTATAGCGCAAAGAATGTGTTGGGGTAAAGACAAGTATAAGAGGAAGGGTGGGAGAAACACGCACAAGCCACGTTGGACCTTTAATTAGGAAGCCTGTGAAAGAGATCCGGGAAAGTGGTTGGCAGCATTCCGTACTTGCATGAACATCGAACATTGATTGATGTGGCGCTCCGGCGCTGACAGCCAGCTGACGGCTATTGCTTTGGAATGAACTGCAGTTGTCCTCTTCGAAATGCAGATCAGTCGAATTTTGAGCCCAGTGTTGATGAGCGGGCGTGAGTAGTAACCGTGTTGCGGCGGCGGGTGCGGAGTTGCACAGTCCTCATTGTTCGGGTCCAGTACTTAGGTAGGCGCCAAACTTGGGATTGACAGTGGCGCTTCGGCATGACAGCGAAGATTTAATATTGGACTGCTACTCAAAGCTAAGAAGAAAAAATCGGGCAATGTAGGGAATGAAGAGTACTCTTGTTAGAATGAAGTCCAACCTGCGAGACGAGGAGGTGCTAAGAACTCCCTTTTTAACCAGATCGGCGGCCGCCGTCTAATCTCCGAGATTGATCGGACTCCAATGAAATCCAGCTCCACATGTACCAACTCCCCGCCCGGACATGTATTCCTGTCTTGGTCCCTGCGCTCGCCTCCAGCTCTCTTCCACAGCCATGAGAACTACGATGGCGATGTGTACCGGCCATTCGTTTCCGGCTTCGACAATAATCAAGTTGTCACTGGGGGCAAGGACTGACGCACTTGGGTCCCAAGTGCATTACACGCACTTGACGCCCATTTCGTTGGTCGATGTAACAAAGTTCCAAACACCTTTGTTGAATCTTTGTTTTCAGGGATGAGTCAAAGCCAAAAACAAAGATGCAAGGTCCTTTGAACCTTTGTTGCATCAACCAATGAAACATGGGCTAAGTGCGTGTAACGCACTCGGGACCCGAGGGCGTCGGTCTTTGCCCCCAGTGTGTAGCGAGCACCGAGCTCCTCTGGCTGACGGGCGGCCTCTGGTTCGTCATTCCATGTTTCGATACGGGTGTTCCATCCCATTCACTTCCGGTGCATATTCCTCGTCCAAACCCTTACTGTACCATTTCAACCGTAAGTTCAACAAGTTGGGAATTTTCGATGTCTGGGATGGCCGAAAAATTTTCTTTTGAATAAAGGTGATTTTTGCACACATCAAACCAAGTCCGGTGTGATTTGTGACTGAACCTACAGTCGAAATGGTACAGTATCGCCGATGTGCTTATCCCCGGACAGCCAACGCGTGGGCATCCTGGTTACGTGACGTAACTTACGTTGCTGCCGCCTTCAAGCACTGCAGTTCCTCCCCGCAGGTTGCTTTCCTCTCCGCTCGCTCGCTTGCCCATCCTCGCACTCGCCTTCCTCGTGTGCCCCCGTGGCCGTCTGTAAGGATGGTATCCTCACAACCTACATCAGTTACCTATGTTACCACAGATGGATACTGACAGCTCACATCAGTTATCTATCCATCTGTCTATCTATCTGATACACATCAGGTATCTAGGTTACATGATCATCTTTCACTATACAGCCTTCCATGCACAGCCCACCTACCCACATATATATAGGCATCACTTACTGTACTTTCTACACACCACGTACACCCGACATCACCCCCGTTGTATTCCTCTTGATTGCTTGTAGCCTGGAGTCTCGCCAGTGGAATATACCGTGGTCCTGTCAACGTGTGTGTGACCGCATCTGCTTCGCTCGTTAGTGTCTGTCGAGAGAACGACAGCCTTTCACCGTCCTCTATCCTGTGCACCGCTCATGCTGGTCGTCCTCCTCTCTCTCCTCCACGTACTCTGCCTACGCTGCCGTCCTGAAATCCTGAAATCCTGAAACGACCACACCGGTGGGTAGCATCCCTGCTTCCTCGGACTATCTTCACTTCATGAAGCCAGATCCGCCACGCGGGAGCAGTTGACTACGACAAACAGGCTCATCTTCCGCAGTTCAGTGTCCTTGCCCCACGACAGCAACAGCGACCAGTGGCAGCGGCCCTCGCTGGAGCATGAGCCCGCCTTTTGCTGCTGCGCCTCTTCCCGCATGCAGCGGGGACGCGGGCTTGATATGTGTTCTCATTATTTCCTGTATGCTTTCACTATGCATGCGCGGACGCGCTGCGTTCATTATTCCATCTTTCACAGAACCGCCATTAATTGTGTTTCTGTCTATTTACTAGCTCACACTCAACCCCCGGGGTGTTACAAGTACTATGTAATCGTTCATAATATCTTTCAGACCGAGTTTTTTTGACCTCTTTTTTTTACTGTCCAGATCGATCAACCATATTGAACTTAGTGGCTGTGCTTCAGGTTCATTAGATTTTTAAAGCCTCATTAGTGGCAGTGTTTTTTTTCTTACATTGTTTCATTAGATTTTTGAACTTTCATTAGATTGGTGAGGCTGTGCAAGATCTGTAAGCAGGTTTTGCGAAGATCGCGTGTTCGATTCTTGCAGGGACACTATTAATCTTTTCAGTCGTCTGCACTGCATTTTAGCTCAGTGGCTGCAAACCTTTTGCTCAATGGCATTTTAGCATCTGTCATTTTTCTTTCCTTCTTGTACACAAGTTTTTCCCTCTACACAGAAATCATTATATGTGGGGCAGGAGTAACAAGTGAGAATGGATGTTTGGATTACTGTTCAATTTCGTTCAATTTGCAGGGTCACAGGTCACAAGCCTCAATTTATACGAAAATTTTCGTAGGTCACAGCATCACAAAGGGGTCATACGAAAGGTCGCTTTCAAGTCCAAAACAGGCCAAAAATGACGAAAAAATCTGTGTAGCGGCCCCGTGGGATCATTGAGTACCTAAATACATCCGTTGAGGAAAATACAGTGTACACCCACCGATAGACAGTTAACATCCTAGACAGTTGACATCCTCTGTTGGCCATGCGGTCTCGTGGGTGTTCGGGTGCTGGTCAGTGGTAAGTAAGGTATTTTTGTAATTCTTGTATGCTGCCGTGCCGCCTGTAAACTTGGAAATTATTTTTCCACCAAGTTTGGAGGGATTCAAGCAACTTAGCTTTTTTTGGTGATTCCATTGTGGCTGGAGATGGTGGGGGCGCGTAAATGGTAAAAATGGTTCTGTCGGCAGGCTAGAAAACTGTAAGGAATTTTTGAAAGGCCATTGAAGCATCATTCAACTTACCAAGATGAAAAAAAGAGTGAGAAATTGGGGGAAATGTGTCTCAAGGAGTGCTTGTATCGGTCTGGGGACATCCCCAATTGGTTCTGAAGACCCTCAGAACAGTGTGAAACCTTTTTCTAAGGCTAAACCTGGTCCATCCTGAGCCCCAAAGAAAAAGGTGCATTAATTGCCTTTTAATTACCTCGGGGAAGAGGTCCCAATGCACATCGGTGCGGGGTGCGCCCTTCCCAAACGACATCCCCATTTCATTCTAGGTATAGAACTCTGGTTAGGGAGATCCAGTGGAGGCTCGGGGCAACATGCCCATCGCAGTTTTGGAGATGTTCTTTGGATGAGAAACGGTGAAATGATGAATATCTGCCCGGGAAGGCACGCAAAAATTATGGGACCCTGATTTTTGGATTCTAAAACCTCGGAAACATTAGTGCACCAAAGAACTGCACCATAGAGCCTTCTTATGTTGTGATGTGGCAAAATTGAGTGTACCCTCTCACTGGGCCGAAATTGGTGAATGCACCACCGATCCGAGTGCCTCGGGAGGGTGCCTTCGCGAGTCTGTAGTATAATGCGGGATGGGGGTAGCGTGACTAAGCCCTACGACCTGAGGGCACAAGTCCAATGCTGACTTACTGTACAATTTCGATCAATTCGGCACCAATCCCGGAATTTTAGTACAATTAAAATCCAAAAAAATTCCGATAAATTGAGAAAAAATTATTGCCGTCATAAAAAAAAAAGGGGCGTGATGCGTGACCGCCGAATTGAACGAAATTGTACAGTAATCGAAGATTCATGAGATTGGTGCGCTTAATTCAGAGGTGGCCGCCATATTGCTGTCGGGTTGATACATTCCTCTAAGACATACTAGTAACCTGCCTGCCAAAATTTGCGGTGAAATACGCCCTCGCTGGGGTGTGGCATCCATTTTATTGTGGCAGGGTCGGGGAAAGCCTGTCAACACTCCTCAACGGTGACTCCTACGGCCAAGACATCATGGCCAATCGATTCCTCGGGTCCGAAAACCCTAGGAATCCACTCACCTTAAATGAAAACAGTTTGTGTGAACTTTTGAGCTGGTAGCAACATCGTGGAATGAAACCTTTTGTGAATGTGGACCTCAGTGCCATAAATCTATGATGATGGGCACACACAGAATCGAGAAGAAGTTACAAACACATTTTTAGCTTGAAATCTGGCCAAAGGTGCTTTAAAATGTCCCTTGCTGGCGGACCTTGATGAAAACTTACTTTTATGGACACATGGCGGAGTGTTTCCAAAAGGGAAGTGTGCATCAAGAGTCTCATATATATTATGTTTTCTTATCGTTCTTATTTCCCTCTATTGAGTAGGTTCAATTTGAGAAGCACTGAACGTTCCCAATTTTTTTCATAGCATCAAATTGTTGTGTGCTGGCAAGAAAAGCAAAATTCAGTGACATTCGGGCCATTCTCCAAGGGAAAAACAGTCCTAATAAAAAACATAAATAAAAGAGATAGTACGAGGCACGCCACGCACAATGCGGTGGCCCACCCAACAAGTATGGAGTCAGAGCGTAGACGACGTGTTTGGTGCGCCTAGCAGGGAGTCACTGGTTTCTGTACCTATACTTAATTTTCGTTTCCCTAGTAAGTCCTGTTCCCACCGACAAACTCCGCCTCAGGTGCGCGTTCGCGTCTCAGTGCATCCGGAGGCCATGCGGTGCCCATTGCTCACGCTTCTGCTTCGAAAGCAGCAGACGAGCTGGCGGAGCATGCCCTCTTTCGCTGCCCACGGAGGCGCTGCCCTACCCCTCGGATTTGCTGTAGACGAAGACGGAGGTAGCATGAAACGCCACTGCTATCTACCCCTCTCTTCCTCTCCCCTCTCCTTATCTCTTCTCCGCCATCGTCCTTGATCCTCCCGTTGTCTTGGCGTGTATACTCCAGGGCTTCACGCTGACATCGCCTCCCACTTAGTACATCGTCCGCCTCATCGGCTGGGCGCGCAAGGATGGGATCCCTGTAAATCTCAATGTACACACGGCGCCGGGGTCGCAAAATGGTGAGTGGTATGGTGTCGCTGTCTTCTGTTTCGTCGTTTCCTCTGTCTTGCTTGTCTCTTGCTAGAAAAGATTAGCTTACGCATGGGAAAGACCGGACGAGAGGAGGAGGAGAGGAGTGTCTGTAGCGCGGGTCGCGATCATGCGAGACATTACCCGCTCGCGCGGGTGCTCCCCTTTCTCCAATTCTCTTTCGCTTTTCTCTCTCGACCTTCCTCCCTCCCCTTCGTGTCCGTCCCGTTTACCCACATTTCCTCCAGGCTATAACCACTCTGGCAAGCGCGGACAGATCAACTTCCTCGACGGCATCATGGGCTACACACAGGGGCGGTGCATGCTCGACTGCATCCGCCTCATCGTCGAGTCTATCTCGCTGCACCAGTATGTGAAATACCAATGAGGGTTGGTACTGTGAGACAAGAAATGGTTCCAGCACTGCCAAGAAGGCGAGGACGGGAATTTCACCTTGCAAAGCACATGACGCTCTGGAAGTGAGCCTGAGGAGAATGGAAGAAGAGGGTGAGTGCCTCTTCGAGTTCGTTGATTTTCCCGTTCGGATCGAATATAGTAATACTGGCCTTGCAGCGCCTTGGTGGCGGGCGGTCCCGCATCCACAAACCTTGCTGTGCGTCGACAGTCGCGCGTGGATATGCACGTTCGGCTCGGGCTCGAGGCATTCTTGTGACAGCATTTCTCCGGGTGGCTCGGCAGTAGTCTCTCGTAGACACACATTTTATACAAACACTCGTACCTCGCTATATAAAGCTCGGCAGCCACAGTGACATCGCACGATAGTATCAGTCCGCTAATTATTGGCAGGTCTGATCAGTCTGAGGGACTGGATTGCGCGTCTACCCAACGGCGAAATGCAGCCTGAGGTGCGTATAGCCACGCCCTTGTGTATCTATGTCCTTTCCTGTCTCTGCAGTTTTCCTGTATTTAAAGAAACGATCCAATATTTGGCGCCGCGCAGAGACATAGGTCAGCTTTTATTCTTGGGGCGGGGGGCATATCTAATCAAATGTATATAATGAGGCAGTTCAACCTTCAACCCACGCAGCGACCCGGTGGCGGTTGGTCCGCATCCACAGAACTTGAGTGATTCAATGATGCCATGGGTGAACGTGGAAGGTGCCTGTTCGAGTCAGGCCCGGGTCATGTTTTGTCCGTGTTCTTTTTCGCTTCATGTTGAGTTGGGTGGGCAGGGGCGAACATTGACGATACACAATATTATTGCTGAATGCGCAATAGCTATATCGCAGAACCCCAGACCGGTAGGCGTATGTACTTTCACTTAAGTGCGAATGCAGATCTGGATGGTAGCAAATGTATAGAGTTGGGTAATTCAACCTTCATCCCTGGCAACGACTCGGTGCAGGGTGGTCCGCGTCCACGAACCTTTCGCCAGCTCCAAATCTTTCACGAGAACTGCTTGTTCGACTCAGGCCCGGGTCATGTATCTTCAAGGTTTGCTTTTAATTTGAGTTTGTCGGGTTTGGGATTAGCTGAGCAGGGCAAGTGAGACCGAACTCATTAATAATAATGTCGCCAGTCCAATGAGGTTTGACGTATGGAGTCTCTCGTGGCGAGACAGGTGCCTTTCTATCCTTTGCTGGTCAAACCCAAGCCTATACAATTGGGAATCAGATACGGGTATAGGGAATACTGACCTTGCAGCAACTAGGTGGCGGACAGTCCGCATCCGTAACCATTACTTCTGCCCGCAATTCACGGGGAAGTTGCCTCTTCGACTCAGGCCCAAGTCATAAACTATGAACGTCCATTCTTTCCTTTTGCTCGGAAGCGGTGAGTGCACATTCTTCTCCTTTCTAGGCTAAGGTCTCACTTGCTGTGGCGTAGTCCTTTTTCACTGCGGGAGCTCATTCGGTTTCGAACAGGGATGATGAATGGCGCAGCGCAGAGACATAGAAGGTTCTTATTATGCTTTTATAGCTTGAGCGAAGGCACATTTGAAGGGGATAAAATGTATACACTTCATTCGCAGTTCAGTTTCGATGAGCTTGATGTAGGTAGTGACCTGGAACGCTAACTCGTTATCCATTTCATTTTGATAATAGGGAAAGGTGCATCCGCAGTCCTACATTCGCCCTTCAACCACCCCGCACAGCGACTCGGTAGCGGGTGGTCCGCATCCCCGAACCTTACCAAGTCAGCCTTCGACTGAGAGACTGCCTGTTCGACTCAGGCCCGAGCCAGTTGTGGGATAGAAAAGCTTTTTTTTTGGGAGGCAGTGGTGGGCGCCCTTTCTTCTTCTACTTCTCAGGCTACGGTCTCACGGTGGAGCTTGCTTGGTTTTCCTCGCTGGTCCGGAGACGCGGCCTCTTTTGAACCGGAATGACGATTCAGAATCAGAAATAAAGTTCCGGACTCGGCGGAACGTGTTTATTCCTCGAGCGAAGGCAGTCATCAGATTCAGATAGAAAGTTCTCAGCCTCGCAGCGACTCGGTAGCGGGTGGTCCGCATCCACGGAATATTGAGTGACAGTAATCCGGAGTGCACGTGGAAGTTGCCTGTTCGACTCAGGTCCGAGTCATACGTATAACCACAGGTTTTTTTTTTTTGGTTCAATTTGAGGGAATCGTGAACGGCGCAAGAACACTGAACAGAGATTTTCCAGCCCGCGTGGCAACAGACTACAGTTGCCAGCGACCGCACTCGATCGTCGGAGAAGGAAAAGCACCAAGATGGACACTAAAAGAGTCGAAGGTTCGGCTTCGAGAACGCACGGGCCTTCCTTGAGTACCTTGCGAAGGTGGTGGCCAGAAAGCAAGGAGTTATCCCGAAATAATTTCAAATAAAAAATCAAATCAACAACAATAAACTCCCGCACAGCCACGTCTTCTTTGTTCTCTTCCCACTCGGCTTGCTGGAGCTCCGCCCTTGCTGCACTCTTCCGATCTTCGGTATAGTTATGAGCACAGAGCGGGGGCGCGGACAATAACTCGCATCAGGGCTAACCCGCCTTCCCGCTTCCCTTTTGTGTCCCCTGCCTCTCGACGATGCTGGTCTACGATGCCGCGCGCCGAGATAGATAGAAAACTCAACCCTAACGCCAAGCTCTGGAAGATTATCATACATACGGCAAGCCCGAGAATTGGATTGGAATCTGTGCGTGCGTCCAACACGAACGATTAGGAAGACGACGATGACAAGGCAGATGCCCATGTGGACGAGGCTCAGGATGAGGATGCGGAAGGAAATCTGAACCAGCGGATATGGCGGGATGCGTGCGTTCCTACTCTACTCTCGCAGCGCTGCGATGGTACACCCTCCTTGCAGCAACTCGTACGCGCCCATGCCCGTGCTTCCTGTCTCCTCCACATACAGCACGCACCACACGCCTGCCCCGCCCGCCGCCACGCTCAAGCCTCTGGGGGAGACGCTGAAGGAGCGGGAGGCGCGATACCGCGCGGCGTGGGATCGGATATTCGGCGAGGTGGAGGGGATGGGCGCTGGCGCGGCGAAGAAAGCCAAGGCCGGCGGCGTGGTCCGCAACCCCGAGGGCCCGACCGATACCGATGGTACGACTCCGCCGTGCGGACTCGGCGCGCGCAATCCTCCTGCGCCTCCTAGGCGTACCCCATCGCACGACTGGAAGCCGTGACACCACCTCCGCCTTCCATCTTCGCCCTGGCGCCAGCCGCGTACGATGCACGCCCCTCGCCTTCCCGTTAATATGTGTCGGCCTACTGCTTACTTATAATCATAATCAACGTTTTCACGCTTCGCTTCACGGAAGAGTTCGCGCATTGGCGGGAAAACTCAAGCTTGAGCTTCTTCTTTATCACTTATCACTCTTGAACTTCATCCATTCATCCTTCGCTCGTAGGAATTCTGGGTCCGTCCGCCGACCATACCGCACAGTCGGCAAGTACTCCGACTTCAAGAACCGCAATCGGTCCCGGTCCTGCTGGTTTGACGGCGTACGCACCCTCGCCCTCACCCCACCCTTGACACGATTATTAATGCTCGTTCTTCGGCCTTGTCTTTCTCGCGTGCCCGCCCTCGATCTCGCGTTCGCTGCCCGAGTCGTCCGTCCGTCCGCAGGTTAGCTGGTGCTTTTGTTTCGATTACCACTCTCTCAATCACCATTCCCCCGCCCGCTGCTTCACCGCAAATTGACCGACTTCGACCCCTCACGCGTGGAACAGGAAGCCTCGTTCTTTTCCTATCGTTTCGTCTTTCTTTTCATGTTGCCAAGCCCGCATCATTCGCAGTTCCGATGCATCTGACTATGAGCTAGAGGCGTCGAATAGTATCCATTTAATCGCGATATCAGCGATGGTGGCTCGCTATCCATTTCGTCTATATAGGCATGGGCAAAGGTGTGTAAGCTATCCAACGTTCGACTTGGAACGACTCGGTAGCGGCGGCCTGCATCCACAAATGGGGTTAGACTCCAGCGTTGCGCGACGCTGCCCGCCAGCGGGGAGTGCAAGTTCACATCCTTCGCTCCTTTTTCACCCCTGGAACTCAGTCTTTTTGGAACGCTCACGAATGTCGAATGGGCATGGGCGCCGCGCAGAGACACAGGTGAGATCTGTACGCCTTGATTCGTCGGGCGGAGGCAGATGTGAAGGGCAGTGAATATATACACTTAGGCAGGTGAGCCTTTAACCCTCGCAGCGACTCGGTGGCGGGCGGTCCGCATCCACACACCCTCAGGATTTGAGTTCTTTCTCAAGTACAAGTGGAAGTTGCCTGTTCGATTCGGGCTCGAGTCATGTGTCATCGGGGTTTCCTTTTCATTTTGGACTCGCTTGTGAGGCACCGAACAATAATACACCCGATGGGTTTGACGTACTAAGCAGAATCTGGACTCTACGGTGAGTCTGACCAACGGCGAGATTTTCCTTCGTCTATAGCACTCCTTCATCAGAATCAAATCTGAGCAGTCCAAGCTCCAATACGAGGTATCGTTGTTCAAAGGGCGAGAATACAGGATGCGATGGAGGACCCCAAAAGAACAGTTAGATACGCCTACAGCCACCAAATCTTCCGGTGGCAAAGAAGGTCACTCCCTCGGTATTCCCAAGGCTATCAGTGCCTTCCGGGAAGCGCGCTGCATGACAACATCATGGATATCTGATGCTCCTAGAATATGGTTCTCTTTCATGACCGAACCCGGGCAGCCTAATTTCTGAGGATGATCTTTCGGCTCTACTTTCGGCGATTATTCGGCGCCACGCCCAACCGCCGCAATCACCTGTCCGTCAGCTTCACGTTCCCGAAGAATGTCAATTACCATGGGTTCCACGCTCTACCTTTGGGTGGAAGTGGAGGGCCGCCAAAGCGGCCCACGTCTCCTGTTTCATATCAAATTAATGACAGCACTATCTCTCGTAGCGTATTTAAACCCGGGCCATTTTGCCCGAGTCTTATCTTGTCCCTCGAGTTGTTGGAATTCCGAGGCCGCCACTCGCTGTCACCGAGCCGCCGCTGTCGCTGATTGACTTGGTACATTCCGCAACAATATGCTATCTTCTATCTTGCCTACTTACACTCTCTTTGGATTAATTCTTTCCAGTTGTTCTCTAGGTAGTTAAATTTGTTCCTAGCAGATGTTATATAAGTCAGTAGTAATTCCGAAGGAATTGCTACGCGTTTTGCGAAGGTCTTCTGCTAATCTCCCCAGGGACGACCGTGGACACTGTCACTTCAACAACACAAGTTCATATCTCAGGACCAACTCCGACTCGCAAGCCTTCAAACCCTGGCTTATTCCACGTACAGTTTGCGCCCGGTGATTTCATGTCGTCTCTCCACGCCTCTAAAGTTCGTCAATTGCTTGCAACATAAGTATGACCCAGCTAATTCCCCCGGTGCATCAGCTTTTTGACATTTTGATTGCGGGTTTTCCGGGGTTTTCAGGTTGCCGGTATTCCCGACAACCTCACAACCTCAAATGACCAACAACTTGGCAGTAAATGAAGGTAATAAATGTTCTCAGAGTCACAAAAGGGGGCTCTGGAAACTTTCTAAGGACTCTAACATATCTGTTCCCCAAAGATACTTGTGAAAAAAAGCAAAATCCTGCCCTGGCGGGGGCTTGAACGGTCGAGCTTGTGGGCTCGGGACATAGGGTTTTGACGTTGTCAGGTTTTGAGGTTTTCAGAGGTTTTTCGGGGTTTTTCGGGGTTGTACAACCTCACAATCAAAATGTCAAAAGTCTGATGTGATAGAGCTTCAAGCGCAACGAAAATCTGCCAGTTCACCGGGTGGATTCCCGGAAGTCGTACTCGTACATCTATCCAGTGTGTGCCGTTCGAGCACTTGGAGGAACTCAATAGCGACCTTGTCTTCTGTGAACTATAATTCACTTCATAGTTTGCCCTGGCACTTACGCTCCAAATTCCTCAGTAAATCATTCTTGCAATCCCAATGTGGGTCTCGATCTTTCCTCACCTATCCGAGATGATTGGTCTGTTATCGCCATCAAAGACATCCACCAAGGCGACGAGATGAGTTGGTTTTATCCGAGTACCGAGTGGGACGCCTGGGGAGGCGGTTTTGCGTGTCGATGCGGTAGCGAGGTAACCATTGCCGATACATGCATATAGACATACAGCTGATCGTATTCTGCAGGAGTGCATCGGTGGTTATCGGGGTGCGAAAGAGCTGGAGTTAGCAACTCTGTCCCGATATCCTCTGGTCCAGTTACACGTATTACTTCTCGCTGCAGCCCGCGATGCAAAGAAAAACGAGTACGACCGCGGAAAGCCCCTCAGAATTGCCTATGCCTTCGATCGGGCTTCAGACTATCTCGCCCTTGGATACACTATGTTCAACCCCCACCTGGACAGAGTTTGGCCAGCTGATCCAGCTAATGGCCAGGTCTGGCCAGCTTTGTGGAGGTCTGTGTAGTCAGCTATATAGGGGTCTTTCCAGCTGGCTAGGAAGACCTCCACAAAGCTGGCCAGACCTGGCCATTATCTGGATCAGCTGGCCAAACTCTGTCCAGGTGGGGGTTGAACGTAGTGATACACCGCCGAAATGTGCGCCAAATTTTGATACAGACCACACCATCGACTGTATCACCACAAGCCTCCGTAAACTAGGCGAAGTTGAGATGGTGGGAAACTTTCGTTCTCTTATATCCCGGCTCGCCGCAGGTGCTTCCAAGGAATGGGACCTCGTTTTCAACTCCACCGAGGGCATCTCTGGTGTAGTGCGGGAAGCGCAAACGCCGATGATTCTGGAAGCCTTTGGGGTGCCATTCACGCTTTCAGACACCGCCAGTCAAACCCTCTGCATGGACAAGGTACAAACGAAGGTGAGCAACTTTCTCTCCGTAATTTTGGACCGATATTTATTCTCTGCCTAGATGCTCCTCCAGTTCTACAACGTTCCCATTCCTCCGTTCGCCGTGGTACCAGGAGTTCCATCCGGGGGGTCAATCCCTTTCGACCATGCAGCTTCTTCCATCAAGAAATCACCATATTATTCCCACCTTACTTTCCCTCTGTTCGCAAAACCCGTCGCAGAGCGAAGTAGTAAGGGAATCAATTGGCAACTCCCATGACCTAGACGCGTCCGTTCCGTCACTTCTTGCTCGGTTTCCTGCCCAAAACATTCTGCTTGAGCCCTTCCTGGGTAGCCGGGAGTTCAATATCAGCATTTTGGGCAGTGGGCATAACGCTAGGGTTATCGGTGTCATCGAATACGTCTTCAACAACGAACGGCAGATCCTAATGGTCCCGAAATGGTTGATTTCCTATCTTATGATTTGAAGAACGGCTCCGCAGATTCGAAGCCCGAGCTTGCTAAATGTGATGTGGCCAATCCTGTCATTCAGGTTGTCGCTGAAACCGTGTTGAAGGCGTGGAGAGTCTCCAGATGCTCTGACGCGGGCTCAGTGGACATGAGATACAATGGGAAAGATGCTAGAGCAATTCCCCTTGTGCTGGAGGTGCGCCAACCTTTCGTGTGCACGTTTCTGCCTCCTCTTAGAGATCCTCCACCTAGGTCAATACAATCCCCGGCCTTCCACCGGACCGAGCTGTGTTCTCGGTCTGTGCCAGGGCAAACAGCATTACGTTCGATGAACTTGTGGCAGAGATTGTACAAAGCGCATTAAGCCGTTCGAAAATGAATTGATTACTTTCTTGAGTACATGCTTTCCCCCTTATCGCATTACCAGATATTTTCTTTCTGCCTCCCATTTAATTTTCAGCATGGCAATCGGCACACGCTCTGAGCCTCAAGCGATGTTGTCGGCCCCGGTACCTTCACCTGATGGAGGATACAAGAGATGCATATGGGAAAGGGCGACACATCCGTATCAGATGCGCCAGGTATTACGTCCTCACCGGGTTCTCGGAATCCGCCGTGTCTGCGGCGAAACTGGGAATCCGCTCTACGTAAGGTCTCTCCGTGACGAAGACACGGGCGTTATTCTTGTTCAGCAATATATCGGTCGACACAGTCTTGCAGGATGGTGTATCCTGCCTGCGTCCCCTGGTCGTTCCACAGGAAGCGTTCAAATGAAGACAGCAGACCTGGAGTCGCAGGCTGGTTTGGTATCGCTGTAGCCCGTGCCTGACTGCTGGTACCGGGTGGGGGATCGATTCCTACCGTCTAAATTCTGCGACCTGATGCTGTTGCTTTATTGGACAACTGCTCTTTCTAATTAACACCGCTCATCAGCTCCTTCAAATTTAAGAACCCGGTAGATTCGGCGCGTCCCTCGAAGTTGTGCAGGGTATGTTCATCAACTCAATCGCACAGGCAGAAAAATCATCGAGCGCGGTGCAAGCCACACAGATTCTGATGCTGGTGGCAGTGTACATGCCGCATTCAACAGGACCCCTGACAATGCCTTTGGAGGCTAGGTCCCGGCGGAGCCCGATCGGCCGATTTTTGTCCGGACAGATTTCGTCGTTGAAGCCCGATTTTTGTCCGGATGGGACCTGGCCTATCCAAAATCGACTGTTTTTAATTTCAGGACGTAGATATCGCTTCTAAGGGCCTGTAGCATGTCAAGAATCACATTTCTGTGCTGTTTGAAGCCTCTAGAAATGTTTAAAATATATTTACTCAGAATCCTCGCCACCATCGTCGCCTGACTCCCCCCCCGCTGCTACCTTCTTCTTTCCCCTCTTCCGAAACAGCTTCATTGCCTCGTTGAATTTTCCCAACCCCCCAGCGAGCGTTTTGAAGCGGGCAACATCCTCCTGTGTTAGCTCAATTCCGGTGGGGAAAAGCCGCGCAGGAGCCGACAACAAACACAGGAATTGGATGGGTGGGATGTGCGAATTACTTGGTTTGTACCGCTGCGGTAGCCAACGGGATCGATCTGAATTGCGCACCATGGAGATTCTCGAAAACCTGAACCGAGATTCAACGGCAATAGGTAAGTGCTCTGTCAGGTATTCCTTCTTCTTCCCAATCCAGTCTGATGGGATGAAGGGTGCATCGACGTCAAGGGCTTCGGGAGGCATAGTGCGTACACCAGACGGCGGGGTGATGTGATGGCGGGGTGATGCGGAAAAAAATTGTGATTGTGATTGTATAGCTAAAGCTTCTGACGAATATCGGATTTGTAAAATGGTGTTCCCCGAGGCTCGAACACACGCCAACAAAAAGAGAGTTAAATATGAGGTAAGAACACTCCAACTAGGCCAGACGGGCACATACTTGATCTTCAGACCGACCTGAGTCGACACTTTTGTCCGGACCCAGGGCCTAGGTACCCCGGCTCCAACCCCTCATTTTTGTCCGGTTTGGACCTAGGTTTTAGGGCCAAAATCTCAAATATTTGTCCAGCGCCGGCCCTAGCCTCCAAAGGCATTGTCAGGGGTCCTCATTCAACTCGCCACCCACGTCCGGATATCGGGTTCGCAAAAGGGCAAGTTATGAAAATGATTCCCCTGATGGCAGGTCAAAGACACTTGCGCCCTACGATTTGCTGGCAGATCTTGATATTATAGTGGAGTGAAACGACCGCCCTTTTCTGCTTAAACACATCCACATTTGGGTGGTGTCCCTAGATGCATGTAAACTGCATTCATCCACAAAATGGCCCATTAACCCAATATCACTGAATACACATTATTTATACAATTTTCTTTCTATCAATAATTCGGCATGAATTAGCTGAGTATTTCTATCTAGGTTTCATGTGAATCGGTGCAGACCTTGTTGAGATATCGGGAATTCTTTAAACACATCCTAAAACAGGACTTTTTCAATCCGCGCCTTCGGTACTGCCAATTGCTGTAAGGTGATACCGATCACTGTGTTCGATTCCGACCCTCCGGGCTGGCATCGCAGCTTCTTTGTCTAACCCTACCGGCATTGAACCGCGGCGTAGGCGCGCAAAATTCTCATGATACTGACTTGAATAGTAGCGGCGCCGGCGTTCGATTCCAACCTAGGAAACATTGAAAACGGCACAATTAATGTGATACCAATCACTTGTAGTCACTTGTGTTGGATTAAACCCTCAGGACCATAGTTATCCCGGTGGAAAAGTATCAAAGTTTTTATCCATTGAGTTGTCTGAAAATTCGTACAGTGGAATGGAGTTTTGTGAGGTCCAAAACGAGCCTATAAAATATTCGAGTGAGCTCTACGTTCTGCTCATACCCAATTTGATTCCACTCTTGAACGGTCTACTTGTCCGTATATTTATTTTCCTTAACTGAATGGAAGCAAATATGGTCCAAATAATACTGACCTTGCAGCGCCCAGGTGGCGGGCGGTCCCGCATCCACAAACCTTGCTCTATACGTCTGGACGTGCCCGTTCGACTCGGGCTCGAGGCATTTGGCTGATAACGCTTTCTTTTGCTTGGCTCGGCAGTAGTCTCTCGTAGAGAAACATTTTACACTATATAAAGCTCGGCAGTCAGTGACATCGTACGTAGTATCAGCCAGTTAATTATTGGCAGGTCTGACCAGTCTGAGGGACTGGAATGCGAGTCTACCGGGGCATATATCCACGCCCTTGTACATCTATGTCTTTTCCTTTCTCTGCAGTTTTCCTGCATTTAAAAGAAACGGTCCAACATTTGGCGCTCGTAGACACAGGTCAGCTTTTATCCCTGGCACGGGGGCATATTTGATCAAATGTATACAATGAGGTAGTCTCTGTAACAGCCCAATATACTAGTGACGATACAAGTATGTACTAGTATATGGTCTGTTAGTAATCACGGGGCGCTTGTTGGCGGACCGACAGATTACGTAAAAGGGATTGATCAATATTCTGCGACCTTGTTCTACGGCGCCCTCTGGGGCAATTATTCTACAAATATTTGGGTGTATAGAAGGTATGATAATGAAACAAGTCCTCCCTTATCCCTAAGCAATTGGGGGAGATATTGTGAAGATATTCGATAGGTTTGTAACGGCAGATTGGCTAAGCATATTTATGGCTTGATCATGAATTGCAGGATTGGCTTGCTAAAACACTTGACTCTTGCTTGGAGACATTATCCATTTCAGTTCATAAACCTCCACAAATATTTTCAGACATACATATGTCGCGTTCCTTGCAGTACGAATGAACAACGGCTTGGGGCACAGCCACGCTTTTACGTAATTTGACGGTCCGCCAACAAGCGGCCCGTGATTACTATCGGACTAACAATGAGGCAGGTCAACCTTCAACCCACGCAGCGACCCGGTGGCGGTTGGTCCTCATCCACAGAACTTCAGTGCTTGAGCGGTTTAACTGTGGTTGAACGTGGAAGCTGCCTGTTCGAGTCAGGCCCGGGTCATGTTTTGTCCATGTTCTTTTTCGTTTCACGTTGAGTTGGGTGGGCAGGGGCGAACATTGACACTACACAATATTATTGCTGAATGCGCAATAGTTATACCGCAGAAGCCCAGACAAGTAGACGTATACACTTTCACTTAAGAGCGAAAGCAGATCTGAATGGTAGCAATGTATAGAGTTGGGCAGTTCAACAGCTCAACCGTCGTCCCTGGCAACGACTCGGTGGTGGGTGGTCCGCACCCACGAACCTTTAATCAGCTCCAAGCCTTTCACGGGGACTGCCTGTTCGACTCAGGCCCGAGTCATGTTGGTGCTTGAAACGCTTTTTTCCCCCGCTAAGCAGTGGTGAGTTTTCCTAGGCGCCCCTCACAGACACCAAGACCAAATAGGTGCGTACACTTTTACCTATCCCTCGAGTGAGGGCTGATCCGACTAATCAAATGTGTATACACTTGAGCAGTTCAATGTTCAGCCTCGCAGCGACTCAGTGGCGGGCGGTCCGCATCCACAGAGCTTAAGTACAAACTCGAGTGCACGTGGGCTCGCCTGTTCGACTCAGGCCCGAGTCCTAGGTCTAAGTCCGAGACTGCATTCTCCTTTTGCTTCAGCTGACTCGGACGGCGCACGGGCATGGGATGTCCTTTGCTCGTTAAGGACCTTCACCCGATTCAGAATCAAATACGGGCACCGACTCCAGAGTTCAGACGATTCCCACCTTCCAAAGAGTCCCTACCTAACCCCCGGCACTGATCATGACTGATGATCGTGAACTTCACCCGTGTGGGTTTGAGAAAAAGCTCTTCGTCCGCTAGTTGCGTGCCGTGAATGACTGGAACAGGTAAGTAGGACATAGACATTTTGTTTGCAGCGGACACAGTATCTTCGATGAGGGTAGGTCGACCTCCACGCAGTAGTCTGCCAGTTCAAGGACTGGACAGACGAGTTTGAGAGGGAGAAAGGGGATCAGCATGTCACCGGCAGCGATAAGCTCTTTGAATCCCGATCTGACCTGGGGATAGTCGCTCTCGGGGCCGGATAAGTAAACCGAGAGATACAAGCATTTAAGTAACGTCTTTAGCGAGGGGAGTGCTCGTGTCTATGGTCCCCCAGTCGAGGCGACGTCGTCTTTGGATGGATTATTATCGCTAATTGGGCCAGGAAAGATCGAGCTGCATACTGGATTTTCTCGAGCAAATTGAGGGGGATCGCGAACGGCACAAGAACTGGGATTTTCCAGAGCCTGCACAGCGCCAGCGACCGCACTCGGAGAGGGAAAGCATTGAGAGGGGAGGGATTTTGAGTCTATATAAGGAATCGAAATAGTTTGCGGTTCGGCTCCGAGAACGTGTTGGCTTTCCTTGAGTAAGTTGCGTGGTGGCGGGAAACGAGGAGTTATCCCCGAAATCAAAATCAAAATCAACAATGATAAACTCCCGCACAGCCACATCTCTTTCTCTCTCTACTTACTCTTCCGGTGGATGACATTCGGGATGGCTTTGGCGATAAGCATGGGGCGGGGGCGCGGACAATAACCCGCATCAGCGGACATGCCATACCTTTTTCAGATCTCTGAACACTCTAACCATCTCCCCGCCTTCTCGCTTTCCTTGGTTCCCACCTCTCGCGCTCGACGATGAAACCCAACGCCAGCCTCTAGACGATTATCATGCATACGTCAACCTCGAGAATTGGATGTGAATCTATGCGTGCGTCTGTGTCGGACGACTGGGAAGACGTCGATGTAGATGATGATGACGAGGATGTGGACGAGGATCGGGATGAGGATGAGCTGCGGGACGCGCAAGATAACCTCAATCAGCGGATATCGCGGGATGCGTGCGTCAGCTTTGCTCTTCTACTCCAAATCCAGCACGCACCACACGCCCGCCCCGCCGACGCTGAAGAAGCGGGAGGCGCCGTACCGTGCAGCGCGGGATCGGATATTCGGCGAGGTGGAGGCGACGGGGGCGGGCGCGGCGAAGAAAGACAAGGCCGGCGGCGTGGTGCCCAACCCCGAGAGCCCCGATACTCATACCAATGGTGCAACTCCGCCGAGCGGATTCGGCGCGCGGAGGGGTAGCAATCTCCCTGCGCCGCCTAGGCGCACCCCATCGCACGACTCGAAACCGTGACACCACCTCTTCGCCCCCTGTGCCCACCGTTCGTAGGAGCCACGCCCGTCGCCTTCCTCGACTCCTCCTTGGCGTTAATATGCTGCGTCCTGCTGCTTACTCATAATCTTAATTCGGTGTTTTTCACGCTTCACGCATCACCGTCCACGGGAAAGCTCAAGCTCGGGCTCGGGCTCGGGCTCGTTCGAATTCGCGCGCCCTCCTGATCATTTTTCAGCATCCATTCATTCTTCGCCCGTAGGAGTTCTGCGTCCGTCTGCCGACCATCACGCCAAATCCCAACTCGGTCTGTAAGTTAATCTCGCTTGAGACTTGAGATTCGCGGAAACCTAATCGCAATTCCTGGCTTGGCGGCGGACGCACCTCACCCTTGGAGGGAGTACTAATTATCTGGCATTATCTCTCTTGCCTGCCGCCTCGATCATGATTGAATGTCGCCTTCACCCTTGGCTTCGTGCGCTGCCCGAGTCCGTCCGGCGGGGAAGGTTTCTTTGGTTTCAATCATGAATCTTCCGCCGGCCCACGCAAATTCACCGTCTTCGACTCCTCGCGCGCGGCTGGCTGCATGGGACGAAAAACAAGTTCATCCTTTCTCTTTCTAACCTTCTCGCAAGAGTCAGATACAGGCCACGACTCGGTCGTGGACGATCCGCATCCATAAACCTTCGACGCTCCTCCCTCGACTTTAGATGGAACCTGTCCGCCTGTTCGACTCGGGCCCGCGTCATAATTCATCCTGATTACAGGTCCTTTTGGTTGTGTTTTGCATTGGCTCGGCAGTCCAGGTGGCATCGAACGATAGTGTTCGCCCCCGCATTATTCACATCTCGGACTCTGAGATAGTGGAATGGATTTGCGCCGAGTTTAACCACGGCGAAATGCAGGTGCGTATATATAGATATAGATCCTTTCCTTTGTCAGTGGTCTTCCTCTACTGAGCCAGTCCAATGTTCGACATTCCCTCAAGTAAACAATGGGCATCCTTTTGCCAGGCAGTGATGAGTCGACCTCGAAGTTCGCGACGCCAATAATTTCCCAACAATAGTGATTTTTCCAGCAACCCGACGAATTCAGCATTGGCGATATCAATATTTCTGGTCGCTCGAATGATGATTCCCTGCGACTCGTAGTAGGGCGCGGAGAGCTAGATACACTAGATGAAAAGATTTACCCGGTGCGCCGCAAGTCCATTCAAATTAATGCGTGCTGTAGTTGACTGACGGAGAGTCTCCGATGTTTTACCATTCAGATGTACTCTTAGTCATCTTATTCGCATTCAAATGGGCTAGAACACTCTCTCATTACGGAGTGTTTCATTTCTCATGACCGCCCGGCGAAGACCTAGTAAGCGGTTCGCGTGTTGTCCTGTTTTGAATTGGTACTCTCTAAAGATATGACAACTGTGCAGTATAGCATATATCGCTGTGAGGTCGACCGTGACTGTAGTTCGACTGCATGTGCCCGGGCATGCTTCCCGAGTAAGCATCATGCTGGGGATAACATATACATTCAGATCTTCCAAGGGCAGATCACCCCACCGTTCATCGCCGGTCCACTTTCACGTTTTGTCTCTCGGCGCATTTTTTGAACGTCGGCGCTCGGTCAATGTTGTCGACCGACAGTTTCGATATCATCGAGTACAGCGGTTTACATTACCGCCAATTGGCCGCACACTCTCTTTGATTCAAGATCAAGAGAGGATGGCGAGTGGTCTCTAAGCTCGCTTAGTCTGTGGAAAACTATTATAAGGGCAGATATATTACACCTCCGAGGCAGGCGCCGCTTACCCACAGCAAGACTATACCGGTGCCGATTTCCAATCCCACTGAATTATCGCGCAATTCACTCGGTGCAAGATATATGCAAATGGATTGGTGTCCAGCGCATAGTGATGTTACGGGCTGGCTTGGCCTGGAAGCCCGGGCTTGGGCCTGGCTTGAGCGGGCTTGGGCTTCAGATATCCCAAGCCCGAGCCCAAGCCCTGGAAGTCGGGCCTGAAGCCCGGGGCCCGGGCCCAGGCCCAGGCCCTCCGCGGTTTTTTATTTCTTTTTGCAGGATATGGAGCCAACAACAATTAGAGGGTACAGAGCTACAAATTATTTCATATCTACACTGAAAAGTAAAGTAGGAGTGATGTTATAATCACCAAGACAAAAAATGTCTATGCATCGATTAAACTTTGATTGGGTGGTCGGGGCTTCACCTCGGTTATGGAGATTTCAAACGATGCGACTTCGACCTGGTTTGCGATTCAAGGCATCAGAGGGAACTTCGCGCTTTCCGCTCGGAGAGTTGGATTGGGATTGTTATGTGAGCCCGTAACATACCAGCGCATTTCGCGCGCAGCGAACCATCTGCCATTACCAATGTGGTGTTCGTCTAAGCAGTGAGTACTTACTAGTTGGAACGGACATGAACGGACTATGTGGTTCACGAGAAGAGGGGCTGGTTGTTTATCCGACAAATCGCCTCCGGTAGTTACCACTTTTTGCCTAATGTACAGAGGCAGCGAATACTCATGGATAAAAAATCACCCGCACTGGGGACTGTTGAGGCACTGGGGCCTGAGGGAAGGTAGAGGCAAATTCTCTGGCATTATTTCGACGTTAAATCCGGCCGGTGAGGATCATTTGCCCTGCGCTCAGCCCGCGAAATTGGCCTTGGCGAAATGCCATCTGACTTAGTTTAGCTTTCGGGAACACATTGAACGCCACGGTGTTTAACGGCGAGCATCACACGTCCGGGTCCCGCAAATAACGCAGAATAGCCTTGGAATGCGGAGCTCGGCCCGTAAGAATGAGTAAGTTTGACCTGTAGGTCCGCGAGCATCATTGATTCCCAGAATATTGTTGCGAGAGTCGTCCGCGAGAATGCCCAGTTAGGGCTGGATGTAAAGCTGACAAAATGGCAATTATGCCGCTGGACATAAAGATCGACTACTTGGCGCGTTTCACAGGCCGAGGATGCGAACTTCCCGCAGGTAGGGCCTCTAGAGCACACCGTGCGGGGCTACTGACCTCCATCTACATCATTATGGGGACCTTTGTCTCATTAGCGCCACCCTGTGTAGGCCGGCTCCAGCCTGCAAAGCACGGCTCACATTAGTATAAAGGCGCACGATTTCAACCTACTCCGTCAGTTTCTCGCAAACTACTTCTTCCTCGCCATCATTGCACAGAGTAGGAAAATTCACGAACAGCATCCTTCATAGCTAACATAAGTTGCGCCTCCATAGGTCAGTGATATACGAACATGCATTTCTTCGGCGTCGGAATTCTGCTTGGACTGCTCACAGCATCTGCGCTCGCGTCTCCCGCCGCAACCAAGGTGCTCACCCCCGGTGGCTACCGCCTCAGCACAGATGTTTACGAGGTTCCGGCTGGGGGACGAGTCGCTCATGTGGGCAACGACGTCCACTTAATCGGTGCCGATGGAACTGTCCTCTACGTCGCGCCCAACGTCACGACGGCCGCGACTCCGGCGGTAGAATCGCCCCCCCCAGAGCAAAGTGGATGGATTACCTACGCATCGTGGCTCAACACCAGCCCCTCCCCTATTTCGAATTTCTCCACGACCTATACCGTTCCTGCCCCACCGAATACGTACCACGGACAGACCGTTTACTTGTTTAACTCGATTGAGCCCAGCACCTTTGATGCGATTCTTCAACCCGTCCTTCAGGTCAGTTTCAGCTCAATGGGTAGCCGATTTCCACTGACATTCACGCTAGTACGGAGTTTCGCCAGCTGGCGGCGGCCAGTACTGGTCGGTTGCAACATGGTACCTGTACGGCCCTCTCGTCTTCTACACTCCCTTGGTGCAAGTCAGGATCGGGCAACCGCTGAACGGCCTCATCTCGCTGGTAGGGGCAACCGGCAGCACCTACAGTTACACCGCACAATATTCGAATATTCCTGGCACACTGTTGAGAACGGACAACGTGGAGGAGCTCACCTGGGCAAGCGAGACGTTGGAGGCGTACGGTATTACGGCCGCGAGCGATTATCCGCCTGGCGCGAGTGCCTTCTACGAGATCAACCTCAGGTTCGCCGGCCCTGCACCGACTGTCAGCTGGAGCGTGACCAACAGTGAGGCGGATGGGCCGTTCACCACTATCAATCGGGATGGAGCTTTCCAGGGCGTGCTCACAATCACGTACTAGAATCCAATGCGCTATTGGTGTAGACAACTATGTCTGGTTTAGACCAGTTATTTCCTTGACCAACCGAGTACTGTGAATTTGATAATTACTAATAATGTTTGGGTTTTGACTTGTGTTCGCTTGTCTTTGATAGTGAATCGAGAATCCAATGTATGCAGAATCTCACCGTCAAAGAGGCGGGGGCAAAAAAATGCGAGTGAGTGCAGGAAAGTTAGCGGTTGATGCATCGGATCTATAGACTTCCCGATAAAAATACGACCAATAGAATTGTTCGCTTTGCTCCATTCATGAAAGCTGTTCTCATGCTCCACGTAAACAATTCATCTACAGTGAAACTTGAGGAAGTGCTACTGGGCTGAAAATATTGCGGAAAACGTCAAGTAAAGCTGGACCGGGGGGGTTCAAGGAACATGGGACTAGGGCTCACGCTTGTACCTTTATGCCCTGAACATGGATATTAATTTCCCCAGCGGCACAGGGGCGGGTGGGTGGTTTCTCGATGTTGAATTGGATATTCCTCTAACCAGGCTATAGTACGCCCAGGTGGACTTGAATCCTTTAGGCGGGGACGTGTCATTGGAGTTGGATCTTTTCGCCCGGCGCCGGCGCGACGAGGAATCGTTTCACCGGATGTGAAATGTCAATCCAGCTGAGGGGCGGCTGGCCTCCTTGCATATCTCCATCTCCACACCCTACATTCTACCTAATATGACTTGGGTGGTGCGTATTGAGGTTGGGGTTAATTGGGAAATGAAAAACAAGCAACTCACTAAATCTAGATCTGAACGCGAGGCATGACAAGAACTTGGGTGGCGTGGTTGAACGGCCAGGGTGCGCGGGAACACCGATATCGATGCGGAAGTACGCCTGGCTGCCGGTCAAATAGCGCGGGGAATCGGGACGTTGGGCGCAGCGCTCGCCGCGAAATATGCTCGAGGCGAGGGTGGCAATTTCGTGGGCTCGTGCTATCTACTTATCCATCGTCAGATTTTCGCTTGACTGAGGTCGATTTGAATTTTAGAGGATACAGAAGCACAAACAGCAAAGAACAGGGAGGCATTCCGTTTAATTTCGTTTATCGAGGAACTGAATAGATTATGGAGGTATGCGAGTGTCTATGGTCCCTCAAACCGAATCGAGGTCATGTGTGTAGCCGAGCCCCTTTTTGGATGCAGTATTATCGCTAACTGGGCCAAGATGGATTTCGACGTGGAAACGCACGAGAGCTACATATTGAGAGCTGCATATTCTGGTATCTTGAGCCAATTGGGGCGGGACGTGAACGGCGCAAGAACAGTTTTCAGAGATTGCGCAACAGTGCCAGCGCTCGCGCTCGGAGAGGGAAACCAATGAGAACAGTGGTTCATAGTTCGGCTCTGAGAACGCACTAGCCTCCTTAAGTGACTTGCGAACGGCGTGTCACGTAGTGTGGTGAGAGACAAGGAGTTATCCCCGAAATCAAAATCAAAATCAACAAGGATAAACTCACACACAGCCACGTCCCTTCAAATTTCTTCCTGTCGTCTCCGATCTCGCCCCGCTCCACCCTTCCCGCTCTTGCCGCTCGCTCAATGCCACCTGCATGTGACTGGGACGCTTTTCTGTCTGTGTAGCTAACGCCGCCCTGCAGCAACGCCCACGCTCCATGGCCGCGCTCATCCACACCACGCTGCCCCTCCCGCCGCCGCGCTCCAGCCCGCCATGCGCATCCTCAAGCGCCCTTCACCCGCCGGGCCCGTCTTGCTGGTCGCGCAAGCGGCGCCAAGGGAGTGCCTGAAGGCGAGGGAGGCAAGGTATCGTGCGGCGAGGGATCAGATATTCGGAGAGGGGAAGGGCGTCTGGTGCTCACTGCTGGCGCGGGCGGGGATACCTTGAACAAGGCCGGCGGCGTGATGCGCAACCCCAAGGGCCCAACCCCTACCTCCGACGATACCGATTTGTGCGACTCCGCTACGGGAATTCAGCGCGCGGAGGGGTGGCCATCCCCCTGCGTCCCCGAGGCGTACGCCATCGCACGACTCGAAGCCCGGACAGTACCTTTGCGTCGCTTTCGATCTTCGCCCTCTGCGCCAGCTATATGCGAGCCACGCCCTTCGCCTTCCGCGACTCCTTTGCGTTCATATGCTTTGGCCAGCTTCTTAAAATCATAATCAGCGTTTCACGTTATCCGTCCAACATTTTCTTTCTATCTTTCTCGCATGCCCGCCCTCGCAAATCATCCATTCTCCGACTCGGGGCCCGGCAGGTCCTCGTCATGAATCTACTGAATGTGCCGTGTTATTTCGGCGGCAACGCAACCCGATCTGACTCTGGAATCGTTACCGGCGATTGGTTCTTGTTTCTCTTCGTTCCAACGGTGCGCATACTGCGCATACCTCCCTCGTCGAGCCCTTCGGAATCAAACAAATACGGGTACTTGCAGGTCACCTATTCTTTCGCCGGACTAGGTGGGTCTATGTATCCCTTTTCAGTCGTTTTCCTCTCCATACCCGCAATGCATCGCTCTCCTAGCAGCGACTCGGTGGCGGGCGGCCCGCATTCACGAGCTTACGCACATACAACAGCTTAACGTGGAACTCCCCGTTCAATTCAGGCCCGAGTCATGAATCGGAAGTTGATAATTTCTTTTGCTTGGGTCAGCTCGGTGTAAGCATTGAACGACTCGCATCTCGGACTTTGACATGGTGGAATCTGGACTCGGCGACGAGTCTATCCAACGGCGAGATTTTCCCTGGTGAGTGGTATATACCCCTTCAGCCGAATCAAAATCGATGCAGTCCAAACTTGAAGTCGGACGATCAACCCTTGCCTGCCAGGGACTCCATAGCAGGCGGTCCACATCCAAGACTCTCATGTGAGTTCTCCTCTTTCACGTGGAAGCGGCCTGTTCGACTCAGACCCGAGTCAAGCGTATGCCCACAGTTCTTTTTTTTTCTGGAAATTCTGGTGTATTCTCCTTATCCGATGTTTGTTTTCCGTCCCGAATTCATCGCCGAACCTGAACGAATATTCAACGTCGACGCTCAGCGCTCATCCCTCGCAATGACTCGGTAGCGGGCGGTCCGCATCCACAGAACTTGAAGTGCGCCCGAGGTGCATGTGGAAACCGCCTGTTCGACTCAGGCCCGAGTCGTGGATCTTGGGGGATTTCGTGTTCTTTTGGTTGGGTTTTGCTTGGGGTGGGCAACGCTACCGGCGGCACACACTGTTCACAATATCTTAGTCGCAGGTCCGACGAGTTTGACGTACTGGAATCTGGACACAGCGCCGACCTTTCTCACCGGCGGGATGCAGGTGCGTGTATATCCTTTGCTTGTCAAACCCCTTTATCCGATTCGGAAGCAAATACGGGTACAGGCGGTACGAAGGCAACCCTGTCAGCGACTCGGTGGCGGGTGGTCCGCATCCATACCTCTGATAGACGTCCCTCAGCTTGAGATGGAATCTGCCAGCCTGTTCGACTCAGACCAGAGCCATTTCCTGGAACTCTACTTTTTTTTTTAGGTTTCAAATTCCTGTCTTCTGTCTCAATCTTAGGTCGGGTTGTGGTTGGACCTGGTACCTTCATTTTCTTTGCCTGTAGTTGTTCGATGTTTACGACGATTCGGTGGCATTTAGTCCACTGTTCAAGGTTAGACCCTTCTCTGGCAATGACCTGGTGGAGGGCGGTCCACGTCCACGTCCACGAACCTTGCGTGACCCCGAAAACCTTCATGAAGACTGCATGTTCAGCTCAGGCCTGAGTCATGAATGCGAAAGTTGGTATTTTCGTTTTGTTGAGTTGAGCAGGTCAAGAGGCAACGAACATTCACAATACCGCGCAGAACCCAGGACATTTTTACTTATCCCTCGGGTGGCGGCATAAATAGCTCAATCATCTCAAATATAGGCTGTTCAATGTTCGACGCTGAACCCTTCTTTGGCAGCGACTCGGTGGCGGGCGGTCCGCATCCGCAGAACTCAAGTTCGCCCCAGCACGTGACATTATATCTGAAAGTTAAAATTTCACTACCAGTTTCACTGTAGGTGTGAATCTTAAAAATTAATATACAAATTCGCTTTAGATGATTTTTTTCACTTTCTGGTGTGATTGACAAACCATATTCTCTTCTTTTCCCCCCATGTTGTTTTTTTCCTCGCTCATTGCAAGTCCCTCATCCCCCCGGTTCAAATTGACATGTGAGGACAAACAAACTGCTTTTCTGTGCAAATGCTGGCCGATCGCTGTTTCGATGCAGATTGATGCATCCCACCCTGGAGCGGATTTCAGTCCATCTGCCCAACGGAAAGCTGATCGGGCACAGGGGCGGAGATGGAGGCAATGTATGATCACGCAAGGTCTGAGTACTTTGCACAGAGGATACGTATCGGTCTCTGTCCTTCTGCCTTTTCTTGGTCATTCCTTTCGCTTCTTGGTGACTCACTCCTCGTTCTTCCTTCCCGTTCTCTTACCTGTGGCTATACTTCTTCTGCAATTTGTTTTCCTCCTCGCTTCTATTCTGCGCAACTTGTTCCCTCTCACTCTCTTAACTCCCTCACCACTGATGCACTCTTCTAGGACTGTGTGCCTTGAGCATCGGATACCACCACGCCTTCGGAGACCACCCTGCACAGTAGATATTCACTGCCTCTCAAGTTTCCCACGTGGATTACACCTGGTGCGCATGGTCCCTGCCCATCGGGTTTCCTACTGCCGCTAATTTCTATATTATATCATTCCGTCATGCTCCCCATGGTCCAAGTCCCCATTTTCTCAATGGAAACTGGTTAGAACTCACTAATTTCCGGTGAAAGCCAGCAAGGGAAAGACACGTCCCCTGGATTCCAATGGAATCCCAGTGCTCGGCATTGCGAACCGCCATCACTCAATGCTGAACGATGGCGATCAGCCGGTTGCTAGCTCCGCGTAGATTACTGTGATTTGCTTGGTCTCCCTTGCGGTGCGGCTTCTCGGCTGGTTCAACACAGCGAATCTTTACTTTGGTTGATGGACGTCCCAATTTAACGCGCCGGTCTTCCCCAATGGCAATGCTGCTACTGGAATGATGAAACAGACGGGCATCAATCAATCATACGTCACATCAAAAAAGGAAATATCCGGGTCTACCAGAATCATATGTAATTTCATGACAGGGATACAAGACGTACCGCCGCTTCGCTCCGGCAACCAGTCCGACGCCAGGAGAGGAGCGAGGCAAGATGGGCAATTATTCAATTCATTTTACGTAGCATCTGGTGAGATTGCAGCGAGCCAAGAGCACCAGGATGCGCCGAAATGAAGAAGTTCGTTGTCCAGGATGCTTGTGTGCAGATTGAGGATTACTGGGCAAGCAAAGATTTTGCATAATGTGGGAATTTCTTGAGCACAGAGCAAGCCGACAGTTCAAAGCCCATCCAGACGTCGCTACAGAACCACATATGCAGAAATAGTTGAATTCAAGAGGGCAAGAGCAAAATGGTCAAATTGGGACCGAAGAATTGCGCCAGAACGTTGCAGGCCTGGGGCCATCAAATCAAAGGGGAGGGCGGAAATGGCAGGGACGGGGAGCGAGGATGCTGGCCCCTTATTCACGCCACGGTGATTCGGCCGTAGTGAGAAGATTTTGCGGCGCAGTAGGGTAATAACCACGGCGCAGCGAGAGATGTGCTACGAGTCTACTAAACGGAGTTGGGTATTAACCGTTCTTTAAGCAAATGGCTCCTCGGCTGTGCTATTTCTCCATATATCCATCCTCCTTTAGCTATTCCTCTGCTCTTCCTCTTGGGTTAACCCCTTCTGTCCTCAACTTGCTGTACTTTTGAACACAGCTTTTTCATTTGCCGCAGAACAGCTGACCCGTCACCCGAGCGCAGTTCTTTCTTGACAGGACGCAGCGGATCGCACTTGCTGGCTACGGCGCAGCGTGATTCTCGGCCGCCAGGGCACGTAGTTCTAACTTCTCCCAGACAATTCTCGGCATATAAAAGCGGCGCTGCTGTTGTTTGTAGTGCGATTTTTTGCCCAATTTGCTCGTACTCGATTTAACTCTACGTCTGATGTGCTTTCTTGAAACTTCTACTTTTGTCCACTGCTGAGATTAACTGTTCTTTAACAATTACCTCGACTATTCTTTGTATCTCTTTGTGCACATCCCCATCTGGTGTATCCCCTTCCTTCCGCCTCACATATGGTCCTGATTTCTGGGCGGCAAAGTTGCTCTGCGCAGTTTCATTTCAGGGTTGAAAATGCCATGTGGCTCAACAGCTGACTTGGATGCGCAGCCTTTCTTGACAGAATGCTGTTAGCTAGGCTGTTCATCGCAGCAGCTCTGCAGCCCCCTGATTTTAATCAAGCCGGGAAGCCACGTAGTGCCCCCTCTCAATATATAAACAGGCAGCATTATTTACGCTCGGGCTAGCAATTTTTCGCCCCCTTTTCGCCGCTCAATTTACTGCCGCCGTCTTCAAATCAAAACACTTCTTCGGTCTTCCTCTACTATCTGTGAAATCAAGACTGCTCTGATAATGCTTGGGTATCTTCTTGCCTGCTCTGTGGCATTTCTTCCACTAGGGATCTCGCTTGGAATCCTTCTCGGCTCCTGCTGGCACTAATCCGATCTTTCCATGTGGGATTATAGCGTGGATCAATTTGATTTCGTTCTACGCTACCAGATGCGGTTATCCCTCTTTCCGGTTGTTCACAATCCTTCAGACTCCCAGGAACCAATGGGGTAATATTCTGGGTGTCCAGCTGCTGTTGGTACTTTCATGTTCAATCTCTGTTGTCTTTCGTCCATGGCTGGTTTATCGACTGGACTACTCCGATGCTCTGCTTTTCGGCACGAAACTCCTGGGAATTTTATCCGTGGTGTCTACAGCTCGTGCTGGATTCTTGAGGGCAAGACATCGCAATGCACTGTTATTCAAGTAATTATGTCTAGACTCTTCAGCGCAGGTTTATCATTTGTGATGATTTTTCGATCTTCTATTTGTATGTTGAAATGATTCTTATATTATCCATGAATTCATTTGTTGTATGCCGGAGCGAAGCGGAGGTCGTCTTGTAGTCAGCTGAGGAATCGTCACAGACGGAGCACCTGCAGGATAGGAGAGGCAACACCACGGAGATATAGCCACATGGGGCAATTGCACCGCCGAGCGTATAAGAACGGTCACTCCGTATGGCGCGGAAATTTGTTGATTTCGCAGCAGTAAGAAAAGGAAAGGGAACGAAAAGGGAAGGGAATGTTGTGGAATTGAAAGGAAATTAATGAAAAGTGCAGAGAACTAAAGAAAATGTGGCGGATATGGACAATGCCGTACGTATACTCTCGGCACGCAGCAGGTTGAAGGAAAGGCATCACCTGCATTGATCATGAGACCCACTGAGGCTGTGTGAAGTGCACAGCAAGTTGGAAATGAATGGAGATGGATGCAGTGAGCCGCCAGAGAGAGACAAAAGGACATGGGATAAATGGAGGAAAGTGCAAACATGTACAATGACACGCCGAGGTAATCGTTAAAGAACGGTTAATGACCTCTACAAGGCGGCAGCTTAACCTTTAGTTTGCCATTCTGATGCCCCGACAGTTGAGTCGCAATCCTTGCAATTCACCAATCATAAAATATTGTTGGGGTGAAATGCTATGGAGCGGGATGCCAATGGGAATACAGCGGTACTATAAAGGACAACCATCGGAAAACTGAGAACATCGATAGTATGTGTGCTGCTAAGATCGGCGAGAGGGCAATATCGTGCACAAATTGGGGGTTTCCAAGTGAGATACACATAAAGGTAGCACGAAAGAGCTCCCGAGCTCGTCGCCCCGTGATTGGCCCGTAATAATGTTGCATCAGGTATCCCGGTTAGGCACTGAAGATGGAAAGACTCACCCGTGATAGTATGCAAACAAATTCATCCTACTGCGTCAATGTGGTGCGCAGTCAGTAGCAACAATTGGATAGGTATAGGATGGGGTGTGAAGCAGTCAACGGAGTGAACAGTATCAACGCAAGTCCGGTGTTAATGAGCCCTCATAGATGGTAGAGCAGTAGCGCTCTATGTAAGAGATGTGAGCTGCCATTTAAAATTATAAGTGAGATTGGAAGAGCCGAGGAAGAAAGGAATGCATACAACATCTAAATCACAACAACCTGAATCATCCCTAAATTGAACTAATGCACTGTCCCGCAGTGAAATATCAAGGTCAGTTATTAATTTTATTTTGACCTCTGTTGCAAGTTCAAGTTTACTGCAGAGTGAGCACTCATACTGCTTGAGCGCATTGTTGCTGGTACTTTCCCGGAATTCACAAACTATCTCATCTTTTTCGCCCTGCGAAAGTATGACTGGAAAGGATGTACTTGGGGTAGAACATTCAAATGAATTTCGTGGACGCTTCTTATGGCTTTCAGTAGGATCCGAAGACTTCCTCTTCTTGGAACTTGAGCGCAAATTGAGGACCAGAGAACATTCTTCGGATTCCGCACTCGAAAGAGCACGCTTCGATGTTATTCCCGCGTGCGTAGCTTCCGAGTCAAGAACGAGACAAGAATTCGTACATTGATGAGACGTAAAGTCTGCTCGCAAGGTTGCGGCATCTTTCTGCTTTTGTTCAGAGGTCCTCCGAGACATGGCTTGATGCTGACCGACCATGGTCTTCAATACAGCAACACTAGACTTCGAGAATGTTACAATAAAATCTACAACTGTTTTCTTGTCTTGCAAAGTCAGTTGGACGAACAGATCACTCGAAAGCGTCGACGTGCCTAGATCAGAGATCCCGATGAACGGTTGGACATACTGAGCAGGTGCGTGCACAGATAGTTGCATATGCGGTGGACTATTCCCTTGAACAGGTGTCATGATCTCATCATTACATTCATTGGATTGAACAATAGGTTGAACATTGAACGATGAACGGTGAACATTGTACGGTGTTACAGTGTACAAGTTTACAGCCTCCCGAGAGAACATCAATCCCTCAGCACCCACATCCCGATGTTTCGAAACTGACGAGGAAGAGGGATCGGGAATGATGTCTCTCTCAGACACGAATAGACCGTGGGAGGTGTCTAGAGAGGCTGCGGTACAGAAGAGTGAACGGTCTGCGCCTCAAAAAAAGGCAAGGACTCACCATGATCCATAAGAGGAGGTTGTTCCACAGTGCGGGACGTCAGAGTCATTCCAGATTGGATTGGGACAACCCCTGGTTGTACTGCCAAAGATAAGAGAAATGCAAAGGGTTAGAGTGGTAGCGTACTGAAAGGGTGATGTCGAAGGTCGATGATTCCAGAAGAAAGGATGAGACAACCATTAGGGACACATTCTCGGCAGTATGTATCCAGTCCCGACCAAGGACAGCATTGAAAGGTAGGGAAGAGGCTACGAGCAGGTCCATTTGTACAGAAAAGCCGGTTTCCACACCCGGAACAGTAAGGAGGCCTGAGGCAACAGAACGGACAGTGTGTATCCCAGTTGTGAGCACCCAGTCCAACGACAGCCTAGACTTCACTTCATGAGTGTCGACAGTGGCAGAGATTGCAGAAGGTGTTGTCGGGGCGTCCGAAGACCCGCACACCCGCCTCGCGTACCTGATTACTCACCCCGCTTGCTATTTATATCTCGCTACTTATACCTGTATCCGATAAGGTTACTGCAATCAATTGACCCCCACCTTGTCCTTACAAAAGAAGGATGCCGAGGTAGCCATAGTGGTGAAAGGCAAGCAGTAAAAGGAGGGCAGTGTTTCAGACACACAGCGATCACCGGTCGATCGCCGGGGAATTATCGGCGATACTTGTTGTTTAGGTAACCAATTTTTATTTTTATTTTTGAGCATTTGGGATAATGAGACTCAGTCTGCAGAAGCATTCCAAGGTCATCCGATTGGGTTACTGGATTTGAGGCCAGTTGTTGTCAGGGAAATTCAGCTCAGGAGGAAATGCCGTTACACACATTTTTTTAACCAGTGTGGGGCTCCGGCCCAAAATCTATGTTAACCTATCCCATGTCTATTAATGATTGACCGCATACCCACTAAAACCCCCTCATGTGTCCAGTCATCTGGCAGTGAGTCCTCATCCATAAGTAGTCCACTCCATGTATAGAATACCAGCCTTTTTGAAAGTGCTAGTTGTCCAAATCTCAGTTTATCAGTTAAAACACAGTCTCGTTTTAAAGCACCGTTGATAGATTTCAGCCATTGGTTATGGATTTCTGACAAGGTCGTAACCTTGTCTGGTATTGTGATCACTCTGTTTACATGCAGGTTCCATATAAGGTTCTATGCACCTGAGACTAGAATTGCAAACAGCCGTCCCTTCTCTTTGAGTATGTTGCCTCTTGCAGATTTGAATTTAACAAGGTTGCAACCTAAAACCAATCTCCAATTCAATTTGGGCCAGCCATTATATTTGTTTGACCATAGTTGTTCTGTTAGATTCCATATCATTTTTGACCTGGAGCATTACATTTGAAAGCAATGTGCTCTAAGGTTTCAGGGACATGACAAACATGACATGTCCCTCTTATCTCCAAAGTATCAATGTGGGACCAGAAATCACCCTGAAAGTATTGTGGATACACTTCCAGAAGAATTCTCGGGAAAGTCGTTGCAATGTTACAGACCGAATCAATCTCCAGATTGCTTCATCAGATGGTGTATATTGGGATATTTCCTCAAAAGAGCACCAAATGCGATCCAGATTTACAAAAGTAGCTTTGCGGAAAGGCCTTGATGAAGAACGGGAACAAAATAAACAACCAATTCAAGTAGATCAAACAATGGTTTTTGATCCCGATTACACATTGTCCAATGTTGCGGGAGGTTTCCGCATCTTTGCCGATGATGAATCATTGAATGCGATCCCAGCGAGGAGATATAGAATCCCGGGCGAGGTCCCAAGCCTCGTGACAATAATTTTGCAAGCACGTGTCACCCATGCAGGAGAGTTCGAACCAATAATTCAAACAGCAATCAAAACAGAAAGAAATGTGGCTCACAACAGTGAGTTTATTTCATTAACTTTTGATAGGCCTGAAATACCAATGAACTTTACATCCGCTCTTTGGGGGGGGCTACTATACTATCTCCGACTGCCCAATGGGCCAAACTAGTCAGTGGGCCACTTGGAGTTTAGATGACTATAGACACGAGTTTCTCCCCAAGTCTCAGTGGTATGTCAGAGGACATGTATGTGCGCCCCTAAAATCCCAATTTAGGGCAATTTGATCGATTTAATGTGATGGTGTGCCAGCTTTTGCCGACATGGGAGAAGGTGAACACGTGTTTTCTTAATCTTGGCTTGGCATTGCTTCAGAAAATCACTCACATCTCCATGACCTCTTCATCCTTCGATGACATCTGGCGCTCGTTCTGTAGGGCGGATGTCTAGCTATACCCTCGGACCCTCTCCGACATCTGGGGATCATAATGCCACAAGGTGTAGTGCCAGCAACGTAGGGTTTACCTACGCCAAACACCGCGGCCTTGCCACCAGTTTATCGTAAGCTATCTGCCAATTTTCACCACATTTGTCAATCGCAACTCCACATCTATTCACCCATCTCCTCATGTCAATTTCCTATGGAATATGATCTTTCACACCCCCAATGATATTCCATGCCGCCTTGAGCGCTCTCCAGTCCTATATAGCCAAGGCACCACCCCCACCTTTGCGTCGTATTTCAGCTCATCTTTGCACTTCCTCGTCCTTTCTATATTATATTCTCCATAAAAGCTCCGCTAGACCAGCCCCCCAGGTCGCCCGTCGATGCTGATGACAACGACGGGGACCTCGAGCATCTCCCGACCGAGCGGCGTATTCATCTCGCTGTCGCTGCTGCTCAGATCGAAATACTGGCTGGGCGCGCTGCAGCGAGTGATTACCATCACGATTCAGAATCAAAATTAAGGCATGATACGTCATTGAGAGACTCAGTCAACAAGTGCGCGGCGATGGAAAACTATCGGGCGCACCGTTATCATTTGATGACCTAGTGCGCTTATTCAAGCATAAATTGCTCATTAATACAGCGCTGAATGGGAGCAGTGAGTAGTTTGTACGAATTAGAGACACGGTTTATTCCTCGAAGTACCTTGTTGGATTTACGGGTTGGCCAGAAGCGAACAGCGAGCGAAAATCGGCGAGGAAGCGTGGTTGATTGAAAGGTTCCCACGACTGGCCCACTGTCTCGTTTTCACCCCTTTTGGACTTGCCGCAGCAAAATATTTGCCGAGCCATCAAAACATCACCAAATCCGTCGCCGCTTGTTACATTCCACTCTCATGATGCTAGCCTTCCTCCTAAAACCATCGAACACTCAGTGTTTTACTCAGTTCCTCTTTGATATGCGCCAAAGTGCTTAGGTGGCCCACTAAGCGGTTGGAAATAGTATGTATTACAAAATACCGAAAAAAATGTGCCAATGCTAATCAGCTCCTCATCTGATTGCTTTTTGCGAGCACTAATCACACAACGCGAGAGTTTTGAAAACAACATTTTAGACCCAATCTTCCATCTACTCCGAGCCGTTTTGGCAAGGCTGAATGAGACAGTTGGATGAATCCAAGTCAGAAAGGTGTCTAGTAACCTTGCCATATTCTCACCAAATGTGCAAACCCGAGCCATCCAAATTGACACAGAAATTGACTTAATGTTTGAATGTCCGGGTGTGCTTCTATCCCAGGGCTCACAAAGATTCTTCTCCAAAATTATACGGAGCCGGCAACCGTAACCAAGTTTTTGAGAGGATGGCGGATGGCGAGGGTTCAGACAGGTTTTTCATCTAGATAAACGAAGCATTGAAGTGCTCAACCACTCAACGAAGCCCTCTCTTTTCTTCCCTCTGATCATCGAGCCGGGTCATGAGATCGGTTTAGCGGCTGTGCGGTGATTTCCGAAGTGATCGTTGACTAGCAAGAGATGACCCCCAGTCAAAAGTCGGTCGGATAGATTGAAATGATTTGGGATAGAATGCCGAAAGCAGCAACCGAGTGGAATGATTTGAGATTGTTTATCGATGGTGATCAAACCATCTCGTCTTATCACACTCACCATCGCTTGCCCACAGGTAGCTAATCTGCACGGTGTCAACGTGATGTTGTCAACTTCCTCGCTTTTCTCCCACCAACATGGCGCAGGGAATGGGCCTCGGGTCCACCTCCCTCTTCCGTGACTCATTCTACGCCATCCCGCCCATCCTCTCTCTCTCACGGATCTTCTCACTCCTCTCACGGTCACCACCGCGCCCGGTCTACGGCATCCAGTCTTTCTACCCGCACCTCAGCCAGCGACTTGTCGGGGCTTGGAATGCAAGATGAAGATAGCGCGAGCGGGTCGTGCGCGTCGCCCTCGAGTCCTTTTTCTGGTAACCGGAATTTTGGAAGCCCAACAACGGGAATGTCAATGGGTTGGCACACGGTGCGTGTATTGCTGGGCCCGCTCTTGTCTGCTGATTTTCATGACACTTCCGGGGCTCAGCGTCACCAGATCCCCTAGTATCGAAGGTGGAAATGTTGTCGACCGAGCTTGGGAATGTGAAGGCTTCATTAAGGTTCGTGGCCATAATTTTCCGCCAAAGCAAAAACTTGCTCATCTGTTCTAGCCCGCTCTACTCGAAGCTCGACCAGCTACTGGAGCTCCTTCGTAACCCCCGCGACCCCAAACACGCCGCCTCACAGCAGGGCACGAGCAGGTACTGTGGCGCCTCGCAAGCGCCAGAAGACTGCTATTATTCCTACGGGTGAGTCGGTGGCCTTCATTCACTGCTTTCTCACATATTTCTTAATTTTGACAGATCCATCCTCTTCGTCCTCATCAACCCCGCCGCCGCCCAATCCAGCTCCCGCGCTGCCGCCCAATCCAGCTCTCACGCTGCTCAATCCAGCTCTCATGCCACCCAATCCACCTCTCACGCCGCCCAATCCAGCTCCCGTGCCGCCACCCGATTCAGCTCCCGTGCCGCCACTCAATCCAGCTCCCACGCCGCCACTCATTTCAGCTCCCGCTCCCGCACCACCAGCACCACCCGCACCAGCCCCCAATCCAGCGCCCGCCCCCGGCGTGGGAGCCGCACCCGTACCCATTGTTTCGGAGGAGCCCGATCTATTGTGGGTTCGGGTATGGTGTAAGGATGGTTACCTGCGCGTGCTAAGGATATCGTATGCAATTTATATTAAATACTGTACATTTGATTTCAATCCATTCCACATTCGCACACTTTCTCTTTACAAACCATCTCAAAGCATTCCAACATATTCTCTCGACGCCACAATACCTCACGCTATTATGTGTGATAGATTGAGATGGATTATGCAAATACTCAAACTATCACAGAACAGCTCGTGCCATACCGCAAATTAGTGCAAATTTTCCAGATGGTTTGAGAAACGGTGAAATGGTTTGAAAATCTCACATTTCATCTCGTTTCATTCCACTCCATTCCGTGGACTTTTGACTGGGGATGACCATTGATGTGTTTGTCCTCTATTTGTCTGATTAACCAAAGTCCAAGCATGTACGAGAGCAACTGGAATTAATCCAAAGAGAGTACAAGTAGGCAAGATAGGAGATAGCACATTGTCGTGCAATCTACCAAGTCAATCAGCAACAGCGGCGGCTCGGTGACAGCGAGTGGCGGCCTCGGAGTTCCAACATTCTCAATATAAAGTCGGATTGGGCGTACATTTATGGCCCTCATCAGGCTACGAAAAACTACGCACAACTATCGCATCTCCATGGAAGCCACAGATTCCACCTTCTTCACTCAGGCTGAAGATCAGCCTGTCCGCCCGCCCATGCTGTATCTACCTAAAACTATGCGGACGTGGCCTTGGCCCGGAGAGGTCGGCCCATATTATCGGACCGGAGTCAGCGAAGAGTCAGCAGCTTGGTTTGCTACATTCTCCGAATCCATTGGCCAGTACCCTTGGCATCATCGCCTCGATAAAGTGAATTTTGGTATGTATTACATTATATTTTTCCAGGAGATATGGCCTTTATATCTCCTTAGATTTTATGTCGGCTGCCTTCTACCCTCGGGGATCGAGGCGTACGTGATCCATTCATTCTACTAGACATTTCATAGGAGCACTCACCATATTTTCCTCAACATTTTAGGCGTACATCGCTTTTCATGCGACATGATGCGCTACTTTCTTGCATATGATGAGTACACAGACACTAACTCTGCCGCGCTCGCCAAAGAGTTGGAAGACGTCGTGATTGATGTGATCCATAACCCCAACAAGCTACGTCCTAAAGGCGAAATCTTCTTCGGGCAAGCAGCTAAAGAGTTCGTCATTGCTTGCAAGCTCCACGTCGCAATATTTATCTAATATCCCTATCCTTGTGGGTTACCAGATTGTTAGAGATGTTGACTGAATTCGCCACTCCGACCTGCGTGGCTCGCTTCCGGATGGAATACGCCCTGTACGTCAAAGCAGTCACGGTGGAAGTCGAAAACCGCGAGGGAAACAAATGGCTCACGGTCGAAGCGTTTTTCCCTCATCGCCGAGAGAGCGGCGCCATGAGGATGTCCTGGAGTTCCTGCGAGTTCGATTTACATATTCCTGATGAAGCTATGGATCATCCCGTTGTAAAAGAAATCAAAGACCTCGCCGCTGATATACTCGTCATCGACAATGTAAGTGTACATCCTACACACGATGAGCAAAGATACTGACCAGTAATCACCATCTGGATGATATATAGGACATTTTGTCGTACAACAGAGAACAATCACTGGACAACTCTGGCTGCAATATCGTAACGGTTGCTATGCGGCAATTCAATGTCGACGCCGGTGGAGCGATCTGCTGGGCGTGTGATCATCATTACGAGTTGGAGGCTAGGTTTCTCACGCTATGCACCATGGTTCCGTCTTTTAGCCCCGAGGTCGACAAAGCACTCAAAACATACATCGATAATATAGGCTATGCCGTTGCCGGCAATGTCGAGTGGAGTTTCGAAGACCCCCGGTATATGGGGACCCACAGCCGCGAAATCCAGCAGACTAGATTTGTGGAAAAGCTCGCCAGCGTCGGCCGCGGAGGAAAACCTAGGGGTCTTGATTAAATTCAGAGTAGTCTTTGTGCATGATTTTAATGTTCTGCTTGGAATAGTATACGGGAATTTTCCCTTCAGTTCGACAGTCAGTAATCATATGAGGTTTCATTAACCAATCTCTGTCTCGACACAAAATCCTCCTTACAACAATTGACGGAACCGAAGGCGCGGATTGAAAAATTGCCGTTTTGGGTAGTTTCCGTTCCCCGCCAAAGAATTATATCTATCTCACTCAGTTCTGCACGGATTAAGCTGAAACATATCTATATCTTTCAGAATCATTCGTTCGCTATTAGTGATGGAGCTATATCCATAAATGATCAAATTCTTCATCCTCCAGAACTTCCGGCCTCTCAGGCGAGAAAGCCGGACTAGTGATCACAGAACCCCTCCGAAGAAGCTGGATTTCTGTGTGGGTATTGTTTCACAAGTATAAAGAAATGTGATAAAGTCAGAAGTTCAAATAATTTACCCCTTGGCCATCCTTACACACTTCAACACATTTTGTGTAACCACAACAGAATAGGCTCTATCTTCATGATTTCGTACCCAAATGACTCGAGGAAACGACTCTACTTGCCCGTATTTTTCGTTTCATTTTCCTTACCTGAATCCAATATGCAGCGACTTGGGGGCGGGCGGCCCCGTATCCACAGACCTTGTTTTCTGTATCGAGAGTTGCGCGTGGACCTGCCTGTTCGACTCGGGCTCGAGGCACAGTTCGGATGAAGATGGCTTTGTTTTGCATGGGTTGGCTCGGCGGTAGTCTCTCGTAGACAGACATTTTATATAAATGCTCGTACCTCGCTATATAAAGCTCGGCAGTCACAGGGGCATCGTATCGCACGATAGTATCAGCCCGCTAATTATTGGCAGGTCTGATCAGTCCGAGGGACTGGAATGCGAGTCTACTCAACGGCGACACGCAGCCTGAGGTGCGTATATCCACGCCCTTGTGTATCTAGGTCTTTTCCTGTCTCTGTCGTTTTCCTGTATTTAAAAGAAACCGTCCAACATTTGGCGCCGCGCAGAGACACAGGGCAGCTTTTATCCCCGGCGCGGCGGCATATCTGATCAAATGTATACAATGAGGCAGTTCAGCCTTCAACCCACGCAGCGACCCGGCGGCGGTTGGTCCGCATCCACGGAACTTGGAAGGCCGCCTGTTCGACCCAGGCCCGAGTCATTATGATAAATTCTCCCTCTTGTTATTTTTCCTCCGAAATTCCTGTCTTCTGTCTCAACAAACCCAGGACAGGGCGGGGTGCACTTGATATATATATATATCGAGAGTCTAGATCCGATCCAACAAACTACCGCGCAGAAACACAGATCCGGTCCCTATTCTGTTCGGGTCATCGCTTTCCGTCGCGGCTGCGCGCGTATCTGACCTTGCATTGAATCCGTGCAGTCCGACCTCGTCGAGGTTCAACCGTTCCCTCGCAGCGACTTGGTAGGAGGTGGTCCGCGTCCACGAGCCGCAAGAGAGTCCTCACATCGTTGAGATGGAAGCTGCCTGTTCGACTCAGACCCGAGTCATAAATTGTACGGCATGCATTCTTTTGCCAGGCAGCAGTAAGTCAATCTCGAAGTTCACGCCTTTTCATTTTCATCAACTCGATGGATTCTGCTGCCAGACTGACTATGGTATTAATTGTATCCTGTAGCTGAATCCTGAGCATCCGTTTCACGCTGTTTCACCCATGCACATTTGAATCCGCGGTGTTTCAGGGTTACACCCGATTATAACCAAATGCACACAGGAAATTCAACCAGTCCTGGCAGCGATTCGGTAGCGGGCGGTCCGCACCCACTAATCTTGAACCAGTTCCATGTTTTACAAGGAAATTGCCTGTTCGACTGGGGCCCAAGTCACGCTTTTTCAAGATTCTGCTGTCTTTTGGCTGGGTTTGGGTGGGCTCGGCAATCCAGGTGGCACCGAACAACAGTATCGGGCGTCTCATGATTCCGATGAGTCTGAGGTAGTGGAGTCTGCAGCAACGGCGAATGGTAAATCCGAGTTCTTGTTATCTATTTCATTTTTATCTGAATATAAGTGAATAATAAAACAAGCGTAGCGGTCTCCTGAAGTGGGTCCATCGGGCTTCTACGATTGTTGAGGGACCGAGCAGGTGCGACGGCCCCATGTCAAGATACCGTTTGCCGCTGGTGGGTCGAATCTCATATATTTTTGTTCCCGATTCTCAATGGAATTTAGTAGATCGGGGCCGTATGGACGTTATTCTCCCGCGTCGGGTTGAACTTCCAAACTGAAGACACGACGGAGGGTACCGGCCACTGAACTTCATGATGCGGCTCCGCAAGCAGAATGATACCTCCGCAGCTGAACTGGGAGACATCGCGTTATGGGAGATTCCCGGAGACGCTAGTGGACAGCAGACATAACGGATGCGGTTGCCCTAGAGCTTCGCACAATTGATGAAGAACCACCCGAATCTCGCGGAAGCTCTCAGTGTCTCTGCTTCGGGGAGGGAGTGCGGAAGACGTTGTGAACCATGGGTGAACAAGGAGGAGTGGGTTGAAGAACGAAGGGAGGTTCAGCGAAGATGTGTTTGGGGATGGTACTGCTCGTGCGATATCATAGACGTTATACCACAGTGGGAGCTAAGATGTAAAATGCACGTTTCTTCCACCATCGTTAAGGAGTATAGACGCGACACATAATGGTCAAAGTTCAATCAATAACGCGCCCAGACGCAAAACAGATATTCGTCCTATGCAAATCGCTCCACTTGCACCGCTCTCCAGCACTTCACATCCGGAGTGGAATGTCGGTTATCCTATGTTCTGGGGTCGAGCATTCAGAGAGCAATTCACAAGGATTAGGTTAGGTAATGTCAGAGATCTCGCCAGCGTCATCTCCATGAAGTTCCTGTTGAGACCCAAGCAAGAGTGTGAGAATCATACTTGAGGGTTGATTGACAAAGAAATTCTTTACTTGCCTGTGGTTTTACATTCCAGACCGATCTGTTCGTTGTCGCTTGCTCCGGGCGTCGTGTTTGCCGCGCGTAACATCGCGGTGCTGTACAACAACAGCACATCGTTCCCTTCCTTCTGCCGCTGCAACAAAGAATGGGCGACGAGCGAGCTCTTCGATGAAGGCCACGCTTCGATGCTTTCCCATCTCGCAGAACACCACGACGTGAATCTCTGCCCGCCGCGCACCCGTTCTGGAGACCTCCTCCAGAGCAACGTCGAGGTCGGCAGAGACCTCCTCGAGCTTCGCAACGCTTTCAGGTCGGGAGAAAAACCACTCGCGCAACGCCTTGTGCAGCCCAGTCTGTTGCGCGCGGACGTTCTTAGGAGGATTTGGTAGCCCTCGGATGTCGTATTGGAGAACTTTCTGTGCATCGTGTCCAGCGCTAGGGGTAGGAAGTGCGATTGGGCCGAAGCGGTGGCCATGGGAAGCCAGGTACAGTGTGCATAATGCGTCCACCTCAGATACATCTTCAGAGGTGCCGATGCTCCGGGCATGGTTTGGATTCGGAAGAATGGGATCTTCAACGGGATCGAGCGAGCCGGTCTCCGTGGGTGTGGCCTCAGGGCTGTCCATGCAAAGAGATGAGATGGCGGTGAGTGAGTGAGACTCTTGTGCGGTGCCGCGGCGGAGGCAGTGACAGAGTGCACGTGCTTGGATGCGTACGTCAGTGACTGGCCAGCCCACGTGCCTTTACATTTGACCGGCTTGCTCCGTGCGCTCTTCCCGTGGATGAGGTTCGGGATGGCACTGGGGATGAAGATGGGGCCAGAGCGCGGACGATAACCCGAATCAGCGGATATGGCGGGATGCGTGCGTTGGCACCTTCGCCTAAGTAACCCTCTTCCTAACTTTATATAGAGAGACCCTATCCTCCCATCCCTTCTCGGTTTCCTTGCTTCCCACCTCTCTCGCTCGATGCTAACACCTTGCCAACACGCCTTCACGCCGCTGCTCACGCTCCATGCCCACGCTCATTCTCTCATCCATACCCTCACGCGCCCTGCCCGTCATGCGCATCCTCGAGCGCCCGTCGCCTGCTTGCCCCCTGCCTCAAGCATTACAAACTGAGCCACGGAGCGTGAGCAAGTTATCAGTCAGCGAGGTATCGGATCATAGGAGGGGGAGGCGACGGGCGCGGGCGACTTCGGCGCGCGCAAGAGCGGCAATCCTCCTGCGCCTCCTACGCGTACCGCATCGCACGACTCGAAGCCGTCGTCAGGGGATACGGCACTAGCTTTCGCCATGGCACCACCCGCGCCTTGCTCCTTCGTTCCCACTATTTTGTCTCTGCTGCTCCTTCCTTTCTGGTAATTATAATCGACATTTTCACCCTGCATGCTTCTGTTCACTCACTTCATGCTGCACTTTCCGTTACTCGCAAAAGCCGCGCGCGAATGGAAAAGTCAAGCCCAAAGCCAGGCTCCAGACGACTATCATACGTACGTCAAGCTCGAAGATTGAATTCGAATTTGTTCACTGCGTGCGTCCGCTCGCCGGCGCCGACGATCCATATGCGCGACGGACATTTTCAGGCTCCACCACACGGCTGCCTTATTTGAGTTTCCGAGCCGCAATTTGATTACCAGCGCGGTATCGCACAACGTGAGTATACTCACTGCTCGAACCAGCTCGACCAGCTCCTCGTCGACGATCGGCGGGACGGCGCACGTGGTTTCTACAACGGGCCAACCTCAACTGCACAGAGGGTTGCTAAACAGTTGTAAGCTCCCACGGACCCACCTGGACCTGTCCGCCTCGTCATCCTTTATCTATCTCACACGATGATGCTCATCGTATTCCGGACGTCTGTGGGCCCAAGGCAATTCTGATTGGCCTCATCGTCATCCTTCAACACCACATCTGATGTCTCCTGCCCTCCCCACGGACTTGGTTACCGAGAGGATGACGTATGTGAGAAGAACCTTTCACTTTGACGCACTCTAGAGCTCGCGCTCGGGCCTCGGCGGTATGTACCTCCATCTCCACATGATGAGGCGAGTCGCGTTGAAGGTCAAGGATCAAGTCGAGCGACCGCAATGAGCTCGAGCTCTCCTCGGGCTCCTCCGGCCTGTCCCACATGATGATTACCTGTCGGTTCATTCATTGATAAATCAATATTCACAGGCCGTCCGACCTGGCGAGGACGTGTTCCTATTTGCCGCTCTTCACACAAGCGACGACAGCGACTCGGTGGCGGCATCCACGAACATATCGTGGAAGCGTTGGGGTGGCTGGCTGCACGTCCAAGGCGGGGGAGCTGCCTATTCGACTCGGGCCCGAGCCATGCGATCAGCGGATCTTTTGGTTTGTTGGGTTTTGGATTGGTTCGGTGGGAGCAGTATACCGATGTGGACACCCTCGTCGCCAACACTGCATCAAGCGCTTGCACACGAATTCCTCTCCGGGCATTAACAGCCATCGAATTTCTATCTTACTCATGAAATGTCTCTACTCACTCTCTACCATATCTCTTCTCCCTCTTCTGCTTAGATTCATGTGATCGCTACCCGAGCCACAATTACTTCGACCACGCACTCGAACAGACCACGTGACCGCGTCTTCAACAGATCGGCACGCGTTTCACCGCGAATATACCATGCTGGACGGAAGGGCGGCGCGTATATTAATTCCCTCTCATCATCCACGATCCCATACATGCGTGCTACGATCGGATCCTCACTGCTATTTCTATTCTAGTCTTTTTTTCCTATCGCACGCATGTACACCTGCCGATCGCGAATTTGTTGCTTCAAGACACATCGAGGGCAGCGGGGACCTCGACGTCCTATAAGCGAGGAGTCGAGATTGGTACACGAGCTAAGTGGTTCCTATTACACACAGTTCGCATAATTGCACTACACGAAGCCTAGGGTTTACTCACGACCCTCCATCCCTTTGATCCACCCACGGATCAAGTCTCTCTTCTACACCGAGTATTGGCCCTCGCATTTTCGCAGTTCCGGTGAGTAGCGGACTTCTCTGCAGCGACGCCGCCCAATGCCGCGCGGTACATCCGCCGGCGTTTTTGCTATTCATTTCATCCGGACATGAGCCAAGGCATGTAAGTAGTCCCACGTTTAACGTTTGACGTCGCAGCGCCTCGGTAGCGCGTGGTCCGCATCCCCCCAAAATTCCACCGGGACTAGGTGTTCGACTCGGGCCAGAGCGATTCGGATAATATTATGTTGCCTTTTCGCCTTGCGCTTGCGCCGCGCAGAAACCCGGACAGGTCTGTACGCTTTCATCGGCAGATCATCATATCATCATATCAGCTATCATAATGCAGGCTGTTCGATGGTCGACGTTCAACCCTCGCAACAACTCGGTGATTGGCGGTCTACACCACGAATCTTGTGTCGATAGCCTCGCTCTACATCTTTCCCAGGGAAGCTGCCTGTTGGACTCAGGCCGGAGTCATAGTTATTTGCGTTGCTGTTTTCTTTGGGTTGGGTTGCCTGGGGAGAGCACCGAATACCAGTATCAGCCGTCTCGTTATTCGCCAGTCCGACGAGTCTGAGGTCGTGGACTCCGGAATCAACAGTGGTCCACCCAATGTCGAATGGTAACTCCGGGTTCTGGTTGTCCATTTTTCATCTGAAGGTATAAGCAAAGGTGTGTACGCAGTGCTATTTTCAACGTTCAACGGTCAGCCCTCGCAGCGACTCGGTAGCGGACGGTCCGCTTCCACGCAACTTTAGTACTCGAATTTGACTTCAAGGACACGTGGACGGTGCATGTTCGACTCGGGCCGGAGTCATGTTGCAGGATGTCCTTTCCTTTTGGTTTGGGTGCGTGGACGCTACCTGTTCAAAAAAACGCAGTCCCATTGTTTTAAGAAACAGCTGTAATTGTGCACCTCATCCACACTAGGAATTGTGTTTTTATTGTACGCTTAGTTTTTAATGCACACTTCAATTATTGACACCCGGGGAAAAAACCAACGCATGTGGAACCCGAGTGCGCATGTCAATTATCTTTGTTCCAGAAGCAGACAACGTGTGTCAAACACACCGGGGTTCCACATGTGTTGATTTTTACCTCCAGTGTGAAGGCTGCAGATGAGAACACCGAGGTTCATCTGTCAAACAAGAGTTGGCAGTTGATAACGAGATGGTCAAAATAATGGATCTTATTTCCCATGAGAAAATCTCGTGGAGCACGAACCAAGGGATTGGCGGAGGGTTTCGATCTGCAGGCCATAAATACATTTCCATACCTTAACCACCACAGAGCCCTGTTTGATTCGATGCAGGTCTATCGGGAAGATTTTCACTATCAGTTCGGAAAATCTCCGACCCGATTGAATCGGGGCTGAAGATTGTCGAAATAGGAGCCAACGGATTTCAGTATCTGTAGGAGATGGATGGGAGCTAAATTCAAGTATTTACAGGTTGTTGATCTTGGTCTGACCGTCATTCATCCCAGTGAAATGGAGAGCATGATACATCATCCGGTGATCACCTAGTGGTACTACCCCATAGAGCTATGTCAGTTCGGTTCAGATCTGGTGCCACGGACATGACGGACAATTAACCAACAATCAACTGTTGTTTGCCGTCCGAGTTTCCACTGTCACGGAATTGACACTTGAACTGTCATTTGGCTGACTCTGGTGTTGGCAGACTTCAGACATGATAACAGAAACCGGTGGTAAAAATATGGGAAGTCAGAGTTGTCGATTTTCTGTCAATTTCGAGTTGATGCAAACTTTGATTCTAGGCTGATTCTGAGTCGAAAATCGATCCCGAACTTGAGCTACCCCTACTGTTCGATTCGGCGTCGATTTGAGAATCAATTGTCAGCCGATTCGGATCAAAGATGCCGAATCTGGATCAAAATCAATGGAGTTCCTCCTCTGGAGGAGGGCCTGAATTGATTTTCGACGATTCTTGGACTTCATTGAATGTAAAATTCGTGACACCCAGTCCAAATCTCTCTTGGAACTGCAAAAAAGGCAAAACTTTCGAAAATTTTCGTCTTGAATGCCGGAATTTTGCAAGTGTCACGCCAAATTTTGTTGGGTGCCGAATTGCCGAATCGGTATTTTCGGTCACGGGTCACAGCCTATGCCGAATTGAATGAAATTCTACAGTATTCCCGGGCAGTGATTTCAATTCCGCATTTTTTATACATGAGTTTTTAGCCGACATTTGACTTAATCGGAGACACGGCACGGTGATCTTGCCTGCTTTTGGCTACCTAAAGAAAAGATTCTCCACAATTATGACAGGGCGTAAGCACAATTTCCAAATGCGACTTATCCCGGAGGAATTGAAACAGAAGTACAAGAGAACTGCCTGTTTTTTCACCCAAATGTACATTATCACTCACCCACTGATCCTGTCACCCAGCAGAGGCCGCCGGGATGTCAAAAGGGTTGGCACCGGTGTCAATACAATGACAGCTCAGGTGACAATTCGAGGGCAAAAGAACCTCGGGCCACAAGTGACAGTCCATGGGAAAGTTCAATCTGTTGAGCACAAAAAGTGCATTCACTGATAAGAATCACAATAAATCTGTTGTACAAATATGACAGCAGACAAACTCCTATGCGTGAAAAATATGAACACAGCCCAGAGGCACTTATAAGCCGAGACCTCATGTTTGATCCCATCTTTACCATGCCTCGCCAGCCAACTGTCACTGAAATTCGACTTGAGAACCTCGCAGCCTGTTTGGCTTCCTCAGTACCAGTGCTCAATGAGCTCAATGAGGCATTTGCCCCCCCATTCATTCAGCTGATTCAAACACTATTGGATCTTTGATCAATATTGTTCAGGTACCAAGTCTTGCAACAAAAATTTCACTAACTCACTCGATGCCAGAATGTGAAGCAAAATAAGAAGGAATGTGCTGAACTCATGGAGAATATCCATCAAGTGCTGTATGCAATTATCAACCTTCATATAAAGTCTGAAGCTGCAGGGACCTTACCACCTGCAAAGATGGATCATGTTGGAACATTCATGGGGTACAGGGTCATTATCTGTAAATAATTTTGTTGACAAACTCCTTACAGAACTCTTCACAAGATATACATATATATTGAAGCACAGCAAGATCGGAACAAGTTCAAGCAGCTGTTCCGTAATAATGCAATGAACAACCTCCTCAAAGACTGTCGTGCCGGACTGGATCAAGCACTGAATATTTTTGAAGTGGGACCCATATTTTGATTTGCTTTTGGCCGGGGGGTTGAACAAATGCCTTTAGATTGACACTAGTGTCAGAATGTTGTGGGACATTGGCCAAATGAAAAAATTATTCGAAACTACACACAAGGAGTTGCTTGAATTGATATCAACATTATCGGAAACCAACACAACCTCAGATAAGTTGTCGGTAGGTGCACAATTAGCATTCAACACCCCAATAATTCCGAATAGGTATATCTGGATACCAATGAATCAAAGAACAGGTAAGAGACCAGCATCATAATCAATTTCTCCCTCATGCTTTCTTGAAGTTCAAATTCATTTTCATTACTCCCCTCAAAGCCTAAGATCTTCTGTGGTCGTGAAACAGAGTTGGAGGATATTATGAGGATGCTGAGCTGGCAGGCACCGAGGATAGCAATTCTTGGAGGAGGTGGAATGGGCAAGACAAGTCTTGCAAGAGCAGTCCTCCATCACTCGGAAACTCTGACCAGATTTGAACAAAGATTTTTTGTCAGTGCAGAACCTTCAACAACTAGTGCTGAACTTGCAGCTCTGATTGGACTGCATGTTGGGTTGGATCCTGGCCAGGATCCGACAAAACTTGTGGTCCAGTATTTCTCAGGGAGGCCATCTTGCCTGTTGATTTTAGACAACCTGGAAACAGTGTGGGAACCTGTTCAGTCTCGAGGTGGAGTTGAAGAATTTCTTTCACTCCTTACAGAGGTTCAACACCTTGGATTAATAGTATGTGTAATGCTGATTCAAATTCACTTTCCTAACATGTCACAGATCACAATGCGAGGAGCAGAGAGACCCGCTAAAGCTCAATGGACCCATCCGTTTTTATTACCCCTCCAACCACTGTCTGATGATGCAACACAACAAATGTTCATGGATATTACAGATAATTCCTACGCAATCGAGGACTTGACCAAATTCCTCAGTTTCACAGGCAATATGCCTCTGGCAGTAGATCTCACAGCCCATTTGGTTGAATATGAGGGCCCGGAGAATGTCTTGGCTCGATGGAAAACAGAGAAAACATCCATGCTTTCTGTTGGATATGACCGAAAGTCAAATTTGGGCATATCAATCAGTCTCTCTCTATCAAGTCCCCGAATCACATCTGATAGCAAGGAGTTATTGAGTCTCCTTTCAATTCTGCCCAACGGACTCTCAGATGCTGAACTAGTGCAAAGCAAACTTCCGATTTCCAACATCCTAAGCTGTAAGGCAGCATTACTGGCAACTTCCTTGGCATATCAGAACAGTAATAAACGCCTTCTAGCACTGATGCCCGTCAGAGAGTATGTCCAGCAGTCCTTACCTCCCTCTCCGTTCCTTATACACTCCCTCCGCAAGTACTTCTATGCACTTTTGGAGTTATACCGGAAATATAATGGAGAGCAGCTGCACCCTGTGGTCAGCCAAATCACCTTTAATCTTGCGAATTTACAAGAAGTCCTGCAGCAAGGCTTATATGCTAGTGATTTAAATCTTGCAGATACCATCTACTGCAGCATATCCTTGAACTCTTTCTACCGACTTACCGCACGTGGTTCAGTACCTCTAATGGATCATATTCAGCATATTTTGCCTGGGACTCCAGATTGCCGACTTAAGATCCATTTTCTCATTGAAGTTCTGAGGTCATTCGGACATTATCATCACTCTTCAGGGCTAGAAGAGTTGATAGCTCAAGGAATATCTCACCTCAAGCACGTCAATGATCCTCTTCTTGAGTGTGAGTCCTTCCTTTTCCTTGAACCACAGTTTGTCTCATTGCATCCATACAAGCCAAATTCTACCTTGCGGCTTCCAGCTTTGTCTATTATATGTTTGATTTATCTCGTGCTCTACAATTTAGTGACAAGGCCTGTGAATTGTCAAAGTTATCTGGAGACAGTTATGAACAGTGTACCGTTTTGATACACATTGCTTGGCTCAAGCTCAGTGTCGGTGATTATTCTACTGCTCAGGTATATGCCAGGGAAGCAAAGCAGCTCTCAGAAATGTCACTGGATTTGTACAGGAGTGCAGTAGCAAGCCGTCTCCAATCTGTGTGCTATAGATATTTTGGGGACTACAAAGAGAGTATGGCACATATACGTAGAGCCAAAGAGATCCTTGCAATTTGTGGCATGTCTGGAGGATATATCGATCACCTCATCACACTAGATCGCGCTGAGATCCATCTGCTGAAATCAGAATATGCTCAAGCCCGAAGCATCTTCAGTGGTATAGCTGAAACTACTTCTTCGGACCAAAATGCTGCAGCATATGCAACTGCCTTCCTGAATATTGCATATATTGACATCCAAATTGGTGGCACTGTAGAAAATGTGCAGAAAGATTTGCACAGAGCAACAGAAATTTTCAACAATCTCAGTTACCACAGTGATATTGTTCTGTGCAGAGCAATCCAGGCAGATATGGACCTCAGAGAGCACAAAATTGAGTTGGCACAGGTGAACCTTCAGGAATGCCTCCATTTCAGGCAGGGCATGTATGCTGAGACTGAATCTTTCTGCTTGGAACGGCTTGCCAACATCAAGGCCTGGCCAGCCATTGGATGGCAATCCAGATGGCCTATTATATATTTGAGCTTTGCATACAAATCCAGAGAAAAATTGGCACTCCACAAGGCTCTTCTGTTTCTCGGAGACATATTTATTGTGAATGAGGATGAAGACACTGCATTCACTCTCTACACCGTAGCTCTTGAGGGATTTACATATATGGATGTGCATCAAAGCCAAGCACAGTGCATGCTACGTCTTGGAGATCTCACACACAAACAAGGAAATAACCCTGTGGCCATTGTCCACTGGAAGACAGCTCGATCATTGTTTGAGCAGTCGTTACAGGCCAGGGATATAGCCCAAATAGACTCTAGGCTTGCCACCTTCGAAAAAAGCTCACAAAGAAGCTCTGATGAGACTTGCAACCTTGCAGGCACCTACCACGCTGTGTGATGGGTATTCTATTTCCCAAGAAGAACCTGCGAAGATGACTCTAGTGTGACACTCAAAAACAGTTACTCTTTCACCATTGCCTCATATTTATGTGTTTTCATTTGTATGCTGAGGTATTTATGTATTTATTTTGGTCATTTCCTGAGCCTGCTGGAAAATTCGAACCCTGTATCTATGTTTAGTGCAACAGTAAATTTATGTGTTCTGAAGAGGTTCCCCGTTCGATTCTGGCTGCGAACATTCCATTAAGTCAATAAGTAGGCTGCTAGTTTCATTATCAGAATATCACCAAGGGTGGCCCAGAAGAGTATGCAATGAAAGCCCACAGCAAGACTAATGTGATAACCACACTATCTTTTGTTTTATTGTCTCCCAGAAACCTTTGCTCTGTAGCACCAGTAGCTCTGACAGGCAGTGATAGCAATTCCTACCCAGTGCTACCAGGTGCTACTGAGCTTTGTATGATAGCTACCAGGTGCTACTGAGCTTGTGTGGCAGCTACCATGAGCTAAGTATTTGGGGACTTGCCTACCAGGCTACCACTTCTACTAAAGCAACTGAGCACAACCTAGCAAAGTGAGATTTTCCTGATGAAGGCCGGTGGCGTGGGCTGCAACCCCCACCTCCGACATACGGGTGGTGTGACCTCGGCGCTCGCAGAAACGGCAATCCTCCTGTGCATTCTAAGGGGACTCCATTGCACAAGTCAAAGCCGTCGTGAGGCGATACGGCACTAGCTTTCGCCATGGCACCACTTCACTTTACTCCTTCGTTCATACTATTTTGCTCCCGCCTGCTCCTTCCCTGTCAAGATATATGACTGTTTATTCGCGTCAGTCCGAGTACAGATTGCTATCGTTTCTTTGATACTTGATGTACATATATCAACTTCCTGTAGTCTAGCATAGCTGAAGTTCAATCTATTATCCTTTCCCCCACATCGTCTGTGCTTTATTCTGTGCTACTGCACCCACACCCGATAGCTCGCTATTCCTTACGAGCTTGGCTGTTAGCCACTGGCATTCTGCTACCTCGGTTTTATTTCTGACATTCCCTTCTCATAATTATACTCAACGTTTTCACGCTGCATTCACGCTGCACTTCGCTCGCGGATGCTCGATTACTCACAAGAGCCTGGCACCAAGATGGATGGAAAGCTCAACCCGAATGCCAAGCTCTAGACGATTGTCATAGATACGTCACGCTCGAGGGTTAGATTTGAATCTGTGTATGCCGGCAACAACGATCTGGATTTATGTATGCGACAGACGTTTCCAGGCTCCACCACACGGCTGGCTTACCTGAATTTCCTTCGCTTCCCCAATCACAGATAGTCCGTTTTTAAGCAAAGGGTCCGATCAGGGTAAAATCTTGATACATAATCTCCACACCCACATTATGCTTGGACCGCGACGACAGCAGCACTGTAGGCAAATTCCACGTGTTTCAGCAATGCAAAATGTTGGTAAAACGGATGTAAAGCTCCTCCAATTTATTTGAGCTTTTTACGTGCCATTTGAGTTGTATTTCAGGTTAGTGGTTCAAGTCACATGAGATGATTGAGGATTTTATTCAGTGAATTATGGCGCATTTCGCGGAATTTTGAGTGAGCAATACTGTGTAAACAGGTCTCTAGAGTCTCTTGGAGCTCAGAAGCCAGCCAAAACAATCTTCAGGCAGCAGGGAAATGAGTTAGAACATATGTGGCTGTGTAGATTATGTAACAATATTCTACCCCGATCGGACCCCCGCGCTTAATAACTGACTTCAACAAATCGAAGTACGAGATCAATTGTTGAAGTGTTAAATCGCAGATCAATTACCAGCGAGATACAGCACAACTCGAGTACACATCTACTCACTGCTCAAAACCACAATGGCACAAAAGCCCAAGGGGGAATCTACTTTCAAAAATGTATATCCACTCGGAAAGTTTTCTAAGCCCAGATTCATGCCCCTCCCCCAATGGGAAATTGCCTTATGAGGAAGGAGATTCCCACCTCTGTGCCGGACCAATCTAGCCGACTTGCTTGGTGTCGGCGCAACAATTGAAAGGCACTCAAGTCTGCTAATTTGTGTACAAGCTTGAGTCATTATTTGGGAAACAAGCACAATGATTCCTCCCTCATTCAAGGATATTTAAAAAAAGAGAGGCACAACATGCACCCAATGTGTCTAGTGAACTGGAGTGCACTCAACAACTATCCCACCTTCCCTCAGTTTGTTTCTCTGCTCTGTCAATCACACAACTCAGTTGATTATAGGGCAGACATCTTTCTGGTACAGGATCGGTATCGACTCGCATTCTCAGTGTCAAGCAAGTGTTAATAACAAAATTTACGCGATTGATGGTGATTGTGCGCCATCGCGATCGAGGGCCAAATTAGGAAATTCTCATCAATGGCCGCGATTTTGTTGCGGCTGCGGGTGCAAACTCCCTCCTGAAGCTCCTGGAGCCTGGGAGATGATTAAAATCTGTTTCTGAACACATTTGAACTCTAGTTTTTTTAAGCCTCTCCGGGGAGCCCCCCCTCCCCCCACCCCATATACAAAAATTTATTTTTGCATCCCCCCTTGCAAAAGCCTGCTAACTCGCCGTCCCTATCTTTTTTGTTTCCTGTCTGAACATCAGGTCAGTTTGTAATGTAATACTAACTACTTAGATTCTGGCCTACTTTAAAATCGGGCCCAATGAGCCAAAGGCGGGTATGGGAAAGGCTTCGGACAGACACCCGCAATTTTATAAAGAGGGAAATAGCAAAATGATCGAATAACGGCCTTGCCACATAGACACGCAGCCAGGTGCATGCACCTTTATCCCTCGAGCAGTGGCCTTGACCCTCACATGGACTCGGTAGCGGACGGCCCGGGTCCGCATCCACAAACCTTGAGAGCCGTCCCAGGTTGTCTTGGAAGCTGCCTGTTCGACTCGGGCTCGAGTCATACGTATGTTTTCTTTGTGGTTGATTCAATACTGGCTCAACCTCAGGCGCAGTAATACAGGTGTACCAAATAAATGCAGTGTCGTTAAGTCGGTGGCGGACCGCGTGTACAGAACTTGGAAATCCGTTCACCCGCTTGACGTGGAACCCACCTGCCGGTTCGACTCGGGCCCGCGTGAACCATAGTATTGCCCTCACTATTAGCACCTCGGACTCTGACATAGTGGAATCTGGAATCGGCAGTACTTGATTTACTCACCGGCGGGATGCCGGTGCTTTTATATCCTTCCGTTCCTCTGGGCCATTTATGTAAATACAGGCATTTCAACGGCCGGCGTTCAACCCACTCCTGGCAGCGACTCGGTGACGGGTGGTTCGCATTCACGGACCTTACGCGAGTCCTAGACTCGAACCAGTACCTATCCAAGTGCCGCAAAGATCGAAGACAGTCGTTCGATCAGTGATGGATAAGGACTGGAAGATAATCAGCTGTTTTAGTACAGTCGGGAGATGCCGAGATTATTAAAAAACTTAGAGAAATTTTGACGATTGTGAAAGAACAAAGTTCCTCCTTTCAAAAACTGGGAGAGAGAAAGTTATAGTGCATGGAATTTTAAGATGCTCACCGTTCTCTGAATTTCTATTCAAGCAAAATTAAGCTCTCGACAACGCGATTACTACAGGCTATCATGTGGCTGTGCTCTCCACATTCAGTTCACCTTCGTTCACGTCGTCCCGTCCTCAGATCTCCCTTCAAACACACAGGGTGTACTCGAAATAGAAATCATATCACTCTGACAGCAAAATCAAACTTTTCCGAGACCCAAGAACTGCAAAAACAGCTAGAAAGGCTCTTCTCTGGCCTTCGTTTGGTGCCAATGCACATAGAAAATGGTATTCAGAGAGAGCAAGTATAGCGGAACGTCGTTCTAATTACTTGGGACGCTTGACTTTGCAGTAAGAGTGAGGTCCGAACTCAAAAATCTTGGATTTGTGCACCTACTCCTATCTCAGGTAATGTTGCCACGACTCGGAAAGTCGAGTCGCTCCCACTGGTTGAACATTTCAAGTTTTTCAGGGAAAATATGGGTGATAATTTATATGAGTTTTCCACCTGTATTTTCAATCAAAAGTTTGGTGAAAATTTTATAACCTTTTCATTAGTTTTTCACTTCTTTCAAATTTTTTACCACATGGCTTGAAAACTGCTGAAAAACTCATGAATTTTTCACGTAATTTCTGATTGCAAAACTGATAAAAAACTTTGTTAGTTTTTCACCAGTTTTTGAGGTCAAGAACTTGAATACTTCAAGCAGTGTCCAAGTCAAGTCGGCCTAAGTCGATTTTGAATCAAGTCGAGTCGAGTAAGTCGACTTGAGTCGACTTTTTCTTGAACAAATTTCCAGAAACTTGTTCAAAGGACTCTGCAGATTGAAAAAATGTAAAAGGGAAAAAAAAAAAAAAATCGACTGTCACAATGATGTCACACAATGTCACCAAGTGTGACTCTGTCACTCCTGTCACAAAATTCGACCATGTCCCCAATTTGTCCCCAATCGCGTTTTTTTGACGAACCATGCAACTAGGCTATGACCGACTCGAGTCGAATTGAGTCCATAGATCAACTCGACTCGACTCGGTCTAAATTAGCGAGTCCAAGTCGACTTCGTCGGCTCAAGTCTGGAGTCGCGGCAACATTAATCACAGGTGCTGAAATTAATTCAGTCACCAAGACATCAGCTCTCAAAAAAATACGGATTCGGAGCACGGTGTGCGTCTTAGAATTTGAAGCACTACAATTTTGGCTCTTACAGTATTTCAAACAAGGAACTTTGTCCTTTCACACCGTCAAAATTTCTCTAAGTTTTTTAATGATCTCGGCATCTCCCGACTGTACTAAAACAGCTGATTATCTTCCAGTCGCTATTTCACACCCGTGTTGATCGACTATCATCAACTCACGCCCCAATCCCAAATAGCGACTGGTTCGAGTCTACGCGAGTCCGCGCATCTTTCACGTGGAAGCTGACTGTTCCACTCAAGCGCGAGTCATGCATATGCCCAAGCCCCTTTTTGTGTGAATTCCGGTTCAACTTCAGGCGCCGAAATACAAGTCGAGTTTGTCCCCCTGCTTTCGTCGCAGTACCTCTATCGCTTCACAACACCTCGAATATCGTGCGAGATATCATACACAGTGAAGAAGAAAGAAGACAAAAGAAAACCCCCCAAGGATGGTCCTGACTTCATGTTGTCAAATATGGCGTTACAATCACCGGCAATTGGTTTCCCCCTTTCAGGTCCGTAAGTACTGTCGGACGTAGCACTGGGGTAGGTTTGAGCTCGATCGCATTTTCGGGCACGGCGGGAGCGAACTCGAAGGCGCGGAGGAGCGCGAAAAGAAGCGATTTGATTCTGCGTGGAATTCTAGTCAGCGCACGTAAGGAGAAGGAGGCAAGGGCGTACTCAACGAGGGAGAAACGGAAGCCGATGCAGTTGTGGGGTCCTCGATTGACGGGAGAATTCAGCCAGAGTATATAGCAATTAGGATGCTGTACCGCGTACCGGCGAGGAAGGTCATCAGATTTCCCCAGACACTAGGAATCGTGTTGGCTGTCTCCGAAATGGCATTCCATCGCTCGGGTCTGTTGGACATTTGCACAATAAAAAGCTTTCCTCCTGCTCAAGTACGTCTCGTGTTGAACTTACCGAAACACATCCGCATCTGCTCCCCAGATCTCTGTGTCCCGATGCACAGCCGAAATCGGAATCTGGATGAGCGTTCCTTTGGGCACCCTGCGCACATGAATCCAGGTCAGGGCCATACAGCGAATCTAGGAAGGAAAGAGCGAGAATGAAATAGTACAAGTACTCACGAGATAGTATCATATGATCTTCCCGTCCTATCTAGATACGGCTTGCTGAGGGGCAGGACGTCATCCTCCATCGCCTCGCGCCTGCTGAATGCAACTGGGGGGTATACACGCATGACTTCCCGAACGACGTTCTCCAGATACGGGAGGGAGTTCAGTTCGTCCATCGATGGGTCGTCCGTTGCGATGCTTAGGAGTTCCGCCCGAAGCTTGGATTGGACAGAAGGATGGAGCGAGAGAGCGTGTAGAGCCAGGGCGGTCGCAATGCTGAAACGCGTGACGGTTTAACCTGCCAGTGAAGTTTTCACGCTCAAACTAACCTGGTCGCTGACATAGGAGGTAGATGGATAAGATTTCGGAGGAAGGGAGGATGGGTAAGAAATACTCACTCTCATGTCCGGCGACGAAAAATGTCGGAATCTCTAAAAGCAGGCTTCAACAAGAAATGTATCCGCAGTTCGAACGAGATACGTACGTGCAACGACATCTATATCGCTGAGCCGTTGATCTTCTTCAATCTCATGGGACATGTTCGACTGCACCAGGAGGGACAAGAGATCACGCTTTGTGGCGGATACCCCACCGGCCTTGATATCGGCCTGACTATCGGCAAGTAGTTGCCTTGCAATTTCCATCATCTTCTCGCGCGCTTGATCCATTACCCTGGCACCCGGTGTTGGCTGTGAAATATCAATGAGGGTTGGTACTGTCAGACAAGAAACGGGTTCAGCACTACCAAGAAAGCGAGGACGGGAATTTCAGCTTGCAAGAGGCGCATGACGCTCTGGCGGTGAGACTGAGGAGAATGGAAGAGGAGGGTGAGTGCCTCTTCGAGTTCGTTGATTTTCCCGTTCGGATTCAGTGCATTAAATTGATAATTGAAACCTTCACGCTTGGATAAAAAGAAAAAATGTGCAGGATAATCAGATTCGTACCGGCCTCTCCGATAACGTCGAGAGTCATTTTTCTGAGCCATCCAAAAATGTCAATACGGGATGAGCCAGAGTCTCCGATCTCGCGATTCCATATATCTCGAAGTTGTACTGATTTTTGGTTGAAAATGGCGGTCAGCCCACGAATTTGCGGAACACCAAATGCTGGATTCTGCAGCGGCGTCAGTTTGCAGAACAAAGTTGTTGTCGAGACTCACCACTATCTTCCTCTGCGTATTGGTATTGATCAGTGAATGCGTAGTCGGTGTTAGTGGAAAGACCCACTTGGCGTTTGTGTTCCGCTGTCTCTACTGCAAGGAGACCTGTTTATGAGGATAATTGGCAAGAATATAAGACTACTAGGGATAATCTCTGCATACCATTCCCAAGGAGGTTGGTGACGATCTTGTGGGATACATATCCTTTCTGATAGGTTTCGTCATTGATAAGAATATGGGTCAACGCTTTGGGGTCTGCGGTATATAGCTCCCGCCTCTGAGAGGTGTCAATATTTAATTGTAGAAAAATTGCGACGACAAACGTTGAAAAGCCCTCTTAGCTGGTAATTAGCCCCAAACTCTTCGCCCCATTTGTCCGTGACAGAATGGTTCTGCCATACACACTTAATCGGTCTTGACAAACTGAGATATTGGGTGAACGAACCTGAAAGAGCTTCCCGTAGTGCCCAATGACGAAATTTCCACCTTTTGGACCAGGCAGGTCGCGTAAGGGGTGAGTTTTATCTCTCTGCACCATCTTCACCAGGTAGTACGCAGCGTAGAATCCGACCGTTGCGACAATGGGCATGAGAAGCTGCGAGGCCATGGTGGTGTCTGAGAAAGAGAAGAATTCTCGCTGTCACCTGCCATTTTGCCTGCCAAACATGGGAAACTTGGGAGATGATTGCCATCCAAAAAAGGGCCTGCAGGCACCGCGACGGAAAATTAACGCGAATGACCAAAAAGTGGGAAGTTGTGACGACAAACGTTGAAAAGCCCTCTTAGTCGATAATTAGCCCCAAACTTTTTAGTCGTTGCAGAGTGAGGACCGATGGTTTCAGTCGGATTGTGGCGTGAAACACAAGATCTGCAGTCGTCGAGGCAAGTCATGAGCACCTGGAAATTATTGACATCGAGTATTGAGGCGAACTGCGATTGCACTTGAATTTTCCGCAGTGCGACTGAGAGATCAATCGTCCGTTCGTCAATCCTATGATCAACCACAATCAGATTGAATCGTTAATCGTGTGAATCTCTAGGCCCATCTCTGATCGAAACGGAGCATAATTTGCGGGGTGAGCATGTTTCGGCCAGTGCGGCCGACAGCGGAGTTGACGGAGATTGAAGGCTTGAGACGACAGACGGACAGACGTAATTTTATGAAGAGGGTAACATCATAAGTACGAGGCCAAAAAATGTATATGTACCTGTTTTAACTGCTTTGCTGAAATCCAATAGCGCACCGTCGTATCCGAGTTGGAGTCCCACATTTGCGGAATTGAGCTCGCCCTGGCCGTTAAACTTGCTCCATCCTGCCTCGATTCTTGCACAATCAAAATGTCCATTCATTATTACAGTCAATGGCACGAAGCATTGTTCAACATCATTTGACTTGAATTAGAGGCAAGTGATACTACACAGTGGGGCGGTATGGCGAAGCTCATTTCAATAACATGTGCTGGAAGTTTAAACAAGATGGGTCTCTTGAGGCAGGACCACACGCTTGACTCCCGAAACTTTGTCGAAGGTTTTGAATGCTTCCTCCAATGCATTGAATCCACCGTGGACGATTTCAATCTTCATTGGCTGCAGACCCAGAGTGAGCATCGGTCGTGTGGAATGAGAGATCGACGTACCTTGATAGTACCGTCAGCCAACAAACCTTCCAGCTGCGGATACAACTCCCGAGACAGCGCGTTGTATTGCGACCACACCGAGGTCGCCCATCCCATGTAGATATTGATGCCTTCGCTCTCCGCCTCGGCGATGGAAACGGGGATGATTTGCAAGAGCGTCTTGTTACCCTGGCTATACTTTTTGGACTCCTTGAGTATCTCGAATCCCAACCTGACCGTCTCGTTGGTGGAAATCGTGTCGAAGACGACGGAAAGCGTGGGAGCCAAGGCTGCGACAGCTTTGACAACCTCGGTGTCGGAAAGGGAGCGGTTGATAACATGGGTAGCACCAAGCGCTTTCAGGAAGCTCTCGTGTTTAAGAGACGCGGTGGTGATGATGGGGAAGAAACCGGAGAGCCTAGCCAGTTGAAGAGCTGAAAAAAATATTCATCAGACAAGGGATGATGACGCCCGAGAAGCTCGTACCGTAATGACCTGTCGCACCTGCACCGCCCAAGACGACGATCGGTTGTCCAGCGTACTTGCCACGCCCACCTGGGGACATGGGAGAAACGAGACCACCTCCATGTGGAGGTTGGGCATACAAGGCGTGATAGCTTGTGAACAATCCTACGGGAATAGAGGCACCTTCTTCCAGGGATATGTTTGGAGGCAACTAGATAGAAATCCGTTAAGTAAAATCGATACCCAACCACGGGAGCCTACTTTTGTGACAATAGTCGAGTGTGCAAGACTGTATTGTTGAAACGACGATATATCCAGTTTCTGCCCGGCGGTTCCGAAGGCACTAAAAAAGGAACATGAGAAATTTGAAGCTATTCTTTGCGAATGAGAAAAGCAACGGACACCCTATCGCCGACATTGAATCTCTTGACCTCGTTGCCGATCGCCACAACGATGCCGGAAGCTTCGGCACCGGGAACAGTAGGCATGTCGGCCCACATTGGAATGTCCATGCTGCCAATGCGCGCATCTACCGGATTGAGTCCGGCGGCTTCGACACGAACAAGGATTTCTTCCGGGCCCGGGGTGGGTACGCCCCTATCCTTGATAGTGCGAGACAAGGGCTTGACGTCGACGACGAAAGCAAGATTGGTTTGAGTAGACATGAGTGCTGGACAGATCGAGATAGGCTATAGTCCATAGGCCGCTGTTGGTGTGTTTTTATAGCCTGTATGTCTATTAGCTGATGGAATGTTGATGAGCTTCGGTGTCAACAAATGTATGGCCGAACGCATCCAAATCGGGCATCGCCGGGCAAATCAGTAATCGGGCTTCGTCAGAGTCGGGCCTCAGCTCGGGGAGAAGGTCATAACGAAGGGAAATTGTAAGAAGCAGAAACTAGATGAAAAGATCCATAGCGATGGGAAATTGGCCAACATCGAAAGGAAGGGTTACCAGAGCGGTTCCACGTACCAGGTGCGTTCCCAGGTCTCCAAACAGCGAACGCGTTGCGTAGTCCTATTACGCCCAATCGTTCAGTCTACTGCTTCGGCGCTTCAGCCCTTTCCCTGATACGTCCTCGGGATATCGACCCCATGGTGGATGACACGCGGAGCCTCACTGTAAGTCTGCGGGTTGATCTGAAGATCGGCCTGAAGAATCCCACGGACGTCAGCCAAGAGGATAAGTATGCAAGGGCGAATCGATGCACCTCTTTCACAGTGAAGGATCTGTGCCAGGGCACGCGAAACCCATTTTTCAGTGTTCTGCCATGCTGTAATGCTAACAGATTTAAAGACTCGCGCGCACAGAGGTTGAACGTTGAACATTTGTGTGGACATCGCCACACTGCCCATGCTCCGTACCCAAACGCCGGCGACGTCTCGACCGCACGCACTGCGCAAGCGTATCATGCCGATTCCAGACACCGCCGAGTTACTATGCTTGACAACGAAAACAGCGCCACCGTGCGGCCAAGCACCCGCCGCCCCGAAACATCCGCCACCGTACTTGTCCACCTAGTACACCCGGAAGAGGAGGCCTCCGAGGCGATGAACGGACCGAGGAACTAATGAAGCGGATGAGGTTGGTCGGAATGAGAACCCTCAAGCGTCGCGCGGTAACGTCAGTGCGGGCCGTGCGAGAACTGAAGGCGAGGGGACGGATCACGTTGCGGATTCGCGAGCGACAACAAAAGACGGGATAAGTACGGCGGCGCTCGCCCAATCGGCGAAACAGTAAGAGAAGTTGAGGGGTCGGGGTCTGAAGAAGTACTCATTGGATCCCACTCGAAACGGGCGCCGCGCGACGGTAAACGCGATGCAGGGCACAGGTGCAATAGTGTGTCCGGAATGAAGAAGTCTGGTGGCGCCAGGGATCGCGCATGGATTGGAGGAGAAGAGTGGAACCCAGTCGTAGAAAACATCTGTCTCTCAATTGCCGAAAGGAATCGGCCCCTCACAGCCTCGGCACAAGCACAGGGAGGCTCTCGAACGAGAAGGCGAATGGGGTGCAGAAGACAAAGAAGGATTCTCCCCGACTGGTCAGCGCCGACGTGGTATGATTGTCGCTAGTTGAACCCTGAGCTTACTAGAGCACCGAGAAATCCAGGGAGTGAGAAGAGAGCTGGCACAGTCTGCGCTGTGCCAGAGACGCACTCGGAGAGGGAAAGCAATGAAAACAGAGAGATCTGCATAGAAGGACTAGTTTGCGGTTCGGCTCCTAGAACGCACTGGCCCTCGTTGCGTAACTTGCGAGCGACGTGGCAAAGACAAGGGGAAGTTATCCCCGAAATCAAGATCAAAATCAACAACAATAAATTCCCGCACAGCCACGTCGTCTTCCTTTCACATACGCTCTTGCAATACCGCTCGCACCCGACGGGGCCCAAGGCGCCCAATCACCTGTGCGTCCTCGTCCCTCCCCATCCTAACTGGCTACTAGGTGGCGATGCAGCATCTGGATTCCACTGGTCCCATGTAGGGCTCCGGCCCGTCGCGACGCTTTCCGTCATCGGATCTGGAGGCCGATCATATGGACAGTCCGAAGCACGGCGAACTCGTTTAGACGCCGCCCACTGTACCGGAACGCCACCGCCTCATACCGCTCGCACTCGACTTCCGGGGATTTCCCTGGATTCTGTGTCTGTGAACTCGATTTGGGGTCATTTTGATTTTTCGGGGCTTCTATCTCGACTGAGTCGACTCTGTTCGCTCCCGTCGTCCATTCTCTGTGCATTCCTGAGCGCCATCGCCTCATACTGCAGGTTGCGCTCCACTTCTGGAGTTTTCTCTGAACTCTCCACGTCTGTCTGAGCCTTTTTTTTTCCAGACTGGGAATGGCATGGGACTCCCATGCCGAGTCTCCGATCAACGAAATTGTGCGTCAAGGGCAATATTAACATCCAAAGAACGACGCTCGTAAAACAGTACTGGTTTTGGTACTGAATCTTCCTCCCCCACCCTCAACTGGAGAGAGGAATCGAAAATAATCGTCTTCCAATCCGCCATTTTTCCGTAATGGACCCCAGCAGTAGGACTTGTTCTCTTTTATTGCGGCCTCAAAAGATCCCACCAGTGGTCGGTGTATATACTCATGTCCAGCCATTATCCAGCAGCAGCCACTGCGCACCGGCACCACATCCGAAGTACCTGCGGTACCGCATGCCCCTCGATACCATGGGCCGGGATCCGCCTGAAATGAATCACTCCGCAAGGTCGGCAGCTGGTCAGGGTGTGTCGCACTTAAAATGCAGTGTATCGAAGACCTCACACTCTCCCGCGGTGTATCGCGTCTGCGGTGGTCGCACTTATGGTCCGTCATGCGTGTCGCATCTGATGTAGCCCGCTTCCCCGGATTCCGCTCGACTTCTACTTATACAGTACCGTGAAAAGCATTATTCGGAACTTACCATTGGCCACGTTGCGCGTAGACTAGTTAATCGTGGCCTTTCTCCTCAGCTTCTTTTCAAAAAGCACCGTAACCAACATCATCGTTGCCAGCTGTGGATTCACCTGGTGATCAGTATATCCATGGATACTCGCCAAATGCTCGCTCCTTATGTTCCGTTCCCTAGGGATGAGATTGCAGCCGACAGACACCGTATCAATTTGGTTTTTCCTGATGCAGTAAGCTGAACCCAGTCGCTCTCTGTCACGCTGGAGGGGAATAATGTCCGACATAGTTCCAAGTTATTACCCTTGACAGGGCGGAAGCGCAGCTTCGGAGTTCCAAAAGAGCTAATATCACACCACCGGTGCTGCGCTGGTAGCTCGTGGCTGATCACTTGACGCGGGATTCGTCATCTTGCATATTTCTGGGGGCCGGGTACAAAATTGGAGACTAGCCACTATTAATAGCGGACAGAAAAAGCACCGCGACCCGGGAGTCTCAGTGAAAATGTACGCTCATTCAATAGACCGTTTCCGCAATTTCAGCGAGCTCACGCACGTGAGGTTTTGTTGAGCGTCTATAAGACGGGTAATTTCAGCCCTCCAGACCCGAACGACCTCCCACCTTTACGAGAGACAATTTCCAACGAACATGGTCTACATAACCTCGCTGCTCCTTTCCGCTGTCGCGCTCTCGGTCGTAGGGGTGTCCGCCGTGCCCACCGTTAACGTCACCCGCAGCTTGGAACGGATGCGCCAGCTTCGCAGCGATTTAACTGCGCGGGCAACCTCCCCGGGCGAAGGCACCTTCGACGGTGCCTTCTACTCCTACTACACCGCTGGCACGTCCGACACCGTCTATACCAACATTGCTGCGGGCCAATACGAAATCCAGTGGGATGGAAGTGGCGATTTCGTCGTTGGCCAGGGTCAAAATCCCGGAAACTTAGATGCGTAAGGATATTCGCATCTTTGCTAGCCACAATGTCTGAAGCTCGATCTTAAAATATTTCAGATCCATCACCTTCGGCGGTTCATTCGAGCCCAACCCCGATGCTGCGGTTATTCTGTCTGTCTACGGTTGGTCCTTGTCCCGAATTATTCCCGCGCACGCATCGTCAATCCTGACACCCATGTAGGCTGGTCGGAGAGTCCGCTCGTCGAATACTATATCAACGAATACAACAACGGCGGGCAGTTCGATATCACCTACGAGGGAACCGAGCGGGGCAGCCTCACCTCTGACGGCTCGACCTACACTATCTGGACGCACGAGCAGGTGAACCAGCCCTCCATCGTCGGCACCACGACGTTCAATCAATACATCAACGTCCGCGCAAGCGGGCGCACCAGCGGGACAGTTACGGTCGCCAACCACGTGACGGCGTGGGCTAAGCTAGGCCTGAATTTGGGTGATTTGAACTACCAGATCATGGCGGTGGAGGGCCTGTCCGGCAGTGGCCAGGCGACTATCACCGTTTCGGGTCTGTGAATTTGAGTTTGAATGTTGTATGATTGATCGTTCGGAATGTACAAAATAAATCAGAGCTCTTTTCACACTAATGCGTTCGTGAGTATTTTGCAAAGACAAAAATGGAAGAAAGAGGAATAAAAAGTGGGTGAGGGAAAGAGCAAGACGGAACAGTGGAAAGGAGGGAGCGGGAAAGGAAGGGGGAAGCGAGCGGAAAGGTGGTGAGAAGCGTCGTTGGGTATTCCAATGCAATGGGGAGCCACTCAAATTATTCAACCTGACTATTAGGCTCGTGACCAGCCTGCCTACGGGATACCAACTGAATGTGGCGGGCACGGCGTAGGCAACCGTGCCCGCCACATTCAGTTGGTATCCCGTAGGCAGGCTGGTCACGAGCCTACCTGACTATATCGATAGAGGTTGTGCCTCCGTGGGCACCGCTGGGGTCGTAGGAGAGGGACTTCAGGACGGAATCGCGGAAGGGGATGTGCCGTCGATGTCGTCGTACCCGACGAGGACGGGTGACGAAATCGAGGCGCCGCAGCTTTGAGGAATGGCGCGGTGTTGGCCGTATTGGCCATGTTGCCGTTGTTGTCCGCAATGCCGGTCGACGGCGGTGATTTTATCTGCTGCAGTGGAGAGAAAAAATGTTAGCATCCAGCATGCAAAGATATATGAAGAAGGAATGGGACGGATGTGGGGATCACTGAATAAGAAGTTCAGATGAAACTTATGGGAATGTGGTTGAAGTGTACGGGTTTCTGGTGCCGAGTATCTGAGTAACCGGCAGGGGATTATTCTACTGAGAACCTCCGATTCCAGGAGAAACCCCTGTTTGAAAAGTGGTTCTATGTGGAAACCCAGATGCCAAGAGTTTCTTTCGGCAGCAGAGATCCCCGAATGGAAGTGTGTCAGGCTGGCGCCGGCCATGACAGTCGAATCCCAGCAGCCTGTTCAAACGTAATTTCCCCAAAATAAGTAGCAGAATAAGGTATAGAGGCACCATGTCGTCGACGTCGTTGTAAAATTGGATTTCGGAGGCGTCCTTGAGGGACCCGGTCGAGTTTTGAGCGCAGTCGAGTTCGAGACTAGCCATTGGTGAGAACAAATGAGAGGGTGGGATTGGATGCAGTACGATAAGTCGAAACGATGCTGAGCTTTTGAGGTCCCAGATAAAGGAAATGGAAAAAAAAATCACGGAGAGGTGTTTACCGTCAGGCCTTCCAATAAAGACGGCACCTCTCACGGTAGTGGGTTGGTTTATGGAAAATAATTCACCTTGAATGATTCTCTTGCACCAAGAGAGAGCAATTAAAACACGTACCCGGCTGACGGCCACCCAAAGCGGTCTGAGATCTCGAAAAAAGTGCGTAAGCAGCCTTGGCAGAGTAGGACCACCATAGGGTCCTTTTTTTTTTGACGGTGGGCCTGAAGACCAAATCACCCTCTTTATAAAATTATGCTTCTCTGTCGTCTGAAGCCATTTCAAACTCCGCTGGTCAGTTGACTGTGCCGCGATCCGATATTAACCCGTCTAACGTACTATCAACGCGTCGACACCACTTGCCAGAACATACCCCCAACTTTACTATAAAGACTTAACAATTTATTTATTACTTGCTAGGATTCAAGACTAAGTATATATTTACATGCATACCAAACCTTCCCAGAAACTTCACAACGTGTATTAATTCGTGCCCAACGGAAGGGAATGCTTGTGAGAAATAAAAATATCCAGCAGCAATGAAAAGACTTCGCCTGGAATGATTCTCTTGCGCCGAAAGGGAGCAATTAAAACACATACCCGTCTGACGGCCACCCAAAGCGGTATGAGAACAGTGCGTAAGCGGGCTCGGCAGAGTAGGACCAGCATAGGGACCGTACTTTTTTTTTTTTTTTTTTTTTTGACAGTGAGCCTGAAGACTAAATGAGAAATAAAAATATACCGCAACAAATTGCGACACTGAAGTACATTCAGGCTATCTAAAACCGTCGAAAAAATGCTTCGGGTACATACATACCTGAGTTTGCGATCCGGAATCGCGTCATGACAGATGTACATTTCGAGTACACCGCCGCGGCCATCAGCCAGTTATATAGGCGGCGGCATACAATTCCTGGTGCGCGGATCACTCGTGGTGCAGAGCTCCGGATACGTCACTTCCAGAGCGGTCTTGAGCCTGTGCCTGTGCAGACTTTCTTGGGTAATGCGCAGGATGACATTGCTCGCCTGTCCTCCGCGCTGGGACTGGATCCAGCTACCCAAAAGATTCTTGCCGAGAGTCTTGCCTTGTCCATGAAACCGTGGGGTCAAGTCCCCATCCATCGCCAACCAACCGCAGATTGGTTGTCTGATTGCAGTTACAACCACTCTCCCGTTGAGTACTCTGTCGCCATTAAGCAGAACACAGGCAAGTTTCTCTCCTGTTAATTATTCTGTAGCCATTAAGTAGAAAACAGGCAAATTTCAACTCCGCTTCATGATCGAGGCCCAAGCCGGGAACTTCTACTTGGACGTCACCCTCGACCGCTTCAATGACGTATCGGACCTGTTCTTCCCTCTAAAAACTGCCCAAGGCCCGTTGGCGGCCTGGCACAGCTTAGTCGTGGACACCCTCTCCATGCCCAAGTGGAAGATCTACCTTAATCCCCGCGCCAGCGGCTTGGCCAATGCTTCAAGTGTCGTCCGCGAAGCTTTACTGTAGACTTTCGACCAAAGGTTCAGGTGACGTGTGACAGGGACCCCTGAACTGAACAATTTTGGTACCTGTGACGGTGACATTGAGCCAGTGAACACCTTTTTTTTTCATTCGTTCAAAGAGTGTAAAATTGATTTTTGAGCTACTCTAAATTTCACCAAAAAAATGCGCAATCCACTGAGATTTGTCGAGCATATTGCAGTAAAGCAAGAGAGGAATAAAATTGTATTAGGACCGTGTAAGTTGATACAAAGTATGGCGCATTAGGAATCAAATACGCAGGCGGATTTTCCCGGTTTGAAGTTTCTCCTGCTCTATCTTTCTTCGCGTCTGGATTAACCGCACCACAAGTATCTAAAGGCTGTCCAAATTAGCTGCAAGGGCATAAAATGGGACACCGGCTCACCTCTCATCTTTTATAAATATTTTATTTCTTCTCGAGCCCCATGCGTCTTCGGATGGCCTTTGGCGAGCTCCTGCGCTCTCAGGCTGAGGCCGCGCAGCCTCGTGTTGCTGATTGGGGGAATGAACAATTTCAAGCCAGTGACAGCTTCGGTCAATGTTTGAACACCATAGCCAGTGAACAATTGACGTGACAGGTGACACCCCGTGAACGGGCACCGGTTTTTCGCCGTGGCGTGGCGTGGCTTGGCGTGCTGCAGTGGCAGTGCTGGCGTGTCCCGACGTGGCACGGTGAGGTTTTTGTAGGTACTTTTTGGGAGTCTCATATTATCGGGTAAAAGGACTGTAAAGGATGACCTCAACATCTCTGAATGACAACAATACTCAAATTGGATTTCATTAGACTTGTATTCATAATTAAGTTGTAATTCCCACGGTTGATTGGACCTCGAGAGATACCAGTTGACCGTTCTGCGGGGCCGTGTTTTCCTCCATGAAGCCCTATTTCCCTTCTCTTCAGGGGCCCAGAGTATAAATCTCCCATGGCTGGCTCAGCTCCACCCGACTCGGGGAAGGCACCTTCACCTTCAACGGGGTTTTATTTGCTTTTCCGAGCGCATGTTGGGACACGCTACTGCAGCCAACTGCTGTTCGGTCTCCTCGGCATTCCACCTGTCTTTGTAAGACGTTGGAATAATAACTGAGCTCAAAGTTCAAGCTGGTAGTCTCGGCTTGTCCTTGTTCCAATTACCGGGGAGACCACCAGACGGAAGCCAATGACCTTGATCTATACCACTATCCAAACTGATGAAGTACAAGCTTATTGAGTAAAGTGACAGCCAGCGATGTCTTCGACCCCTCGTAATAAACTATATTTCCCAATACTGCCTTTTCACTCGACTTATCCATGTTTCGTTCTGTAACTGGGGACACTGAATAGGGTCTCAGGAAATGGCCAATGAGTCCTGACTGGCCTTTAAAGCACATCGGCGGACTCTAGAGACCATGGGCCGAGAAGTGGTGTTGTGAGCTGGAAACCACTATTATTTCATCGGCATCATCTGAGTTCCCACGGTTGAGTGGGCTTTGTCTGTCGTGTTCATGCGATTGAAATATCCCGTTTCTCCCTCGTTGACATACGTGCTTCGCACCTCTTCTACTGTGAGGTGATCAAATCGCTTCAGGAGGACGAGCACAGGTGTTGCCGGAAGACCTCGGCCTCGTTCGGGATAATGATTGAACACCTCCACTGGTTGACTTTGCAAATCAGAAACATAATGTAGGAATGTTATTCAATGAACAATAGTCCATATAAGTGACTTCGTAAGAAATATGAAGCCAGCACAGTCATGCACGGCGCTGCACGCCACTGCACGCCACGGCACGGCAGAGGTACACGGTGCCGTGCAGTGGCGTGGCGTACCGTGCACAGCCGTGGCATGAGCCGTGCACAGGCGTGACGCGGACCGTACATCACCGTACACCGATGCATGTCTGTGGTATACTGTGTTGCATTCATTGCATTGAGCAGACACCAATAATCTGTTCCAGTTAAACATCGGGATAAGTTTGGGCATCATCAGGTATAATTGCTGGAAGGGATGTTTCGCATCCAGGAGAGGTACTGATATACCCATGGACGGCGAGGTGCAGGCGTCAACTCGATTGTATTTGTTGCATGATCGCCTGGAACCTTTGAAGGATGAGGCACCACAGAAGATTACGTTGATCCTGCGGCACTATCTCGAGCTGGTAACAAACCCCAATCATCGCAAGGCTATCACCCGATTACTCGTCAGTCAGCACCCATTGGCGATCGAGCGGATGAGGTACAAATCGCGCTATCATCGGGTCGAAGTACCACGCGACTTGCGTGTTTGCCGGTTTGGCTGCAGAGAAATTGAGTCGGTGGAACATGCACTGTTTTTCTGCAAAAAAACCGCAGAACTCGTTGACTGCCGACGAGGGTTTGTCGACCCCAGCGTTCTCACGGTGGCTCCATGGAATGTGACGAGGGTGCTGCGTTGACTTATCTTCCGGAGGGATACAGTTTGTCAGGTCGCCAAGTATGCGTACAAGGTGTTCGCAATTTTCAACGGGGAGGTTATGGTTTGGCCGAGGGGATATTAAATGGGAGGTCAGTGTTTTTCTAAGCTGCAATTCAGAAACCCGAGATCTACGGCCTCGCCGCGAGAGGTTAGCTCGTCGAGGGTGGCTGGGTTGTGGCGTAGCACAGTGTACTCTACGGGGCCGGTATACTGCATGTTACAACTCGGAATGTTCCGAAATGGACCATAGCGAGCTAATATATTATCCTGAGTCTTATCCCAGTTCTCTCTACTAGTCCATTTAAAACCCTTTAAGGCCTGCGGAAGGAATGTGGACGCGGCACTCTCTGTTTGAAGTGTCAGGTCGCGGAATTCAAACGTGGGAAATAATTACTTGCCTCAATTCAATGAGCTCGATAATGTGCAATAGATTTCTTCGGCGGAAGATCAACATGCTTCGTGAAATTTCACAGACTCTGTGATACCCTGACACACATTCTCAACTCAGTGAAGGACAGAATTTTCTGGACATGAATAGAACTTATGATCATCTTAACCATTCAAAGCCCACATAGCCCTTGCAGCTCACAGTCTATGGAGCCATCCTGATACCTTTATACCTCAAAACTAAATGTAAATTCACTCAGGCTTGCGGTAAATCACACGAGAGTAGATTGCAGAATGGGGATTTTGACAGGTGGGTTAATTTGGAAAAGTTGATACGCCGTGCGTGAAGTGCAGTTGTGGAGGGGTTAACCAATGTATATAGACTCCCGTAACATGATTCAAGGCACTCTTAGTCAGAATAACTGTTGTGGAAACGGAGTACACGGCGACATTAATGCTGCTGCCCCAATAATCAATAACACCGCGCCTAAACTGTACAATATGAATGACATTGTATTGCAGGAAATGCATTGGGTGGGAGAAGTAATCCCTTGAGTGCAGCTTGAGAGTGTTCCTGATGCCTGAGCGCAACTCACAGAGTGTGTCAGTCTTACGCCGGGACACGCCAACACGCCAACACGCCAACACGCCAACACGGCACGGCACGGCGTGACACGGCTTTTTCCCGGGGCCCCCCGTGAACCTTTGGTCGAAAGTCTACAGTACTCCGCCTCGGGATACCCGACGCCTATGACCTACTTGAAACTGTCCTCTCCTCAGATCCCAATTCGAAGTCATTTTTCATCTACTTCTCACTTGACCTGCATCTCAGACCCCAGGACCGCATCAAGGTCTACCTCGACCATCGCAATTCCAGCGCCGCGTCTCTAGCCGGACTGATTGCCCCGTGCTTGTCAGGGACGGCATCAGAAACCGAGGTTCACCGCTTCTTCTCCACCCTTGCCGGTGGATCTGACGGGCCTTATAATGCCAAGTCGCTGGTCACATGTTTTGCTTTCAGTCGTCTCGATGGTGAGGGTACCGCACTGGAGACGGAGGTTACCGTGCATTTCAATCCGATCGGAATGTACGCACCGACAGCAGCTGAGGCCAGGAGGCGGATAGAGGAGTATCTCGCCACGACGACAACAGCAGATAGTCGTGAGGCGGTGTTGACGATGTTCAGAAAGTGCGTGGATGCGCTGGGGCACCACGAGATTGCCGCGGGGGCTGAGTTCTACCAGTGGGTGGGACTCAAGTTGTCGAAGAGCCGAGAGCCAGACATTACGTTCTATTTCGGGCCGGACATGTTTAGCGGGGCGGCGCGCAGTGCGTAAAACCACTAGAGGACGGAGTGGATACTGAGCTGATCGGTGTTTGGTATGTTGTTGCTTACGATACTGTATTCACACATCCATGACCTTGTCAAGAGAGAGACTGAACGCGAAACATGCTAGCATTTTAGAGCTCGTCAGTGATGAGGAATCTCATCAGTAAAACAACACCTTTGGATGCCAAAGACGTTCAAAGACGCGTGAGACGCATTTTCTTCGAAGAAGCGAGCGACGTCTTTGCTGTGTACGGTCAAAAGTCTTGGCTAAGACTTTCCCCTTCCCAAGATCTTAAGACCCGTAAGACGAAAGGGGTCTTGGGCTAAGACTGGGTGGATAATCTCAAGCAAAGGAATATATATGGAAGTATAAAAACAGCATACAGCCAATATCCTAGTAAACACACACAGAAGAGCAAATCTGAGACCGCCCGCGCTTGGAAAATGAAAAGAATCAGCAATGAACCACGGATTACGGGAGACAGTCGGAGAGGGGCAGATTTTGAGTGGGGTGGGGACATCGATGTACTAGAAATGCCGGTCAAAAACTAGTAGACTGCGGGGTCATGTATCTGCTTCATGTTTATTTGCTGATTTCTTTACCGTAGCTGGCATAGGTTTACAGCGCCAAAATCTGAGTGATAGGGGCTGTATTTACAGGTCGGTATGGGGTGTGGGCAGAATTTTCGGTGGTTTCATACTGTCAGGTCTTGAGGGCCTACGTGAATCAGGTTGAATCGGCATTTTGGTGCAACAACCCGACATTCCGTTGCTGGCCATCAGTCTTGTGATCCAGCGCTTTGACCGAACCGTGGCGCGACCAAATTCAACATTATCTCCAAAACCGACAAAGTTATCGTCGAGCGCCCGCGCCAAATAAACCTCTCCCGGCCATGGGCAATTCCCACGCCGATAAGATAAACGCCCACGCCAACGTCCCCACTCGCCTTTCGCCCGCTACCCGCAATCTCCCGAACCCGGACCGGCAATCGGCGGCCCGCTCCCACTGGCACGTGGGGATATCTTTTTTTTTTTTTTTTTTTTTTTTTGTTTCTGCATTTCTATACCGCAACAAGTAAACTAACTACTAAGACGCGGTGGCCACAGGCGCCAATAAATAAGAGGAGTGCCATAGGTAAAGGATCAAGCGGAATTCGTAAAGCTAACATCGGAAATGTGGGTAGTGGGGGCAGATGTGAATACATCAACAACGGTGAGGCTGCTACGGAGCAAGAAAAAGGAAAGGGGCATGGAGGTCTGCCGGGGTGCGAGAGAAGCCAAAACCATCACAAGATCTCCACCAGCACCGGTCCACCGCGCCAGCGAGCCACGGAAACTGCCAACACGCAGGCATAATGCAGGTAATGCCTGTCACCATGTTGTTCCCGGGCGGCCTATTGATAACCAAATCTCGGGCGGGCCGGGACAGTGCGTCGCGGTTCTACGGTCGGCGGTATGCGGGTTGGGGAAGGAGGGGATGTTGGCCGTCGCAATTGACGTGGGTGGCGAACCAATAAGGTGGGCGGGTGTTGCTTCGGGCGCGAGCAAGCGAGGTGATACCGGTGATACGCGGCAGCGGGTGACATGTAACGCATGTCGGATGGACGGGGTGGGCGACGAGGACGAGGAGTTGGTGGGTCCTGGGCATCGTACGGGGTGAACAGTGGAGTCTGCGTGGTTGTGGACCTGACGGTCGCAGACAGCGGGGTGCGCAGCGTGTTTTACGTCGAAATGAGGTGGATGAACCTCCGGCTTCGCGGATGACGTTGGGGTGAGCGGCTTTGCAGCTGCCAGTTGGCAGCGCAGTTCCTTCAGTGAAGGGGCGACGGGGCGACGAGGTACTGTCGACTTAGAAGAGAAGTGTTTGCACACAACTCCCCTCCTGCCCACAAATGTGGGAAATCTTGACCATGGTGGTACAAGATCAAGAGGCACCTGACGTGGGGATATCTTCCTTCTTTCGCCACTACTGAGGCACACTGTCGCATGTCGCTCGCGCCTTCTCTCTCACCCTCCAACGACTAGGGCATGCATACCCTCGAATCATGCCTTCGCTGGACGATCCGCTGCCACACATATCCTTAGATCTTCACGCAGCATGAGTAGCCCTTCGCTGGAATCACCGGCTAGAACGACTATGGCTGCGTTACCGTATCCTTCCTCCACGTCCACGCCGCCGCTGCTTCCTCCCTCGACCGCCCAGGCGTCCTCACATCGAACTTCTACGCCTCCGCCAACCGCCGGCCGGCGCAGAAGTGTCACACCACCCACAGCACTACCCCACTGGGTACAAGCTCGATGATCGCAGCATGCCCGAAGTACGGTCCAATGCGATAGGTTGCACACATCCTTTCGAGCTCCGACTTGACGGATTGGCTCCGTCCAAGGCCGGTTTCTTTTTCAGTGGATTTTTGCTTCATTCTAATGAACATTCACTATTTCCTCTGTGTCTTGTAAAGACATCCAATAACCCAGTGGTTCCTCTCCACATGCAAAGAGAAGTCGGCGTTGATGACATCCGCGGTGCGGCGCCTACTATCAGTGCTCTGTCCTCCCACTAGTCTCATAGGCAATATGCGCCCTTGCAGCGTCACTTCGACAACGGCCGCATCCCTCGTGCCCCTGGCAGACGATCTCGTCTTCGATCACCCAGTCGCACCTTATCTGCGCACCAGCGAATCCGCATCTCATCGCGGGTGTGACTTGGGAGTCGGGCTGCGCTCCCAGATAACTAGCAATCGGCTGTGACGAAGACCTCGCTCCGCACCCCAGCGCGACACCTTTCGTCCCCGCCCGGCATCTTACTCGCGAGCTCGACGCACTTTCGGCTGCTTAGGCCCATGCCCACCACCTTCGCGACTCAGCACTTCGCTCGCCACGTCCGCGCTCGCGCCTCGATACCGCGCGCGCCACCTCGACACCACCCTATACGTCAGCTCGGCACTCGAGACGGTGTTTCACTACCAGCACGCCCGCGCCGTGGAATGGGTTTGGGTGAGTCGTTTCGAGGTTATGTTTGTTGTCTGCCTTTCTTGTGTGCGCGACGCGTGGTGAGCGGAGCGCCAATTTGTTGTGAGAGTACCGGCGAGTGGACGAGCGGGGGAGAGGCCACGCCGCGCTCCTTGGTGCCTTCAATCCAATTCCTATTTTGTTTTCTCTATTATACATCCTTCTATGGGAAACAGGTGGTGCGTTGTCTTTCCCTTCCTATAGCCTTTACAATCGTCATCCTCTCTCCTCCTGAGCTCAAATCATCAACGTCGACAAGAAGAGGATAGATGCCTCGAGGTGGGTGGTACATGTAGGACACTGTGTCGGGCGGCCAGAATTTGCGCAGTGATGATACTGTGAATCCACTTTCGAATCCGCTTCCGAATCCACATTTGGCGTCATCCCTGGAATTTCTGATTTTATTTATCAACAGGAAGTCAGGGAGAACCCCAAGCTGGAAGTCTTGCTGAGAGATAACATTTTTCATGCGTGCAATGTGGTGATCACAGAAGGCTTTTAGAATGTCCTGTGGGCGCCACTGCACCAAGGAGAGCCAGGGGATTTTCGGGGGGTCTGCAAGCTGAAAATAACGGTGCCAAGAATATCAACCAACATCAAACAGTGTAGTATAATTTATTTGATGTAGTGTTTTACCCATTGTCAAATATCCTGAATCCTGTAAAGAATCACCCTCCAAATCCAGTTCTGAATCAGGCTGGACAGAGCCGATGTGGATTCTTGATGGTTTCACTTTCGTGAATCAAAATGTGAATCACTCGTGAATCCACCTCTGAATCGACTTCTGTCGAGTGCTTTGAATGAAAACGAAAATGTGATTATCGATAGTTTCTCGTATCCTGCACTCTAGGGATTGTTTTCAACTGTGTTGGTGTCTCACAGTTACGTGGGTGGTACGGATCAAGAGGACCAGCCCTCAAAATGATGGCGATCGGGCTGTGCCAACGAATACATAAACCATAACAAAAGGGCACCGCCTCGGCAGGACTGCCACACTACGCTTCGTTAGAACCACCAGGGCGTTGAATGGCGACAACATCCAGCTCGAGGATAACCCTCCAGGAACCATGGTCATGGGATGAAATTCTCGACCATCTCTACGATGCTCCCGTGGACCTGAAATCCTTGGCCTCGGTGTGCCGCGCCTTCAGATCGCGGGCACAGACGCAGCTATTTCGCGTCGTGAAGGTCGACTGTGAACGGTCCCGTCCGTGGCACTCGCCTTCGAGTCGGCCTGGTTCACGCTGTCACCAGAGCATGTCAGCCACCCGACTTACGCAGCTCCTCCTCGACGCCCCACATCTCATAGACTACATCCGCGATCTGTACATTGGTAATTGCAGCCTACAGACCCTGACCGCGATGGAGCAGATCGCTTGGTCCCGCCTCCACGCAATTTTCTTCGTTGGGAACCAGGGGCAAGATTGCCAACAACCGGAGGTTCTCGCGCTCATCAGCAGCCTTGTTTCACTCCCCACAGTACGGAAACTAGCTTTCCATTCCATGTTCTGGGAGTCAGCCCATCTGTACACCCTCGTCTCGAGATGCACCCCCGAACTTCACAGCCTCACGTTCGAAAGCTGCTTCCTTCCGACCACTCCCTACGATGTCCCAACCGCAACGGCAACATCTCTCCCTCTCATCACATCTCTCGTCTTATTCAGCGTCGAGGGCAATTTTTCAAACTACAGCGCCCTCCCGGTCGACTTCTCGCGCCTCGCGCACATCACGTTGTATCAGAACACTATCCCCGCACTCGAAACATTGCTCTACAGCTGCCGGCGCACCATCCAGAGCCTGCATCTCAACGGTTCAGGTCAGTTATACTCTCTAGCCCTCCCCCTTCACCGCTCCCATACAACGAAACAAGTCTGATGCAAAACCCCCAGAGCCCTACGTCGCAACCCTCGACCTCGGCGCCTTTCCCGCCCTCTCGCACCTCACCCTCAGCGGCGTGGGCACGTCCCTCCAGCGCGCCTTCGAGCGCTCATGGGTCAGCACTTTGCAGACGATCTCGTACCGACTTCTGTGGGTCGGGTGGGAAGGGAACCTGCGGCAGTTGGACACGATGCTGGCTGGGGCGGTGGGGAAGATGCCAGCGCTAAGGCGCGTGGAGGTTGCAATTTTCGTTAGTGGGATGGGGAAGGGCCGCGGACCGCAGAGTGAAGAGGAGTGGAGAAGACTGATTGGAGAGAAGATGCCGCGGCTTGCTGGGAGGGAAATACTTGTGATCGCGGTGGTGACTGATGAGGAGGAGTGATTTACAAGGTCCGCGATATGACTTCGGCAGGAATGCAAATGAAAAGAGACGGACGTAGCTTCCGCACAGCAGGTGTTGTGTGACGAGGGAATGTCCATAATCGAGTGGCAGTTTGTCCTAGGATGAAAAAGGACGACGGATCTAGTCGGATGTGGGGACTCGGACCCCGGCCTGTCAGCAAAATACATCACTTTGGCGAAGAAGCCTGGCCGTGCGCCGCGCGCCACGTCCGAATATACTGCGTGGTGGTTATCGTGTGTGAAGTGCGGTACATGAAATGGGAATGGAGGTGGAAAGCCAGTTTGAAATTAGAGGAAGACTCAGCTCTCCTGTCAAATCAGTTGGAATCCTCGCCTAAACCGCAAGCAAAAGTACGTGAGATTCGTGCGAGACATTTGGACGACGGGAGTCGACCCCTGATTTGCCCGGTACAATAGTCGCAGAATACGGATCAACATGACCTAGCTGTGCTTCAAGCACCCCGCCCGAATGTTTAACCGCGTACTGGCTGCGGGAAAGGGAAATGCGAAATGTGGGAAGAAACGAAGATATTTGGGCTAGCTCCCGATGAATATGGCGCGCAGATGGGTTTCCCGTCCGGGGACGCGAGGATGTGTACGCATACCGAGGGTAAGCACGCGCACAGAGTACGACTCCAGCACAGCTGCAGTACAGCTCCAGAACATCCTGAATAGCGAGACTTCGACAAGAATAAACAGAGACTCGGAGGGACAGAGAGAAACAGAGATTCTGATACCCAGGACCAGCGAGACATGTATAGGATCGAGATATCTATTGTCCAGCCTGACGAGATGGGTCCTCCAGCATACACGGCTATCCTGGAAGGCACCGGATTTCTATGGTTGACGACAAGCTCATTTTGAAACGAAGAAGTCAGGACACGGGGAGCGCCGTCTTGCCCTTGAAGGCGGTCTAGCCAGCTAGAAGAACAATGTGGCCCACCAGATCCGGATCGACATTGTGGAAGCGGGAAGGGCACGGCGGGCCGAGATGGAAGCGCGGAAGTGGAAAAGGACGTGGCAGCTGGCTGTGCCCGAGTTTACCGGTGTTGATTTTACGATCAATTTCGGAGATAACTCCTGTCTCTTCCCCAATGCCCCCCGCACGTTGCTGAAGGAAAGCCACCGCCTAACAGTAGCGCAAAAAAATTCGACTGCTACAGTGATCCCTCCCTTCTCCTCTCCGAGTGAGGCGCTAGCACTATCCTCGCCCGATTAGCTTAAAAGTTAACGCTGGCCACGCATCCAAAGAGAGGCTAGGGAAACACGACACCGACTCGTACTTTGTTCCGACGACAATCGCGTACCTCAATAGTCGATAATTCCTGATCCAAACCCAAACTTCGATGGCCCGTTTTTCCTCGAGGAATTGTGTCTTGTGCATGCGTCCCTCCCTTCCGTTCTTTGTCTTGGTGCATCCGCATCGTCTAAAATCGGAATCGACCGTCCACCTACTTCATTTCTTATTTAAGCGGCGCAATTCTGGACCCGCCGAACGCAACTACACATCACTCGTCTCAGCGTCGACGATTGGATTGGATTGAATATTCCGCGCACCCCGCACGACGCCCCGCATTCGCGCGCGCGTATCCGTATTCGTACCAATAGGTGGATATTTCGCATCGACTTGCAGGCTGGCACGTTTCCATATTGGCACCCTCCCCGTCCACCCACGCACGCATACTCCCCGCTCCTCATTGCTCAAACTAGACTCCTTCAGTTCTTTTCTGTTCATGCAAATTCCGCAAGTTCTTTGCGTGGTCTCGGGTTCTCCTTCATCTATCCCCTCTGCGAACAACAATTGATTTCGAATGTAGTGCGGGGATAGAGGCATAGAGCGAGCCCTTCCACACCGCATCGCCCGCTCAAACCTATCCCTGTCCCTTTCCCCGCGCAGAAAATCAATATTAATGTCAAGGCCGTGAAAATGGATAGAAACGTGCGTTTGGCTTCCCTTTTCCTTCGTTCCTCAAACTGAGTCCTTCTTTCAAGACATGCAGGATGTGGTATACTCAATTCCACAAGGGATCTCCCGAAGCATTCGGGATATATCTCGTTGCACGCATCGAGGACATGTACACACTTCCGGAGTTCGGTACGTCTTTGGCTTCATTCTCTCCTTCTGGAAAAGCGCATGGGCTGATAATTATCAAAGAATACATATGGGTAGGTATCATTACATGGCCGGTCCGAATCACGAATGCCGGGCAATGGAATTTTCCAGGTGTACCACCAAGGAGATAAAGTACACTATCGTCCCGGGACTCTCCCTACAATCTATGCCAAGGTCACCCATGTCCCACGACAGAACTTCGACAACAGAAAGAAGCATAACCTGCAATATTTACGACACAAATCAGAATTAATCGAAATTGTACAGTAATTTGTTTTTGGGTTTGAAAGTGATTTCGCCTGGTGATCAGCTAGTAGTACTTACTGCATTACTACACCCGTCCAATCAAGCATAGTAGTGGGCGATACCGCTCCTCGGCTCTTCCCGCCTTATAAATCAATCTGCTTGATACACGAGGTGTCGCTGTACAAGAATAGAACCTGTTGTTTTAAGTGTTAGAAGCCATCATATGTCAGGTACCAGTAAATTGTGCTGACACAGTTCGAATCAGGAAGTTGAAACTGTCTCTGACATGAATAAAATTAGTTGGCGAATCGGACTGATCTACTTAGGAAAGCGGTGATTTCAGCTTCCTGTGATTTGCTTTCTAATACATACTTATCAGGTGCATTTTTAGGTCATTCAGATTCAGATTCCGTTAGAGTATACAAACTTGCCCCCGAGAAGCGCTCAACATGATATTATCGCGATTTGCCAATAAGAAAATGGCATCAAACCCGCTGCAAGCTTATCTTTCCAAGTTCGCTTGCAAGATGAAATTTGGAGGAGGGACCGAGCTTATGGGAATGCACGAAGGAGGAACAGTGGAAGGAGCTCCAGAGATACTTGAGCTTTTGATGGAAAGCTTCAGGATGATAATCGCATTTTTGCTCGTCCTGATCGGAAGTTTCGGAGGCAAGGAGACCCCGAGGAGAACTGGAGACATGTGTTTAACGAAGGTTATCACTAAACCGGACTCCCAGGACACCCCACGGTCTTGCCGGATCCAATCAATGGAGAAATTGACTGGGCCGCGGTGCACTGTTGTATTTTAGTTTCCCGGTGGGAATGATGCCATAGAGAAGGTTGTTAATCCAACCTTAGACTCGGGCCAAATAAACGCCTCTGCGCCTTGCCCGCCCGCCGGCGACACTGGACATTATCACTCTCCAAGATTTGTTCGATCACGGCTGGGTGCGAAGTGGTTAATCTGTCGTCCATAGACGCTCTGTATACTAGGTTGAGCCGGGCTATAAATGCGAACTCCTCTTCTGCCACAGCTCATCCAAATGTCCGACGCCACCCCTGACAGACGCACGAGAGTGTACATTGCTTGCATGAACTGTCGGCGGCGCAAAACCAAGTGCGAAACCAATTATCCCGGGGATCCCTGCAAGAGATGCCGCAGGACGGGACTCGCGTGCGATTACATACCTATACGCGACCAGCATGGACAATTCATCTCTGCCCGTACACCAGTTGCGTCGGGATACGATTCGGGGATTCCCCAGCAGATGTGGCTAGGGCTCCAAGCTTTACCTTCATACTCTACAGAAACATATGGTTTCCCATCCCTCTCTCCGCAGTCCGCTCAATGGGAGTCAACTCCAAGAGTCGATAGTACAAGGGCCACTGAATCGGGCCCCAGCCTCGCTCATTATCCTGGCGGCCAGCCAGTCCACCCAGAGAACCATCCGTATCTCGTCACCGCCCAGGGATACAGCGACAGCGGTCATGATTCGCATCCGTTGCCATACTCTACATTTACAGAGCCTCCCCATCCAAATGGCTCCGCGGCCTATTCGTCTCAGTGGCCAGCATACTGCTCAGCCTGCAGTCAGTCACAGTAAGTCTTTTGCCACCGGTGGCCTCTCTATTAATGATATCTTTCAGGCCCTGCATTCATGGTGGCTTGTGTAGCTGTGGTGTTGGCGGACCACACTTTTCATGGCTTCATGCGCGGTTGAATGGGTGAAGTTCAATAAAGATTCGTTGAATTGGGGAATTTTTGTTAGCCTTGTTTGACATAGGCGCCGGCGCCATAATCCACTCTTTCCATGTTCCTTGTTTTCCTCAGTCGGAGTTTAAGGATGATCGGCAGCCTGAGCCCTGAAGTAAACCGCACTGCCCTAAAGAACTTGGGCCGCCTGCGTTCCTGTAACTTTTCGAATCCTGGCGAATTCCGCTGAATGAGGGCAGACCCACACCTTGCACTCTGGCCATTTCTCAGGCAGATGTTGGAATGGCAATTGAAAAACCAATGCACTGCCCCATGCATATCAAAGATGACCATGTGGGCACCATGTGGAAATTATGTTGGTCTCTCTTCTTCTCTGTTCGTTTCCATGTTACAATCTCTGATATCATATGGACACTGTTCATGCTACTTATGGTTACATTACTTGCTGTTTTGTATTTAAGCAGTAGCCTTTGAATCGAGACCTCTGCGCGTTTGCAGAGGGTCACTGGGCTTCGCTTCGTCCCTAGGCTCAAAATCCAACAGCAGAGCCGTGTACGAACGTTTGCAATGCGGAATTAAGCATGAGAACAAACCCGGATTCTGGCTTTTTCTTGCCAGTTTCAACAGCCGCGAGCTAGCTCTTTCACCGAGGTCTAGAGACGACTTGGTTGCGGCCAATGATCCCCTGCTGCTCTCAAGCGAACATGGGTAAACTGCAATTCAACTGTCTTAAACTCGCGGTTGAGACGCTACGATCATTCTCGGTAATTGCGAAGAGCGAACATGGGTAAACTGCAATTCAACTGTCTTAAACTCGCGGTTGAGACGCTACGATCATTCTCGGTAATTGCGAAGCCGAAATTTGGCACCCAACAACGATTTCGAGCGGGCGGAGGAAAGCTGTCAAACCAGGCAGGTATTCTCCGAAAAAAAGCTCAATGAGCAACTCCGCACAGTCTCCTCTGGGTTAGGCGGCCATCGGTGCATCAACCCGTCTTTTAGCACATGGGGGAGATCATCGATACGACGGTCGGACACCTGTTCAACGGGTGCTAATGATTCAGTTGCGTGGTGACTCGCTGTGGGAATCGCATGTCGCCTGAAAACCGCATACCCAGCGGGGGATGTGTTAACGGGGACGAGGTCAGCGACTTATGGTTGGAGGGAGTCAGGAGGTACGTAGAACTCGTGACCGATACGGCCACTGCACACATGCACAAGCAACTAGCCGCCAATGTCCAAAACCGGAAAACAACAGACAGGAAAGCCCCAGTGGACACTTGAAGGTGCAAACACCTGGTCCAGCTAATAGCTTCCCTCTCGATCTCCCGTCTGCTTCTCGACGTACGGTCAAAGCCGACTTGCCGAGTGCCTGAGATCACCTCGCTGATTATGCAATGTCGACACGTATCCAAGACTAAGTCTTGGGCGCGGAGTACGGCTAAAGCCGACTTGCTGAGTGCCTGAGATCACCTCGCTGATTATGCAATGTCGACATTAAGCTGTCCTGCCAGCCATCCCGCTGAAGCACGCGGGGGTGCATACGGAAGCGATATCTGTGACAAAACGTGAAGAAACCATCGATTTTCAGTGTATGTCTGTCATGACGGCACCAGTTTGCTAGCAATTCTATTGCGAACGCTCCCTCCCATTTTAGCAAATCAAGGCCCGGAACTAACCCGGAACTTATCAACATCAAGTTTGGGACTCCCGCGTGGGAAGAGCCCGCGGACGTCGGACAGATAGGCGAAATTCAATAGTGCTTGGCGCTGGGCCGCAGAGCGGCCTACCACCGCGGATGAGGAAGTCGCCAGCGCTTGAATGAGCATCAAGAGCGTGTGGAGCCGAGCGGAGTTTCAAAATGGCTTCGGACAGACCGAGAAACATAATTTATAAAGAGGGTACTTACAAGAGCATGATGGGCAGCTTCGCGGTCCCGCTCTTACGTTGAGGAAGTGAATTTGTGAACCCTTGAGTGGGCGCTAAAAGGCGGGCGGTGCCGAGGCGCTGATAACGGAGTTTAAAAATGCTTCGGACAGAACCTCAGCAAAAGTAGGGTCCCTGCTGTAGCGAGGTATACCATCAGGCGATACGCACTGTTGCGAAGACGTAAAGAGGTACCTCGCTACAGCAGGACCCAGACTTTGCTGATGAAGTATAGAGAGGGCGACTATCAGAAATACAGAGATGAGTCGGCAGCAAACCCAGCCCCATTTCCGGCTCGATACTGGTGTTGGTGGCGGAAATTATTTAAATAAAGAGACAAGATACCAAAATATTATGCAATGTGTCGGTCATCTCGGGGATCTATATCAAGGTACAAGACAGGCCTCCGCTTCGCTCCGGGATCCAAGACAGCAAGTTTATTCATGCAATTAAGGGAACAGTCATAGCACAGAAGGAAAGGACACAATATGTAGGTAACCACGGCCACTTACCACCATCATTCCAGAAAACGCCGGTCCGAACCGTGAACAATAAAGCAAACGCGGGGCACTTTTTTCTTGATTTCGCGAAATGTATTGAGGTACCGGCGAAGTCCTGACAAATTCACGTCAATGTGGGAAAGACGACTGGTTTTCAACGAACTGGGCGGTTTTTCCATGCTGTCCACGGATTCCGCAGAGACTTTGACGCACAAAGCGCGTCATTTGCATCCGAATGTACATAGATCGAACAAAGTGGTCAACGAAGTTTTGTACGTATTACCGTGACGAACAAAACGAAACGGAGCCATAGACAATAATAGTATGAAAAGATGGATAACCAACCGTAGACCTGCAGGTCTAAGAGGCCAGTCGTGATTATATGGTGTTGTGTCGCGATGTCTTGCTTCCAGCAAGCAGAAATCCCCATAAGACGGTATCAGATTCCTGTTTCGCGTTGGAGAAGACGAAACGAGCTGTTCAGTCCGCCGAAAAATTCATCACCAGTAAGAAGCAGCAATTGAACTGGCAAACACTCCATTGGTTTTCCCCAAGAGTCCGAAAGATTGTGAATCCCAACCAGAAATATGTGGGAGCGAGAAGATTGTTGGCGAGAGGCAAGAAACATTGCGGGCAACGTAGCGGTTGAAAAAATGACATTGATTAGCACACCGCCAGGAAGGAGTCCAGAATTGGCAGAGTAGCTTGATTCCATAGATCCCCAGAAGAATGCAGAGGCATTGAGAGATCGTTGCGGGATTCTTGATTGAGAAAGAATAGTTGTAATTCCAGTGTTGATTTGAGGACAGGCAATAAATTGAGGCGCGAGAGAAGTGGGCGCAAGATTTGGGCTAGTCCAAGCAAAGGAAATACTATCCCTTTATATCTCAGGTATCCTCGGGGAGTGTACGTGGCCTCCCGGCTTGGTTAAGATCTTTCGGCTGCGCCGCGGCAGGC